>JAEMUL010000008.1:186690-861398 GCA_034510155.1 Eucriotettix oculatus
TTCTAGAAGCAGAACATACTAGAAACTAAAGGTAAACAATGTAAATAAATTAAACAAATAAAAATGGTTGCGTCGGCTGGGAGTCGAACCCGAGTCTACGTGCCTGCAGTCCGGCTCGCTACCGCTCTGCCATTACTGCAGGTCTTGAGCTCTGGCAATATTTTAAGATCCATTGCACCGTGTTCAGAAAAATTACGCTTTTCCAGATTTATTTCGAGATCTTTCATTATCATTGTTTCCACATTCAAATGACGGTCACTTAATTGCGCGTATCTTACACGCTCTAATTTTGCAATTTCGTTACAAACTCTATCGCAACTTCACTATCCTGAGAACATTGCTTCCGTATTTCGACACTATGTCTCATGTCTTGAATTAATTTCGACTCGAGTTCAAAGAACTTTCGTTGTTCTCCTTTACTTTATCATCAATTGTTTTAAATTCGCTAAACTGTCGGTCACATAATCCTTTATACTTGCTCGATTACAATCTCTTTAATTGCCCAATCCCGTTCTCGTTTTGTGTGCACTGATACTTAGTTCTATTAATTTTTACTTCCGTTTTGGTTCTGTGGCTCTCCAACTTATTTTCCAGCCCTTTCGTCTGTCGTTCTAATTCATTAATATCTTCTTTTACTTCACTGCTTGGTTCTGTACTGAAATTAACAAATTTTTCTTGCCATTCTACATCTCTTTGCTTCATAACATTCGCAACTTGTTCGAACCTTTCTCTAACTTCTCGCCTAAATTCACGAATCTCCTGGGTATATTTTTCCGCATTAGCATTCATTTCTTTACACAAAATGGCATTTGGTGAAATTGTCTCAAAATATTATTCTGCCCTGTTTGATTTATCAAACATTCTTGGCTAGCAAATTCTGCCTCCATCTTCCGATTGGGTAGTCACTGCGGATTCGTTAATCAGAATATGATCGGTACTAATTGTTGTTAGGGAATTTGGAACATGTAAACCGAAATATTATCGTCTTCACCTGAAGGTATTTACACATCGCGAGTCTCATGCTCCATTTTTAAAATAGTTCTACCAGACATGAGTAGCATAGAAATTTGGATCACACGTATTCAATCACACGGAGCATGCACAAATAAAATGAAATTATGTGAGCCAATTGTAAAATACGCCAGATTTGTTCAATATAGTACGAGTCCTAAACGTTGGAGGCGCCTAAATGTGATGAGGGGTGGATATATTTTTATTATTATTTATAATTTTAACTATATTAATGAAGTGTTCAGTCTTTATGTTTGTAATTAATTTTAATTTTTATAGGTTTATTTGAATAGAAACAAATTAAATAGTATATAAATTTATTAACTAATACTAATGCTAAGACAATTACATTTTTTTAAATACTATAGTCTAGGAAAAGAATTTTCTAAGCTCCATGCTAGCAGAATCAAGTTGTTAACCCTAGCCGCGGAATTTCAGGTTCCCCTTGAGTTTATGTAATGCCGAAACTGTCTGACGATTTTACTATTGTCCTGGTTAGGAAGGAGAGCTTATTACCGTGGTGTTTTCTGTCTGATGCTGGTTGTAGCGCTGGTGAGAATGGCTGACGAATCCTAGACCCATTGCCATTTACTGCGGCGAGATGAGTCGGCCATGGGATGAAATGACATCTGCTGACACCAATCTCGTAAGGATATCGTCCATTGGGCGTACGAGTCATGTAGCTTACTGATAGAGTGCTTTCTGTCGCTAGCCTTCAGCCCTTAGCAGTACCGTAATTCGGCATTGTTCTAGGACCATATATCTACTCTTGACAGCAACGCTCAGGCGGTCAGTGCAGAACTCGTAATCCTTCGTACCCAAACGACTTAAAAAAATATTCTATACACTAACGCGATCACCTTGATTTTGCTAATGTTAAATTGATTTTAACATATTATTATAATGTAACTGAGCTTATTATATAAGTGACTATTACCCGTATTCAAACTGTGCAAAATATTAGAGCTCATGGGACACTGATTGAGAAATTACAAGCCAAATTCAATGGTCTGGCTGTCACATGTGAGGTGTGCGTCACACCAACAAAATATTATGTAAAGAAAGTATTTAATTTCAATATAATGTATTTAGTTTTGATAATAAAATCGAAACTTCGATACACATTTTGTATAATTACTAGCTGGGGTCCCAGCGTTGCCCGGCATCGAAAACGTCACAATATGAACCACAAATATACTCCCAGTATCTCGACAGAGTCAAAAATACTCCCGGTACAATACAGGACTAAAAGTATTTTCAGTACTCTAACAGAATAAAAATTTCTTCCCCACTAAAGGGATAAATTCTTACTTAAATTGCATGTTAAAGTTTTTAATGCAACACTGCGACCCCCTTTACACCGGTTTCGACACCAAATGACTTATTTCCACCCCCACCCCTCACATGCTGCAAAGGGTTGAAATTATAGACAAATATTTCCGGGAAAACACTATAAAAGTAAATGACTTCAAAAATTCTTTTTCGACTCAAATATGGATCATTATTAAATATAAATTTTTCACCAATTCCACGTATTTAATAATAATGTTTTTATTCTTATACAGTTGGTATTCGGACGGTGCTACCCTCATCGATTTTTGTTTTGAAAAGAACCCTAGTCTCCGGAGCGTTCCAGTTCGAGTTCCACGGAGCCGGTTTGCTTTTAGGAGCTACAGCGAGCGTTGCTTAGATGCGAACTGGGACAGGTTGAACCTTTCCAAAAAAGAAACTGGTTTTTCACCAGTATGAATCCTCCTATGACTTGTTAAGTATGATGAAGTTGAAAATGTTTTATCACATTCAACACATGTAAAAGGTTTCTCATCAGTGTGAATCCTCATGTTTAGTTAAGTTTGAAGATTGTGAGAATTATATTCAACACATTTGTATGGTCTCTCACCATTGTGAAACCTTATATGGTTTCTTGAGTTTGAGGATATTGAGAATGTTTTATCACATTCAACAAATTTTTATGGGTTCTCACTCGAGTGGCTCCTCATGTGGTTTCTTAAGCTTGACGTTTTAGAGTGTGTTGCATCACAAACAAAACAATTGTATGGTTTCTCACCAGTGTGAATGTTCATGCGTGTTGTTAAGTTTGACAAATCTGAGAATGCAATATCACACTCTAGACACATGTAAGTCTTCCTACCAGTGTACATCTTAATCTATAAGCAATAAATATTTAGCAATTCACATTTATTTGGATGGTTTCTGGCAAATATTGTAGCTATTATTGGACTGATGTATCTGAAATCAATAATTGACATAATATATTATTACACATTTATGATACAAAACAAAAACAAAATTAATATTATTTTATATATATATTGAATATAAATAATATACTTAAAATAAAAATTAATATTATTATGGACATTCAATTATCTCAAAGACAGTTAAAGGTAATACTTAAAATCTGAATAGTAAACGGAAACAAATAACACGAAACGGTAATTGGAGTTAATATGCCACAAGGAACTAAACTAATTGAAGAGTAATTTGAAAATAATTCTCTAAAGATCAAACTTTCAGTGAATCAGGAGCTGATAAAAGATTATATAATAACCAAATTCATTAAATATTTAATATGTTTAACTAAATGTGATACAATTAAGGTTATGTTATCTTTCATTATGGAAGATCAGAATGGACCTGGGAATTGAACACTGGACCTTGGGTTTCTTGGTGGACTATTTAATTGCAGGTAGCTCTGCATTAGGTATACAGCAAAGGAAGGAATAAACATCAGATCGTCGGGTCGAGTCAGACTTGCTTTCTTATTAGAGCATCTGCCTAATAACCGGAAGGTCCCGAATACAATTTAATGGTTATATAATATTGAATATCAAAGAAAGGAATTGTGTATAGCTTGTGGTGACAGGGTGATTATTTATTAAAGAAGAAATTGGAGTTTTATATATAAAATGCACAATTTTATTAAATTAAATTTTAATCATATATATATATATATATATCATTTAAACTTTAGGGCCGGCTGCTTACTCAAACTCACCGGAGAGCAAGAGTATAATGGGCATAGGTGGGTTTAAACAAAAACTTGGCATCGAAAATTTTAAATTACGCAATCAAGCTAGGGGCAGGAAAAATAATCGTGTACATCAACGACTTGTAGACCAGCATATGGTGATCAGGTTGTCTCGGTGCTTCTCTGCGTCGATGCTCGTGCCATCTGCTATGAGGGAGAATTTATTTCTCTAGTTGACCTCCACTATTCAATAATGTCGGAAGAAAAATGTATCTGCATCCACTACTCCTTATCATAACGTAATATCGTCTCCAGTCCACTCTAATCTCATCTCCTCAAAATCTGGTCTTCATCCTCTTATATAAATTCATGCCCCGCCTCTTTCTGCCTGGCCGGGTGTGTGAACTTTCTCCCAAGGATGGCCTCAGGAGCAAGTCGAGACCCGTCCCTTATAATTCTTGGTATATTCTGGTATTTATTGTCGCAACAGGATGTTTGTGAGTCGCTAGCCCAGGTCTTTGTCTCAACAAAACTGACAATAGCAATCAATCCATAACAGTAAAATTGTACAATTATCAATGTGAAATACACAGGTACAAGATACATGCTATGATAATGAGTACGATGTTGTAGCGCCTATTTATTTTCATAAGTTGATATACCCAATTTTCAGACTTCTTTTATTGACATAATTTGATACAATTAAATGTCAGTCATATTTTTTCAGGAACTTTCGGCTCAATAAGCCACATTCATAAGGAATATTTGATATAAATCAGGATTTATATTTACATAAAAGCAAACATTTCTAGGATGTAAATTATTACAGTGATGTTTATTTTTCTTATACGACATACCTGAGGGTTTTCTCCTATAATATTACATACGAGTATAAAACAATATGTGTAATGTCTTTAATCAATACGTCACACTGTCAGTCCTCTGTAGCTTACGATCTATCATACTTCAATATTTACACCATACTGTTATGCCATCATGGCCCGCGTCACAATACAACCCATTTACCACCCGTCGTATGCTCCATTTACTACTCACGTTTACGTAAATACATGTTATTTACATCCGTCTCGATTTTCTGACATATATTGTAACATATAAGTTACAGCCCCTTCTCAAAATGCGAAAAGTCAGCCTCAAGCGGCCAGACTCAGCGGTAAGAGGTCGTCTGACGTCTGACGACAGAAATAGCGCATGGTTTCTTGCAACGGTTCGAAGAGAACTCGAAACCTAAGCGTGGAAATGCTATTGGTTAAAATCGGTTATGTGACCTATTACTTGAAAGATAGCGTAAGCTAAAAAATAATAGAGAAGGCAGTAGCCGGCATGACTAGGAAAATATTGAGTTTTTGGTGGTCGAAGTGTGATTTTCCCTGCGGGGCTGCAACCACTTTTAGTCAATTTAAGTCTTCACTATTGTTGGCCTCTACTGTCGTCGCACAAAACTTTCTTCATTGTAGGCCCAACTGCACTTCACAATTACAACAATTACCGATAATTGCTCCCGAATCCCCTTCATATTACAACATTAAATTAATAATCCATATATCATATGCACCTTAAAACTAAACTAGTCAACCAAAGTCAGCAGCACCTGCGTTTTTACATTACATAGCCCCCGATCAATTTAAAAAAATTGCATTGAAAACAAAAATTTATGAGAAATTTATCACCATATTATATCTTCAAGACTCCTTGCTCATTCTTCACAATCTTTTTGTGCTCCAAGAAATTTCAACTTGACTTTTAAAATAATCTTTCCTATTGATCTAGATTTATATTTATTAGCTATACTGACAACAGCAAAAATTGAATAGAACCTATAATTAACACGTGGTTTATATAAACTTACAGATGTTTGCCTGGAGGTCCCCCATTGATATAAAAAATTCATGTCAATTTGCCAGGATTGAGAATCTTGGCATCTCAGTTCATCATATGTGTTTACGTCGTTAGTCATCATTTTTGTGCCATTCACTATAAATCCATATTTAATACTAGGTCAGAATAATAAGCAATTTCAGTCACCCTGTGACTTTTCCCTAGCTCGTGTGGTGTTCTCCCACACAAAAATATCTGTATCACAACAACTTTACTCAAAATGCGGTGTGATTCCCTTCCATTCGGGGATAATCACCAAATCTCATTCCATTTTATCGCATGGCCTTACAACTGCCACCCACTTTTCCTTTCAACTAAGAAATTACATAGCTCAACATGGCAGTCAGCCTGACCTAAACAACTCTCAAAAATAAAACTCAACACTTCCTTTGTGTGGCACAGTTAATACAGTATAGAAACATAATTCATTACCCCTTAGCACTTCTTGGCGCATAAAACATGATAAGAATTTGGCTGACATATGACCTACTCGAAATAAATTCATCCATTACACATAATTCCAAAATACAACAAACTTATATGGCTGAACTGCCCACTAACACCATACCTCAAACAGAACAATCCTTAATTTGGCTCCATGTTTCATCCCTTGGAATTTTTCAAAACCCAAATGCTAAATTATCATAAACTAAATTTCAATTCCTAAATAAGACTGCTACTTATACAACAATAAAAACACTAAAAAAACAGCTTGATAGCCCCTATACCATATTTAATTACCCATCAATACAATTTATGTAAAGTCGTCGTATTGAGGATGGCATAAATAAGTCCATGAGATTAGTTTAGTTGGTGATTGGCCCAAATAGAAAGGGGATCACAGCGGTATAGTAAAATCGTCGTTTAAAAAAATGTTAGATGTGAATGTGGCACTGAAATAGACCAGCTGGTACCTTGGATTTTAAAGATTGTGAATTGTCAGAGATGATAGAGAAAGAATATGGGGAGAATCTTGAGGGTATTTTATGAGAAAAGTGGTGACTCAATGATGATTATGATAAAGAGACAGGATTTGATTTAATATCGAGATAGGGATAGTTAATTGGTTAGAAATTGAAGACTTGCTTGTTTGGAAGTTATGGAATAAGAAACTATTGTGCAGAAATAAGGTGTCATCTGTTTTTTGTATCCATTCCTTTCTATCAGGGGTTTGTTTACTTAGATTAATAAACAAGCATCACGTGCTCTTTCATTTCATATTGATAATAATACAATTCACTTTCTGTACTTCATAGATTGACCGATTGTAGCTATGTCTGTTTCCACCGTGGCCATCATTGACACGTCGTATGGTACTGCAAGTAGAGTAGACGAGTGTTCAATGACGTAAAAGCTATACGAGAAGTAGACGGACCACAATACGACCAAGCCTAACAAACTGAGCTATTTTCTAAAAGATACAGCTCATCATCGCCACATCCCGCCCCAAGGAGAGGACACTCCGTCACGTTGCTCAAGATCTCCGTCACCATTCAGACGCTACAGCCGCTCACCTAGCAGACGTAACTTGGAAAACTAGACGACGCGAACTTCCCTAGAGGTCAGACCACACAAGAAGAAAATCCTCCGTTGACGGTCTTCGCCAAAATGTCAGGGAATTATATCGACGTGATTTTGGATCACAAGTCGGTACGAGTCCTAGTCGATTCCAGCGCATCTTTCTCTGTTATCTCCGAGACGTTTCGACGACAGCTGAAGAAGACAAGGTTGAACATTAATAACAGAATTTAGCTATTCGAATTCAACAAACTGCCGCAGCGTAACCACTACGTCATCCTCGGTTGGGACTTGTTGAAGATCTCTCAAGCCGTATTCGCCCAGAACCTTTGCTAGACGAATTACAAGCCTGCGTAGAAAAAAGGAGATAAGGAACAGTGGGACTTATTTATACTCGACGATGTGACCTTTCCTGCGCTACCAAAGATTGAGTCGAGTGCCCTAAATTAAAAGGCCAGGTAAATTTTATAACTTAAGCAAAGAAAAAATTTATCTGGCGTCGGTATCTCGTTCATGAATGGCACGGGAGAATTATGGGTAGTTAATGGTCAGAATAAATCTCAGCTTCTTCCGAAACATACATACTTGGTAAGGGCTGAACCAATAAAACACGAACATCTGTCATGGAAGAAAATACACCCAGCCGCAGACTTCCTACAGAGACTACTAACAACGGATTCGAGTTTCATAAGCTACTGGCACCGGAGCTAACGATGGATTAGTATATGAAATTTCTTGAACTGCTTCAGAAATATTCTGCGTGCTTCGACGCAGTAATCAGGAACAAGTAAACCACTGTCAAGATGAAGCATAAAATTAACACAAGAAGCCAATACCAATCAGTCAATCGGCGTACCGAGTATCACTAGCAGAACGACGCATTATTCAAGAAGAATTGGATATGATGCTTGGCCAAGGAATTGTCCAGCCATCACAGAGCCCATGGTCATCTCCCGTAGTCCGTATCTC
Organism: Eucriotettix oculatus; assembly: GCA_034510155.1. NCBI lineage: Eukaryota > Metazoa > Arthropoda > Insecta > Orthoptera > Tetrigidae > Eucriotettix > Eucriotettix oculatus. The sequence goes on from JAEMUL010000008.1 coordinate 195,080, forward strand.
AAAGAAGGATGGAACCTGGTGATTCTCAGTTGATTATAGAAGAGTTAAACAGATCACGAAAAAAGACATTTATCCGCTACCGAGAATCGACAATACACCGGATTGTTTAAAAGGACAAAGTTTTTCTCATGGAATTACACTCTGGCTACAAAGGCGATCGGGAGAAAACCGCTTCTTTACAAAATCCGGAATCTACGAATTCAAGGTTATACCATATGGGCTGTGTAATGCACTGACAACTTTCGAACGAATGATGCTATTCAATTAAGCTATTCAAACGACGTCATAGTCTTCTCGGAAACGTTCAGCAACCATCTGCACCGACTACGAACTGTTCTTGAGTGTCTGAATACAGCAGAATTGGGATTAAACCCTAAGTTAGTACAGACACAAAAAGTTCAACGTAATAGAAAAAAGAATTATTAATCACTGTGCGCGGTTGAAACGGTCTGGGCCCATAACCTGTTGTTTTCTTAAAATGGAAAGTCACGATGTGACTGATAATACACGATACAAAGCACACTGTAGTTCACGAGAAAAAGGAAAAGAACATCTTTATTCCACAAATACAAACGAAAGACTGACTAAAACAAAGGCAACACTACAAGCAGAGACAACACATGAATCAGTCAAAGACAATCCCCAAAGATTGAAACGAACACTGATGCTGCATTAGATTATTCTCTAACATTAATATCGTTGATTATATTATGTTACAGTTTAATATTTAAAAATTATTGCTGAATAATAATAATTTTAAAAAAATTACAAGTAGGAATTACGCAACCTAGAAAAAAGCCAAGGGCTTCGTTAAATTGTCTGATTTTGCAAAGTGTTCCATTGCAGAAAAAGTGTGGGAAACCCTGCTTTAATGCAATATTTTAAACACTGTACATTTATACAGACTAAAAAAGTGTTTCACAACCTTATTATTATCAAGCCCCACCATTTTTAAATTATGAGAACTCTAATTCTCTATCACAGAACAGGTAAAATTCATAATGTGAGGTATTTTGGAGTTACTACTTTATCTGCATAGAGTTATCTTTGGTTTGGAATGCACTTCTGGAATCCCATGAAACTTTGACTCCATATCAGACTGGGCCCACACTCTAATACAGGCACATTGCACTCCAATGTTCTACTCTGTCTCTCAGTTCTACAACTGACTGACCAACAAATTTTTTATCTTCTCAAAATCTCGGCATTTGGAGTGTTTGCATATGACCATTTTGGCCAACCATTGCTCTTCAAATCTTGCCATTTCTTTCTTTCTTTGTTTTATTGCATATTTGCAATTTTTCCCCCTAGAGCCATGAATCACAAAAAACAACTCAAAATGGAAATTACGTTGTTTTCCTGTCCATGCCTTCCAGGTATTGAATTCCACAGATATGTGCATTAATGCATTCTAAGCATGGATTAAAAGTAGATTTTAATTAGTTGTTAAAATTAAATATGCAAGCTACAGTTCCAAAATCAAGAATTCACTTAAACAATCTGTAAGATTGTTGATGTTAATTCTTGATTTTAGTGAATATGTATGTATATACTCTCTGATTACATCTTGTGTAAAGGTCTTGGAAGTCCTGCCACCATTGTTTCAAAATTACACATTGCAGAGCATCCACTAGTTGACTGATGGTCAACTAATATATAATGAATTCCATCATACATTTATCAGATAAATCTGCAGAAAAAGCATCAAATATATTCATTTATTTATCAGCAAATTTTCACTATATACATATATATATAATTTTTAAATAAATACCTCAATTTTACTCAATATAAATAATTAAACTCCATTATTTTTTATAAAGTGATTTCTAAGAAGTCTAATAGGGTGTCTTTAAATAATGCTTATCATAAATAAAATAGTTACACTTTTAACCAGTGTGAATCCGCATATGTCTTATTAAATTACTTGAATCTGTAAACTTTTTACCACAGTTAGAACATTCAAATGGCTTTCCCCCTGTATGAATACATGACCAAATAAGTTTCTATCAAAAATCAATTAGTTTCAAGAATACTGTGATTATTATCAAAACCTACAAGAAACTAATGGTATTGTGGGGGCAGAGATGCTGCCCACCACAAGCAGTTGAGTCGCTGGAGAGACGTGGCAACGCAGCCCCCTCCCCCCAGCAACAAGGCTGGGTAAGGGCGCTACGCGCGATCCCTCGTTCATTTTGCTTTAAGCTGTAGACGGACACACTTGGTGTGACTCCGGAATAAAGCCTGCTTTAACATCACGTGGTCTCTACAGCCATCCCTGCACCCGCACCCCAAATTGGTGAACCCGACGTGATACGATGGGCAGTCAGCAGCAGCAAAGTATATGCAGAGTGGCACCAAGGCTACCCGCTTTCTGGCCCGGAAACGTGGAGCAGCAAATCGCCATCTCCGGCCACGCGATTCTCCCACGTGGCGGCAAACCAAGACGGGCGCTGGGCTGAAGAGGTCCAGGACATTATCATCAACCCACCGACGTCGGACTGGTATGAGCTTTTAAAATCGGAACTCATAGCGCGTCTGTCCCTACACAGGAGCAGCGGACGCAGCAGCTGCTGACCGACGCCGCGTTGCTGCGCCATTTAAGGGTTTCATCGGGAAGATCGGTCTCGGAGGAGGTGCTGCGGACATGTGTGGCTTGAACGCTTACCGGCATTCGTCCAGATGGTCGTAAAAAGCCAACCTCTCGTGCCGCTGAACGAGATAGCCAAGGTAGCGGAATCATCGGCGTAGCGTTACCAAACCCGCCGCCACCTTTGTTCGCCGAGAACACGCCGTCCCGCCAGTAACCTCGTCGACGACCTCGAGCTACGCCTTGAGGCCCTCACCGCGGAAATCACTGCACTTCAGAGGAGATCGCCGCCTCGCAGGCCTGCCCGACAACGCCCGCAGCAGCAAGGACGAGCCAGCCGACCGACGCACGATTCCGGGAGGTGTTGGTATCACCGCTGGTTTGAAAGCCGTGCCCAGCGCTGCGAACCCCCGTGCAGCTACGCCCAGGGAAACTAACGGGCCCGCCGGCGATCGCAGCCGCTGGTCTCCTACCCGGACACCGTGTCGTCATAAGGGACCGAGAAAGCGGCCACAAGTTCATGATCGACACCGGCTCCGATATCTGCTGTTTCCCCCGAGCCCTCAGCCGCCAAGCGCTCACGAGTGACAAGCGGCGAACGCTACGTGCATCGGCACCTACCGTTATCTACCCCTGCAGCTGGACCTAGGCCTTCATTCCGTGGCAGACGTAGCGTCGCCATCGGCGCAGACTTTTTGGCGTACTATAAACTGCTACCAGACTGCAGCATCGGCGCCTAATATACGGAATCTCCGGCTACGTTACCATTGCGACAACAAACAACCCAGCGTCAAGAGGTTGACGACGACTTCGCCCTATCAGGAGATACTCGATCGGTTCCCAGTGCTCACGTGCCCAGCCGTCGCACCCCGCACCGTCCGCCACACTACCTTCCATCACATACTGACGACGCCAGATCCCCGATTTCCTGTAGACCACGACGCCTCGCGCCGGAACGGCTACACGACGCGCGGGCAGAGTTAGAGGCCATGCTCGCAGAGGGGACCGCACGACGCTCGAAGAGCCCATGGGCATTGCCACTTCACCTCGTCCCAAAGAAAAAAGGCGGGGAATTGCGCCAAACGGTGATTATCGCGCATTGAACGCGCGAACTGTCCCGCACAGATACCCCGTGCGCCACCTTAAAGATTTTGCCATGATCTTACAGAGCAGCTCGGTATTTTCAGTCCTCGACCTCGTCAAGGCGTACACGCAGATTCCGGTACATCCACCGGACATCCCGAAAACTGCAATAACAATGTACGGGATATTTGAATTCCCGTTCATGACCTTCGGGCTGCGAAATGCGAGACAAACGTTCCAGAGGTTCATAGACGAGGTACTGCCGGACCTGGAATACTGCTATCCTTATATTTATGACATCGTTGTTTATAGCTCGTCGCCTGCAGAACACCGGGAACATCTGAGCGCGATATTCCAGCGCCTCGCTCAAAACGGCATCGTCCTCAACGCCGAGAAGTCAGTCTTCGGTCTGTCGGCTGTGACCTTTCTAGGTTACCGCGTCTCCAAAGAAGACGTTAGTGCAGTTCAGGAACGCATCACCGTCCTGCAGCAGTTCCAGCGGCCAACCGACGCCGAGGTCAGCGCCGGTTCTTGGGGAAGGTTCCTTCCCCACGCAGTGACTCAGCAGGCCTCTTTGCAGGAAGCATTATCTGGCATCTGCGGAGCCAAACCGGTGCCGTGGACATCCGAAACCACTGCAACCTTCCAGAGCTGCAAGGCTGCAACGCCACCCTGTTGGTCCACCCCGACCCACCGGTCAACTCTGGTTGTTTACCGAGTCAGAGGTCAGCGCCACCCTGCAGCAACGGGTCGATGGACTGACTCCACACCAATCGCAGTGGCCGGCGTGCTACCGAGAGCTTCTAGCGATTTACTTGGCGGTCCGATACTTTCGCCACGCGATTGAGGCACAGCTCACTTCTGTCTTCACAGCCGATTTTTTTCGCGTTCCTCCAGCAGAACGAGAAACTTCCATTGGTGCAGAAGAACCACCTTACTTACATCCGTAAATTCACCACGGATGTGCGACACATCAGTGGGCCCGAGAACATCGTCGCGGACGCCTTCTCCTGTGTCTACGCCCTTACCACGGCCTCGAACCCGGTGGACTTCGATATCCTCGCCCACCAGCAGACGAACAACGACGACGAGTTGCGCACGCCCATTCGCAGCGGCGCGGCGCTCCAGCTTCGTCTTGTCTCCATCCCAGGTCATGCCTCGCAGCTCTATCGCGACGTTTCGACCGGTCGCCATCGACCGATCGTCCCAGAACCCTGCCGAAACCAGGTGTTCGTCGCGCTGCACAGCCACAGCCATCCGGGAACCCGTTCCACTACGCGGCTGGTGAGGTCGCGCTTCGTGTGGCCCGGAGTGAACCGAGACTGCTGGGCGTGGGTCCGAGCGTGCGTGCTATGCCAAAGCGTCAGGACCTCGCGCCGCGTCGTGAAAGCCAACGGATCCTTCCAAACTCCAACCGCCAGATTCCGCCACGTCAACATCGTCGATCCACTACCGCCAGCAGGGTCCTTCCGATACCTGCTTACGATCGTCGACCGCGCCTCGCGCTAGCCAGAGGTAGTCCCGCTGGAGCAGATCACCGCTGAAATCCGTAGCCAACGCCTTCATCCATGATGGGATCGCCCGTTTTGGTTGCCCAGAGATAATTACGACCGACAAAGGTCGGCATTTTGAATCGCGACTGTTCGCAGCTCTGGGAGAATTCGAAGGATGGCAGAGATCCCGGACGACGCTGTACCACCCACAGGCGAACGGCCTGGTGTAAAGATTCCACCTGCAGCCGAAACATCGTGGCTGGAGGTGCTTCCTATAGTCATGCTGGGAATACGCACCGCATTCAAGGAGGATCTCCAGGCATCTGGAGCAGAGCTCTTGTTTGAAGAAACACTTCAATTGCTCGGAGAATTTTTCGCCCCGAATCCAGAGCCGCCTGGCGGAGTCGTCCCAACTTCACTTGTCGACCGGGTACGCGAAGCAACGCAGCACATCAGGCCACAACCCGTGGTCCGGCACTCGCGCCCCGAGACCTGCACCCACGTCTTCCTGCGCGACCACCTCTCCGCCCACCTTTTACCGGGTCCCACCGGATAGTCAGCTGGGACGAGCCATCAGCCAGGACCGGCCGACAATCCAGTAGGACATAGGTGCCTACGGCAACTCGAGAGGGCCGCCGGAGACGCGTGCCAGCGTTCGCAGCCGAATGGGACACGCAATGTCTACTAGGAAGAAGGTACTGTAATAAACATTAAATACGCGAGTGGAAAGCTTAAATAAAGGTCATCTGTTTCTTGCCCGTTTCTGAATTTGGGAAGTCGCAGGGCGCATTCCATGAACAATAGACCTTCCCTTCCTTTTTAACGAGAGCAGCCCATTGAGAAGCATCGGCCATTCATAGAAAATTGGGAATGAGCGGCTATCGGAAGTGGCCGTAGCTAATTAGATGAACGGGTGGAAAGACGGAAGGTCCATGAAAAATTTGGAATGTTACGGCAAGATGCGTAACATATGCTGTATTTACGCCCTGCAAGATGAATATTTTTCCTATTGGCTGTAATTGTCAAACTACAAGCCAATAGAAGACTTTTGTGGACAACATCTGATTGGTGGCTGAAGATGGTGTAGTGTCCGACCGAAGTAACGAGGGAGGAAATTTTGGAAGGAGAAAACATTACATTGACGGGAGAGCAGAGAAGAAGTCACTGGGAGATCGGAAGCAGAAGTCGTTTGGAGATCGGAAGCAGAATTCGACGAGAGAGAAAGGAATTTGTCGAAAGACCGGAGGGAAATGACGTCTGGAAAGAGAGTACGGGAGACAGCCCTAACAGAGATGATCTCGTAGCAGCCACCATTCAATCATCATAAACCAGCATAAAGAAACATGCATTTTCTTGGTATCGTACCCATATTTTGATTTTAGAGTTCACATTTCCAGGCCTATTGTCATTAGGAAACAAACAATTGCTTTTAGTTCATCCCACAGTGAATACCCTAAGATAAAGTCACATATTGATGTATTGTCCTTTTCTTATGACATTATCCAGAAATTTTGTAAATAACTTTGATTTTATTTTATTAAAATTTAATTTTAAACGTAATATTTTCTCTTTCCTAATCACTATTTTTAAAAGTAATTCTCGTAACCTTGGACACATTTCAATTCAGCAACACCGCACCATAATCTTCTGATTACCTAGTCCACCTGCCGACACTACTGTTTCCGTACATCAACTGCTGGATCCATTTTCTTCAGTGCCGGATGTTAACAATAAATCTCAAATTAAGAACTGTTAAACAGGAATGCCTCCGGTTGTCATTGTGGTAGAGGAGTACCGAATATTACAATAAAACATGAGCCTGCTTGGAAATACTATTGAGAGAATAAAAATTTATGAAAAATGGCAACACCGGTGGGATGAATCCGATAAAGACATGTATCCATAGGTTAATAAAGTCAATTCATGAATGAGTGGGGGGATATATTTTATTTACAGCCACTTTCAATAGCCGTAGTAGCATCGTCTGGGTAAGAACGGGGGAAATGCCCAGCCTTACGCGGGTAACGGTAAGGTGGACCATGACAAAGGGGGAGAAGGGTCAATCGGGAAAGAGACGGAGAAGTGTACGCACACATAATACAATCATAGACTAGTCAAGAAAAGTAGCTATTTCGACGCCAGCACGCAAGAATTCTACTTTGTCCCAGGGTGAAGGAAGTCGAAGAACAATTGCCGCCTACCGGTCAGCGGAGATATTAGGAGGTTGGATGAAATATTAATAGATAACGAACATTGATCATGTGCCACAAGTTCCGACATAAAAAGCCATACCCCCACGCGTACCCTGTTTTGTGAAGTCTCATATATTTTATTTTGTTTAAAATAAATCTAGGTTGTTAATTAAAAATTAATTAAATTTATTTAAAGCTCCATATAGATATAGTGATAAATGTTTAAAATTAATAAAAACAAGAGATCCATTACAGGGCTAACTGAAAACGTGTAGAAGTGAACTACTGTCTCACACAGCTTTTGACTAGTCACAGTTGTTTCACGGCATACTTCTAAAGGTTTGCCATTGATAATTCACCTTTCACTACCTGAATGTGGATTCAGTGAAACGTCTGAACAAGTGTTTTTCTTTCGCTCGAGATTCTCAGATGACAAACGGACGTTAGAGAGAGATATTGGAACATTAATAATTCCAGATAATTTGGCTACACTCAAGTAATTTCTTTATATACCTGGAGAAAAGTAAGCGCATGTATGCGTCTATCATAATTCAACGGTTAATACCATTTGGAAAAGAAAGGAACACCAACGAAATATTAAAGGTACGACTCATTCCTAACGACGGTTCCGCATGCAAACGGAGGTGTTATTAGTGGGTAGAATCCTAGACTACTGCCCAGTGCGAACCCTCGGATTGTGTCTTTCAAAGATTTTTACATTCCCTGGGAAAAAACATACATACATGCACTAATACAAAGTAAATTTATTGTTTCACATTCAGTTGAACCACACGAAAGCTTTTGGAATTATCAATTAAATTCTTTGATTATGAAATAAGACACAAAACTCCCACATACTTAAGCTATGGTGTCGTCTCAAGGCGGACGTAATGCTGTAGAAATCCATAAACGACTATCCAGAGATGTTAAGTTAGAAAAATCCGGTACAAGGGTCAACTCCACGAGCAGGTAGCAAGAGGCTTGATTACCTAGTGGACTTCTGTTGATGATACATCCATTTATCGTATTTGACATTTTACTTTAAAATATTGAATACATATCAATTCTACTCACTATTACAAGAAAACTTATATCAGATAACCTATAATTTACTAAATTTGAGCGTAACATATCAGCTATATTTAATTCACAGTTTGATATTGCAATTATATTTATAATATTTACACACATATATATATATATATATATATATATATATATATATATATATATATATTGTAGCAGATCCGTCGTTCCTCTGTATTCGAGGATTTCTTAATTCCTTTAGGGCGCCAGGTATTTTTCATAAAAAACACCAAAAATTGATTTTAATAGTTTTAATTTCAATCACGAAAAAAAATGATATCTGCAGTGCGTGGTCATTCTCTCATCGTCCCGCCGACACTACCCGCTGCTCCCATCACCCCATCACGACTACTCCCCTCTCTTTGCGGACCACTCAACGTCTCGCCAGACCACATTGTTGGCCCGGGTTGCGTCAGTTCCTCAACAATTGCAACTCGTAAGCTGGCCTGCATTGTTCAATGTAACTTTTCATGTTACTATATATATATATATATATTTTAATTATTGTAAATATTGTATTATGAGTGAATGTTCTGCGCCACGGATTGTAGACTGTCAGGACTCGACAATGAGTTTAGGGTGAGGACCCGTACACATGGCCGTGCTAGTGACAGCCCCGCGGCAGTAATGGGAGCGAACACATGCTGTCACTAGAGCGACTCCAAGTACATTATTCCTTCTGGAGCTGTACCTAGACATGTGTCGCGCGTTTTACCTCTGACGACAATGCTCTCGGTTCGTTTAACGACGAAATACCAAACATCCCAGCTGTATCATGTGGGCTTTTAATTTATAATATCTATATTGCTATATTACTTAATTTATAAAATAACATTTAAAATTAATAGCAAAATGTTTCTGAAAAGTAATTAAATGAAAAAGTATATTATACAAAGTATAGTTAAATATACGATGTTTCTATCGCTATCGTTATTATACTGGCAATGATGTTGCTGAGAAAATTGAATACATACAAATCAATTCTTCTGATTAATAAACGTTGTCGTAACATGTGAATTCCACTACGAAAATTTAATGAATTCTGACAGCACTGTCTGCTTAAATTTAGCGAGGACAGAGAATTGTTTGTAAGACAAAAAAAATGTGAACATTTGTAGAATCCAAATTATTTCTAAACTTTGAACAGAGTGGAGATTTCGATCAATACTCAGATAATATTAATCGATTCTCTGGATTAAAATCTATTCATACTCATTCCGAGTTCCGTCATACACCAGTTATACATTATAAATCCATCTTTATAAAGTGAGCTAGTATAACGGACGTATGACGGTACTCAGATTTTAATCCGCAGAATCGATTAGTATCATCGTACTAGAGATTGGAAGCTTCTGAAAGTTCTAATTTTATCAATAATTTTGACCATACAGTGGTGAAATTGTTTTTTAATAATATTGATAAATGAACACACTAATAGTAGAATTTATACAATTATATTTCGACACTGTACTTTATCCTCTAGCACGAAATAATAGTGATTGCCACTGGGAAAATGAGATGAAGTAAACTGGATCAAAAATAATTTATGACTCGCACTCGACTCTCTAAATCTCATAGGTTTTGTAAAGAAGTAAACCCAGACCCCAACTGAAAGTAAGAAAAATATTAAATCTCACTGGTTCAGAATTTAGATCATCTTCAATGGTCTGGCTATCATTTGTTTATCTCATACGCGCCGCTGAAAGGGCCAACTTTGATCACTTATCACTTCTCAAATTAGTTTTAGTAGCCAGATAAGTGTGTAATTTGGCTTATCTATACAACTTCTAGTCTAGAATGGAGTAATGTGATTAATATAGTATTGCAGCTGGCCGTTCTTATATATGTTCAAGCCAAAATCGCCACAAAAATTTGTCACAGAAATTTTAACGTCATTTTGAGGCCAATTACTCAACAAAAAAACGCAACATTAATTTGTAAATATAAATATTAACGTCTAGATAAAAGAGATAGCCTGTCACTTAAAATATCCGTGTTTCTTTCTGTCGTTTTTAATGACGAAAGGGAATCCAAAGCCATCTAATTTATTTTAGTTCCATGTTTGAAATAAAGTGAAATCCAGCAGTTTTGCCTTTGTTCCGACAGTCAAGAATGGCCCAAGTCGCTTCCCATGTGTACTCTTCTGTCGCAAGTGCTGGAAGTGGAGAACTCTGACCGCTTGCGAGAAAAGGAACAGCAGCAGTAGAGAAATAGGAAGTCTTGTGCGTGGTTTTTCAGTGGAAAGATAGGCAGTCTCGTGCGTGGTTTTTCAGCGGTGCACCTCTACGCTACTGTCAGCTTATGAATTCTTTTGGACTTTAATGTAAAATTTTGATATTTTGTGTGTACTTTAAAATCTACGCCGTCAACCGGAGAAGGGCGGGGTCTAGGACAATTCGGTGCAGCGGCTTGGGCGCAGCCACTTCGGCACGGGGATACGTGGCGATAAACGACAATATCGTGGACACTTGTTTCAAATAAGTTATTTTATACAAATACACATCTTATATTAATATTAATAAAATGAAAAGCAGCTTATATATCACAAAAAAGTGATATAAACTTTATTAACAGTAGTTCGTTCACTACGTTTCGTTACTAAATTTTAGAACCTCATCTTGTACGATTAAAATAAAAATGAAAATGAATATTTACAATATATGTATAATACAGTTATGTTATAAAATGAAAAATTATTCACGGAAACAAGAAATTAAAATGGATAAAAATTTTACTGTGCGTGTAGCACAAGCAACGAGGCTGAAATAACAGTTACAAATAATAACTCAGAAGCGTATTGTCAGTTTCAGAATAACAATGGAAAACTTTAAAAATGAGTTAATTCTGTATAGAGAATTATCAAAAGTTGTGCAAAATACCAAAATGTACTTTTCTAATAATCCTCGTGTAATCTTTACCGTATCAGCAAAAGGAATATGACTAAATGGTTTTATAAAGTTGAAACGTTATTATCACACAAAAAATACATAAAATTTACAATAAAAATTAAATCCGTTACTTTAATTATTGATTAATTTGATTAATTTGAAAAAACTTAAAGAAGAAAATTACGTGGACAGCAGAACTTTCCACCCCTAGCTTTTAACTTCGGCTAATATTACCAGAGCCTATGCTCTAGCTAAAATACAAAAACTTAATTTATCTTTCAGAATTATCATTTCTTCTACTACCAGCCCTCTTCATAACATTTCTATATTTTTATATAATATCTTCAATATGGGTCTTAATGAAAATTATTTTACACTCAAAACGTCTTAAAAGTTTTTTGACCATTTAAATATATATAATTTTTACCCCATGTATTAATTATACTAAGCTTTAAAATTAGATGGGATAACTACTTTTCTAAATTGACAAAAAATCTTATCTTAATAAATGTAATTACAAATTTCACTTATTTTTCGTTCAATAACATTTACTATCACGAAATCACTGGGAATTTTTCTTTGTTCTTTCTTCGCGCATATTATAAGAGATTTAATACCACTAAGATATTTCAAGTATATTGCCTCTTTTTGTATTAACTTCAGATTCCACATAAACCATTAGCTTAATACTTTTAATAATTACAACCCTGAAAGGAACTTTACAATCGAAATGAAAAAGCTCGCTCTGTCAACTTTCATGATGTTTTGGTTATTGTTCCTATCAATAAGATAATTAGCAATTGCTATCAAAAGATGTACTTACTCGGGATAAATTCTTTATTACATATCAAATCACCCTTTTCCCAATAAGAAACTATGGTTTATAATCTAGTAAATAGGGATGTCACATTATCTAGTCAGCGCTATCATAAATTTAATCTGGGCAAAATTGTAGATAGTATTCTTCTTAATACTTTTCCTTTGCATTCGATTTACACATATATTAAAATTCGGTTGGCTAAGATAAATATGAAATTAATAAATTACATGTAAAATTAGCCAGTAATATATATATATACATTTACAAGATTATCTTTTTAAATATTTGGCAAGACAGCGTATGCTGGGGGACGCATCCCTTTGTTTGGCAACAGCGGCCTGGTCAGGCAGCCAAGTAGTTGCACAAAAAAGGGGCGACTAAATAAATAGGGGTGGACGCAAGGGTTTGGAGCTGCTATTTTTCTAGGCGGGGATCTAAACTCTAAAAACATAGCGTGGAATTGTAGAACTTCCAGTAGAAACGGTAATACATAATTACATAATATTTAATGATATTACGATCGTCGCTCCCAACATCCCCACCCACTACTCTGGGCACCGGCCTGACATTCTAGAAATTATGCTCTTGCGTAACCTTGACGTATACACAAATACGACAGTACTGAGGTATTTGAGTAGTGATCATAACCCAGTACTCACGACAATATTAGTTAATGATAACTTCCTAGCCCCATTGAGAACATCATTTCGTACGTCTGTGGACTGGAATCGTTTCAGGCAAGATGTACACTATTGGCTGAACAATACCCCTCCATTAAATTCTGTAGAGGACATAGATCTAGGAATCAAACACATTAGCGACGCAATTACCGTCTCTCTGGACCACGCCACAACCAGAGAGAAGATTGCTAGCAACTATAGTGAAATACCGGACGGTATTCGAGCCCTTATTAGGGAGAAAAACCTATGTAGATAGAGATAGCAGAGATGGCGCGATATCGCGGACAGACGATCCTCGGATAGGCTTTTCGCCGAGATCCGCCAAAGGTTAATCACCTTTATGGAGAACTACTGCGAAAGCACCCTCAGAGACATAGACTCTGAACCAGATTGTAATGGAATATGGGCTCTCAGCAAGTCACTCCGCTGCCCACGAGGTGAAATTCACACGGTCCTAACGGAGTACTGTATGATGCTGAAGATAAGGCAGACGCAATGGCGGATACCCTTGAGCACCATTTTCAGCCAATAGACCCCACCGATGACGATGATGATGATCTTGATGAATTCTATGAGGAAGTCGAAAACCACGTAGAATCTATGATGGCACGAGCCTCCGTCATAGAAGCCCCTCTATGCTCCAAAGATGAGGTAGCGAGCAAAATCAAACATGCAAAGTCAAAAAAGGCCCCGGGACACGATAAGATAACACCAAAGTCCCTCAAGAACCTCCCTCCATCCGGGCTCACATATATAACAGAAATATTCAACAGCTGCCTAAAACTACGCCATTTCCCCTCGTCCTGGAAAACGGTAAAAGTCATTTATTTAAAAAACCAGGAAAGAACCCTCTCTTCCCCCAAAATTATCGTCCGATCTACCTTCTCTCGACACTGTCGAAAACATTCGAGAAGTTTATACTCTAACGCCTCAATGACTATTTAGAAAGGAACTCTGTTCGCATCCCAGAACAATTTGGTTTCGGGCATGGTAATAGCACAGTCCATAAAGCAGTTAGGTTGGCACACCTTGCTTACGAAGGATATGCCAAAAAGACGTACGTTACAGGCGCAGTACTGCTAGATCAAACACAAGCGTTCGATAGGCTATGGCATGATGGACTGCTCTACAAGCTAGACCATTTAGGGTGTCAGGACTATTTAACACACTTGTTACACTTTTATGTCTACTGGGATGGAAATACAATTAGGGAAATACAAAGCGGGGTTCCCCAAGGTTGTGCCAACCTTGTTCAACATATATATTAATGACGTCCCAAAGAGTCCGGAAACCAAACTAGCGTTATACGTGGATGATGTAGCTTACTTCGCCACAGGACACAATCAAAATTACGTCGCGAAAAAGCTCCAGCGGACCGTACAGAGCTTCCAATCCTGGGCAAACCGCTGGAGGACGAAAATCAATGGGGAAAAGACCCAGGCCATAATGTTCACTAGAAGCAGAACCCCCCCCCATTGTAGACATTGTTACCGGGGGAACCAAAGTCCAATGGACTAAGTCTGTAAAGTACTTAGGACTAAGACTGGACAAGCGACTGACCTTTGGGGAGCATATTAAAGAGACCAAAGCGAAATGCTGCTTAGCAATAAGAAGCTTGTCCCCGACGTTTAAAAGCCGTGGTCTTAGCCTAAAAACTAATCACGGATGCGCCAAGATTCACAAAGTTATTAGATATAAATAACAGTTTAGGATTAGACACAATTAGGAATCTTGTAGGGCATAGGGCGGATACGTTCTATGAAAAAGCGAACGTATCCCCCTATGTTGACATTAAGCTAATTTCAAATAGAAATAGTTTACTAAGAGGTAGCGTAGAATAGACAACTTAGGATAGGTAACTAGTTTTTAATATAGATTAACAGTATTATTTTGTTTTTAGGACATGCCTGGGCCCAGAAAGACAATTAGGCAAACAAAACAAAAAGTTTAAATTGAAACAGAGACAAGGGCTCCTGCCCGGAACTCGACTGTACAAACGTCCTCGTGACCATCACAGAAGTGAGCGGTTTGGAGCAGTCCTTGGAGAGAGAGATGGCGGCAACACGTTGGGTTGTAGGACGTCGCAAAAAGGCGAGGAATTAAAATTATTTTGAAATTCATATAAGTTTAAGTGGAGAGACACTGACCTTCATCGAGATCCCCGCCTTCATTACCACTGGCACGTGACCGACGTCGACGTCTCTCATTGCTGGCCGCGCGGAATCATTGAGTGACATTGAAAATCGGGACACTGGTGAAATCCAGCTATTGTTTAAAAAAATTCCCCATGCATTGTCGGACCCAACGTTTCAATTAAGTGTTCTCTGCTACTTGGCCCCAAACCCGCTAAGAAAAGGACACTTGTAACCGGAAAGTGAAATTGTCTGAAATGTGTTATTAAATTTTAATGCGTTTTTTAGTCTGGAAATTGGATTTATTTATTTAATTAATCCCATCATTTTAATTTAATATTAAATTAAAACCCATGAAAAGTATATTACTATATATATATATAGTAATATACTTTTCATGGGATAAGACATTAATTTATTAATTGAACAAATTTTAATCATTTGAAAATTTTATATTTATCAATTTACAATGATTACATGAACCAATATCTCAGGGGATTTTGGGTCTCTCGAGAAACTCATTTAAATTTATTCAATCAGCACAATGAGCAATTTTCACAGCTTTTAAGAACTTACCCACACTTACTGGGCCTACAAACATTCCACTTCACGAGTGTTTCCGCGTCTCTCTGGCGTCTTGCAGGTTTTTTACACTGATGAAGGTAGTATGATCCAGAAAAAGTAAGCAAGGATGCAGTCTGTTGCCCATGCTGTTTAACTTATATAGAACAGGCGATGAAGAAAGTTAAAACGGAATATGGAAAAGGAATCGTACTGCATGGAGAAGAAATAAAAACCCTACGCTTTGCCTATGATATTGTAGGTATTAGGGGAGTCAAACGAAGATTTGGAAACCATATTAAATAACATGACCGTGGTCAAGGTGGAAGAGTTCAATATAAATATTAATAGAGGGAAAATCAAGGTAATGAAGTGAAGTATGCGAAACAATGGAATAAGAAAGGGTGTTAGATTGGGAAGGGATATTTTGAAGGAAGTTAAGGAATTCTGCTACTAGGGATGGTAGAAGTATAGTACACATAAAGAGTAGGATAGCACAGGCAAGGAAGGCTTTCCTCGAAAAAGGGAAATTTACTTACGGGGAATATAAGTGTAAATATTAGGAAAGCGTTGCTAAAAGTGTTCGTATGGAACGTGGCGTTATATGGGTGTGAAACGTGGACAATAGGAAAGGAAAGGTAAGGAAATATGGTGTTATAGGTGAATGCTGAAAACACATGGGTGGATAAAACTAACGAGAAACTAACAGAATAGGAGAAGAGCGAACAATATGGCGAACCTTGTCCAAGAGAAGAGAGAGATTAATGGACCATGTGACGTCTTGTAAAATTAGCATTAGAGGGATGTGAGTGGGGTAAGAACAGAAGAGGGAGGCAAAATATGGAATACGCTAAGCAGATTAAGGCGGATTTTGGGTGTGCTAGTTATATGGAAATGAAAAGGCTTGCACAAGATAGTTTAACATGAAGGGTTGCATCAGACCAGTGTTGTGAATACCACTACAATTTACAAAATTATGCAAAATTGGTTTAAAAAATATACTTTTCTACTAAAGAATTTGCACTATTTCGTGTAGTAGTTTCTAATTTTACGTTGTTGTTGCACTATAGACCTTCGTTTTGTAGCACACGTTATTAATATATCTTCGTATAAAATTTGCAAACCTAGATCAGTACAGTTCCGTCCATTAATTTGCATCTTCTTTATTGCGTTATTTAAATCTTGCTATAAATCGAATTAACTTTGTAGTTTCATTCGTATGCTATTGCTTGTTTCGGAATCATTCTTGTCGGTATCAGCAATTGATCAGTGTATGCTTAGAGGTGTAGCGTGACGAGGGTGGAGGGAGCAACTATTCCATAACGGCACTTTCTAGAGACGACAAAATTTTATAAAAAATAATAACTTATAATTTGAACACTATACAATAAAAATTATTTTTGTTGAAAGTTGTTTAGAATTTCAATATATTTGGGAGCCTTTTGTATTTAAATACGTAGGTAAGCGAGTGGTAAATTTGGCCTACTTCCCGGGTGGCTGAAACTCGCGTTGCACAACAGTGTATTTCAAGCATTTTTAGATTGTTAACTGTCATCAATTCAATTTTTGCAAACAATAAACGTTCCGAGAAAAGTCGTATTTTTTTCTCGAATATTGTGGATCACACTTATTTTTGAATAATTCTGATATTCATCCCTTCAATACAAGGAACAAAAATAATATGTATAAAAAATGTAAAACATTGTCAATTGCACAGAAAGGTGTGCATTATTCAGGGATATCCATCTTCAACAGACTGCCGCACAGAATTAAACGGTTGTCCGATAATCAAGGTAAATTTAACACTGAATTAAGATAACTGCCCACTTCTTCGCTGACAATTCTGTGCAAGTGCTGCCCTCACTACAAAACGGGCAGAGAACTCTGATGCATGTTTACACTTCTCTGCTATTTTTGGCAACTACGATCGGTTGGAATGTTGTTGCATAGTATCGATATATTATAACTACTTGGCTAGTATATATTGTGAACTATATATTTTATCAGAAAAATATACAAAATTACGATAAAGTATGAAAAAGTTTATTTAACAGAAAGAAATACAATGAATACATAAGGGATTACATTATATATTGTAAAATAATATGATGCATTAAAAGAGAGAGAGTTGGTCAATGTATCATTAAGCTAAGCTAATGTAATGTCAAATTTATGTCTTCTTTACAATTCTTAAAGTCAGATGCAACAATTGACATTATTATTTATTATGCTGTGGCATAAATTTGTCTTTAATACTCCGACAATCTGAATACATGTATATATAAAAATCGTCACCTAGTCGATCACTGGAAATGTTTTCTGAAGAAAGGGGCAGTGCCTCCGAAAATTTAAAAAACTCCAAACCTTTCAAGGTGCCTGCCATCTGTGAACCTCAGGTAAGTCACCTACTTTCTATCTCTCTTTCCTTTCCCTATTATATATATATATATACACCATGTGATCAAAAGTATCCAGACACCTGGCTGAAAATGACTTATAAGTTATTTAGAAGACATTCATTTGATGTATGATTAGTTTATTGAGTCTTTACTCAACAAACATTACTCAGACAAATTTTAATATGAAGACAGTAACAAAATTTTTAAAAATGTGGTTGGACATGTTTAACAAAGGTCGCAATCTAATAATACATAATATCCCAAGAGTTTTCTTGTCGTTGGACGCCGAGAAATCTGGAACTCCAAGGATGTAGATTTCTGAAACAAGTAGAATAAAAATTAACAATTGTACAATTGTTTTGCAATATGGTTAAGTATTAACATAAATAATATCTTATGTGGAAATAATTAAGAGAAATAAGGCATTTAAAAACATATCAACTCGAGTTTAGCATCTTACTCTGAAGGCCAGTATTAAAATTAACACTAGTTGTACTAAAAATCTCACTTTCTGTAAAATGAGAACAGATTGATATCTCTGTCTTTGTACAACTTAAATTAAATTAGGTTCACTCTCCAACCTGTCATCAGAGTTGTTCTCACATTCTCCAATAACTGGCTGATCTTTTACAGCACGTACCCCCATTCTTCAAAAGCATCAATATTCCTATCCCTACAAGATTTTAAAAACATATTTCACCAGGTTCCTGGCTGTTTTTCTTGCTCCCACATGGAGTTGCAATTGCCTTAGCGGATCAGCTCGTACATTCTATTGAATTAGTATGGGCCCCAGTCTCTGGGTCCTCAGAAGTGACTGTGATTTACCTGAAATAATGTGTAGTTTGAAAATAGTATCTAAAAGACATTTCTTTACAAAATCATTTATAACTACAGTAACTTACTTTTAGGTGCTCATCTTTGGGGCAATCCTAGGCATGCCAGCAGTAACCTCGTAAACACACGTCTGAAACTTTCAAGAACTTCACTTAAAAATTATGTTGGAAGGTGACAGCATAGGCCTTATACACTAAAAGTACCGGAATTAATCATTTTCTGTTTGTGCTAGGAAAGGTGTAACAAATGAGGAGGAAGGCTTTGTGAAATTCTCTCGAAATAGTCAAACTCAGTATTATGCTACACTATAGATACAAAAAATGAAATCTATTGTTTAGTAATATTACTTCATATTATTACTAGATTAATTAAGCGCCTATACTTTGAAGCTGGTTTTCAGTGTTTAATTGACTAGGTGTTTATTACTTGTTGTTTTATTCCCCTTATATGTCAATTACTGAAGAAAACAAAATGAATTATTTTTCATTTCGTGTGATTTTAGTACGTTTATAGCTATATATCATTTTTTCGCGTAGTTTTTTTGCCAGTTAAGTTTGTCGCTCATTTTTGCTTAGCCACTCCTTCTATTCAATAAAGGAATTTATAGAAGAATCGGAGAAGAGTAATTTATTATAGTTTATAATACATAACTTTGTTATAAGTATATTTTCTTTTATACAATAAAATAATGTAATAAATGTACACCCTGACCCATTCCACATCCTTGAAGCTTAGCTTCTTTACAGGATCTACGGAATATGATTATGATTATTATGATTATTATTATTATTATTATTATTATTATTATTGTCTTGTCACCATTTCCCACAAACTAATAACTATCTACATTATTAACTTGTATTACTTTCATGGGTTTAAATTAAGGCTGACAGGTCCTTAAAATTGAAGTGAAGAAAATGAGTTCGGATAACTAACGTTCGGCTAAATTACGTTAGACTGTATTTTTAATTACTATAGTGATTGACTGCAACGTCCGATCACAAATCTTTCATATTCAGCTCCTCTCGGACTTGTTTTTCTTTAGTTAATTTATTTGACATATCAATAAAACTATAATATCTTTGGTGTTTAAAGGAAAAACACTGACATATCTTCGTCCTTTAAATAAATACATATTTTTAAATATATTTTTAAGGTAAAGCTAGGTACTTTATGATGTTTTCACAATTTTAGGAAAATGTAAAACAATGTTTAAATAAAATTTATTTACTCATGTCGCTGTGAACTACTTGTCAATTTGTCTCTTCCGCAGATATTGAATGTGGCGCGGGGGGGGGGGGGGCAATGTAGTTTTGAACTGAAATTATTTAATATCATTACTTACAATTCAATAAATAAATATTGTACAAACTAAATTACATATAGAAATTATTCCGCTAAATCCAATGATCAAGTCAATTCTACTCATCGTCTGTTCATACTGGTAATGTTATATTGATACGAAAAGGCCTTACGGCTTACTTTATCAGAACAGAATATCTGGTAAATAATGAGATATTTATAAACTAATCTGGTACATTCAATACACTTATATGTATGTGTCATTAGTTCTGTAATACCAGGCTGATGGTTGAAATGTGTTATGTTGAGTAAAATAACTATTTAATTACAACAGAACTTGGTGATTGATGTGGCATAGTTGTTTTCCAAGTTGGGGGTTGTTTTGTATTAATTATTAAAGTTCTTAAATTAACTTTAATTCAATGGCTAATCTTATCTTTGTGTAAAAGATTTCAGTTGACAACCAAATTTATTTATTTTTTAACACTACAGACACCAGTGCTGTTCACATATACACAAACTATATATGTGTTGTGGTATTAAGTCTTATGACTTCTGGTGCAACCCTCCATGGTTACCTATCCTGTGCAATCCCTTTCATTTTTACATAGCTACTACATTCTCCCAAACTTCTTAGCATATTCCATCCTTGACTTCCCTCTTCTGTTCTTAACCCACTCAATTCCGTCTATTGCTAATTTTACAAGACCTTCTCGAAAAGTCTCTTAGTCGAAGTCCTCCAAATTATTCTTTCTTCCCCTATTCTGCTATATATTTTATGAAATGGGAATGATGGGAAAGTTAACAGAAGCGAGGTTTACCTGACAAACTTTGGACAGCATTTAAAAATTTTGGGATGTTAAGTTTATTAGTAGTATGTTGGTTAGTGATTATTGAAGACAGAAGATAGAGAATTAAATGTATTTGTTAGTATTGTCTGCCTTCTACAGTTTACCAGGATTACCTGAAAGTGAACTAAAGTGACCATACTTGAATACTCTTTCCAATGTTTTGGTAACTTTGATTTCTCTATGGCTCTAACTTTCCTTTCAATATTTATTATTTTAATTATAGCAAACAGTTATATAATCTGTTTGACAAACAATCTCCATTTGTGCCATATTCTCACTTTTCAGTGCAAATCTCTGCCTCTCTTTCCTATTCACTAGGTAGCAAACAAGTATAAAATTAATTGGACAAACCAGTTAATTCAATTGGACAGGAAAGTGGGATAGAAAATTCTGCAGTTGTCTTTACAAGATGCTGTTAAACACCAAAAATCAAAAACCTTGCAAAGCCAACTATTTTCTCAATGAAAATAGGACATGTTGATTTAATGTCTGATTTAAGTTTATAAGTATCATTCAAACCTCAATTTTCAAACACCTTTTAATTTGAGAAACAAAGAAAACATTTATACATAGCCAGATGATTTTGAGAATTTCTATTACATCATTTAAAGGCAGAAAAAGAAAAGCAAATGCTTATAAACCAAGGTTAAATATGGATGTACCAAAGTATCATATAATTGTTGATATTTTTGTGTCAAGTTTAATATTGACAGTTTTAATAATTAAATTTGATAAATTTTATAATTGTTCTGACTACTCGAATAATAAAGGTGAAAAATTGTGGCCATAATAAGTTAAAATTAAAATTATTTATTTATTAAATGATAACACTATAATAAATAAATAATTTTAATTCTGACTAATTTTGGCTGTAATTTTTCACCTTTATTAAAATTTATGATATAATTATCAACATTATTTCAACATTGAGCTGCCCTTATTGAAAATTCCTATACAATAATATGAATTTTAGTAAAAGAGATTCAGAATTGCGAGATATATACATAAATGTGTGTCAGGTTAATTAAAACAATTTATATGGACAAGAAAGAAAGATGGAAAGTATGTGATTTACCTGAGGTTCACAGATGGCAGCACCTTATAAGTTTTGGAATTATTTTAAATTTTCGGAGGCATTTCCCCCTTCATCGGAAAGTAGGGAGACATTTCCAGTGATCTGCTAGCTGATGACTCAGTCAGCTAGCTGATCATTGGAAATGTCTTCCTAACTTTCTGATGAAGGGGGAAGTGCCTTTGAAAATATAAAGAACTCCATCTGTGAACCTCAGGTAAGTCTATCTTTCTTTCCTATCAATATTAATTATATATATCATGATATTAATGATAATACCTGTTCTATCCGAATTATAGATATTTTAGCAAGGGAAATGTATATAATGTTTTATTTCTCCATTTATATTTTACTTTATTCATATGATGTCTTTGAACTATTGTTGATGTATATTTACTTCATGTATTTCAGATTCCATCATGCTTCGACAACTGGCAAAGCTAACATCTAAGAATACTCCTAGACAAATGTACTTTGCGGCATATGGGACAGCCTGTACTAAAACAGTTGCAGTTGTAAGATTTTATCATCATATAGTCATCAAACTTTTAATTTGAAAGAAAATTTTTAGATATGTTTTCCTGAAATCTGTTTCTGTAGGGGAATTCATATTTAATGATGTGCCTGTAAAAAGCTGTGGAGACATAGTTTGGGGTTGTAAATACTATAAGCTTTGTATTGAGAATATAGAATTTAAGTTTCAAATTTGGTATATATTTCTAAACATTATAATTCACATGCAAACTTTTGATATATACTATTTTATTTATTTATTACATTTATAATCATGGTTCACAAACCCCCTCTTTTAAATTAAAAAATCAGCTGGAGGATGACAAAATCAACAAGCCCATTCCTACCAACCCAGCCATTACCCACGAAATAGAGAAGTTCAATCAAGCTCCTCACTCCAAAAGAACCTAGAACACCCACATTCTACCTACTCCCGAAGATCAACAAACATGGGGTCCCTGGTCGTCAAATTTTCCCCCATGAGAGAGTTTCCGCTTTGGTGGATGACTCTGCCCAGTCAATAGTGGAGAAACACTCATCCAAGACACTAATCACCTCCATAAATAATCCAAACCACTTCTGCCTGTCTTGCAGGCCACCAAATTCCCACCCAAGCACCCACTTTTTAATTGCCCTCACTAAGTCTTCTTCAGAAACAAAATTTACCTGCAAATAAGCGACACTACCATGGGCAACCTATGGCAACCCCTTCATGGGGCAACTGGAAAAGCAACATCTAAATTCCTCCCCACTAAAACCCTAAACCTAGTTCCAGTTCATAGATGGGATTTTCATACTATGGACCAGTTGCCCTCACCAACTTCCTAAATGACTTCATCACAAAATTCCACAAGTTCACTTCGAACTTCTCACCCACCATCACCACCTTCCTGGACGTTGATATACACTTAAACTCAGGCCTAATTACCACAACTATTCACTGGTTTGATGCAACCCTCCATGCGGACCTATCTTGTGCAAACCTTTTCATTTCCTTATAACTAGCAAACCCAACATCCTCCCTAATCTGCTTAGCATTTCATCCTTGGCCTCCCACTTCTGTTCCTACCCCAAACACTTCCCTCTAATGCTAATTTTACAAGACCCTTGTGTCTTAAAACGTGGCCTATTAATCTATCCCTTCTCTTAGTCAACATCCTCCATATTGTTCGCTTTTCCCCTATTTTGAACTTCCTTGTTTGTGATTCTATCCACCCATCTGATTTTCAGCATTCTCCTATAGCAAAGGCTTCTATTCTTTTCCTTTCCCCAACTCCTATCGTCCACGTTTTGCACCCATATAACGCCATGCTCCATACAAACATTTTTAGCAATGCTTTCCTAATATTCACACTTATATTACCTGTTATTAAATCCCTCTTTTTCGCAAAAGTCTTCCTTTCCTGTGCTATCCTACTCTTTACATCTACTATACTTCTACCATCAGTGGTTATTATGCTTCCCAAGTAGCAGAATCCCTTAACTTCTGTCAAAATATCCCTTCCCAATCTAACACCCTTTATTATTCCACTGTTTCCCATAGTACACTTGATTACCTTGGTTTTCCCTCTATTAATCCTTATATTGAACTCTTTCTCCAGGACTATGTTCATGCCGTTGAAAACCACCAACACCCTGCAATGCCTCCACTTTTCCAGTTGCCACCCTGAACAAACCAAATGCTCCTTCCCTACAGCCTAGCCCTTTGGGGAGCTCACATATGTTCCACTTGGGACTGCCTGGTGTCATACACTATCTGCATCTTCAATACATCCCGTGACAGAAACAGCCCCATAGACCTCCATAAACAAATAATCTGTGTCCTATCCACTGCCCTTATAGTCAACCCCACTCTATCAAACAGAATGCAGCCTTCCCCTTACCACTACCTACCTTGCTGGACTTTGTAAACTGAACTCTTTTTCTCCACCTGGACTACCGTCCAACCCTGACATTAAAAACATCCTCCCTACCATACTATCTACCTGTCCAAGGGTTGCCCACCCAACCTCTGCAACATTCTGCTCTGACCCTATAAATCTCCCACCCACCTTGTGGTAGGAAAATATGTCCTATACTTCCATTCATCAGAACCTTCCAGAATCCCACCAATAACATAATGTACGTATTTGAAGAAAACATAATCTTTCTCTCCTCCCATACTATCTACAAAATAAACCACATTCTGCCCAGCCTTCTACATTGGTCAGACAAAGAGCCTCTCCCTGAATGGATTGCCAACCACCGCAGCACAGTTAAACTTTCAAAAACCCGTTTTCCCATGGCTGGCCTTGCCCGAATCCACAACCAGTGCTTCACACTAACCCCCATCAAAGCCCTACCCCCTGATTCTTCAGAAGATGAACTCCATCTATAGAACTTTCCTTTCAACATGCCTTGCAGTCCAGCTTAAGCCTCTATATACAGTAACCATCCTGTCACCTTTCCCCCCCAATCCCAAACTGACCACCCATAACAGCATTCCCTTGGTATGTGTGTGTAAGCATTGATATGTTGTATGTGGTCGTTTAGTGTGGGTGTGCTAGTATGCACAAATTAGACCCCTTTGAGTGTGTTAGAATGTGGATGTTTTTGCATGTGCCTGTTAACATGTGTGAGAATTTCCCAAGTCTTTTGCTCTTCTCTGACCTTTATTTAGAGTGAAAGTTGGTGGCCTGGTGGGGTCTATTATTTACAATCTAGAGCTAACCATGCTGCACTTTTGTCAACTGCTACTCATCCCAATCTTCTAATGAAGAGTGTGGTTGCCTCCAAAAATTTAAGACAGATGAAAAAGTCAAACTAGTCATAAACTGGATAGGAAAGAGATACAGAAGAAAGCTATTGACTTCCATTAAAATGATAGCAGGTGTTGACTGGCAGGGAGTATGAATTTCTAAGTGCCTCAGCTTGCTTACAGAGTGTCTGAATGATAAGACATCTATATAAATTTGATGAATTAATGGTTTACATATTTTTAAGGTATTATCAGGGTGTGGTGTATATGATGGGACAGAAGTGCACGAGGCTTCAGCAGTTTTACAACATTTGACAAGAGAAGGTGTGGAACCAATTTGCTTTGCTCCAGAAATTCTCCAAATGCATGTTGTTAATCATCAAAAGGTAAGTTAATATCATTAAGATGCTACTTTTTAAAATTATTGTTTGCATTGAAACATCATTTTTCTGACCAAATAAAAAGCAGATAAATTTAACATAAAGGCACTGTTTCCTTGAACTTTGTGGACTTCTTCAAGTAACTATACACCAAAAATTATAACATCAATATTAATTTTGAATAATATATTGAAAATTACAACTCATATTTTAGCAAAAATTTTATGTATTCAGAATTAATCTTGATGTTAGAATTGTTGGATGAAACATTGTATTTATACTAATTAGCAAATTTATTTGCTGACTTATTTGGCCATATTTGTTTATTTTGAGTTTTGATTTGCTGCAGCTTTCATTTGTAGCTAATATTCAATGATATTCAAACAAATTGTGTTATTTCATATGGTAAAGTTCATATTTTTCAACTGGGTGACTCTGAAAAATGCAGATCTCATTTATTAGTTATATTAATCCTGTTATAATGTGATTATAGTTTCCTTAAAATATTTTGAATACATACCAGAATAATCTGTACCAATAAATAAAATTGAAGTGTCTGTCTCTCTGTCTTACTTATGGTAAATGTGTCAGTTCAACTTATCTTATGTATCACTAGCTAACCCCCATGACTTCATTTACACTGAAATAGTTCTTTTTATTTTGACCTAAAAATGAAATAACAGGTACATAATTTTGATAAAGTTGGATTCATTCAATATATAAAAAGTACAGTACCATCTATTTATGATCACTTCAGGTCAAACCTTATAATTCACTGTTATTGTTGAACAGGCCCCGCTATCATACATTTCAGAGCCAATAAAAATGAGTAATTACTAAATATTAAACTTTACCTGATGCAACAAATAAAACCAATTTCAAATTTTCATTGAAATCTGATGTGCCGTTTCAGAGCCTATTCAAGACAAACATACAGACAGAAACACAGACAGACACTTCAATTTTATTTACTGGCATAAAATATATAAGCATATTTACTATTTAATTTTGTTACCTAATTCAATTATACTCACTGTTATTTATAGATTGTTCACACCTGAGAAGTTCGAATGACAGAAACAAAATGTTGGGTTATATTTTAGTTAATAAATATTGGTTGCTATAGAAGTTACTAATGAGTATTCAGATAAAAATATGTGCAGTTTTAAATCATTCCAATAACAAATCAGTAAAAGTAGGAACAAAAGTAATTGTATAAAAATGTGAGGAATGAATATTAGAAAACTGAAGAATGAGAAATGCAATACCAATTTTATTGTGTTAATACACAGTTGAGGTTAGCCAAAAGTGACATAACTGAGAACAATGTCAAACTCTGTACTGGCAAAAATGTTTGATAAATTACAGGAAGCAGATTATACAAAAATAAAGATCTTAGAATGAAATGTTGAGAAAGTAATTCACAATAGTAAGTTGAATGTGGTGTAATGTATAAACACAGGAAAAATTTTAGTCATATGTGGAATATCTCTCTTAAAAATTGTTTGAAAAAAGAAATCAGAATTATGTTAGAAAGATTATATATAAATTTTGGCTGACAGTGTGGAATAAATAATAGAACATAATGGAACATTAAAATGACAAAGAATCTTATTGGTAAATCTGAGGCTAAACTTTTGGGACACTCAGCATCCTTTATCACCCTTTTCCTTTATGATATTATTGCTTATGCATTGGAAAAACAACTGGAATTAGTCAAGGCATTAGTAAAGATACAAAATTGACTGCTTACATTTAATGCATAAGGT
The DNA here is from genome assembly GCA_034510155.1 of Eucriotettix oculatus. Taxonomy (NCBI): domain Eukaryota; kingdom Metazoa; phylum Arthropoda; class Insecta; order Orthoptera; family Tetrigidae; genus Eucriotettix; species Eucriotettix oculatus. Next base: position 222,462 of record JAEMUL010000008.1, read on the forward strand.
ATTGACTTGATTTAATTGGAAGGAATTGTCGTTGCTGATATCAGCATTCAGAGAAATTAATTAAGATTTTGCCTTTGGAAAAGCAGAGTTATTAAATGATGAATTCTGTGTAATTAATATTCTTAGTGAAGTTGTGAAGAAATAGGAATAGAAACCTTTGAAATCTGATGCTATAGTAGAATGCTAAAAATCAGATGGGTGGATAGAGTAACTAACGAGGAAGTTCTAAACAGAATAGGAGGATTTTGACCAAGTAAAGGGATAGATTAATAGGCCACGTCTTAAGATGTGAGGGTCTTGTAAAATTAGCATTAATAGTGTGAGGTAAGAACAGAATAGTTAGGCAAAGGATGAAATATGCTAACAAAATTACGAATGGTTTGTGGGACGTGCTAGTTATGCAGAGAAATGAAAAAGCTTGTGCAAGATATGGTAGCATGGAGGGTTGCAACAGACCAGTCTTAGGACTGCATATCACAACAACATCAAAGCCTGATTTACTATATAGAGCCAAAGCAAAAGAGTCTTGGAACTCTGAAAATACATGAAATCTTGTAGAGACTAGCAAAGTTACATTTGTAGGATCTGTTTTTATCATCATAAAACAAATAACAAACTTCCTCAAGTTTCTTTTTACTTTTATTTTAAAAGGGCTCACCAGTGGAAGGAGAAAAGAGATGTGTTCTTAGTGAATCAGCGAGGATAGCACGTGGTCCTGTAAAGTCCTTGAGAGAATTAAATCCTCAATGTGTAGATGCAATAGTATTTCCAGGAGGATTTGGAGCAGCCAAAAATTTGTAAGAATATATTTTATTTTACAAATAATTAATTAATTAGAAGGTATCTTAGGTATAATCATATTGTAACTGGTAACCATTGATCTACTGTTGCTAGAATTCGCTTATATTACAGGTTACTTAAAATACTAATAAATTATTCATGTTGTTGTAATCAGTCCTAAGACTGGTCTGATGCAATCCACCATGCTAATCTAGCCTGCACAGGCCTTTTAATTTCCACATAGCTACCACATCCTCCATAATCTGCTTAGTGAATTCCATCCCTCTTTTGTCCTTATCCCCACTAACTTTCCTCTAATGCTAATTTTACAAGATCCTCATGTCTCTAAATGTGGCTGACTAATCTATCCCTCCTCTAAATTGTTTCCTCTTCCCCAATTCTGATTAGAACTTCCTGGTTAGTTACTTTATCAACCCATCTGATTTTCAGCATTCTACTATAGCACCCCATTTCAAAAGTTCCTATTTTTTCCTGTCTGTAACTCCTATCATCCATGTTTCACATCCATATAACGCCATATATGCATATAGAAATATATATATAATTAATGGGGAAAGGACAGAGAGATAGAAAGAAGATGACTTACCTGAGGTTCATAGATGGTAGACACCTTGTGAGTTTTGGAGAACTTGAATTTTCGGAGGCACCGCCCGCTTCATCAGAAGGTTAGGAAGACATTTCCAGTGATCGGCTAGCCGCTTCATCAGAAGGTTAGGAAGACATTTCCAGTGATCGGCTAGCCGACGACTGAGGGTAAGTCATCTTCTTTCTATCTCTCTGTCCTTTCCCCATTAATGTCATTTCCTATCTCATATATGATATAGAAATACATTGTCATATTATTAAAACATTATGGAAATACATAGAGATAGAAAGAAGATGACTTACCTGAGGTTCATAGATGGTAGACACTTTGTGAGGTTTAGAGAACTTGAATTTTCGGAGGCACCGCCCCCTTCATCAGAAAGTTAGGAAGACATTTCCAGTGATCGGCTAGCCGACCGGCTAGTCGTCGACTAGCCGATCACTGGAAATGTCTTCCTAACTTTCTGATGAAGGGGGCGGTGCCTCCGAAAATTCAAGTTCTCTAAACCTCACAAGGTGTCTACCATCTATGAACCTTAGGTAAGTCATCTTCTTTCTATCTCTCTGTCCTTTCCCCATTAATTATATATATATATATATATATATATATATATATATATATATACGATATTAGGATAGTAAGTAAGGATAGTAAATGAAGGAGAAAGAATTATGCTCAGGGAAAGACATATGTCAAGCGTAGGGAAGAAAGGAAGAAGGAAGAAAAAATTAAAATATTCGGTGCTGCCGGGACTCGAACCCGGATCGTCACAGAGCCCTTGCTTTAGCCACGAGACGCCTTAACCGATTTGGCCACGATGCCCGCCCACCAAATATCATCAGTTTACACCTTGTATATATATATATTTATATATGAGTCAGGAAATGACATTGTCATGTTATTTAAAACAATTAATAGGTTTGAGGTTTAGAGTACTTGAATCAGAAAGTTAGGAAGACATTTCCAGTCGTCGGCTAGCCAATCAAGTACTCCAAACCTCACAAGGTGTCTACCATCTATGAACTCCAAATATTGAAATGCTGAATCATGTTTTGAGTGACACCAGCAGGATGGGAATGTGAATTGTCATGAAGCAACACAAAGCCTTGAAATGTTAAATCCAGGTTAATTTGGGCAATTATAGAGTTATTTAAGACAAAATCTATCTAAAAAATATATTTAGGAGCTAGTGAGAAATAAAAAATGTAATATTATGAAAATTTATGAGGGGGAAACATTTGATACCGGTTATTTCAGTTATTTAGTAGTAGTAAAAGCTAAATAAGCTTAAGCAGTGCTAAAAATTAATAGTGTTTATTTAGATGCAAATACTTTTATGTGGCAATTTGTTAGAAATCCTTCAAGTTTGTTTCTCCTAAAGAAAATGTTGAATCTTTACTAATCTCCTCATACTCATTTTCAATATATGATGCCTTACTTGTAACATGTCTTAGAATATTTTAGAAACAAACAATAAATATTTGCTTTGTATATAGGAGTGATTTTGCTGTAAATGGAGATAAGTGTACAGTGAATGAAGAAGTGGTTTGTGTAATTCAACAATTTCATAAAGCAAAGAAACCTATAGCACTCTGCTGCATTGCACCAATTTTGGCTGCAAAAGTTCTACAAGGAGTTACCATAACCTTAGGAAAGTCAGGTAAGTTATAAATGCATTTTATGAAATAATTTAGAGTCCCTTTCTATACCTTTTAAAAGTGTTAAATAATTACTGGAATCCACAAAAACATACTAATTAATGAAACCAATTGCCAAAACACCATAACAGATGATTTTACCATCTACAGTCATACATCCTCTTCTGTTGTAATTTACTTGTGATAAATGTTTGCTAGTCATGCATTGAGTATCAGTGTGGGAGGAGAGTCTGCAGTTTGTTAGCATGGGGCCTGATATCCCATGGAAACTTTGTTTACTGAGTGGTTAGCTGGCATAAAGTACACTACTGTATCCTAAAAATAGGCTGGCTATTCTGAAACTTTATAATGTGTCCTAGCCTTCATGGCTACATTGGTTCATTAATTTAAGATAAATTAGTAGTTCCTAAATTATTTTGGCTCTCACTACGCTTTATATATTAAAGTTTTTCTGCAATGCCCCAAGTCAAATTGGTCTATTGAATGCATTTTAATTCAATTGCCAATACAGTTAGATTAGTATACGAATCTATATAAATACAAGACAATGTATATGGTGGGCATCAGTCTTTATATACTATGAGATATAAGGTTTGCCATTAGGCATTCCTATACCATTCATCATTTGATAAGTTGTGATAGTGGTCCTTCTAAGGCAGATTCTGTATTGAACACAAATCAATTTCATTGAAGATTACAACCAGGTGCTACAAGGGAAAACAATCATTGATATCAACTTCATTAATTTTTTTCTGTAGCTACTATTTCAAAATCCTGTCCTGATTAAGGTGTAGTAGAAATTGATTAAAGCTTCTATTTTGTCTGTGATTTTTTTTGTTTTGATTTATCTCCTTTTATATTCTTTTTTAAAATAAAAAAAATTAAGTGAAGTATTACTATACAAAACTATACATAATGGATTTCAGACTTACATCAAAGGATTTTTAATTATCCTGTGAAACCGTTTACTGAGCTGAAAGTGTCTAATGTACTAAATTCACAGTGCTGTGACATCCTGGGAAATCATTACTCATTGTTTTTGAATCACCAAGATAAACCATTTATTCTCTATCTTTCCTGTCCATATCAATTGTTTGCTATGACAGAACTATTTTATTTTTACCACTTTTTTATTTTAACAGAACTATAATTTGGGTGAAAAATTAATTTGACAGTAGAATTGAAAATGTGACTTGTATAGGACTTAAAATACACGAGGATTATGTCTGGGATGTTCTAAATCTGGAATCAGGTTTGATTGGTTTCAGAGACTGAATTCCACCTATGTGGTTACAGCTGATTTGATTTGGTTTTGTTTTTTAGATGACTTCACATATGTAGGGTTTAGGAGGATTTTATAGCAGATAATGACATTGATAGGCCAATTAAAACAATGAGGACAGTAAAGAGGGACAGAAAGCTGGTGACTTACCTGAAGTTCACAAATGGCAGGCACCATGTAGGATTTCAGAGGCACTGCATCGCAAATCCCTCATCACCACCTTTATCGACATCGAAAAAGCGTTTGATAAAATCCACCATCCTTACCTACTATCTAAAATTAAAGACATCCTTAATGACACCCACTACAGAATACTCCAAAACTACCTTTCAAACAGAACCTTCTCTGTCAAAATAAATAACCACCTCTCACAACCTCACCCAATCGCGGCGGGCGTCCCCCAAGGAAGTGTCATTGCCCCCTTCCTATACAACATCTTCTCCCATGATATCCCACAACATCCTAACACTAGCACAATCTTTTTCGCAGACGACATAGCCATCTCCTATGAAACCTCCTCCCTCACCTCCGATTTCCAACCACTCCAATCAGCGCTCAATAACCTAGAGCAATGGTCCAAACAATGGCGAATCAGTATCAACCCCACCAAATCAATAACCATCCCATTCACCCTAACAAAAAACCCTCCTCCCCAAATTCATCTCTATCTAAACAATTCATTAATCCCTACAAAAACGGAAACCACCTACCTCGGAATCATGTTTGACTCAAAACTATCCTGGAAACCTCACATTAATTTTCTCCTCTCCAAAATAAAACCAAAAATTCAGAACTCTATATCCCCTCCTAAACAGAAAATCCCCTGTCTCCACTAGCACAAAACGCCTCATATACCTCTCCATAATACAACCCACCTGGTCCTATGCCTCCTCCATATGGGGAACAACAGCCAAAACCCATTCAACCAAAATTCAAACCAAACAAAACACAATACTACGCACCATCACAAACTCTCCCTGGTACCTAAGAAATTCCGTCATCCATAAAAACATCAAAATTCCCAATGTTAACTCAGTAATCTCCAAATCCATAACAAACCTAATCAAGAGCGCAATCAACCACCCAAACCCCACGATCCAGCAATTTCACAACAATCCTCCTCCACCTCCACGCTCCCGTCGCCTCAAAAGAAAACTTCCGATTGACCTCATCCTTCCCCCTGATAATTCAGGCACACCATAACCCACTCTACCATCATGTCCGCAGACCACATCCTCATTAATCCTCCATAAATCAGTTCTCTACCAGTCAATCCTCACCCACCTAAGTCGTATGCCCCTCAGGTACTCGCAAAAATAAATAAACTCAACCAATTCTCCTAAAGTAGGTTAATTAAATGAATTAATCTATCTTCATGTTATCATGTTAATTATATACCTTTTTAATATTGTATATACTGTATCGTTATCGTCCTAACTGATAATCTGTACAATAAAAGTTTTTTTAAAAAAACAAAAAAAAACTGCCCCCTTCATGAGAAGGTTAGGAAAACATTTCAACTGTCAGCCAGCCATAAGGTTTTGTAGCCACTAGTGGGGGGGGGGCTGAGGATGTGGGGTTTGTATGGGCACCTATATACAACCCTTGGACAGGTTGGTAATAGTGGGGAAGTAAGGGAGTAGTTCCTAAGTGAACTTTATTGGGAATTTAGTATTGTTGTTGTGGTATTCAGTCCTTAGACTGGTGTGATGCAACCCTCCATGCTAACCGATCTTGTGCAAGTGTTTTCATTTCATCATAATTAGCATATCACGCATCTTCCCTAATCTGCTTAGCACATTCCATCCTTTGACTACCTCTTCTGTCCTTACCATACACACTTCCCTCTAATGCTAACATCCTCATGTCTTAAAATGTGGCCTATTACCTTCTCTCGGTCAATGTCCTCCATATTGTTCGCTCCTCCCCTATTCTGTTTAGAACTTCCTTGTTATGATTTTCAGCATTTGCCTATAGAACCACATTTTAAAGGCTTCTATTCTTAAATTTTAGTTTTAAGGTTGTGAGGACATCTGGGCAGTGGGTCCATAGCATGAAAAAGTTCTTTATAAACCTCACCTTTGGTTAAGGGTTTGAGAGGGGAAGAATATAGATGTTGCTGTTCCAGTCGTCCCATGAACAGGTTGACATAGGAGGGGAACATCCAGGTGCCCATAACTGTGCAGCTTATTTGATAGTAAATTTATTTTTGAAGTATTTCTGGTTATCACAAAATGGGTGTTTGGGAGAGAATTTGGTAGGTTGCAAGACTGCCTACTAGTGTTGGGTATGTAGGTGTATATGACAACATTCATGGTAACTAGTAATATGTCTTGTGTAAGTGGTTTGGGTAAAATTCACAGAGGCAGCAGAGAAAATGCTTAGCGTCACAATAGAAGATAGAAATTTTGCCACTTTTGGCTGGAGGGAATCATCCATTAAAGTGGAATTCCTTTCAGTGGTAGATTTGTATCCAGTGATAGTTCAGAATGTGGAGATGGATATCTCACATTGCAGTGTCATTTAGATTATTTAACATTATGGTCTTTATGTATCAGCCACCTTCTGAAACAATTGAATCATCATGGAGACAACAGTTATAATTCTAAAAATGTATAAAATTATGGAAGATATAAATTTCAGTTATTCTGTCATAAATAAAATACTTGTACTTAAATTTAAAATAGATGTATGAATTTGTTTATTTAGTTCTCTATTGTAATTGATTTTCATTCTTCAATCCTTGCATTTATTAGAGCATGACAAAAAATATTTTTCAGATGATGGGAAGGGAAATTGGCCACATGCTGGTGCCATAGATGCCGCTAAAGCCTTGGGAGCAAATGTTGAACTAAAGGTATTATACATTTATTTTAAATGAATCTCTATAATTGTGTTTTTTTTTTCAATACTGTTTGGCACGTCTTATTACAAAGTAACTAAGATCTACTATATCCAAGGTCTTCTTCTATATACAACTAAATACTATATATATATATATATATATATACATTAATGGGGAAAGGACAGAGGGATAGAAAGAAGATGACTTACCTGAGGTTCATAGATGGTAGACACCTTGTGAGGTTTAGAGAACTTGAATTTTCGAAGGCACCGCCCCCTTCATCAGAAAGTAAGGAAGACATTTCCAGTGATCGGCTAGACGGTCATCGGCTAGCCGATCACTGGAAATGTCTTCCTAACTTTCTGATGAAGGGGGCGGTGCCTCCGAAAATTCAAGTTCTCTAAACCTCACAAGGTGTCTACCATCTATGAACCTCAGGTAAGTCATCTTCTTTCTATCTCTCTGTCCTTTCCCCATTAATTGTTTTAATAAACATGACAATGTCATTTCCTGGCTCATATATATATATATATATATATATATATATATATATATATATATATATATATATATATGGGATAAGTGACGAAGTCACGCATTTGATAATAGGGGTGATGCACTGTTGTTTCGTGCACCCAGGTTCGAGTCCTGGCCACATCGAATTTTTTCAGTCTTTCTTCCTTCTTCCATTCCCTTCTACGCTTGACATATGTGTTTCCTTGTGCATGATTCCATGCCGTACATATGATTTAAAGAGCGAATTTCCTGCCTTTCTCCCAAATATTTCTATCTTTCTTTCTATCCAATTATCAAATGCGTGACTTCGTCACTTATCCCATATATATATATAATGAATTAATTAATAAGGAAAGGAAAGAGAGATAGGAAGTAGGTGAAATACCTGTGGTTCACAGATGGTAGGCACCTTGTAAGGTTTGGTGTTCTTTAAATTTTCGGAGGCGCCGACATTTACAGTTATCGGCGAACCGACAACTGAGCACGCACAATTTGCTATGTTGCTAGCTTAGTTCTTAAACTACTACTTTAGGAAAGAATTTGGAAAATAAATATTGAAAATAGAGGGTAATTTGAGAAAATAAGAGATAGAAATTCAATTATGAATGAAGAAATTCTATTCTTGTGTCAAAAAACATGTGAGACAGTGGCGATAACTGGTCCGTCACATAAAAAAAAGGTAAAGTTGATGGCTTAACTGAAGTTCACCGATGGCAGACATCATGCAGGGCTTCGGACTCTTATTTTTTGTCTCATAGAAGACCAAATCCATCTTTGCCATTGCTGGGTGAATGGTGTGCTGAGACTATTTTGGTCTTTAAAATTAAAATATAATTGTCAAAACTCAATTTTATTAAAAAATTTAATTTACATTGGACAAAACATTTTGTCCTTTAGCTTAGAAACCTCTTCAATGTTATATAATTAATATTTGTATAAAGAATTTATATAAAACCTTTGAACAGAAAAAAAAATTATGTTGGTGGTGGAAGTTATATAAGTAGTATAATTTTTTTTCTGTATAAAAGTTTTATATAAATTCTACATAAAAGCCATCTGCTGTCTTTCATATCCATATGAGTTGACTTATTGGGTTGTTTAAAGGCATGTTTCTCTTTTATTGTTGACATCAGATTGTTGTCTTTGAATTCAAGCAGGTATTACTAGTTTCTCATGCCCATCTAATATGAAACTGTAAAGTAATTTGGTTATAATACTTACCTGTATTAATTATGTTTCATATACTGCAATGTGGTAATTGATGTCAGTGTGTGCCCCCACACGAGCAGATTTCATTCTCCATTAACGTGTGAATGACCTTCAGATTTCATGGCATATTTGTTAAGTCTTCCAGATATCTGCCAATGAAATCTGCTCACGTGTGGACACCCAATCACATATATACTTTTCATAGCATGTGCCAATTATCTTTAATTTTGCTTTTCAGAATGTGAATGAAATTTCTGTTGATGATAAAAATCTTATAGTTTCAACTCCTGCATTTATGTATAATGGAAAATTTCATGAAATTCATGATGGAATTGGGCTGATGATCAAGAAACTGTTGTCTCTCATCAAATAATTATCTTCAATAAAACTGTTTTTCATAATTGGTATAATTAAGAATTTATATAGAACAAATTGTAATAAATTATATATTCTCAATTGATTTGAGATTTTTTTATATCAGAATATACCTGCCAGCCTTAATTTAAACCCATGAAAGTAATACAAGTTAATAATGTAGATAGTTATTAGTTTGTGGGAAATGGTGACAAGACAATAATAATAATAATAATAATAATAATAATAATCATATTCCGTAGATCCTGTAAAGAAGCTAAGCTTCAAGGATGTGGAATGGGTCAGGGTGTACATTTATTACATTATTTTATTGTATAAGAGAAAAATATACTTATAACAAATTTTTGTATTATAAACTATTATAAATTACTCTTCTCCGATTCTTCTATAAATTCCTTTATTGAATAGAAGGAGTGGCTAAGCAAAAATGAGCGTAATTCAGTGTTAAATTTACCTTGATTATCGGACAACTGTTTAATTCTGAGCGGCAGTCTGTTGAAGATGGATATCCCTGAATAATGCACACCTTTCTGTGCAATTGACAATGTTTTACATTTTTTATACAGATTATTTTTGTTCCTTGTATTGAAGGGATGAATATCAGAATTATTCAAAAATAAGTGCCTATTTGTAATTAAAAATAACATCACGGAATAAATGTATTGGCACGTCAAAGTGAAAATACCTAATTTTTTGAACAGAGTTCTGCAAGAAGTTCGTGAGGAAACCTGACATATTGCTCTAATAACACGTTTTTGACTAATAAAAATCTTATCTACGCCTACTGAGTTGCCCCAAAATATAATACCATATGATAAAATAGAATGAAAATATGCAAAGTATACTAATTTTCTTGTTTTTAAATCACTGAAGGTGGACATTGCTCTGACAGCATATGTAGCTGAGCTGAGTTTCTTAAGTAATTGATTAATCTGATCAGTCCAATTTAATTTATTATTTACTAAGAGACCTAAGAATTTAACAGAGGAAGTTTCATTTACATTTTTGCTGTCGTATTTAAGTGTTATAGATTGTAAAGCTGTGTTGAGTGTGTGAAATTGCATGAAATGTGTTTTGTCACAGTTATTTGTTAGTCCGTTCGCATTAAACCATGTTAGCAGGTTAGTTAAATTATTGTTACTTGCCTCTTCTAGTGTGTCTTTGTTACTTTTTACTATTACACTAGTATCATCTGCAAAGAGGATAGCTTTAGAAGTTGAATCTATGGTATTAGGAAGATCATTTATATATATAAGGAATAATAATGGCCCTAATACTGATCCCTGTGGGACCCCAGTTTTAATAATTCCCCAATCTGATTTATGTATTTCACCTGTGCACGAGTCTTTTAATACTACTCTTTGCATTCTATTTTGTAAGTATGAATTAAACCAAGACAATGAAGTTCCTGTTATTCCATAGTACCTCAGTTTTTCTAGCAATATACTATGGTCTACACAATCAAAAGCTTTACTTAAGTCACAGAATATACCTAATGGGTGATTTTTTTATTTAATTCTTCTACTATGTTGTCTAAAAGAGTAAAGATCGCTTTCTCGGTTGAATATCCTTTTCTGAACCCAAACTGTGAACCGGTGAGTAAATTATGTTTGTTCAGATGTTTTATAACTCTGTTGTATACTACTATTTCAAAAATTTTTGATAATACTGGCAACAGTGATATGGGGTGATAATTTGATATATCTTCTTTATTCCCCTGTTTGTACAGTGGAGTGACTAAAGCACATTTGAGCTTATCTGGGAAGACTCCAGAAAGAAGTGAATGATTACAAATGTAACTAATTACTGAACTAATGCTACCCGTTATTTGTTTGAGTATAATGCTTGAGATACCATAATGCCCTGATGAATGTTTATTTTTTAGTGTTTATTATTTTTTTAATTTCGATTGGAGTTGTCAAAGAAAAGTTCAAATTACTTTCCTGGACTGGATAGTTTTCTTTCAAAAGTTGTAAGGCATTTTCCATTGATTTATTTGTATTCATCCCGATTTTCTTTGCAATGGTTAAAAAGTGATCATTAAATTTATTTGTACATTCAACTGTTTTGAATTTACCTAACTGTGGCTGTGTCAGTTCTTTATTTTCTTTATTTGTTTCTTTTTTAATTATTTTCCAAATAGTTTTAATCTTATTAACAGAATTGTCTACCGATTTCTTAATATGCACACATTTTGCAGCTTTTATGACCTTGTTCAATATTTTACAGTATTTCTTATAATGGTCACTCATATGATGATTAGGATTATCCCTTATTATCAAGTACAGTTCCCTTTTGTGTTTACATGAAACTTTAATCCCATTAGTTAACCACCCTGCTACTTTATTAGTATTACTAGACTTTGTTACACGAGTTTTTGGAAAGTAAAATTCAAAATATAATGTTAATGTTCTCAGAAATGAATCAAACAATAAAATTGTTTCTTTCATTTTTGTATTTATCTATAAACATTTTTGTTGAAAACTTGGAAACAAAATGAAATTATTTAATTGTTATCCTTTAAAAAATAAAATAAAATAATGTGTTGAACACCTTTCTTTCATTAAATTAAACTTGAATATGAAAACTGGAAGTGTATAGAAGTAATATGAAGGCAGTAGAGGAATTGATAGAGTATATGTCTTCGATCTTTTCAAGACTATTTAATAATATTCATTACTGACTCAATACATGTAAAACTATCTTGCATTTATTAATCATTCAATGACTCATTTCCAGTGAAGAACTCCTGTTCTTTATTTAAAAAATTAGTGGAGACACTGTATGTTTTTTTAGTTTCAAATAAATTAGCATGACTAAATGAAGTTATGTATATATTTCCTTTTTATACTTTTACATTTTGTCAAAAGCTGGATATCAGGTGAGAATTTGTCCCAAACACTGGTGCAGGCAGGCTATTCCAGTTATTAATGGTCCTGTTCAGGAAAGAAAATTTACCAATATCTGTTCTCCGTAGCCTAGTATTAATTTTATACGCTTGGTCTGTGATCTATTCAAATAATTCGGATCCCTTAAACTAACATGAATGTCCTCCCATGCTTTGTTTCCCACAAATTCTTTGTGTAATGCAAACAGCCTAGCCTTCTGTCTCCTTTTTTCTAAGTTTTCCCACCCTAAAGCAATAACTTTTTCATAACTGTGTTCAGGTCCCCATCCAACAAATTTTTCTTTCTTTTGCACTCTTTCTAGGTCTTTGATCTGACATTTTCTGTCAGGATCCCAACAGATGGCTCCGTATTCCATTTGAGATTGAACTAACGTTTTGTATGCCAGTTCTTTTGCATTGACACTACTCTTTTTAAAAATCCTGGAAATAAAGTGTAGCGAGTTCAAGCTTTTTGCATGACTTGATTTACTTGTGTGTCCCACCAAAGGCTGCTATCTAATTGAAAATATTTACAACTTAAGTCTTGATGTACTCTGTCTCCATATATGGCATACACTAGTCATACTTCAGTCTTCCATCTATTAGACACAATTGATTTACATTTATTGCTGTTAATATTAATTTTGTCTGCTTTTGGTCACAACCTTATCTAAATCTTTTTGTAGGTGCACTGTATCTCATTTGGAATTTATTTTTCAATAAGTTATGCAATCATCCGTGAATAGTCTGACATTCAAATTAATTTATTCTGCTAAACAGTAGGGGACCAATCACAGAGTTCTGAGGAACTCCCGAACTTACTTTTCCAAAGTCCGATGGGCATTGACCCACTTTTACCCTTTGTCTTCGACCAGTGAGAATTTCTTGCACCCAGTTCATGACTATTTGCAAATCAATACCACCAAGGATTAATACTTGCAAAGAAAGCCAAAATATCAAATAGTAATAATTCACAATGCATTCTGTTTAATTTACTAAGAAATTTGTTGGTGTCAATTAAACATGAAACTGTGTATGTAGACAGTCTTGATAATTATTTGGCTTGGCAGCTCTCCTAGGGTGTTGGCTTGCCAAGACCTTACTGTGTTGATGTTTGACACAATCTGGATTTTTTGGAGAGGTGTGTGGTTAGCATGTTGATTCTCCTTCAGTCTACCAGTTTTATTGTAAACAGAAACATGGTTGCCTGAACCAATGGGGTTTTGTGGTCTAAAGAAAATCAATTTTCAAAGGTTGATTTCAGTTGGCAGTGGGTCTGTGAGAATTTTTCTTTCTACTCATGGAAGTTGACAAGGACATGAGTACTGATGCTTAGCCCCAGACATATATCAATGTCAATAGTCGACGGTGAGGAAGGTATCCTATGGAGAAACTGCCCGAGAGGCGACAGTACACCACATATGTTGCTAGGCAATCCAAACAATTAATTTTATATGCAACATTATGCTTATCAAAGGTTTCAATTTTATCTTTAAATTTTTTAACAAAATTAAAATTATTATTGCTTTAAAATAAATCATATTATATTTTTTGAATACATCTATTAATTTGTGTTTTAAGCAAGATATGTAGGGAATTATTGTGAAATTTGAAATTTTATTAGTGTCCTTAATACATTGTGAATTTCTATTTATATGCTTAATATTGTCAAGTTTCTGTAGGATCATGAGATAGTAACACACACACGTATCAACGTATTATTTATCAACGAAGTGCTGCGTAAGCTGACTCCGATTCGGAATGCAGTACAATTTATACATTCATGGAATATTCCAGAAGGAGAACATTCTCGAAACAGAAAATAATGGAAATAAAAGGTAAACAAAGAGAAATTGTTCCGTCGAATCGTACTCGAACCCGAGTCCACATTTCTGCAGTCCACCATACCGCTCAGCTATCTTTGCAGGTTTCCAAAAGTGTCATTATTTCTCCCTTCTTTGTAAAAACAGCGCCATGCTGTTAGTTTCGTGCTGCCTTGAGTCCCCTAGATCTCGTCGTTGGCCCGATGTAAGATATACAGTTCTTCCCGGTCTTGGGCTGGCAGTCGTCATTGCTACATCTTTGTCTCCGTATAATTACACGTCGTCGTCGGGTCGCGTTTCGTCTTCAACCTCCCCTTGAACGTCGGGTTCGTGATACGGCTTCATTCTCAGTACGTGGACGGTGTCGCAGCTCTATTTCGTCTTGAATTGGGATCGTAATTCTCGACCTCATAGCTGACTTCAAATAAACGTCGTAGCACACGGTACGGACCAAAGTACCGTTTGAGCAGGTTTTCCAAGAGGTCGACTTTGCGAATAGGAGTTAAGATCCAGACTAGAACCCCTGGCTGGTACAAAACTGGACGATGTTCTGCGTCTGTCGTTGTCGGTCCTTTTCTTGAGCTTGAAGCGTATGTATGCGGGCTAGTTGTAAGGATTCTTAGGCCCTCGTCAGTAATTCACCAATGATTGAAAGGTAATATCGTGTCAATTGTCGTTTCTGCCTCGTGACCGTGGTCCAGGAAAAATGGCGTGAATCCCGTTGTTTCTTGCTTGGCGGTGTAGGCGAACGTCACAAATGGATGTACGGCGTACCAGTTCTTCTGATCGACGTCGGTGTACATGGACGACATGTCGGCTAATGTTTTTTCTAACCTCTCGGTAAACCCGTTCGTTTGAGGATGGTAAGAAGTCGTCATTCTGTACGTTATTTCACACAGTCTTATCTAATGTATTAGTCTAGACTGAAATACCGTTCCCCGGTCTGTGATTATAGTTCTTGGAGCTCCATCCCTAAGTATTATTTCTTCAACGCTGATGCTACAGCTTTTGTGACGGCAAACCGAGTTAAGTAATCGGTTGTTTCCCCGGGATGATGGAAATCTTCCGAGCAGGTCAATTCCGATACGTTGGATTGGTGCATCGGCCGAAGGAATCGGCAGAAGTCGCTCAGGTGGCTTACATAGTGTCTAACGTACTTAAGTTGTCGCGGCCAGTAAAATCGCCGACGGATTCTATCATGCGTCTTGACGAGTCCTAGGACTCGCGACGCAGGAATGGTCACATCATCAAGGACAAATAACTTCCACGGTTCCTTATCTCCTCTTTTTTCTACGAAAGCTTGTAATTCGTCTATCAAAAGTTTTGAACGTCTAGTCAATTACGGCTCGAGAGCTCTTCAAAAGTACCATCCGAGGATAACGTCGTGGCTACACTGCGGCAGGACGATGAATTCGAATGGCTGAAGTCTGTTATTAATGTTCAGCCTGATGGAGCATCTTCCGGCTGGTTGCACATATTTGCCATCCGCGACCCTTAAAACATTATCCCTGTAATCAGCTGTCGTCAAACGTCTCGGAGGTAACAGCGAAAGATGCGCCGGAATCGACTAGGGCTAGTATCGACTTGTCCAATATTAGGTCGATATATTTCCCTGACATTTTGGCTATGGTCATCGACGTTCTTCCAGGGAAGGTCGCGTCGTCTAGGTGAGCGGCTGATTGGCGACGGAAATCTCGAGCGACGTGACGAAGAGCGTCCTCACCTTGCGGCGATGGTAACCTATATCTTGTTCGTCTTGGCCGTATCGGCGTCCGTTGTCGTTTCTGGCTCTTACGTCTTTGAATACCCGTCCCCTCTCCTTGCAAAATCTTACGACGTGTCCAGGACGGCCACAGTTGACACAGGTTTATTATCGTGTGTTCTCCAGACACCTGTTTTCCTTGGGGCGTAAGTTGGCTCCTCTCGTGCAACCGACTTATGCATAGGTGGGCTTCGCTTTTGGGACTAATTTTCGACAAGAGGACGTCGGTGTGGAGATTGGAGCCAAGACACTTTCCACTGCTTCCCTAATGGTTTCTTGAATCGTTTCTGGCTCTGGTACGTCAAGTTAGTTAGTGCACGTTGAATTTCCGCCCTCACTATTTGGTGAACGAGACGACAGATTCGCTTCTCCTACTGAGGCAATCGGCACAACGTTTGGAAACCTCTCGAATTTGCGGCGAATTCGTTTATCTCTTCGATGAACTGGCAGTGCTTGACGAACTCGTCTGTAGTTTTTACGTGATACAAGTCCTCCGCGACACCTTTCGTTAGATGTGCCAGTTTTTCTTCTTGACCCATGTTTGGCTTAACTGTTCGGCACAATGCGAGAACGTTTTGTATGTATGACTGGGCGTTCTCGCCACTTTTCTGAACTCTATATTTCAGTTCTTCTGTTGCCTGTCGAACATGACACACAGAATGACCAAATGCCTTCTTGATCTCAGACAGAAAAGTTTCCCAACTGATCAACTTGTCTTTGATGGTTTCAAACCACTGTCTTGCAGTTCCGTCCAAGTAGAAGTAAGCGTTGGGCAGGCAAACAGCGTCGTCTCACTAACTTCAGCGACTCGTTGATAGCCCTTGAGCTATCTGCCTGGGTCTTGTCCGGCGTCACCTGTGAAGATGGCGGGGTTCATTGTCTGCTGCTGGCATGTCGTTCCTTCGCAGTGTTTGTCTATTTTGAATATTACTAATTCCGGACTCAAACCTTTAAGTCTCTGGTTTTGTTGTTGGGGCCTATAGGAACCATTGCTGTTTCCCGACGCCTCCACCAGAAATGTCAGTTTTCTGTAGAATTGTGAGATACAGTAACCAAAGAATTTCTTAAATAGAGAGACGGCCACCCCCACTCCTGTAGTTGTAACTCGCTCATAGGTTCATAAGAACTAATGTAAAAACAGCGCTTTTTGAGTCCGCTAAAATCCTTCTTAAAGCTGTAAAAGACAAATTAAAGTGGATTATTTATTAACACCAAATCTTAGCATTTTCAAATATGAAAGGTACAAATATTAATTCAAACTGAACATGAAGAAAAATAAGCATGCTTCAAAATCAGTATTGCGAGTTGCATGCGAAGTTATATCAGCATATTTGTCAATTAAATGTTAAAAAAATATATATTATTTTCTATTCGAAAATGTTGGAGGAGAATGGAAATTGCTTTTCCTAGGTTCTGAATTCGAAAATAAGATATATTTATAATGTAATTTAGATAGGCCGACGTTTCGATGCGGCATTAACATTTTTCGCAAATGACTCTCAAAGGGAAATTAAAGTTTTTAGATTAGTTCACTCTGTTCCTTAAGGTTCCTGTGTTAAATAAAGTCATGCCTCTTGTTTTATTAACGCCAGTTTCAAAAGCCAAGTACTGTGTACACACGTAAGGATAAGAATGCACGCTGAATTGTTGACGAGTGAGAGCGATCTTATTCTATACAGTCGACTTTCTTGGCTAGTATCGCTGTAACACTAATGTCTTCTCTTTTCAGTACACATCTGGTTTCACAAAATCATCGATTATTTCCGAAAACACACCTAAATTCAAACGAGAAACGGACAAATAGCCGTTTTATCACTGTTGAATTGAAATTTATAATCCTTTTTCGAATTAATTTTCATAGTTATTTTATTATTTAATCGCACTGAATAAGTCGCGCGTACATAAATACACGGAACTGAATCCTTTTCATAAGTATACTATTTAGAGACACACATACAAGTGTATCTATATACTGTAATACTCGAAAGCTGAGGGGTAATTAAAATATGTAACAATAATTAAATTAATTATATTTAACAAAAAAACTACAATGTCAGCATATTTCTGAATTAAATATTAAAAATAAATAATTTTCTATTCGCAAATGTTGGTGCAGAATGTAAATTGTTTTTCCAAGGATCTTAATTCAAAAAATAAGATAATTTTGTAATATAATTTAGATGGGCCGATGTTTCGATACGACATCTTTCGCAATGGCTCTTAAAGGGATTTTAAAGTTTTTAATTAGTTCACTCTGATTCTTAAGCTCCCTGTGTTAAATAAAGTCGTATATCTTGTGTTATTACCTAAGGCCAGTGACAAAAGCCAAGTATTATGTGAGCATAACAATGCTCGCTGAATTGTTGACGAGTGAGAGCGATCTTTCTATCTATCTCAGGTGACTTAGGATGGCTCCAACACTAACTTGTCTTAGAAGGGAACTTGCTCAGAATTTGATCCTCTATCTGATTTCACAAAATCATCGATTATTTCCGAAAATACACCTAAATTCAAATGAGAAACGGACAAATAGCCGTGCTGTCACTATTAAATTAAAATTTATAGTCCTTACCTTTTTAAATTAATTTTAATTTTCATAGTTAATTATTCGATTAAATTAAAAATATATCAACCGGACTTATTATCTCAGTCAGGTCCTTTTATTATTATTTAATCGCGCTGAATAATTCGCGCCTGCATAAATAGTTTAAAAACATTTTCGTAATTTGAATTTTTATAATTATTTTTCTATCAAAATGTTTAAAAACGTAATGTAATGTTTTATGATTAATTTAAAAACGTGACATTTCAATAATTTAATGAGATAGTGTCCAATCTCATTTAATTCAGAAATATGCTGATATAACTTCGCATCTAACTCGCAATACCGATTTCGAAACATGCACAATATTTTTAATATTCCCATTTGAATTGATTCTTTTGCCTTATATATTGGAAATACTAATATATGGTGTAAATAAATAATTCTCATAAATTTGTCTTTTTCTGCTTTAAAAGGGATTTTAGCGGACTCAAAAAGCGGTGTTTTTTTTTGGGTAACAGGCTACATGAGGGTGATCCTGAAACAGGCAACTCCCCTTTAATAGCATAGAAAGGGAATTGAAAAGGGGGGATGCGGAAGGTAGAGCAAGGTAGCCAAGGGTTAACTAGGGCCCCAGGCTATGGTTTAAGGATCCTACCCGGTGTTTCACCTAAAGAGATGCAGGGAAAACCCTAGAAAACCTGCATCAGGTAGGTCGGGCATTGGGTACTATTCTCACGCCCTTCCGAATGACGGGAGACGAGTTTGCTGTGGGGTCGCAGCATTCCCTTCTCCGTGTCTCCACCAATTTCAGGAGGCAATTGGCCGAGTGATCCAATGGGATCAGCGGACAACTCTTGCCATATGCCCAAGGTCTTTGACCCCAGTACATATACCTCCTAAAATAGGTGAAGGTGTCTCGGCATATGAGAACTTTGATAAAAAATACCCAGAGAGAGTGCGAGGCATCCCCGACATGATCAGGTAAGCCCCGCAGTCATTCTGGGCTGAAGCGTCTACGAGAAACTCCCGCAGCGCCTCCCTGGGATGGTCCAAAAAGCGGTGTTTTTACATGGGCACTTATGGGCGTAGGAGCGACTTTCACCTATAGGGGAGGGAATGGTCGGCACGCTGCCGCCTGTAGGCTTTATATTTAAGATATTCTTTGGTTTTTACGTGGGCTCTTATGGGTCTAAAGCGATTTACGCCTAATGGAATTTGGATGAGCGTCACGGTGCCGTCTGTAGTCACACCCCGGTATTGTCTCTCTAATTAAGTTACTCTTTGATAGTAACGCTCACACGTAGAGGGCATAGACGTTTATTTAACAACGAAGTGCTGTGCAAAGGCTCGTACTAAGGAAGGCTGACTCCAATTAGGAATCCAGTACAATTTATACATTCATGGAATATTCCAGAAACAGAAAATACAGTAAATGAAAGGTAAATAAAGTAAACGAATAAAACTGGTTGCGTGGAGACGGACTCGAATCCGAGTCCTTATTTCTGCAGTCCAGCTCTATACCTCTCAGCTATCACTGCAGTGTGTAGTAATATTGTCTAACCTGACCTTGATACGCTGGTTAATAAAATTTATGGGACATCGATTAAGTAGGCGAATTTCTTTAATATTGAATATATTAATGGTGTGGTACTTTTCAGGAGATAATTTGATAGCTTTGAAGAGAAAGTTAAGAGTTAATCCCATACAACAGGAGTATAAAGTTTTCGGAACGTACCACCATCTTTTTAGAAATTTAAGAGATGACGAAAATAGGTTTCTCGAATATACGATAATGTGTATGCAAACATTCGATTACGTGCTAAGAAACACTACTTATAATTAAATTTACATCTACAGTTTTAAGTTGCAACAATTGTAAGCCTAATTTCAGTTAACAAAATTATCCATATTACGCGTACCTGTCATATAAGTTTTATTTCATTTCCAATTTTTTTTTATCAGTACTTACGCTTTATAAAATTTTATGTCTTAGAAAGCAGTTTAATAAAATAAAAATGTATATTAATAAACGCTCTGATCATTTTATTGTATCTGATAAAAAGAAACTATACGTTTCGGAAGAAAAGAAACACGTTTAGTCTTGAAAAAATAATTACTTATTTCGTCGGATACTTTGAATCCTCTATGACATTTTAAACCCGAATTAAATGTACAAATTATATTCGTTTTTAGACTAATTGGGATGCTTTTAAAGTTGCAAGTCACGGGCGACAAGAAATTGTATGTAATAAGTACATTTAATTGAGGTTTGAAATGGCCCAGTAGGCCGAAACTTCCCAACTAATTAAATCATTATTTTTTGAAGACTTGTTCATTGCCTTCAAAATATATCCTACAACAGTCTTCACTAAGTAAATAAATATGTTTGATTATCAATGCAAATGATGGTAAAATTTTGAAAACTATGTGCCTTCCGAAAAATTAAACCAAAATTAAAGTTCTTAAAAAATAATCTTTAACATTTAATAAAAAAATTAAATGATTTTTCCTAAGGGAAATTACAGTGGCCTCGTCCTGTTTTTTGTGCATTCAGTTCGTCTCTAGAGTTTTTTATAGTCCCTGCCGCTCAGCAGGGGTAAAAAATTAATGTCCGGGGTGAGCGGAAAGCTGAGCGGCGCAATTTGAACCGCTCTACCGCTTACCCTTGTCATAGCCAGTGGAACCGCGGACCCATTGAATTACATTGGAACATTAAAGTGAGCGGTGCCGCTCTAACCACCTGCCGCTCGCCGCTTTTATCGTACCCGAGGCCTTAGACTATAAACCATTGCTTTCTTTTGAAAAAAGGGGTGGTCAGAGATGTAATTTAGAACTCTGCCAGATAATGTAGATTTTTGGAACCAATTGGTTATTATTTTGTTGTTATTAACTGATATATTGTGATAAAAAAGGCGGATTTTGTGAGGTTGTGGCGTTATAAGGCGCAGTTCGGCCAACAACAATGGCTAGTCGGCCGAAAGATGGTGATTCCCCGCGGGAGTGTACCGCCGAGCGTGTATAAAAAAATGACGATGGTGAACCCCCGAGGGAAAACCCCGCCGAACGGTTGTAAAAAATGAGGGCGGGGAACCCCGAAATTTTGTGAGATAGGGGAATTCCCGTCGGAAGATTTAAAAGGGAAGCCGATGGGTGGATCGGGAGTAGAAGGCAGGCGAGTGGAGGAGAGGACGTGGTCCGACCCCAGAGAGCAGAAGTGAAACGAATGGAAGAGAGGACAGACTTCGTCCGAGCAGATATCCAGAAGTGAGTCGAGTGGAGGAAAGGACAGATTTGGTCCGAGCAGCCAGAAGCCAGATGAGAGGACGGACGTGAGCAGACGTGTCCAGACGTGATCAAATCCTGCAAGACGCCAGAGAGACGCACAAACATTCGAGAGGTGGATGTTTGTTGGCCCAGTAATTGTGGGTAAGCTATAAAAAATTTGTGAAACTTGCTCATTGCTCTGGATAAATAATATTTAATAAGTTTTCTTTCTATTTTCAGCTACTGCATACTCCATCTCTTGAGAGACCCAAAATCCCCTGAGATTAAGCCCGTGTATTCACTTAAATTAATAAATGATAAATTTTAAAATTGATCATATTTGTTCTGTTAATTAATAAATGTTTTATACCCAAAAAAGTATATTACAATATATATATATATAATTATGCCCTGATCTAGAGGTTGGCACACGGCTGTCGTATCTGGCGGTAGAAAATTCAATTTTGGAGTGAGAGGCAGCGTTGTCCCCGAATAAAATAACTTTTGTACTTTGTCGCTAAATTTTACTATTAAAAGTCTTGAGTTAGTCACTGATGATATCTCTCGTCATACATGCCATTCTACGCCAACATCCTCTTAAAACACCCGGGTTTAAGGACTTTGCTTATTATTAGCGGTGGTTCAAAATCGCTTCCATGTTAGTACATAAAATAATTGTGAACCTGTCTTTCGATGTTTTGCTTTTTAATGCCATCGTTTATTTTTGGCATACTTATAAAAAATAGTGTAGTTTTCGAGTAGCCTCCACAGAGGTCCACCAATTTCGTTTTCTACTCTGCCACAACGTTAGCGTCCACAGCCGCCGCTTTACCACTTGACGCCTTTAAGGGGCCCTTACACGACCAATCTGATGGTCAGTATTAGTGAGTGTGAATGGTGGAATGGACCCGTGAATCAGGGTTATCTAGATATTTTGATGTCTTAGCGTCAATCTTAGGGGTATTTAGGCCCGCCCAAACCCCGCCTCCAAAGTGGTGGGACCAGGGCAAAGAATTTCTACCTGCTACCCCCGTTTGACGTTGCTGATCCCCGATGTAGGAACATGGGTAAACCGGAAGCACGGCGAGCTGAGCTACAACCTTACCCAGTTCCTGACGGGGCACGGATGCTACAAGCAGTACCAGAAGAGGTTTGGAATCACAGAAGACGAAGGGTGCCCAGCATGCACTGTAGAAGTGGAAGACGTGGCACACGTCTTTGAATGTCCGCGCTTCAATGAAGAGAGAGCAGCATTACAGGAGCTCCTCGGACAGCAAGCGAAGCCAGAAGAAATAATACCGTTTATGCTCCAGGACCAAGGTAGCTGGGACGCAGTGACGCACTTCGCCACCAAGGTGTTGGAGAAACTACAGATCGAAGAAAGGCAATGCCTAGAAACAATGTAGGAGACGCCTACTAGCGGAGTGAAGTGTATGTGTACCGAAGTGTGTCAATGAAGGCTAAGTGCGTGCGCGGGTGTGAAGCGTGATACCTTAGGGCAGCAGGACACGACGTGTGTTAGAAATTAATAAGGATATTTATATTCTTAAGATAAGTTAGAAATTACTTAAGTAGTCAGTTGTAAGCCAATTGGCAATCCGCCCCTCGTGAAGTAGTGCCTAGCAGGTTATTACCGCGAGGAGGTACGTTGTAAAGGGAGGTGGTTTTTAGTGGGTAAAAATCCCACACACCGTGAAACTCGGGTTTCACGGCGTCTTTGGAAGATTTTCCCTTCCCTCTATAAAAAAGGCGTTAATGACCCTATAACTTTCTCTAAATTTTATACAATTTTTTTCAGTCTTCTCGCAAAGCGGATCTCACAAACAAAAAGATTCGGACTAATTGTTCAGAAAGTAAAAAATATCCAACACATGCTACGTCATGTGATACGCATTCAGTTTCGTCAATTTACTCTGCATTCAAGGAAAAGACACGTGTGGTTGAGCTGTAGTTATTTGAATTAATATTCCTGCAGTGCTTGGAGTTTAAAAGAAATGTAGGATAAGCGGTGCAAGAGCCAGACTACACGACCTAAAGGAAACAATAATATCCCATAGGCAAAACGAATGTCAGTTACAATAAAACGAGAAAATTCTCATGACCAGAGTTTTTTTGAAAAGGCGTTTAATTGAAATTTATAGCGTTAGTAAATTCTTCTAAGGAGTAGGAACTTTTCGTACTGAATAGTTAAAATACTCGTAATAAATGTTAATAATTGCCTGCTTATTGCTTATTCCTGCCCTTAAGATTAAGTATTTCGCAGGGATTTATATCCAAACTAAGTCATACAATAGGTGAAAGTAACAATTTTGAATATCTATCAACCTATTTATTACACTAATCAACTTTTACCCCATTAACGGATCTCTCCAAATAAATGCAGAATCATACTATACCAATTTGGCTCTTTTCTATATGGACCCATTATTTTATTCTACTATCCTTTTTTCTGCACAGATGCACTTCAACCATTTCGAGAAATATCTTGAATCCCTGCTTGTTACGAAATAATGCATTTGTCGCTGAAATTTACACAATAAATAAATACTTATACTTTTCGCGAGTTTTAACGATTCTTTCACGCAACGTCAACCTTTCGCTGTTCTTTTAGTGACAATTGCCATTACTATAATAATAGATACGACATTATAGGCATTATATATATTTTTTTCGATTGTTTCAAATTTTGTCAGTTTAATTTATACGAGTCATTTGAGTAAGACGCAAAGTCAACAACGAAACGTCGGCATATCTAAATTTGTTAATTAGTTCACTGTATTTTATAAGGTTTATCTATTAATATAAGGTCATATCTATTTCATTGGTTCCACAGACGTCAATTTTTACATTATTGTCATTATTATAGCCAAACCGATTGATCTCTTTTATATGGACAACTATTTCCGCTTTATTTACCCTCAGGCAACTGAAGACTGTCAGTCTGGTTCACCGTGTAGGCTACTACCCAACTAACCCCTGCCTAGACTCTCACTCTGATACATCATTCAGACTCAGTCTTGAGTTACCCTTTACACGTAATGCCGTGAATCAATTTAAATTTGTCCAGCCAACCTACATTTGCCTTCAAATCCGCATTGCCTAATTATTTGGCGATTTCCAAATCCTTTTCCCTCATTAAAGGGCATGAAATAGGTGTGCAAAGCCACTCGTATGTAGATTATAGTAAAAATGATTTCTTCTATTCGTCGTTCGCCTTTTAAATCCACTTTTCAAAAAAATTTTCTTTATTTTTGAAGTTCCAGCGATTAGGGCATACCCGATTTTGGATCTTAAGGCAAGAGCTCGGACGCTGATTTTCCCTTTTTCATACACTTTAATTAACTCCGCCTTTTCTTTAATAGAAAGAATATTTTTTCGCACTCATCTGCGTAAATCGTTTCAACCTGAAACACACGTAACTCATTTCGATTCAAAATACGGCTGAGAAGAGTTCGTGAAAGTGCAAGTATGGGTACAGCCACCTGCTGTTCTGAATTGTTTTCAACTTGCTTTTCTGTTATTAGACACATTGATATCAAAAATTCTGTAAAAATAGTACCCGTGTCCGTTTATAGAAGTTCTTTTCTTAATAAGTATATGGAATAATGCCGGGGGAAATAAAATTGTCCGTGTATGAGAGATGTCCGGTTATTAGAAGTGTCCGTTTCGGGAAGTTCGTTTGTATATATTGTGACGGGCCAGTGATCGCCATTGTGATACAGGTTTTTTTGTCCATTTTTCTTCCTATTCTTTCTTGGCCCAAGAATAGAATTTCTTCAACAAGAATCGAATTTCTATCTCTATTTTTCTGTAGTTATTCTCTATTTTCAATATTTCGTTTCCAAATTCTTTTCTAAAGAGATAAAAAATTTCTCCTTAATTTTTCCATTTTTTTTTGTTTATCACATTTTTATGTTCCAAATATTTCTATTACTTTTCAATGTACCTATCTTTTTCAATACATCCAATTGTCGCGATAAACAGATTGCCAGAGTTACAGATAACTCGATCATTGGCACCTTTATATATTTCACATTGTCGATTTCTCTATCTCGAGAATGATTTTAATAGTTTTCTACAGTTTAACTGTAATTATTGAGATATTTCCAGAATTCTCCTACATAGACTCCGCCCAATCTCGATTGCAGCGCCCTCAATTTATTCTTTTCTTGACGTTAACTTAATTATTTAACCATCCTATTTTTTATAGCTATCGACATAGAACTATTTTATAATTTTCTGTCTAATTTATAATTTGTTGTATTCTCTTACAATTTGTACTTTTAGAAGTTTAATCATCCCCTCTACTTTTTATTCCCCACTATTTTTCATCCGAGGAGATTACTTCTCTGTTGTGAGAAACAACACTTCATCTCGAAGCATCGGAGGGGAGAGACGCTAGTTTTAGTTAATACAAAAATTTCTTAAAAATTGGCCGGAGCAATGTGGTACCCTTTGTTTTCTTTTATTATTTTATTGAAAATATTCCAATAAGGCTGCTAATATTAATTTGATTGCTTGTGAAATATTGTTGGGGTGAATGAACATTGTTAGAATGAGTGGAGTGTGGCTACAATATGTCATTTGTGGCGGATTGTAGTTTGCACAGTATTCATTGTTACACGTGAAACGGGCCGTGTGCATCTGGTATAGTGACGGGCGCAACAAGCTTCGAGAAGATTGTCCAAGCAATTTAAACAATTCGACGAAAAAGGGAAAGTGTACTTATTTGTAATTGGTTCACGCAGGTCGCAACGACCCAGTTTCAGCAAGATGGCTGAAACGAGGTTTTAAGACGAACAAGTCAGTCTGGGGTGGGACGTCAAGCATGATAAACGTGTCCCCTGTGAGTCGGGTGATAGAAATGACACGGGATGGATGTGCTCCCATGAATTAAGTCGGGTGGTGGACCCAGAACTGGAAGGACGTAACTTTTGAGTTGGGTGTGGCTCCGTGTATAGAGTCGGGCGCGGGAACGTCTGAAGTAGTAGACAGTGAGCGGGCCCAGAGGGCAAATAGAAAAGTCGTGGAAACCAGTCATACTTGGTGCAGAGCGGGGTCAGAAGATCCTCGCAGATAAACTTTGTAGGAAGGAACGTTCTCCTTCATCCGGACATCTCACTCGACGCAGTGAAGTGAGCCGAGCAATTGACAGCCGAAGGTTCTGGATTATCCAGAATAATAGTTTACCCATGTGGTGATAAATGGTGGTGTTTGAATATCAATGTTGCATTGGTGGCGATTATAATAGAACAATATAGGATACTAAATTGGTGATTGCTTTGTTCTAATCCATGTTTGTTAATTTTGGTGAAGTTGTGTACAAGTCATATGTTAAATTTGGAAACCAAGCCACTCAATTAGCAGTGGTAATTTGACCAGTTGTCTCGATACAATAGCAGAAGCCAAATCAGATGTTGGATGTGTGGATGGCATAATTGTGAAACTTGCTCATTTTTATTTTTTTACCTTATAATTCTAACATCATAATTCTGACTCTATGCTTTTCTTTCATTTTACAGTTGTTGCAATTATCTAACTCTTGAAGGCCCAAATGCAGATTTTGAGTTTTATTGTAAACATTAATTTTGTGTAAGAGTTGAATATAATTTAATTAATTTGAAGTTGGTACTAATCATTTCAAGTTACCCTCTCATTGTATATACAATATATATATATTAGATAGGAAATGACATTGTCATGTTTAAAACAATTAATGGGGAAAGGACAGAGAGATAGAAAGAAGATGACTTACCTGAGGTTCATAGATGGTAGACACCTTGTGAAGTTCTCTAAACCTCACAAGGTGTCTACCATCTATGAACCTCAGGTAAGTCATCTTCTTTCTATCTCTCTGTCCTTTCCCCATTAATTATATTGTAATATACTTTTTTGTATATAAAACATTTATTAATTTAAATTACAAATATTTGATCAATTTTAATAATTTTGTTTATTAATTTACGTGAAGACACGGGCTTAATCCCAGGGTATTTTGGGTCTCTCAAGAGATGGAGTATGCATCAGCCACAATTACTGGCCCAACAAACATCCACCTCTCGAATGTTTGTGCGTCTCTGGATATCTCCTCTCTGCTCCACTCTTCTCCCTTCTGCGGTCTGATCACTCGCCTGCCTACTGGGGTCGAGCCATGTCCTCTCGGGTCTGATGTGGTCTGGTCTGCCCCACTCTGCTCTGGTCTGCTCTACCCCACTCTGAGGTCTCTACCACGATCTGATGCACTCGTCTCGTCTGCCCCTCTCTGACGCACTCTCTGCTACCGTCTGATCACTCTGATGTCTCCTCTCCCCACTCTCTGACGCACTCTGATACCGTATCTCGAGCCACCCATCGGCTTCCCTTATAAAGCTTCTGGCGGGACTTCCCCTATTTCTTAACATTTCGGGGTTCCCCGCCCTCATTTTTCCCGCGGGGGTTCACCATCGTCATTTTTTTATACAGGCAAGCCGGGCCTTCCCCGCGGGGAAAAACAAATCTTTCGGCCGACTATCCATTGTTGTTGGCCGAACTGCGCCTCATAACGCCACAACCTTACCAAAATCCCCTTTTTTATCACATTGCCCCCGATCAATTTTAATAAAATTTTACAAAAATTTTTGAGAAATTTATCTCCATATTTTATCTTTAACCCCCTTGCTCATTCTTTACAATCATTTTTGTGCTCGGAGAAATTACAAATTAATCAAATTGATTGAGCACCCTTTTGAACTTAATTTTAAAATAATCTTTCCTATTGATTTATACTTAAAATTGAATAGAATTACAAGTTAACACGTGGCTTACATAAACTTACACGTTTGCCTGGTGCCCCCCCATTGATAAAATAAAATCCTGTTATGAATGATAAATTATTTAAATTTACCCGCTCACAGGAACGAAACTTTCAGTTTGCCAGGATGGAGAAACTTGGCATCCCAGTTCAGTATTCACATGCCATCATATATGTTTACACCAACATTATATGGCTGAACTGCCCTCTAACATCATCCCTCAAACAAAAACAATCCTCAATGTGGCTCCATGTTTTCCTTCCTGTGACATTTTATCAAACCCCAAATATAGAATTTTCAGAAGCTAAATTTTTTTATTCCTGAAAATTATCCAACTTATACAACAATAAAAACTAAAATAGCTTGGTAGCCCCCATACCATATTTAATTATCCAGCAGTACAATTAATCAAAATAAACAAACTCCTGATAGAACAGAATTAAAAAAAAAGATAACACCCTATTTCTGCACAATAGTTTCTCATTCTATGACTTCCCAACAAATAAGTCTTCAATTTCCACCCAGTAAACTATTCTTATCTCCCCATTAACTCAAATCCTGCCTCTTTATCATAATAATCGTTGAGTCACCACTTTGCTCATAAAATTCCTTCAAGATTCCCCCCATATTATTTCTCTATCAGCTCTGACAATTCACAATCTTTAAAATCCAAGATACCAGCTGGTCTATTTCAGTGACACATTCTCATCTAATATTTTTATTTAACCGACGATTTTACTACACTGTTGTGATCCCCTTTCTATTTGGGCTAATCACCAACTAAATTAATCTCGTGGACTTATTTATGCCACACCTAACACGACGACTTCACATACTATTCTTTACTTATTATTCGACGAATCCTTCACTTCACTTTAATATACGACGCTTTCAATTTATTATACTTCCTTATAATACGACGATTCCTTCACTTCACTATACGACGATTTCAACTTATCATTATAATACGACGACTGATTCCTATAATCCCTTATATCCTCCAATAACACTATGAGGTCTCACTGCTATTTTCCACCAAACTCCAGTACCATAAATCAAAACACCTTCCAAATCACAGCTGACATTTCCCAATTCTACTTCAAACCACATTCCTTTCATAAGCTCACACTAATTCAACTCTAATTTCTTCCAAACAGACAGAATTCTCATTATTTCTCCCCTCAATAAAATCCACATTAATAATCTACTTTCCACAGCCCAACAACCACATAAACCCACAAAATCGAAAATTACTCTTTGTGCAGAAACAAAATGACAGAACAAGACAATACCAAAATAGCTGATTCTCAAAATTAACCTAAAATCCTGTCACACTATCTCAAATCATCCCCAAAATCTATTACAATACAAAAAAAATACACCCGTGACAAAATACAATTGAACTATCTAGAATTCCCCATCAAAATTACCTAACTAGAAAATAGCATAGAGAATAGATGTAAGAAATAAAGCACTGAAATGGAAGAAAATGCTTTATAGCTGAAGTCTCCATAATCGCTAATTATGAAATCATTAAAGGGTAATGATTCTCCTAGAGTTTCTTTGCCCTAAACTAACATATCACTTGATATGGCAATAGACCCCTGCCATCATTACAATTTTCATGTACCCCAAATATTCCCATGCTATTATTTTCCTCTAACAACAACAATGGTTGCCCATATTCTTTATGCAGCCTAAAATCCCATTGACATATAAACAAAATTTTCCCAAACCATTTAATTACTTCACCAATTGAATGAATCCTCAATCCTTTAATTGACCAGGTCGCTACATAATTTAAACTACTTATCATTGTTGCCATGCGTTTTCCATACTCCATAGCGAAATGATCCTGCCTTCTCCCTCTACACTGCTTTCCCAAAATTCCCTCATATATTTCATTTGCATAATGATCGAACCTATTCTGTTTAAATTTAATAAACTTTATATCTATTCTTACACTAATATGACCCAAACTGTGTCTTTTTCCCCTATTCCCCCGTAGAGCTTCCCCTTTTAACCCTGCTAAGTTCAGCATTTTCTTCTCCAAATTGTAACTATACAGCTTTCCTGTCTCTAATACTTCAGCTATCACTATTTTCAGCTGTTTCCTAACATTTCCCTGCATATCATTATCAATAGCCACAGGATTCTTTCTTGACTGTTCATTAATAACTTCTTCTTGACTGTTATTAACAACTAAACTACACATTACTTCTTCCTTATCTATTTCTTCTACGTGCACATTAAAATCATTATGTTTATCATCACATGTTTTCTCAGATACCTCGTTTTGAATAATTTCTTCCTCTACCACTACCCCTATTCCCTCAATATTCTTACTAACTTCCCCTTTAAATTCTACATTAAACTTCTCAGTCATTTCCCTTATATTTCCCTTCCATTCTGCCATACTCTTATCCATTCTTTCTATCAACCTATTCCTTTCTAATTTCATCTCATCAAATTTTTTATCCAAAAATCTCATCAGCATCTCAATATCCACGCTTGTACTATCACTTCTTTGCTTATCACTCTTTTCCCCTACGGCATTCGTAATATCCCTATTGCTGACTTCTACATTTTTTGTCACAGATTCTTCCCCTTTATCACTTTTATCAAACATTTCGTTTAAACCGATCCCTTCCTCGGATTCCAAATTCTCAATCTGCGCACAATGAAATTCTGGTTCCTGTGAATTTTCCATATTAATCACACGTTTTTTACTTCTAAGAAGCATATATCACACAAAAGGAAACCCCAAAATATTAATTTTAAAAAAAACATGTATTAATTTTTGTAAGCAAAAGATTGTGTACTTGTGGAAATTGCACAGTAAAAATTGCAAAACCCAGAATTTAAATTTTAACCGAGAGGAACACGAAAGAGAGCAAAACAAAAAAAAACTATAACTCAAAATTTTGGAAAGATTACCTTTTACAAAAATAGCTTCTGCAGTACTTCACCCTTGAGAGAGATCGAGCTCACACGTTGGGCGCCAAAATGTAATATACTTTTTTTATATATAAAACATTTATTAATTTAAATTACAAATATTTGATCAATTTTAATAATTTTGTTTATTAATTTACGTGAAGACACGGGCTTAATCCCAGGGGATTTTGGGTCTCTCAAGAGATGGAGTATGCATCAGCCACAATTACTGGCCCAACAAACATCCACCTCTCGAATGTTTGTGCGTCTCTGGATATCTCCTCTCTGCTCCACTCTTCTCCCTTCTGCGGTCTGATCACTCGCCTGCCTACTGGGGTCGAGCCACGTCCTCTCGGGTCTGATCTGGTCTGGTCTGCCCCACTCTGCTCTGGTCTGCTCTACCCCACTCTGAGGTCTCTACCACGATCTGATGCACTCGTCTCGTCTGCCCCTCTCTGACGCACTCTCTGCTACCGTCTGATCACTCTGATGTCTCCTCTCCCCACTCTCTGACGCACTCTCTGCTACCGTCTGATCTCGAGCCACCCATCGGCTTCCCTTATAAAGCTTCTGGCGGGACTTCCCCTATTTCTTAACATTTCGGGGTTCCCCGCCCTCATTTTTCCCGCGGGGGTTCACCATCGTCATTTTTTTATACAGGCAAGCCGGGCCTTCCCCGCGGGGAAAAACAAATCTTTCGGCCGACTATCCATTGTTGTTGGCCGAACTGCGCCTCATAACGCCACAACCTTACCAAAATCCCCTTTTTTATCACAATATATATATATATATATAAATTTTGCATTGTGTAATGATCGCAGAAGGACAGGGTCCTAAACTTTCTTTTTGTATAATATTTATGTACTAAATTTTGTGTTAATAAATTTGTTATTTTTGCTGTTGAATTCCACTATTTTCTCGCAGCCACCTGTAGACTTTTAAGTGTTTCCTGACAAAATTCCTTAAACTATAGCCCAGGGGCCCTAGTCAACCCTTGCTCTACCTTCCACACATTCTCTTTTCAATTCCATTTCTATGCTATTAAACGGGATCTGCCTATTTCAGGATCACCCTCATGTAGGCAATTATCCAAAAGAAAATAAATTATTTGAATCCTGGGGTTGGTTGATTTTCATGGTTTATGATCGGCGTGAAATTCCTGTCGACCCAGAGAACTTTAACTTTACTTTAATTATGTTAAAATATGTATGTTTGTACATATTGAATAAGTCCTTTTTTCTGCAGTCCTACAATTCTTGATATTTAAACAATGAAACACCAGAATGTAAATAAATCTAATGAAATTGCACATTTTATTCATAGAATTGGAAGACCCATTGTTCAGTTACATAAATTACTCTTGTGATTTGGTGTGTGAAATAATATTTGTATATTCTTTTTGTAAAAAACTTATTTATTTATCCTATTGTTTTACATAGTTAATTTAGGCTTATAGCTATAAACTATTTAGTATTTTTATTAATAAGAAATATTACATTTGATGACAAAATATAAGTTTCTAGTCATTTCTATGCATTTTTTTCTGAAAAAGATCAAGTATACAAGAATATAACATTACTCAGTATAGCTATAGTAAAACAATACAAAAAAAACTTTTAAGTCAATTTATTTATCTTTGCAAGTTATTATTTAAGGGAATATTTGTTTAAACTGTTTTATGTTCATTGCACATTATTAAATCCTTAAGAAATTGTGAGGGGCCAGGCAGGCCCAAGTCATGTGAAGTTCAAGATAAATTTATATTAAACAGTACAATTGAAAATGAAACAAAATTTATACATTAGGATTTAATATTTTATTAAATTCAAATGTATAAATTATATATATATATATATATATAACATTCTGATGAATGGTGGTGCTTCCAAAAATTTAAGATCTTCAAACCGTACATGGTGCCTGCCATCTGTGAAAGTCAGGTAAGTCACCAACTTTCTATCGCTCTTTCTTTCTTAATAACGACAGGGAAAATAGAAGAATTTGATAGTCTATCTGAAGTCATAAGTTGGGAGCCGCCATCGTGAGTGCTGGTTTTAAATTTTTGGATGCATCTGCCCCCTTTGTCAGAAAATTGGAATAGCATTCTGAGGGACAGCCAGATATTGAAAATTCAAAACCCCATACTTAGCATAGTTCCTGCCAACTTTACACTTCAGGTAGGCATAAAATTTATCTCTCTCCTTCCAGTCCTTATTAATTCTTTTAACAATTTCACCTTTTGAGATACACACACACATATAAATCTTCAGATGTTCGGCAATGTTTTAAGGGCAAGTCAGCCATTCTATCCCTTTTTCATAACTAAATGAATGGTTAGGGATAGGAAACAGAGGAAGGTTTATAGAAAACTTGTGAAAGAAATGACATGGATTAAACAGTAAAATTTTTAGAGGTATTATCTTGTCTGTGTTTCTGACAAGTTTTGAAGTGAAAGATTCCAATAACAAACGTATAATAAAAATGTACAATACAATAGGCTTTAGAAATGTTTTTTCCACTTTAGAAAACTTTATACTATACATGATAATTTACTTGTAAAAATAGATTTTATATGATGTTTTATATTAAAGCATTTTACACATTATAAACATTTCTGGAGAGTTAAAATATCTATTACAATATTTCAGGAAAGTGTCCTCAATTTTTTTAGGTTGTCCAAGTTTTTGATAATTTTTCATAATAATATTTTTGTTTTGCTGGTTGCATCATTGTAATTGTTTTAACAATTATAAAGTTTGTTTATTTGAGTTTATTTTACTGTGGACTAGAGGAGAACAAAAGGGATGCCTTATAGTTTTATCCTCAGCTAAAAGAAGACTTCTCTGTTCTCCATTATATAGTAGCCCTACAGCTTACTAACATTATTTGAACACCTAATTCACCCATAATTGTCAATTATTTCATATGAATTCAAGTTGAAGAAATAATGAAAATTTTATGCTATGTTGGAACTTTAAAAGGGTTATTATCCTAACAACAGCATTGTTTTATTGGTCTACACTTCGGTATTTCCAATTAGCCTCTATGACAAATTGTGATAATAGCATTAAAGATTAGTATTGTTACTCAACAGATTACTAATTAATTATCAGATCATTGTTGATATAACTTTTTTTAAATGTATTCAATGATATTGATGACAATGTTTTTAAAGAAGTTATTGATGATGTATGAATAATGATAAAATTAGAATATACTACTCATTTCAGACTCTATTTACAAATGTATTTTAAAGTTCATCAGTGCCATTTAAATGTTTAACAATAGGATTATGGATCAGGTACTTTTCAATTATTCACATTTGTGGATTCTGTTACTATCCACTTAGCTATATTAAAAAAAACATCTGAATGAGTCTGCACCTGGATAACTAAACCTTTGGCATAGGATACTTTTTTAGCACTTCAACTTAATGCTAGTAATGGTTCATAAAGATCTTTATGTATATTAGAAATATTCCTTGTAATCTTTTTACTTTTTAGTTTATTACTTTCATAGTATAAGTTAAGCTTTCTTTTTCCGGGCTTATTTTCCATTTTCAGAGTCTTGACATTTTTCATATTGCTTGGATTTTCATTATGATGTTTGGTGTCCTGATCCAACATTGCTAATTGTTCTATTATATTTTTTGGTTTTGATTTTCCTGAAACTGGAATAGAATGTGCAATGTCATCATGAGTTGCATTTTTGTTAACATATACAACATAATATTCAGAGTATGATGATTTGGATGGAGTATTTATATCTGCAAAATCTCGAAAATTGGCAAAGAAATCGTTTCCATGTGGGTGGGGGCGAGGATTGTAAAATATTGGTCTTCCATGACCATTATTGCTATAGTATGGACTAAAGCTGTGGCCATCACCACTACTAAAATCGGTTCCTTCTTGTTGGTCATCTTCATTATAATATGTTCCCCCACGAATAACACCAAAATTTCCTGATCCTAGCAGATTACCACTAACTGCACTTGGCTCAGCAGAAGCTGTTGGTGTTCGCAAGTAAGTTGCATCACGGAAAGGTCCCGTACTAAATCCTAAATTTTGGAAGTTGTTGTGTTGGGGTCGGAGAAGAGCTGGTCGTTGGCTGTGTGCTGGTTCTTGGAATAACACCGGAGGCCGGGAGTGGCCTAGAGGTGGAAAGAGCGGAGCAAATGATGGAAAAAATTGTTGTGTGTCTGGTGAAGTATCTGTCGGTACTTCACCATCACCATGACCTACAATATCTTCATCTGCTTCAGATATGTTGGTACTGCTTCTGTGTTTGGAACTGTCCTGACTCACTGCACTTTCTTTTACATCAACCCTTGGCAGAAGAATATCCTGAAACAGTAATTTGTGTTTCAACTTTTGTCAACTGGGAAATAAAACTATTTTATTCAAATTCAATATTTACGTGGTAAATAATTAAAAAAATACTATACCTAATGTGACTGACTTAAAATTGCTGCATTGTTTAGACATCTAAAGTAGAATATCTTAAGTATGAGAGGGGAATGGGTACACAAAATTATTAATAAATTCTATCAATATGGAATTCAAATAATAGAAACTACAGTTTTATACTTTAGCTTTCTTGAATTGGATTTTGTTTTTGTGCTAATTTCATGATGATGGCTACAACAATAACCTCTGAATAAAGTTCTTTTACGTTTTTTACCAAGTTCAATATTATGGGCATAAGTTGTTACTCATTTTATTCTTCCAAATAATTATACTATAATTTGTACTAATTTACTAGACAATATAGCTGAATGACTATTCTAATTTTGTTTCATAAGTACAATTATAATTTAAAAGCTACTGAATGACATACTCACTTCTCCACTCTGTGTATGGTGCTCAATTACTGGAATTGTCAAATCTTCAGCTGATTGAGGCCTCTTATTTTCAACTGGTTTGTTGTGTTCAAATAGTAAAGTTCCTATAACAATAGAAGTAAAGTTTCTTATGTGATTTATACAGTCAAAACACATTGTATACTATCAATGTATTTCAAAATAAATTAACATATATTCATATTATATTATCATAATAAATTAAAAATCAGTCTCTAAACATAATTTAATAAATTTCTTGAAGAAATTATGTTCACATTTTGGACAAATCATAAATATGACATTATGACAATGATTACAAAAAGTAGTATAGTTTTCGGCCACATTATTTAGACCCTATTAAGAAGTTGTGCCTCAAGAATGTAGAGTATGTGATTGTATCCATAAATCACAAAATTGTTAATAATTATAATTATAGTAGAACTCCTTATTATTGAATCCCTGGGGAAATTTGATCCTTAAATAGGGGTATTTGTATAACTTCGAGTAGAATCGCCTTTTAACGAATCTCATTTTCTTTCTTAGATCTCAGGATATTCCAGGCAAGGGAGTTTGCATAAAATAAAAACAAAAAATTCTGATGTTAAACTGGTATACTAAAGGCGGGCTGATTTAAGTTTGACTTCTTTGTTTAATTAAGAAAAAAAGTAAAATATTCTTATTTCCCTATTCTGTACGTAGTGGTGTGAGAGGTTCGCTAAGAAACCATAATTTTTCCCGCAAATTAATTCATTCAAATACTTTATTATTACATCTTTTCTTCTATTTCCTCCGTGACACCTGTCGCCACAAAATCTGTACGTTTCAGTTTGGAGAAGATATATTTTTTAAATAGCTGGAGCTAATACGCGCGCGTAAAAAGGGATAAAAGAGGGGAAATACATCGAGAAAAATAGTTTAATATAACCAGGCATTTCTTTATATGAGGGTTCCTTAAAAACGGGAAGAAATTTTTACACATACTGCAACTTTTCCGACACTCAAATATTTCGTTACAAACGGAAATTACTTAATAACTAGAACCTTAAAACGGGAGTGTTACTGTAGTAGAGGAGTAGGACTTAACATTTACTGCTGTTAAGTATTACACACAACCTTACCGTTCATCTCCCTCTGCTACGTTTTCCTTCATAACAATTGGCATCTCCAAAACTATTCATTTTGACATTAAAAACGTCTTTAGGCTAGTAATCATTAATTAGACCAGAAAATGTAACGTCTTTCCAAAAATGGACAACATCGCCATTAACTTGTGAACTTTTACCGCACATTTGTAATATGAGAGGTTATGTCCGTTTTTAAAGCAGTCAGCTCATTCATTGAAGTCAAATTAGAAGGGAAGCCTGTTTCGAATGGTCTATTATCTTGTGAAAAGGGTTTAATGAGCTGAAATTAATTGATAAATATTCCTTGAAGGTGGGAATTTCGTTATTCTAATGTTCTTAAATGCGGGGAAAAATTTAATCATGTATCGCAGTTTTACCGGGACATGAGAAGATTTTCGTTGAAGTTGGAATCTTAAAAAGGGTTTTTACTGCATTAAGTTTTGATGGTTGGCCTGGAAAAATTGCATCTAACTCAAATCTAGTATTTATATCATTTCCTTCAGAACAAAAATATTCATGTCCACGCTGGTATTCGCTCCTGGAACCTCTATGATGTGAGGTTGAGCGATACACCACAGCAGGTTGGCCTTTCTTTCATTAAGAAGAAACAGCGTTTCACGTTTCATGAAACCGACACATAAGATGAAATAGGGACGTGCATACTGGGCAGAAACGCGTTTCATGAAACCTTATTTCATGGCGTTGTCAGGCTGGAAAGTAAAAACATGCGTAGCTATTTGCAATAGAAATGAGTTAATTAACCCTTTGGGGTCACAGGTGTCGTACTGGTCTTCCTGTTTTGAAGACACTCTTAGAAGTTTTTCGACCAATTTTCGAACAAACATATAATGTGACATATGCGTCCTGATTTATTTTCCAGCTGACATCTTATATAAGTTGTAGCTATTTATTGCAGAGATCTCTAATCCCCCGAAAAAATATTTCTTCAGCGTTTGCAAGATTTTTTCATACAGCAACATGAACTTGCTAATTGGTCAACTTTTTGTTTTGCGACTGTGGAATGACAGAGTTTGTTCATATAAAGTTTCGATAACACCCTTTTATTAGGGCAATATCTTGGTTGTGACAAGGTCGCATGGACACGTAACGGACACTGGGACTGAAATTTCGGCCAAAATCTGAAAGAAAAATTGATTTTCTAATTTTTTATACTAATTTGCCTTTTAATTCAGTAAACTTAAAAAAAAGGCGCCAAATAAAAGAAGAAAGGTGTAGCATATGCTGCAGGACTATTTTAATCAACATTTTTGATTCCAATTTAATAAATTATTAGTTTCTTTTAGAAAAAAGTGTTTTTTCAGCTTCAAAAACCATCTATGCGTCACAAATATTGAGATATTGTCTTTATTCTTTTTGTACATAATTTACATGCTAATACCTTCAAATACAAGTTTTTTTAATTGTTTAAGTAGTTTAGGCGAAAAAATATTTCAAACTGCTGAAAATATGTGTGTGGGGTAAGAACAGAAGAGGGAGGCGGAGGATGGAATACAGTAAACAGATTAGGGAGGATGTAGGATTTTGTAGTTATGCCGAAATGAAAAGGCTTGGGTAAGATAGGTTAGCATGGAGCTTTGTATCCGACCAGTCGTAGAACTGAATACCACAACAACAAATTAGCCAAATTATATTCGTCTAAAGTAGTTATTTTAATCACTTTATTTTTAAATGAAACTTATTTTTCAGTTAATATCTTTTATTGTTATTAAATTAGTGGTTTTCTTATAGAAAATCTTCTATATCTTTTCTTACTGTAATTATAATGTTCTATTTGAAAGCTGTACGTATATCCGCATTAATTTAGAGCCATTAAGACTTTTCTGATACGAAAGGTGTTTTGAAAGCAAGTACAGATATTTATTTAAAATAAAAGAGAACAATAGTTTCCTTGCACTTGGCATTAGTTCAACAGTCACCGCCGCTCACGGCCAGAAACCAGTCTATTATATACCTTCGTCAAAGAGATGAAAACTCAGCGTGCACTTCCTCTTCACCTCATCATCGCCGTGGAAATGTTTTCAACCATAGAATTTCTTCAAATGAATAGCAGATGAAAATACCTTGGAGCCAAATCTGGGCAGAATGGCGAATGGCCGTTTGCTGGAGTAACATTCATTGCATTCGAGAAACGGATCACTTATTAGTCAACTGGTCGTTCAATTGTTTTGAAAAATTCTAAACGTTCTATAGGAAAACACAAAGTGACGATGATTCATTGCTGCATATTATTAACAGAGTCATCAAAATCGTAACGGCTGCGGCAAAATTTTAAAGTGGCGCTTACTTTTAAAAAAAGCTGTCGTATGCTGGTGACATTGAAGCATCCCTAAACCCAAGTTTAATTATTCAGTTAAAGTGTACAATAACTATAATAATAAATGAAGTTTTATGTAGAAATTGAGCAGGATTTTGACCATTGTTTCAATTGACATGAAAAATCTACATATTAATTACACCCTGTTTTACAGTCTGGTAAAGAATACTGTAGCATTATTCAATCCCAAATACCACAAAGAAAATCTGGATAAGTTTGTCCATATTTTTTAGGAGATCAGAAGGGAAATATTTCGGTCGAGCCGTGAATTGAACCCAGATCCTCCAGCTTTCCGTGCGGATTATTTTAACCACTGAAATAGTCCTAGTCTATGCTTATATTGCTGCAAGATCCTTCCATATTTTTGATATTACCGATATCTGTTCTATCTTTTCCTGATTTTACATTCATTTTTATTTCTGCTATGTTCAATCAATCGATGTCTAGTCCAATACAAATTGCTTTGAAAGTATAAAATGATTGTGAATAACAGTAGTGATTAAAAATATTAAGGGTCGAAGGTGAATGAGAATACTGTGCAGATCAGAAGCTTAGTTATTTTCATAAGTAGTTTAATTAGATAATCGTATCAACGGGAAGAAGTGCATGGTGCGTGGGAGAATGGCCAGTTTAATGTCGTGGGCGTATCTGCTTTCTCTGTAAGTGGCGGGAAAGTTAAGAATAACGATCACGACAAAATTTATTTCCTCTCTAACTTTCGTTTCACTTCTGCAATATGATTTAAGTACTCTTTTGAGAAATAACTATCTCCCTCATTCCGAAGGCCGGGAGACAAGTGCCTGAGAGACCGACCTACTGGAAATTGCCCTGAATCTATTTTTAGGTGAATGTTGGGTAGGATCCTTAACCTATAGCCTGAGGCCCTAGTTAATCCCTGACTGTCTTTCTCTCCCTTCCGCACCCCCAGTTCAAATTCCCTTCGTATGCTATTAAGGGAGAGTTGTTATAAAGTGGATCACCTTCATGTAGCCTAACACCTATACTTATACTAATCATAGGCAAGGAAATAACTGTCGAATCTATTCAATCGTTACTGACAATTGGACAGGAAACTAGTTATTGGGATAACTCTTTACGCATAAGTAATTAAAAATAAAAGATCAGAAAACGGAATTTAAAAATTAGTATTAATTAATCAAGCTACCTATTATATATATATATATATATATATCCCAAACAGAAAATCTAGAAGTTTGTTAATTTTTTTAGAAGGTCAGAATGGAAAAATCTCGGTCAGACCGGGAATGGAATCTAGGACATCCCGAATTCCGTATGGGTGTTCAACCATTCAGTTGGCTGACTCTGCGAGATCCTTCCATATTTTTGCTAGGTAGAGAGGGAGAGAGTTACAGACGTAAATGCACTAACTTAAGGAAGGGTAAAGGGAGTCTACACAAATATTTTTCCCTCTTAGCATTTCTTTGTCTGTCTTTTGATCCTTGTATCCCGCCTATACAAGTTGGTTTCGCGGGAAGCCTTTTCTATTCCTTTGCTGTAGGTCATAATTTTCTCTTTATTCTGCTTTCTTCAATTTTCACATTTTAGCTGTTCGGCCCAGGAAAAGAAAAAAGACCGTTACCCAGAGAGGTTTCAGTAACTACTTTTGTTAAGTCACTCTGCCCTCTAGCGACGTTAGTCTCTAAACTGTTTCGCCCAGTTTAGACATCCTATTTTTATAGGGTAGTGGGGGATTTTCACCGACATAAAAAAACCTTCATTTTTGTCAAATGACCCTGTCTTTTTCTTTTCAGCTCTTCAAAGAGTTTTTTTGCTAAGTTTTGTGTCGCTCAGGTTTTTCTTTATTTCCTTCAAAACCGCCGCCCATATGTTGCACTGTCTGACAGCATGTTCAGCTGTTTCCTGCTATAAACCACAGTCACATGTCCCATCCTCACTTTTCCAATATCTTTAAGTTTTTTTCTTATATAACCATTTCCTTGTATGGAACGAATTTTCCCCTTCTTATCTCCACGATGTTCGGAAATAGTCCCTTTGTCCATAATGAATTGTTTGTCCTGACCCAACTTTCTTTCCATAATTATAGAATTTCCGTGCTCTCCGCGTCGTCGGCTGTGCACAATTTCGCTTTTTCTATCTGGTTGTTTTTTTATACAGAATTTGGCTGTCTTTGGCTCTTATGTTTATGATGTAACGTTGCCTATAATCTGTATTGTCTCCATTGACGTTGTTGAGTGTACCCTGTATAATCGGACCAATACTTCCCTTTGCATCTTCTTTTTTATAAGTGAATTAGTTAGTCTATCCGAGAATACGGGACATGTGTTCAGTCCAATGTAATCATGATATTGTAACACTTTTTCTGGGTGAACTTGGTAGTTAGATTTAGCCATTATTAAGAAATTTTTGTGTTAGCAGATTTTTTTATGCTCTCCGTATTGTGAGGGTTGAATGACAGTTTGGAATCGAGTTTGATTCCCAAGTATTTGTGTTCTTTGACGGTAGAGGTAACTTTTCCTTCGTGTTTAATCCATGGGGGTCTTTGTAACTTTCTTCCAAATACCATGATTCTGAGACATTTTGTTACTGCGCAATTTCAGAAAAGAAACCTGAGAAAACCTGAAAGATAAAGCGCGCTTCTGATCATCCTCGCCGGCGTCTGCAGCAACAGAATCCGGAAGTTTGGCTTTATTTTCTGACGAGACCACAATTGCAATCACAACCAGCATTTTCTGTTAACGCGTGGTCTCGAATAGCGCAGTGACGGAGCGACTCTGATAAAAGTGCCATAAGTGATTGTACTGACCCTATTAAAGTTTGTACACTTATTTCTGATACACCCTCTATATATTTTAATAAGTGAATGCAATAGTGTTTCTACACTAAACAATTGCCACTTTTTGGACTGTTTAAACCAAAATTGAGGTCAAAGGCAATGTGGGCCAGACCTAAGTTTTTCATAAATGGAATTGTCTGTTGGATCATATA
The DNA here is from genome assembly GCA_034510155.1 of Eucriotettix oculatus. Lineage (NCBI taxonomy): Eukaryota > Metazoa > Arthropoda > Insecta > Orthoptera > Tetrigidae > Eucriotettix > Eucriotettix oculatus. The sequence goes on from JAEMUL010000008.1 coordinate 265,009, forward strand.
GTTAAAGTCATTCCGAGCACAGGCATAGAGGGCTAACTTAATTTCGATCAATATTCAGGAGATGACAGCACTATACAAGTTTTGGCATTACAGTTTAAGTGAACCAGAGTGGTCAAAATGCATTCTTTAGGAATGGCCCACTCTATCGGGTTTGCAGGTTATGATAAATAATAAAATCATAGTAATTGCAATATTTTGGTTGTTTTACTTTGTATAATTGTTTCAATTGGTAAATAATAGGTCTTTTTGTAACTATACTTAATGCATTGTGTAATAATAACAGTTTTCAGGATTATTTTGGTTTGGGAGAGGGGGGGCGGGGGGTAACAGACTATATGAGGGTGATCCTGAAACAGGCAACTCCCCTTGAATAGCATAGGAATGAAATTGAAAAGGGGGAATGTGGAAGGTAGTCAAGGGTTGACTTATACCCCCGGTGATTCACCTAAAGCAAATGCAAGGAAAACCTTACAAAACCTACATTACATATGTCGCCTGGGGTTGCATCACGCCCCCTCCCTCACCACTCCTAATTCCAAAGTTGATAACGGTTGATATTGCACGTCACCTTTATAAGTCTACTTGGTGATCTAAAAAATTATTGACTAGACGACAATCCCGTTGTTTTGAACATTTTGCACCTCCATGTTGAAGAGGCTGTCCTATATTATCCTTCCCATTTTTTATGGATTTGAAATTACTCTGTTACATTGGGAGTAACTATAAATACCAACGATCTCGAAAGTAAATTACCTATCCTTATGTGGGTTCTTAGCCGACATCCTGTGGCCTAGTTGCTAGCCTTCCAACCCAGTGGTCCCGGATTCTAATTATGTTTGTGCCGCAATGGTCACGAAGACCGATATTAAGACTGCTGGAGAATCGATACGCTAACCACGTGAGACTTCAAATTCGGAATGTTTCATGCAAGATGACAGTCCGCAGTCGACAAGTAGACCCAGGCTCTCAATGGGGGTTGTAGAGCTGTCTCATCGTAATGTTGTTCCTTAAATTGTAAGTCAAATGTGTACCAAAGGGGTTGGAATTACTCATATATATATATTCAATACTTTAAAAGTCCTCGCAACAACACGTGTCTAGACTACTCTCTGCATTGAGAAATTATGGACTACTGAGCTGTTAAACTCATGCTAAATTTTCATGGCCGAGACAGTAACACGTGATTCAGAAAATAAACTGGTTTGGACAGCATTCGAAACCGTGACCATCACGTAGTAGCCGTGAGACCATTCACTACATAACGGGCAATCGCAGCAATGCGAGTTGTCCTGTTGGCGGAAGCTGCCACATTTAGGAGCACGATGATAGCAAGGCTAATGACATCCTGGGGAACGCCCAGATCCGAGTGCAGCTGGAGAAAGGCAGAGAAAGTCCAGCTGACTGGTTCCTGGGCCAAGGTCGCGGGGAGATCGAACTCGGGACGTCCTCAAGCAACATCAACACTTTATACAACAGTAACAATTTATTCCCTCCGGGTAATTATTATGTTTTATCTCTGACTGTTTGAATAACAAACATCAATTATCTTCCTACTATTTTTTACTTATTTTTTATTCATATAAAAAACTTTTATCAGAAAGATTTTCAGTTTGTACAATAAATGATCCAGTATATACAATATTAAAATAATGAATACAAAATAAAAATAGTTTATATAATTACTATGGAGACATGGAGGTAGGTTATTCCATTTAATTAACCTACTTTAGTAGATGGGGTTGGTTTCTTTTGTGTACCTGAGAGGCATACGACGTAGGTGGATGAGGGTTGATAGGCGGTTAACTCATTATTGGAGGATATATGAGGATGTGGTCTCCGGGTATGATGGTAAGATGGGTTAGGGTGTACCTGAATATTCAGGGGGAAGGATGAGGTCGATCGGGAGTTTTCTTTTGAGCCTAGGGAAGCGTGGAGATGGAGGAGGATTGTCATGGAATTGCTGGATCGTGGGGTTTGGGTGGTTGAGGGCGCTTTTAATTAGGTTTGTTATGGATTTGGAGATTACGGAGTTTACTTTGGGAAGTTTGATGTTATGGTGGATGACGGAATTTCTAAGGTACTAGGGAGAGTTTGTCATGGTGCGTAGGATTATGTTTTGTTTACTTTGAATTTTGGCTGTTGTTCCCCATATGGACGAGGCATAGGACCAGCTGGGTTGTATTATGGAGAGGTATATGAGGCGTTTCGTGCTGATATAAGGTTCTGAATTTATGGTTGATTTTGGAGAGGAGAAGTTTAATATGAGGTTTCCATGAGGTTCAAACATGATTCCGAGGTAGGTGGTTTCTATTTTTGTAGAGATTAATGAATTGTTTAGATAGAGGTGGATTTGGGGAGTAGGTTTTTTGTTATTGTGAATGGGATGGTTATTGATTTGGTGGGGTAATTGTTGTTTCGCCATTGTTTGGACCATTGTTCTAGGTTGTTGAGCGCTGATTGCAGTGGTTGGAAATTGGAGATGAGAGAGGAGGTTACATAGGAGATGGCTATGTCGTCTGCGACATTTATGGTTGATTTTGGATGCTGTGTGATACCCTGGGGGAAGATGTTGTATAGGAAAGGATCTTCCTACCCTTATTTCAAAATGTGAAATTACCTGCTAAAGACAAACATAAAATATTCCTTAAACCATAGCCCGGCGGCCCTAGTTAACCCTTGGCTACCTTGCTCTACCTTCCGCATCCCCCCTGTTCAATTCCCTTCCTATGCTATTAATGGGGAGTTGGCTGTTCAGTATCATCCTCATGTAGCCTGTTAACCCCCTCCCCCAAAAATACACTTTCCCTGGGGGAATTACGGGGATTGTGGTCATAAATGTTATCATTTTTGATGCGGCGTCTTGTCTCAATACTCTACCGGTTCTTTGTGGGAACTGTGAGGTAGCACGAAAGCCGTAGTCTCTTGCCCGCTGACACATCTCGACACCACCACAGAGAGCAGGATTTCAATGTTATTTTTCCTTGTCTCGCTAAGCTGGACCACAAGATCAGGGGACCTACGTGAGAGTAGAATGCACTATGTATTGGTGAAAATATTTAGAGAGGAGCCTCGAAATGTATTGCACCTCGATCCTCAGAAGTGTTAGGTCTGCCTTTCTTTCTGTTCTGTAAGTCATCTCGATATCTCTGTAAGACAAATTTCCGCTCACCAGATCTTGAACCCTGGATTATACTATCCAATCTGAACTGAATCTGTGCACCTACAAATATCAATCGTTATCAACTCCCTTAGCTAATTCCGAGTCACCAGAATTCCTTAGAAAATTTCGTGTACCGCGCCTTTTTGACTATCGTTGATATTTTTAAAGAAGGTTGCTGATTGCTGTATACTTCTGGGCTCCGTGCAATGACCTGGCCATTCCGGACGCAATAATATTAATTGCTCTAAATTGTTAAATGAAATAAAGTAACGGAATTAATAAAAAATAACCGTCATTTATTCAATGTCGCCTATGTACATTATAATGATATAGACACAGAGTTTCGCAAAACTATCACTTCGAGATATTTGAAAACGCTTAAAGTTTGTATATATAGTGGGCTAAGATATATTTTGTACTGTGAATAATTACTTCAAGATAAATGAAAATGACCAATTCACAAAGATAATAGAAGTTTTATTTAATTATTACCACCTTTCGTCCTCGCATTTGGAAATTCATCAGGTTAGATTACTGAAAATTTGAAGACTAATTAAACCTTAAAGGTCACAAGGTGTACATAGTTACAAACAGCAATTTTCTTGATAGAACGGATCCATTTTCCACGACAAGAATGACTATTGCGAAAAATAACCAACCCACTCCCAAGATGGAAAAGGGGATGGCCACACGTCACTGAACAGCGAACAACTTAAGAAAAGTTTCTCAAGGAGCTGAACGTCGTAGAACACACAATCCGAGAATTGGCGAATGAGGTAGGAGAAAGCATTGATCCGGTACAACGACCGGATATGTGGAAAGTGAGCTCTTAGAAGCTGTATCACGACAATTATGTTCCCCTCCACATTCAAGCTGCATCACGATAATTATGCTCCCCTCCACATTCTTCGCAACTGATTCAGACACTTTTAGTCGAGTTCGTCATGTTCTCCCATCCCCGATATGGCGTAGTGTGATTTTTGGCTTCTAACAAGTTAGAAAGGCTGCTTAACGGGATCTATAATCAAAAAAGTGAAGATGCTGTGCTAAACTCAACGTTTCTTTTGTACACATTCCGCAACAAACCCAACTGATGATTCTAAAACAATAGCGATAGAAGTGCGGAAATGACCAAATTACCAATGGGGTTTAAAATTTTGGAGGAAAAGAATGTTTGACTTTTTTGTGAAGGCGTTGATCAAGTAATATCAACTAGGGTGACTAATCATTTAAATAAAAATAGATTACTTTCAGTAACTCAGTTTTTATTTAGAAAAGGGTGTTCAGAGAAAAAGATAGAAGAATTTAATAAACTATTACCCACTAGAAATATTTCGCGGTCTCTCCATAGCAACAACCGGCAACTAACAGCCCGTAAAACTCAGATATTATTTATATTTGTTGAGTTCATTTAAAAATTTCATAAGTAAATAAACATTTTAAGCAATACCACATTTAAAATAAAATAATTACATGATATGGCGAGTTGATTTATTACAAAAATTTTGTGTCGTATTATTACATTTCATTTGCACGTCTAGTGTAATTTGATACGCATCCTTTCCATATCTTTGTTCTTTGTCATAATAGAATTTGACAGGCTAGTCGTTCCTGGTGCCGAAAGGGATAATTTTCTTAGTGTTCGAGGAATGAGCATGTGCAGTTTGACATTTATTTACACTACTTATTCGGAAGTGTCCAAATCTGGCAGATAGGCAGCCTTCGTCATGTTCTTTAGGCCTACAGAGTCTGCCCTGTCAATCTTCTCTTCAAACTATTTGAGTCATTGTATATACAAGATTCCAGTTTCTTGTCGGACTACATATTTCATTTTAATTGGATGTTATAATTGAACAATCGCGTTCATTATTGTCTTCTTAAGCAATCTAGCCCTTTCACAAGTTTAATAAGATATTTACAAATACATACATAAAATTAAATATAAACGCATTAACAATATAATCTAGATAATTGTCTTTGTTTTAGTTGCATCTTGAAAAACATCTACCCAAAGTTTACTGTCTACGCTTTGTACAAGGTAGGCAAGAAAACTAGTTACATTATTAAATATTAAATAAATTCAATAAACTGTCCAAAATTGAATTTTTATTCAAAACAGTCAGATTAAGCTCCTTATTTTATTAATAACTAGCTGGGTGCCCTGCGTTGTTCGAGTATTTATTTATATTTTCACGACATAGTATTGAAATCGACATGATTATATTCGAGAAAGTATTAATATACCGGTAGCGACAGTAATCTCTTTGTGATTAAATCAGTCTCGGGCGCACCACTTTTAATATCGAATCACTTTTAAAAGTAACTAAGACGACGACGTTCGTGAAAAACAAAATTTTCTAATTAGTTACATAACATGTTTTTTTTTATTTAAGCATTATTTCACGCTTGACAGACTACGTTTGTATAAGATATTATGTTGCAAGTTCTATATTTCTTTCCATCGTGACTACTTCTGGACTGAAAGGGGGTAGAAAGGAACCTAAATCTTTAGAAGATCGAAATAACTAGAAAACATCACAATTTCATGGCAATTGGACGAATGGTATCAGAACACATACAGGACAAACATTATAAAACACATTTCAGTTGATTGAGGCACAGTATATAAAGCCCAGGGCACATAACATATATTGCATAGAAAGGAAAACCCAGAGTGGTATAAGGAAGTCCGTAAGGGCTCCCCTTAGCTCCAGGCTAGGATTTTAAATTTTAAATTAAGTCTCCCACAATCCGAAGGAATTTTGATCTGTTTCGGGGATGTATGCTTTGGTGTCGGAGACATCGGGCATACGCTAAGAATTGTTCTCTGATCCCATTGGACTAGCCAGCCCTAAATCTAGTCGAGGCATGCATTCGGGTTTCTTGCGTCCCCACAATAAACCTTGTCTTCCGTTATAGGAAGAGCGTGGAAATATTACGAAATGCCCGACCTACCACACGCAGGTTCTCTAGGATTTTTCCTGCATCAGTTTTTGGTAAATAACCGGATAGGATCCTCATTACACAGCTTGAGACCTTAGTCAACCGTTGGCTACCATGGTCTATCTTCCACTCTTAACTGTTCTATTCCTGTACTATTATAGGAGAGAGCCACCAAAGCGGATAATCCTCACGTCCTGTCCCAGGCTTAGGCCACTGACCTCGTCCTAGCCGACCTTTTGGGATTTATTGGAAACGCAACACTCATATTCTCCATATTTATTGTTCATGATCTTGTAAATAAAAGCTGTTAATGGGGTTGGTAATTTGAAAATTTACAAATATTATTCAAGAGGTTGAAAAAAGCTATGTGCATCGAAAGGACAACATCAGGATAATAATTTAATTATGAATGTAGAGAAAACGTTACAATAACAAATCAAAATTAAGTTTCTGTCTGGATTATCACTTTTAAATTTATTACGTCTTGTTTTGTATTAATTCTTGGAAAGTGCCGCACATCACCAGCGCCGAATATTTATTGAAATCAACGACTCAACTTGTAACTTAATTCTTCAACGGCTCAACTCTAGAGACTAGTTCACGATTCGACGACTCTAACTAAGAGCGGTAACCGTTCTTTTATAAAAATCGGCTTTGTGACTCGATTCGTGATTATTTTGCCCAAGAACCGTGGTATGTATGAAACAGAAGCCTACACCAAGACTTAAAACTTATTTACAGTCTATTTTCACAGACTGCATAATTCTATGGCGCGCCACAGAACCACAAAAAGTAACGTAACCTAAATTACCAACCCAAATCCCTAGAAGACCCGTGTGCAAACGTCCAACAGACTATAACGGAGTGAAGTTTCAATTTACAAATAGTCATTATATTCAATGAAATATCAGTCAATTTGTTTCCATTATAACGCATAACTATACCATTATCTCCTCTGTGTAAACTTTATCATAAGCTGGGGCCTGCTAATGAGCATGCTGTATGTTTCATATGAACGGTGAATGTCTCCAAGCAATATACCTCATCACAAAAGTATTCGGGCCAAAAATTAAAGAACTCTAACACACAGTTACTTCCACTTCGTTTCAACTTAGAAGCGAGTCCGAAGTTCTGGCCTTCCTTTCCCGCTCTTCCTTCTAATTCAAAAGTAACGATACTCACCTCCTCTGCTCACCTCCCTTCCAACTTTCTATCAACACTGTGTTATTAATTGTCCTCTGCTTCCGGTTCTTTTCAACTTCCGAGCAACAGTTACTCCCTCTCCGCTTCCTCGTACTTTCAACGTCTTGATCAACTCTATTAATTTTTCGAGTTCTCTCCTCCCACCTAAACTCTTCTTTTCCCCTTCTCCAAGGGAAAACTCCACCCCACGAGACGAGTCTTAATCAATCTTTATCCGTCCTTCGTCCAGCGCGGGAATTTTTTGCTGACGAAGAGAATAGTGTATACTCATATGGTAGGTATTCATGCCTGATTCGTTAGAAGCTTCACGATATCGATGACACCGCCCTCTTGCCTATGCTTAATATTCTGTGCGTAATTCGGTTTTAATTTTCTTGTGTAGAGAATTAACGCACATTGCAGTGACTTAAGATCAGTGAAAGGGATTCACGGCGTCTTTAAAATATTTATAATGCAAATTTCAAATTTCTTAATGTCGAATAGAGCCCTGGGTGTTAATTGTGTTTATTGAGGTTTGATAAACGAGTCATTTTACAGTAACGTAGAATAGAAAATTAGATTTACATTGTTGTGCTCCAAAAGAGAATAACAACGAATTCAAAAAGAAAGAATAAATGATTCAGCAAGAGATCAGTAAATTGAAGTAGTTGGATTAGCTGTTCAGAGAAAAACGCAGGAAGAAAAGAGCGGAAACGAAAGAACAGCAGAAAGTGAAAGCAATATGTTTAAGTAAATAATTCAGAAGAGAAAATATCAGTGGAAAGTGTCATATATCGAGATACTCGAAATACAACAAACACTGCCCAGCTTTATTGATTGTACATACTACATTTGTGGGGGTGGGGGGAAAGGCTGATAAATTGAAACTAGCGAATACACAATTTTCCCAATGTCGTCAATAAAGGTAATACGAAATTACGTAAAAGTTTTATCTACTTTACAAACTGAAGAAAATTAACCTGTTACATGACAGTCTAAGAACCCAAAAATTAGAATTGGTTTTGCTTTCTCTGAATTGCACAGCGTTTCTTTATACGTTTGAGACGAATTCAGTGAGAGAAAACGCTTCACAGAACGAACAAGTGCTCAAATTGATCAGATCAGTTGATTTCATGCATCCTGTCCCATTATACAACCCTTTAGATAAGCACATTTTTGTTCCTTCCATTCTTCTTTGGTTTGGATTTCAGTTTTCAAATATATTTTTTTAAGATTAGCTGGATGCCCGGCGATACCCAGCCCGGAAAATGAATGATATCAATAATAATATGTTAGAGAACACCTGATTTAACTGGCATCGAGACAAGTACTTTTTTGACCATTGGCCCCTATATGGGTTCACACCAATCTAATTGCAATTGGGGGTTAGCATAAATTAACAGGAATGATGATTGACGGTACCATAACCTAGTCAATAACTTTCCTGGAACTTTAAATAAGCATAATACCTAAAGAATGTCAAACAGAGTTGAATATATCCGTGGTAGTATAATGAAGTTCTTTACATTAAAGTAAGTAACAATAATAACAATAATAAAAGTAGTCCAAAATACATTTTAAGGAAATGATTAATACTCCCGATACAATAAAGGAGTCATGAACATTCCCTTTATCTTACGCGAAGATTTTATTGGTTCCATATATTGGAACCGTACAGGAACTTTAAACACTAAAGTATTTAAATATTTCATTTTCTTAGAAGTATTAAAATAAATAAAAACCAATAAACTGTCCTCATGGGGAAATAGAATAAATTAATAGTCAAACTTCGGTTTTTCGTTGTCTTTGGCTATCGTCGGTTTCTGTTTTTATCCACGTTTTGGAGAAAAAAGCTGGCTACGGTAGATTTTAATTGAGTTTACAGTCCTTCGTTTCAATTACATGAATACATTAATAAAATAACTTCTTTGCTGCGTTGTGGCGGTCTGAAGTTACAACTCAGTTACAATCTGTTGAATCTCTGATATGAATCTGGATACAGCACTTGCTATGTTGACTCTCTACTTTCATTCGATTGGTGAAAGATATTTTATAAGAGAAACATCGCTTTCATTCGACCTTCCTCGGGCATTCCCAGCATTCATCCAAAACCGGGTTAGCGGAATCCATTAAGAATTTCCTGCGCGGCTGTTTTACTACACCAAACTTCTCCTGACTCACTTTATAAGGCAATGTCACATGTCACCGCCCAGAACATTTACTGAATATGTAGCTTGTAGAATAACGAGGAAATAAATCTATAAATTCTTCCAAAAATGATGCTTATGCATGTTATATTATCTGTTAAACACATTCAGTTAAGATATTTGCAAGAATATATAAATCCATTGAATTAAGGGTCAGTAATTGGTCGTCAATTTCTTTGATTGAATAATTGTTATTCTGTAGGTTATTTACAGATAACCCCAGTTTCTTTGGCCATGTAAACATAATCGTACCATAGCAAGTTAAAGTTCCAAATATACATATACCATCATGCTTAAAAACATGCTTCAACGTCACATATTAACAAAAAATCTAGAATGCAAAATGTCATCATCATATTGACAATACATTAGATTCATCAATAATGAATATTTGTCATATTTTTTTAACCTTGCATAATTTTACCTTTATGTCTGTTGTGTAGCAAAGGAAGGAAAGCATAACATACACGCTGCACGTTACGCTCTTTAACCACAAATTCAAAATTAGCAGTTCATTTGACTAGTAAAAACGTTATGAAATTGCTTTATAAAATTGTAGTCGGTGGGCAGACAGATGCGAAGTCTTCTTGGAGACTGCTTGCTGTAGGCGGACATCTGGTGAAAGCGGTGCGTGATTTCACATTGTCGCATGATGATCCTAATCGTACTCGAAGCTTCTTTCCTATGCTTTCGCGGGTACCGGATACTCTCACTATGCTCAAATGACTTTTAATTGACATTTTACGGAGATTACTCCATTTTTATATCAAGTGAAACCGTCTAACGAAATTAATTGGAACAGATCTCAACTGTCATAAATATTATTCTGAATATTTTGAAAACAAGTCAAACAATTTTTAGCCATAAATAAATTTAATAGGAAAATTTTCATACAAAATAGTAACGAGACGTTGCTTTTTTTTCATTTTAACCTCTTTAGGTGTATATTAAATTATAAATGAAATCAATAGACTCTTGACTTCAGTTACAATTGGTGGTGGACCTCTTTTAATTTAATTTTGAAACTAGCTATGCCCGTGACTTCGTTCGCGAAGAAATAGTTGTTTTTATTTTGCCCTAACGACGAGAAAACAGACAAAGAATTTTGATAAAGTTGAATTAATTGAATATTTAAGAAGTACGGTACAATTGATTTTTTTATCGCTCAAGGGCAAACCCTAGGGTCACGCTATCATATGTTTCGGAGCCAATAAAACTGATTTGATTAAATATTAAAATAAAGTTTACTTGGCGCGAAAAATAAAACCATAAAAGATAAATAGTGGTGACAAATAGAGATATTTCAAGGGTATTGATCAGGATAAAATCTATTCTGAAAACTGAATTTTTTAGAAATCAATGTACTAATTCATGTTGTAAACTCTTAGCTATGTGGTGTTAAATTGTATAGTTGTATTGTGAGAGTCATCAACTAGATATGCAGTTAGAAGTGGGTCATTAATATCGAGATGCCAATAGAAGCAGCCAAGCTATATGTTGGAAGAGTAAAAGGCACTATTGTGAATCTTGCTTATTTTTTTTGGATATTATTATCTTTAAAAAATTTGATACCGCGTTTCTTTTTCAATTTCTGCAATCTCCAACTCTCGAGAGACCCAAATAACACTACAGATTAATATCTGCTTTGGTAAACGTGTATTTTAACATTTGTGTTTATTTAGATATAGTTTCATTAATTACAATTTTTTATAATTATTCACTTAATTACCTCTCTCTTTATGAATATTACAATATATTTATTGAAATGAAATATGCTCTAATATTTAAGTTAAATCTCCTGTTTTAAAACCCTCAAATTTTCATTGAAATCTGTTGAGCCGTTTCGGACCCTATTGGAGTCAACATACAGACAGAGAGAAAGGCAGGCAGACAGACAGACACTTCCATTTTATTTATTAGTATAGATCAATTTGTTACGGTGGCTCAGCTCTCTCTTCTTCATCTCTCCCCGAACTGGGCACGAATTTTGCAATTTTGCGCCATTTATCTCCTGAAAGACTCTTAGCAGGGTAAAATAATTTACGCGGAAGCCCACTCGGTTAGGTCAACGAAACTTTAAGCACATCTTTTTTCCCCCTGGTTTGATACTGATTGGAGTTATGTTAATGGTTTCACGAGGAAACATTGCCATACATCAAGCATAAATGTCAACAAAGACTACATATAATTTATATTTCACAGACATGATCTTAAAATGAATTTAGCTTTACAACGTTCTTGCAATATCTATACACCCTTATTTACAGTCATGGTCCATAAAATGTTAAATAAAAAGTTCTGAAATTTTGTAACATATTAGTTTAATTTATAGAGATAATTTCAATTTTAATGTTATAAACATACAAAACTAACAAGTACTGCATTGAAACTTAAATTTAGTTAAAATTAACGAGTGCTTTATCTTTGAGGACGATTGACACCATTCATCTCCAAAATTATAGAAATTAATGGCATTTTACTGTTGGTTTTCAGTTGTTACCCGGTGTTAGTCGTTGTCAGTTGCTGTTCTGTGCTAAATCAGGTTTGTGATGGGTAGATTTAGTGAGAGTAACTGTCCCAACTTGATGAAAATTTCCTCTTCTGTCTGTTAGTATCCATAAATATCTGGACATCACTTCTCGCCTGAAACTCACACTACACCGTCCTCCATCGTGTATGTACTTTCGTGTATCGTCCAAGAACTCAATAATACATTCAACGTTACACACGTACACCTAAAGTTAAGTACTAATAGTAATTAAAATTTCGTCCAACGAAGTGGTTACAATATACATAAATGTTTGCAGATAATAATGGCAATTACAACTATAAATGGATTTTAGCTTCTTGAATTACTTTCACAAATACGGCGTTCCTTTTAGATGAATACTTTGGCATAAAGCCATGATCGGGAAGTACTGATTTCGGTATATAATATTATTAGCATAACAAGAAATACATCTTCCGATAAGTTAGTGCCAAGAATGAATGGTAAATAAATCGTTTTGTTTGAAAACAAGTGTCGCAGTTGACGTAAGATTTATTTTGATGAAGAATGGTTGTTGCAATTATTCAGGCCATCAGACAATAGTTGACCCCACCCTTCGTGGCCCTGGCTCTTTGCCACTACAGGAATGTAGGCGTCGTCTTTGCCATTGATATGTTACACTATGTTATTAAAAAGAATGGATCTTTTTGTGCTGTCCCACAGTTCCTGCCTTTACATATATTCACTGATGTAATTAGTATAGGCTCGTGAGTTTTTAAACTTATGTGCTACATCACCCCAAGGAACAATTCTTACGAGGAGAATGACATAACATAGTAATACAGCGTTGATACTATTCCACATGTCTTATTTAGTCTACAATACGTGTAATAGTAACGAATTATTAAAACTGCACAGATATAAAATCAAATTGGAACAAATTCCTAACACGAAAGTATTTTGTCTTCGTACATTTTTATATTAAAATATTAATTTTATGGAGAAGTAACTTATTACGGCAATATTGTATGCAGGATCGTGAGAAAGTCTTCAAAGTGTCACCCCTTAAATGCTAATTCTTTTAAATAACCATCTCATTAACTAAAATAAACCACAAGTACATAAATAGTAATTTTTTATTAATTCGTCAATATCATTTAAAACTTTAGCCTGATGAGGCCGCCTTTCCCGGCGCTCTGATCTTTGTAGCTCATATAATACTTATTTTGTGGGTGCGTAGAGGTTGGAAATTATACACTGTGCATGCGCGTATCACTCTTCACACAGTAATTTTGAACTACAATGCAGGATAGCACAAAGTGCTTTGGCAGGAGGGATCACACAGGAAGGCGGGCAGTTAAAGTCTTAGAAATGAAATCAGAAATTCACACTCATAAAATACTATTATTACAAAGGTTTTTAAAATTACGAAACAAATAATTATTCCTAAATTAATTAAGCACAATTGCACCAGAGGCCACTTGGTTTACTGTTGATTAGCAGTTTCGAAATCGCAATCTCATGCCTGACCACAACATTAACATTCTTGACGGCAAGATCGGTTTATGAGGACACATCATTCTAGTAACCATCTAAAAACGTTATTTATAGGTACTCAAGTTGCTGGAGATTAATACTGTCATTGAGAAAAAAGTTTAGGTCGAGACTAATCCATACACGTGTTCAGGTAAAAAAAACGCTTTGAAAACGTGATCGGAAAATGGTCTCGTTCACGGAAATAACTTTGCAGATCAGGCTGCTATTATACAAGAACAATGGTCCACAACGTTTTCTGCAAGTGGGACTTTTTCAATTCATTTTACACAAAACAGTTTGCCTCTTGGGCCACCTCACTTTAATTTTTGATAACATATTATCTCAGAGTAAAAATTGTCCAAGTCTAACGAAGTTTACAAAATTATCATAAAAGTGTATATCTATAATTCGATATAAATCATAAAACAAATTAATTGCAGTATAAATACAGTTGACTTAAATTTAATTTCTTCTATCCGTTTCAATTTCTGTTTACGAGGAAGGAAACAAGAAGAGCTATATCCCACATGTACGAGGTTGTTGCAACAAAGTCTCTGGAAATAATTTATTAGATTTGTAAAGAGGCATATTTGAGTTGAGTAATTTACTTAAAATTTAATCCTTCCAGACACTTCATGCTGTTTTCATATTGCTTTTATTACTCTTATCAGTACATAAAATGTTGGGGTGGTAACAATATACGGGTGTGAAAAGTTGAACTATTTTGGAAGCTGCTCACTATGGCTTCATGAGTGCACCTAATTTTAAAAATTATACAGTCTTCGACTAGAAATTTTCCATCTACTAGAGAGCTTATTCGAACAGCTAACTCTCTGCGGAACGAGAAAGCCGTCACTCGGCTTAAAGAAGCGGTAGCTGTTCAGAATCCCCCACCTCACTGATCCGAACTGAATCAGTTGAGACAAAGTCTTTATATTTAATTATAAACAATTAAAACACGTGAGTATAAATAGTACAAATTTTCCTTCAATTATTTAAACGACATGGACTCTTTAAGTCTGGTCAAACTATCGTGGCCCCCCTGAAGGTGTCTCCGCATTATCGTGGCAATGGGCTTTGCATATTCCAATGATTCTAGGAGTCACGTCAGCGGTAGCGTAGCTACTTGCCGGGCGGGACCTGGATGAGGATCCAGACAAAGAGAGACAGTTTGGGGGTTGAGCATAGGGTTGACAACCCTCTCCTCTAAAAAACATGTTGAGCAGCCTAAAGTGAATGAAGCCGGACTGAAGCCAAGGCGAACTAATGCACGGAAACGGACCAGAGATTTGAGTTTGTTGTTGTCGTTGTGGTATTCAGTCCAAAGATTGGTCTTGCGCAAGCCCTTTCATTTCCTCATAACTAGCACAATCCACATCCTCCCAAATCGGCTTGGCGTATTCCATCCTTTCCCTCCCTCTTCTGTTCTAGCCCCAAGACCCTCGTGTCTTAAAACGTGGCCTATTTTTCTATTCTTTCTCTTAGTCAACGTCCTCCATATTGTTTCCTCTTCCCCTATTCTTTTCAGAACTTCCTCGTTTGTGATTCTATCCTCCCATCTGATTTTCAGCATTCGTCTATAGCACCACATTTCAAAGGCCTCTTCTTTTCCTTTCCCCAACTCCTATCGTCCACGTCACACTCTATACTAAAATTTTTAGCAAGGATTTCCTAATATTCACACTTATATTACCTGTCAGTAAATTCCTCTTTTTCGCGAAAGCCTTCTTTACCTACTCTTTATGTCTACTATACTTCTACCATCCCTAATTATTATGCTTCCCAAGTAGCAGAATTCCTTAACTTCCGTCAAAATATCCCTTCCCACTGTTTCCCTTACTACATTGCATTACCTTGGTCTTCCCTCTATTAATCCTCATATTGAGCTCTTTCTCCAGGACTACGTTCATGCTATTTATTATGGCTTCTAACTCCCCTAATACTATAATATTGTCGGGAAAGCGTAAGGTTTTTATTTCTTCTCCTTGCAGTGATTCATTTTCTATATTCCGTTTTAACCTTCTTCATCGCCTGTTCTATATATAAGTTAAACAGCATGTGCAACAGACTGCATCCTTGACTTACTCCTTTCTTGATTCCCGCTTTCTTTTCTTGGTCTTCTATTCTAATTACTGCCGCCTATCCTGTGTAGAGGCTATGTATTAGCCTCCTTTCATGATATTTTATTACACTAATTCTTCTATTTACAGTCTGATGAGACGAGGAAACTATTTCAAAATTTTTGGCCATCATATCATCCCCAAATGAAGATGAAAATTATAAACAACATTTCTTCAGCTCACCATCCCAAAAAGAGTTTTTACTTTTACCTCGCTCTAAACATATCTCGTAAGATTCATTTAAACCAGCAGTGTTTGCAGATTGTGTCTGATTATTTTCAGCTTGAAACTATTAAACACGCAACTTCTGGCATTTCCTTGGTATTGATTGTATTTCGATTTATGCAAGCTGGTAAAGTGTACTCATGTTATACCCCATCGAAATACCTAAAGGGTCTTGTAAACGAGCAACAAAAGTTACACATTGTCGGCAATATTTCTGAAAACTATCGCCCAGTAATATTGTCGGCAATTGTTGCCCAAGCTATGGCCGGGCAATGTGTTGCAATGTATATCCCATAATATTGCGGCCATTTCCTGCTTACATATAGTACAGTAATAATGGCGGAAAATGAAGTTCTTATTAGCGTATCGTTAGTTGTTATAAGAAATTAAGAAAAGCAGAACCTGGATTAGAATTTATTTAAATAAACAAGAAACAATTCACCATTTAAGCAACGAATTGATTCTTGATAATAATTAATTTAAAAACGTCGCCTTCTATTTTGAACGGAAACTTTGACCCCCTCCTTCTTCAAATTTCCATGGCCGACTGATCACGTTTTTCTCCTCCATCCTAGCAGGTAATTTCCTTCAATCTCCCCACCATGAGTTGCATGGCGGATCAACTGACCAACCTCCTCCAATCAAAATTCAGCTTGGTCCGCGGTTTCTCTCCCTAACTTCTGGCCTTTCAAAATTCCCGGGGTCAAAGAGTTAAACTTAGGTTATAAGCCTCAAAACGGTTTTTGGCAAGTTCTATATCCTGACATGTTGGCTCTCTGGCGCCTTGTTGTTTGCCTGGACTGCTGTCTCCAATATTGGAAATTCTTCACCCAATGCTGAAATTAACTGGTGATTGCCATATCCACTCATTACAGTATTCTCTAATAACCCACGTCTCAAAATGATGAATTTGCGTGAACTGAATCGATATATGTAATCTATTTTTCGCTTGGCCAATCAATGATTGGAGTACTGAATAATATTTATACGAAACACTGAGAAGGTACGACGCTAACCACATCTAATATTAATTTGTAACTCAGCTGATTGTCTACAGAGATCTCTATGTGAGGGTTGGGATACCGGACCGAACTCACCGGCAATACGGCCAACATTGCTCGGCAAAACTCATATTGCCGGGCAATATGTTTGTATTGCCGGAAATGTTGTTGGATTTTGGACAATATTCTCGGACATGATGCCGTAAAAAGTTGTGTTCAACAAACTTTCCCGTTAGTTTCTCATCTTCAATGCGCCATTTTAGGAACTGCTCTCGCAACAATGATATTGTCGTTCCATATCTCTCGACAATTTCTTCGGACTGATCTGCGCTGCCTTTCATGGGGAAACCGGCACTTTCCAGAAAATCCTCTGCAAGCACACGAACGATGACTGGCGCCTGAAGACGGAGCTGCTTCTCGTATTTTAGGGGCCGTTTTTCCATTAAACCCGCAAATCGCTGGTTGGACAACACTGATTGCAGCGGAATGAATGTTGACGTTATTTGTAGATATTTCCGTAATTATTGGTAAATAATAAAAACTTTGCTGTGAAAAAACATACAGGATTTAAAAGAGAAGTAGCAATCACTCTCCTATCAACATTATTCACCGTGGATAAAATCCTTGAGCTAATAGTTAGCCCTAACCATGTATAGTATTAAATAAGGTAACCCGCCGGTTCGTAATAAGTGTTTGGAAGATGGTTTGAAAGCGAAGATAATATACATACAGGGGAAAAGAATCCGCTCCAAAAAGCCCGATTGGAAACCGCAGACACTGAACTCCTTCGGCAGTGAGGCAATGGGTTTGAGTAACTTTGTGTGTCGGCTGAGCCGTCAGGAATGGAAGGTCGAACACGCTTCTAAAGATTCCCATTACTCTTTGACCTATATGTCATCATTCATACATAATATGATAAGTGCGTAACAATAGTTTTATTAAAACCGGAACTAAAATATTTCTATTCCCCGCTATCCGCCGTTTGTTATCAATTAATTGAAACAACAATAAGTACTCCAAATTCACGTTACTGATTTTAAATGTCATTTCAATACGAAGCAGCTGTGTTGATTTCTACAATTTTAGAGATATTCAACAACAAAAGGTCTAATTAAACCGAATAAATTTAAAACCAAATTACAGAATTAAGTTTTCATTTAATCACTGTTATAATGAAAAACTCAGAAGACTATATTTTAATCATATTATCTGGTGCACAAAATCAACAAAACTAATAATACGTTTATCCTTTATCATTTAAATAAAAGACAGGAACTTTCGGACAATGAGTCCCATATTCATTTGTACATATATTTACACATTTAGACTTATTTGTGTTAATCAAAATTTAACTTCGAAGAAATTACCTCAGGAATGGTGACGAAACGTCGGTTTAATGAGATTAAAATTAAGTCTGTAATTTAGTCCTATTTAATTATTGTGAAAAATGCACGTTAATTGATTTTCTACATATGAAAGATACACTTTCATGAAAATTATGTGAATTATATTGAGGTGCTGAATTACTCTTGACATTGATATAAATTGATTCTGATTATTTCGTGCTTGGGAACCGTTATAAAAAAGCATCAGTTTCGCTTTATCGATTCAGTTCAAGAGACGTTTAATTTGCCGTCATTGTTTCATACCGAGAAATAGATATTTCCCGACTTTCTAGACTTCCAAACAAAAACTTGAATCCCATAAACTATAACCCATACAAAAGTAATATGATTATTTTTTATGAAACCTTCAAATTCAACGAAATGTAAATATGGGAGCTGTACATTATTGCCAGCTCGCACAGCATAATATTAATCAGTATCTTCCGGAGGAGAAAGTAGCTTCGGGAAGGATAGAAATATGAAACTCTTTGCCGGATGCTCTCTGCGCCTGCAGAAATCGAACCTTTCACATCGGATCGTATTCTTTCGCCTTCAAAAGCTGCCTTATGTTCCAAATATGTGCACAAATAATAACACAGAACTATAGAACGACGCGAATAAATAAATATGTTTACTCCCTGTACACCTTGTGTAATTGCAACTGTTCATATTCACGATCTCAACTACGAATACACACAGTGTAGGAGTTGTAAAATCAGAAACCATAAGAGACCCTAATTGAATTTATTTATTCTCTTTCCAGATCGAGTTTTTAATCGCGAAATTAGGTTGTATAGTAGGCTCTGTTACCACTAAATACAAATACAATAGTTGTCATTTATTCACATTTTAAGGCAATGAGAACACTGTTTATTGTTGCCAAACTAAATTATCTCACTTTACTGGCAGTAAATAAGACATTTTACTCGTTTGTTTAAAACAATACGAGGCAACCATGGGCACCATGGGGACAATTACAACAAAATTATTAAAACACCATCATTATCTAAATTATTCGGATGCAATGTGTTTTATTCATGATCTGCATTCACGCGCAATGAAACTTCAGTAGATCATACACTAATAAAAAATAAACGGAATATAACAGTGGTACGCTAAGATTATCAGTATTTATTTTAAGATGACATGGACATCTTTCACTTCCTCATGGCCGTCAAATTTGAATTTATTGACAGAGTCTCATAAAATTATCACAAAAAACTATTAACTAATTGCATATCCGACGTAAACGAAGGTTGTACTTCTTTAAACCTCCCGTATTTTATCTAATTTAACATACATATTTAAAGGATTACAGAATTTCAAATGCCTCTTATTAGTAAATTTCACAAATTGGGCTCAATTTACGTATACATTAATTTAACCTCCTATGGTGTAGTGGTTAGCGTCGCTGCATCACATCACAATGTTTCCGGGTTCAAATCCCGGTACGGAGATGGATATATTATTAGTGAAAACCCTTCCTAAGAATTGAGTTCCCCAAATGGTAGAAAGTCGCTAATGACCATTAGCAGTTCATGCGACTCTAAATAAGTTATAATAATTGATTCTATTTTGACTGTGTTCCATCGAAATAACCTGAATTATTCGTCTATCACAGTGTTAATAATATGAAATATATGAAAAACGTTCTGTTTCTTTGAGCAGTTGACTTTCTCGCGAGGAATGTGTGCAGCCATAGCGAACCGTAGCGCAAACTTCCGCGGCTCCATTGTGTTAGACTGGAGCAGTTACGTCAGACTGCAACCAACTCGGCTGCTGAAACTCGAAGAAGAACCTCGAGGATACAAAACCTAATTGCTTCGGACGGAATGAAAATTCTCAATAAAGATGTCCAAGTATTAAAATTACTTTGTCACAATATGAGTACTGAAAACACAAATTCACTAAACAATTTCTTTAACGTTTATTTGGCTACTAATTTACAATCTATAACATACGTATTGTAATAAGTAAATTGTATGTAAGGTTTTGAAAATTCCCCAGTGTACTATTGGAATATTTGGTTTAGTTATGTAATGTAGCAAACGACCGCGAGTAGGAGTCTTAAGTATTGCGAAGCATTTTTTTTTGAGCGTGGGTCAGCGGAAATTGCTTCCGACAACGAAAACGGACCTTTTTCTGCACAATAGATTAAAGGACCCTTTCACGAACAAAAGAGTCATCAGTCCCGAATTTGAGACAGAGTTCTTCTGAAGTTGGAAGTTTTCCATGAAAAATTTGTAATCACTATTGGGTACGGAACTAATAGGAAACATGTGCAATGGCACTTGTTTACGCCCTGCAACTAAAATTTTCGTATTGACTGCAATTGTTGAAATGCAAGCCAGCGGGTGTTATTGGAAATTTCCGCCGATTGGCTTCTGGAATTAAGTATAAGGGTTTCGGTTACATAAGAGCAGATTTTAAGACGGAGCCGCCGGCATGAGGTGATTTAAATCACAGATAATTGGGAGCCGCCGGTAAGAGAGCATAAAATTGAAAGCTGCTCTTGAGACTTGAAGAGATTCATGACGTTTTAGTAGGATTCTCCGCTGTTAATTTTATTAATTCCACGACACTGCAAGATCGACCCCGATGCAGCCAGCGAGGATCGACAGTCAGCAAACCGGAGCAAAGCGCCACCAGAATGCAGCTGCCACCTTCCCGGGATCATTAACTTTGATTTTATAGAGTTCACATTGCCTGACCTATTGCCATAAATTACGTTGCCTCCTTTGCTTTCACCCCACAGGTGACCCTGATTTCTACTGAGTCTCAATATAAATTTATTATTGCTATCGGTTTTCATTTGTTTTTCATTTAACTCAATTCTCTTGTTTAAATTTTATGGTTATTAAATTACGAATTATAAATCAAATCGTCTGTATTCTCATTTCAACCCTCTATATATTTATCCCTTTATGACATAAATTAAATTGACACCCAACTGTGGAGCTTAATATTAATACCATAATAATATTAAATAATTAATAAATTTAACATCCCCACCTATACCCTACAGTTAATTCGTGTGTGAATCTCCCTTCAGGTCCGTAAGCCACATTTTTCTTTACAACTGGTGGATATGTTATTTCTGCTACTCGTTGTTTACTGTATCATTCAATACATTCGAATTACACTTCTGAGAGTTACTTTATTTCCTCGGCAATGAATTATATGTTCAGATCCTTGTGCAAGGTGAGGTTCGACACACACCAAGGTGCATGATGGAAGATAGTATTTTAGATTGTATTATTTGCGTAATTTATATTTTTATTTTTGCTGTCTCATCTCAGGATATGACAGGAAAAATCATAAAAATAAGTCCACATAAAGCACCCGGGCACAACCAAATTTCAGGATAATTAAACAACTACTAATTGCAGTAGTACTTTTAACATAATATATAATAATTTGCCCAAATAATTATGGTGGCCAAACCAGGAAAACCAGTAAATGAAACAAGCATATACAAATATGTAACTGTCAACGAATATACTGGCTCACCAATTCGGCTTTCGGGAAAGACACTTGAGAATTCAGAAATGACATATAATTATAAATAACATCAACAAAAACCTTGAAGAAACAAACTACGTAATGTGGACTTTATAGATGTTGCACAGGTTTTCGATAAAGTCTCCCACATTGGTTTCCTATATAAAATCTAAAATGATTTTCTAAATTCGTTCTACGAAATGAGAGAAAGTAAACTTAGCAAATTTAAGTAAATGAAGAATATATTGCAACAACCCGTTACATTTGTACATGTTTTTATTTCATTATTTATCTTATACATTTTCTTTTAATGTTGGTTGATTTGGTTTCTTTACTTATTTGTAAGTTATTTTTGGTTTATGGAAAGGAATTTTTTAAATATCGTATACTTTCTTCCCGCTTGTTGCACTGCCTTCAGCCACCCCCTGTGAGTAACGTCCACTGGCAACCGTCCATGAATAGCTTCATGGGACGTCGTCACAAGCTTACGTGATATTTTTCTCAATTTTAGATTTTGTAGTATTATTAATATTACTATATATAATAACCCTGAGTAACGCTTGACTTTAGCTTCGTCAAAGAAACGTTGCAGAGAATACACTTCTAAACCAGTTTCCCATAATAACAATTACGTTATATTACAGAATGTTTATTAATTAGGTAAGGTAATTTAAGTACTTCGATGTAGATACTAATACTTCTTTTGTGTATGGTAAGTTATAGGTTGAATGATAATATTATTTAATATTACTATAACCGTAAAAATCGAAGAAGATGCGTGGTTACTATATAAAGTAACAATATCAACCGTTGCTTCATTTAAACCGAACAGGCTATAAGCCTATTTTAAACAGAGGTAGATAGAGGAAGACGCATGGCTAAATGGCTTCCTGAAAAGCATTAGGAAAAATCAAGGGGAATCTATAAGACTTTTTTTAGTAACAGGTTACATTAGGGTAATCCTGAAACAGACAATTTCCCTTTAATAGCATAGGAAGGGAATTGAAAAAGTAGCACAAGGTAGCCATGGGTTGACTAGGGCCCCCAAGCTATAGTGTAAGGATCCTACCCGGTGTTTCACCTAAAGGTGATGCAGGGAAAAACCCTAGAAAACCTGCATCAGGTAGGTCGGGCTAGTGGGTACTACTCCTGCGCCCTTCTGATGACGGGAGACTCGATTGTTGTGGGAACGCAACAAACCCGCCTCCGTGCCTTGTTCAGTATTGAGAGGCAGTTGGCCGACTGGTCCAATAGGATCAGCGAACAACTCTTACCGTATGCCGAAGGTCTTCGACCCCCGTACATACACCTCTCAAACTGCCCAAGGTCGCCTCAGCCTGCAGGAGTCTTAAATTAGCTACCTTGGCCATGGACCAAGGGGGGAGGGAAAGAGGAAAACCAGGAAGGAGGAAGTGAACCTCCACCTGGCTCTCACTCACATCCGAGCAGGATATCCTCCTGCATCATCTGATCCCTATCTTTGCCTCTCATTTTTTTTTGGGTAACAGGCTACATGAGGGTGATCCTGAAGCAGGCAACTCCCCTTTAATAGCATAGGAAGGGACTTGAAAAGGGGGGATGTGGAAGGTAGAGCAAGGTAGCCCAGGGTTGACTAGGGCCCCCAGGCTGTAGTGTAAGGATCCTACCCGGTGTTTCACCTAAAAGTGATGCAGGGAAAAACCCTAGAAAACCTGCATCAGGTAGGTCGGGCTAGTGGGTACTACTCCTGCGCCCTTCTGATGACGGGAGACTGGATTGCTGTGGGAACGCAACAAACCCGCCTCCGTGCCTTGTTCAGTAATAAATTCTGGGGCATCACCGGACAACCAGCCGGTTTTACATAATTTTCAACGTAAAAATGGGTGATTGCGGTGATGTAGCACATAAGTTTAAAAAACTCACGAGCCGCGACTGGAACTAATACATATGCAGAGTTCATCAACTGAAAGTTTCTTATTCGCATGATCATCTACCTCTGCACACAGATCGATACAGATGTAAAAGGGAGAAATCAACCTCACATACATTAAAATTTTACCGTTGACAGTTGAGCCAATACGTTTGTTCCCATCTTTTTCAACACAAATCTCTTGAAAACCTAGTAAGTATGGAAAAGTTTTTTTCATAGCTGCCACATTCTTTGCAATTAGAAAGATTAATAATAAAAACTGAATTAAGTTATATTTAGCTGAAATACGCTTTCCAGAATGTGCTTTATATTGCAAGTTCGGTGTTAATGCCTCGAGAGAAAAAGTGCGCTTTCGTGGCAAGTCCGTGTCTTTCCGTACGAGGGAGCGAGTCTCCACGCTCCATTGGTCGCGCGCTTCCTACCTCTCAACCTCTCAAGGAAGCACTAATGTCGACAATCACGTTACATATACTTACGACTTCACAAGTATTATAGCCACATTGCAGCATATACGGTGGTTCCTGCTAATAATGCAAATGCACATGTTAAAAAAAAAGATTTTAGCAAATGACAGATATTTAATTCTTTCTTTGCTTAGTTTAAATCAAACTACTCGATATACAGTTCGTTTATTTTTTTGTGATTAATCTCCCAGAAAAAGAAAGACCATGCCCGGGGTGGCGATCAGGACGCACTACTGTTGCCGATTGCTAATCCGAATCAATACACTGCCGATTTTTCGACATTAATATTTGGAGCTAACTCATTTTGCGAGCTGTTCAAGCGATTTAAAAGCTCGGAAAACGCCCCGAAGACTGTAGTTTCAGTGACATTAATTTCTTGCCTAAGCTTCATTTCCTAGGTGAACAATTCTACCTGCTTTAATATTAATTACCTATAACAAAAGTATTTTTAAATGTTAAAACATAGAACTGTACCTCTATTGCAGACCATGTGATAAATTTAGTGACTAATGAAGGAGTAGCGAGGTTCTACAGTGATATCTCTGAAAACAGTGGCGGCTGGTTAGTTGTTTAATGTTATGTGCTACAACATCGAAATGAACCATTTTTACGTGGACATTTACGTAAGATATTAATAATACAAGAGCTAC
The DNA here is from genome assembly GCA_034510155.1 of Eucriotettix oculatus. Taxonomy (NCBI): domain Eukaryota; kingdom Metazoa; phylum Arthropoda; class Insecta; order Orthoptera; family Tetrigidae; genus Eucriotettix; species Eucriotettix oculatus. The sequence continues at coordinate 289,780 of JAEMUL010000008.1, forward strand.
AGTGTTGATAATACTCTGCGACCCATAATATGCAACATTTCTAATCCGTCTACATAACATGTAATAAGGTCAATTTATTAAAAGATAAATTTAGGAATAATCCACATATTATGGCAATATTTTATCCAGTGTCGTGCGGTAATTTTCTCAGACTTATGAAAGTCTTAGAGATGTCACCCCTTAAGTATTTTTCCTTTTAAATAACCATTGATTAATTCAAATACACCACAGCAAGTAGATAAGTAGAAAACTTTTTATTATTTCGTCAAAAATTATGTTAAACTAGCAGGGGCCCGGCGTTGCCCGAGTATTTATTTATATTATCTCGGTACATTATTTAATTCTTGGTCAACACATAACTAAACCGACATCGAAAAAGTCACAATGTGAACCTCAAATATACTACCAGTATCGCGAGACAGTCCAAAATACCCCCGATACAATAGTAGGAATAAATATATTTTCAGTACCTTAAGAAAATAAAATTTTCCTCCACCTAATGGTTAAAGTTTTACTTAAATCTCAGATTAAACGTCATAATGTAATATAGCGACTCGCATTACTCCGGTTTCGACACCAAACTCGATAGTTTACTTTTCATTTTCATATTAGTAATTACTAAATTTTAAAATTTACCGGACGCAAGAAATAAAACCAATTTATCAATTTCTGTATACATCGTATAGACGATCCGAAAAGGTTCATTTTTTCTCAGTCTGCTGCAACAATAGATAGTAAGTGGGGTGAATGAATATAGGAACGCGTAATAGGCTTATAACTCGCAGTTGGTTTACATGCCGTGGCAATTACAAGAAATCATCCCGTAGAATTATTTATATTCATAGTATATTAATGTCTTCTGTAATATATCGAAATTAAGCATGCACTAATATTTAAATTAAATCTCCTTTTTTAAAAGCCCTCAAATTTTCATTGAAATCCGTTGGGCCGTTTCGGAGCCTATTAGAGACAAACATACGGACATTTATTGGTATAGATTGTATCCTGATGAGGCCGCCTCTGTGTCAGCACGCCGCTGTTTTCTTTGTAGCTCATACAATTGTTAGTTCTTGGGCAAACAGGGTTTGAAACGAAATACTGCGCATGCGCATTTCTCAATCCAGTCAGGAATCATTTTATTAGTGCAGCACAAAGATATGCAGCTTTACCGGGAAGAATCGCGCCGGCAGGTGGCAGTTTAAAGTATTAGATATCGAACCACGCTCTTCAAATAATATTACTGTAAAGTTTCATAAAATAAATTAGTCCCGTGCTTTAGCACATATGTACCTGCCGCATATTGTCAGAAATTATGACTTAAAATTAATTATTGGTCAGATCAATTTCTTTTACGAACTAGGTGTCTTAATGATTCAGAGACACGCTTTACAGTATTAAGTAGATACACACGTTACCCTTGAATTCAACGGGATGATGCGAAAAAAGAGGTAAGTTTTAAGGATTTCCTGCAAAACTTTTTAAATTATTTAAAAAAACATCAAACCTGTTTAAATTCGCTATGGCCTTGAGAATAAACAAAAAAACATTGGTTTACTTGTTTGATTGTGCTCATTAGATACAAGAGTTTGATATATTCTGTTTTTTGCATGTAAAATATTAAGCATATCTTACGTGAGAAAGTCATACATAAAGAACTTACGAAGAAATCTTTTCTACTTGTAAACTTATAAATGCGTCGACCAACCATATTGTCACAGTTAAAAGGCATATAATTATTACGCTCATATATAAATATCAGTATAAATATAATTTTCTTCAACTTTTCATTAGTTTCACTCCGTGCGATGCTTAATTTTTCCTCTAATTATCAACAACTACATATTTCTTTAAGAATAAAATCTATAATGGCACAATATTAGTGAGTACAAGTATATTACTCAGAAAGGTCGAATATTCTTGTATGTGAGGTTTCACGTTTATGGAAGAAGACGTGTTTCCCCGTATGAAATGGCTTTTCATTAGTCAAAATTGTTGAAAATTTTAGATCAGAAAGGAGAACTGTGACGAAATAGAGAGAAAAGGCGAGAAGAATTAGTTACAGATGAAACATGATACAGTTAGTTATAGAAGGGACGTGAATACAGGAATTATGCAGGAGAGATGTGGATGACGAGATACGGGACTTATGTAGAGGACACGATAGAGATAGTTGCAGACGTGACGTGAGACAGTGCGTAGTTAAAGGAGAACGCGAGACCGTTATATAGCAGATCATGAACGATACTGTTTTCTGAGAGATGAGTTCAGAGTTCCTCACGAGACTACCTTCAAAGACGTCACAGCCGTCTATTGATCTAGAAGCTTAACGTTGTCGATTTTGCGTCAACTAATTCAACAGTCAGTAACAATCACTCCAAATGTTCCTGGTAAAGTACCAACTTACTGTATATTCAACAGAATCGTCAGGACCACAGCGATATTCACCAACAATGCTTGGTTAGGAATATTATAAATAAAGTATTTGAGTGCACCATCCCTGGCCTCTCTCTTCTATTCTTACCCCCCACATACTTCCCTCTAATGCTAATTGTACAAGACCCTCATGTCTCAAAACGTGGCCTATTAATCTATCCCTGCAAAGTCCTCCAAATTGTTATCTCTTCCACTATTCTGCTTATAACTTTCTGCTTAGTTAATCTATCCACACATCTGATATTCATCGTTCCCCTATAGCACCACATTTCAAGGGGTTCTTTCTTTTCGCGTCTGCAACTCGTTCCGCCCACGTTTCGCAACCATATAACGCCACTAACATTTCCAGCAATGATTTATTAATATTCACACTTATATTTCACGTACGTAAATTCTTATTTTTTACGAAAGTCTTCCTTGCATGTGTTATCCTACTCTTTGGGTCTACTATACTTGTGCCATCCGAAGTTTTTATGCTGCCCAAGTAGCAGAACTCCTTAATATTTGTCAAAATATCCCTCCCTAATCTAGCACCATGTGTTAATCCATTTTTTCCAATACAACACTCCATTACCTTGGTTTTTCCTCTATTAATACTCATGTTTTACTCTTCCTCCAGGAACACGTTCATACAATTTATTATGTTTTCCTGGTGTTCTTCTGACTCCCCAATATCATTAGCAAACCTTAGAGTTTTTATATCTTCTCCTTGCAATTTACTCCCTTTCCATATTCCGTTTTAACTATCTTCGTCGCCTGTTCAATATATATATAAGTTAAAGAGTATTTTCGACAAACTCCATCCTTGTGTTGCTCCTTTCTTTCCCCTTCAATTATAATCTTTTCCTTCTGCCATCTACAGAAGTTATGGATAATTAACTAACTTGAAATAGTTTTAAATTTATTTTGTCAATTAGATTCAGCTTTTTATTGCTTTAAAATTATGTAGTTTCAGTAAATAATTTTATATTTTAAAACACTTAACAAATTAACTGATTATTTTATGAATTTGTAGAGTATTTTTATTGATTTTGTATTTAGTGTAAAAATTTCATGTAATATAATAATATTGAGGTTTCTAATTTCTATTAGGCGATTTATATATAAATTTTAGTCAAACCGGAAATTACGATAGTGTTGATAATTCATGTTTTGTGTATACGGGATGAAATAATTAAAATTTTAATCAAGTTCATGTATACCAAGTATTTTCAATAAATTGATAAGGTGGTTGGAAATTTTCTTTGAACAAGAATAAATTCAGAGTTACACAACACTCGGCGTGTGATTACGGCACATCCGTTACACTTGAGCCAGTGTGAGTTCATCTCGTGCAATAAAATCGTCTCCGCTTTTCACTTTCGGTAAAAGAGCACTCACTGCAACAGCACGCATGCAGAGGCCTACAAAAACCACGTAGTTTCCACTTCCAGCGCTTAAAGAAGTTGCTAACTTCAAAACATTTCATGAATGTAAAAAGTGCTATAGACTAATGAAAGACATAGAAACGGGTCGTCATTTTGGTCAAACGAACAAGATTTTCTTAATTTACAGAACATTACACGCACAGCAATGAAACAGTTTGAAACAACGTATATAATTGCTATTACTCCATAGAACTTTCATGAATCGGCACGTACTAGTCTCTTGATTGAAATAAATTAAATTTTGTTCGAAAGTAGGCGTAATAAAGCAGGGTTCGGCAACCTTTTTTAGTAGTTGGGCGTGCTTTAGTAATACATAAGTTCGGAGGCCATCGCCGAACTCCAGTTTAAAAGATTATTTTAAATAAGAAAAAACACATAAATAAAAATATTAACACAACTCAAATTTATTATATACGAACATGTAAACTTAATGCGAAGTTTGACATTGCATATTTTAAGCTAATTATAGCTTATAAATCCAATTTAGATTTCCTAGGCGTTGATCCAAATGAGTATCAGTGACGGTTTTATGCTTCATGTTTGGAAACAAATATTCCCAAAGATATATAGACTCATCTAATTGCAGTGAAAAGAACAGGCATTATAGAACATAATTATTCAACTGCGATTCAATTTCAGAAGCTTCAGTTGGAATCCTTTATGTTACTGTTCTCGTTGATAGTTGGATGGCATTTATAGCTATTATAATATGGCTTTTATCTTGGCAGTCGTCAAAGCTTGCAGTCGCATCAACTACAATGTCATTAGCGACTGTGCATGATTTGGGGATTGTAGGGGTATCTTAGTAAGGTGATTGGGAAATCTTTTTCATAATGAGGCTCCAGTATTTAAGTCAGAAAATTTTCATTCAAATTTCCGAATTTGCGTGAATAGTGTTAAAAGTGCCTCTCCACGGTACGTTTTTTAGTAGCCGCTAATGAATTAGAATTGATTTTCCCACTGAGTATTAAAATGATGTGTCTTTTGCTTTCAATGGCAATGAAATAATATAATTTATCTGAATATTTTAAAACAAATGTATGTTTGTCCTTTATGCATTACTACACCATTAATCGGATCACCATGGTCAAAAAAATATTAGATATATTTTATATGGTCTGAAAGGGGGAAAGGAAGGAATCTAAATCTTCAAAAGTTCGACAGAAACCCTTTTTTTCCATTATCGATAAAAAGAGAACCTGATGAATGGTATACGAACGCTTAAGTGGCAAAATTACACACCTTATAACTCGCAGAGTGTTTGTGGAGATTGAAACGCCTGTGACAGTTTTCTCTCGCAGGTATTTCTCCCCAGATTGACTGCGGGGCTCACCTTTAGGAATGCCTGTCGGCTAGCTGCCTCCAAAACCTGGCTGAGACACGGAGAACGTAATGCTGCGAATCCTCGCCAAACTCATCTCCCCTTATTCGGAAGGGCGTGAGAATAGTACTCAATATCCCGACTTACCTGACGCACTTTTTCTAGGGTTTTTCCTATATCTCTTACAGGTTGAACACCAGATAGGATCCTTAAACTACAGCCCTGGGGGGAGGGCGGCTAGTAAACCCTAGTGTACCTTTCACATTCCCGTTTCAATTACCTTCGTATGTTATTAAAGGGGAGTTGCCTGTTTCAGGATTCACCCTCATGTAGCCTGTCAACCTCCACCCCCTCACTCGCCCCCCCCCCCACCAAAGTTAACTTTGCCTTTTATTTATATGGATTTAGCGTATATGTACACAGAAAGTGACAAATACCACTTCAAACTACTAATTTCTTATAAATAAACCGTATATTATATATAGTTATATCGTAATATTATTTAATACATTATATTCATCGTAAAAGCCCAACTCTCCTTAGTAAAATCGAGGGAAAGTTCTTAATTTACCTGAATTACTTTAAAGTAACAATTTTGCAAATATAATTTCCTAGCACAAATAACATTAAACTATGAAATATATCAAAAACGATCCATGACTCTAATTCTAAATACTTTGAAGAGTATATAATACTAAAAAATAACAGTTTTAATAGCTTAGGTTGAAAATATTTCATAAATTGTATGGTTATTAAAATAGACGCAACTGATAGGAAAATCAAAGAAAAATTCAGCGAGAGGAAAATTATTAGTAAAAACACCAGGAGAGCGGATGGAAAGACAATTCTGGAAAAAGACGAAAGAGCAGAAAGATGTAAGGAATAACTAGAAGAGCTGTATCACGGTGGAAATCTAGATAAGTCAGTAATAGAATAAGAAGAGAAGGTGGATGATGAAGAGTTGGGGGACAAAGTTTTAATGTTAGAGTTTGATGGCCGCTGACGGACCTCAGCAATTGTAAAGCGCCAGGAATTGATAACATTCCAGAGGAGTTGATAAGGTCATCGGGCGAAGAAGTAATATCATGACTGTTCAGGATAGTTCTCAGAAGCTCGAAACAGGAAGAATACCAGAATATTTGAGTAAAAACATAATTATACATATACCGAGGGAGACTGGGGCTGATAGATGCGAACAGCACGGAACAATTAGTTTAGTATCCCATGCGAGCAAAATATTAACAAAAATTGGATATAGGAGAATGAAACGTCAAATAGAATGCGAGTTAGGAGAAGATCAATTTGGATTTAGGAAGAATGTTGGGACAAGAGAAGCAATACTGACTTTTCGACTAATTTTAGAAGACAGGATAAGAAAAAACGTTCATGGCATTTGTAGATTTAGAAAAAGCGTTTGTTAATGTGAACTGGAAAACACTATTAAGGATTATTTAGAGCACTGGAATAAAATATCGTAAAGAAATCATACTACAAGGAGAAGAAATTTGCCGATAATATTGTAGTATTCTGGAAGTCAGAAGCCGACTTGGAAACCATAATAAATAGGATGAACGGGGTCATGGACAAAGATTTCAGTATGAAGATTAATAGAGGAGAAACCAAGGTAATGGAGTGTAGAGTGTAGTATGGGAAACAATGGAATAACAAAGGGTGTTAGATTGGGAAGGGATATTTTGACAGAAGTTAAGGAATTCTGCTACTTGGTAAGCGTAATAATTAGGGATGGTAGAAGTATAGTAGACATAAAGAGTAGGATAGCACAGGCAAGAAAGGCTTTCTCGAAAAAGAGGAATTTACTTACGGGAAATATTAGTGTGAAATCGTTGCTAAAAATGGTCGTATGGAGTGTGGCGTTATATGGATTAAACGTGGACGATAGGAGTTGGGGAAAGGAAAAGAATAGAAGCCTTTACTATAGGAGAATGCTGAAAATCAGATGGGTGGATAGAATCACTAATGAGGAAGATCTAAACAGAATGAGAGAAGGGCGAAAAATATGGAGGACGTTGACTAAGAGAAGGGATAGATTAACAGGCCAGGTTTTAAGACATAAGTGTCTTGTAAAATTAGCATTAGAGGGAAGTGTGTGGGGTAAGAACAGGAGGGGGAGGCCAAGGATGAAATACGCTAAGGATATTAGGGTGGATGTGGCATGTGCTAGTTATGAGGAAATGAAAGGGCTTTCGCAAGGTAGGTTTACATGCAGTGTTGCATTAGACTAGTCTTAGGACTGAATACCACCACAACATTAAAATATTTAATATTTTTTGGAATTTACATCTTTGCACGAGGGAACTTAAATATTGTCTTGCTCGCACCAATTTCAGTCCCGCTATAAACGGTAACAAAATAAAGCTTAAACACTTTTTGTGTTCTAAAATTATTTTTGGCTCCATTTAGTTTACTTCTACTGTATAAGAAACACTCTTTTACTCCAACATTATTTGAATATTCCTTAACATAATTATTGAACTTATTACCAATCCAAGGCGTAAACGTCGAAGAATCTATATTATTGATGACAGTTATCATGATATGAGCATTTACCTATCCGACGAATTAACAATAATCCCATTCAATCTTGAACCACAAGCAATAATAATTATTACGTTACATCGTTTACACAAATACATACAAACGGAAATTAGAATATTACCTCATGAAGGGATTAACCAAATACTCTAATCAATGAATATATAGTTATCGGACTTTTCGGTTCCTAAGCATTATTTTTTGATCTTTAAAGGCCATGTTACCTAGTATTACAGCTAGTAAGTTTAAATATATAATTTTAACTTTTACTGTATTAATAATAATATTTTAACTCGCTGCTGTAGAGTAGTTCTTATTTTGTTGGTCCCCAGTTTGATTTTCGCCAGTGTGATGACGATTAATGAAAGCTTCACGATGCCCCAAACACCGATAAGGCCATCGTGATGCTGTATACAGAACTGGGATTCTTCTCAAAAGACGACGCGACATCATTCCTGCCCTTTGATTCATCGTTGATCACATGAATAGAAACAGCGCCATGGGTAGTCGAAGCCGTGAGTCACAGTATAGGCATATCGTGCTTCAGTAAACGTCCAACTGTTGCTTGAGTCGTTATTCGTGACGTGACTGTACGATCCCTTCAGACCATATGGATAATGTGTGATGAGGGCCGCTGAGATCTTGTACTCCGTTCCATATGACTGTCCTTGATCCATCGATTCCATATTCTGCTGACTGTTATGGAATAGCAGTTCCACCTGGTAAGCTACTATTCCTCTTCGATTCAAGACAGACATGTTCTGGTAGATCTCCTTCCTACTTGAAGCATACCAACGAACTGCCTTAGCTGTAAATGCTACTTTTGTATGAAAAACTTGCTGTGAAATCTCTTCTTCTATACACACTGTCGCCTGCTTTGCATGAATGCTTAATAAAACTAATCATGCATGCCGCCGAATGTTTTTCCTGACATGCAAATTTCACGCAAGTGACGTTCTGCCTTCCTGGTGTTTCAATTTTATAGGTTAGAAGTGTATATGCAGGGTGTAATAAGAAGTCAACAACAAACTGAAAGGGATAATAGGCCATGCAGAGAGGACAACTTTTTTGTGAAGAAACATGTAGTCTCAAACACATCGTTTATAAGTTATGAGAACGTATAAATGATTTTCATTTAAGCAGAAATGTGCTGAAACTCTAATCTCAGATCTGGGCCTGCCATCGGCGAAAGAAACACGACGATCAGAAAAACGGTATTGTGAAATGAATGCGTTAAGAATTGCTTCTCTCTTTTTGACCAGTATTATTTTTTGTTTTTATAATCCACGGTTGTAACGAATTAAGCTCGCTTTTCAATAAGGAAGAAAAGTGTGGAGCCTTACGTATTGAATGTGGCAACCGTCCATCATTAACAATGAAGTTCTGAGTTTCTTCTGGGTTAGTTTCTTTAGTGCAAACGTTGCGAAACATCGCGGGAGATTTTCTTAGTATAGCTCTTTTTTATGGAGTTGTCTGGTTTTCCGTTACAGAATCAACGAAGCGGTGCCAATCGGCCGGTACTGTGTGCGACTAGAGAAGTTTTCATTTACGATCAGGAAATGAAATTTGCATTCCGACGTGAACGTTCAGGTTAACTTTGTAATATATCCCTTAGTTGTTGAACATTTACTGGATTGAAGCCTCATGCGCTAAAAGTATAACTACTGTCGTCGTAAAATAGTAGAGCCCTGAGTTTGATGCATGACTGTGTCCATTCGGAATGACCTACGTTATTGTGAAAGGTTTCTTTTTACGCAGAATTTAGTTCCATTTTATAATATAAAAAAGAAATTTTTTTAAAATCATTTTATACTTGCGTTTTGGCGAAAAAGATGAAGAACGTCAGGATTTTTTTGTCTTTCTTTCATATAGCTCGACGTTGACAACTCATACATTTTAACTATTGCTTCAAATGATCTGAAAATTTAACAGACGACAGCGAAAACCATTCCAAAATCTATCCAAAAATTTTGAATCATCTCTGTTTCTTACTTGTTTTAAAAATAATTAATTAGCGAACCTCTAATAACTCTAGGACAACGCACCGCAAAAGAGTGGAACAATGCTTTTTTTGGAGTGGTTGAAAGTCATAAATATAAAATATAAGATTCATTGATGAAGAAAGGCAGCAACATTTTGTACGATTTTTTAAAAAGTGTTAGGAGAAAGGAAAGGTTTATTGAAGCGGGCGGGTAAAGTAGGGTGGCACCCCTAACGTTGGAATAAACAGCATAGTATTTGTCACCACTCCTTTCTGTAGACGATCGAAAATAATCAATGGCATTAAAGATCATGTTTTTTTCGCAGGAGCTTTATTTGTAGACATGTGCGAGCACTAACGTAGACAACAGCAGTATGAGTAATGTCATTTAAAGGAAAGCAACGAGAAAGAGCGGCGGAGAAAGGTTGGGGGCAGGGGTACCAACTATGAGGAAAAATTTTGGTGAATTTTGACAGAGCTGAGATGTTGTAAAACTCGTAAAAGAGAATGCAGCAATTGTGATGTCACGGCGGTCACGGTCTGTTCGGTGTTACGAAAGAAAGTGTGGTCGTGTTACTCGCCGAAGATTAGGTGACGGAAGTTTGCTTCAGTGGTATCCTAATCAATAGTTGTTAACTAAAGCTTAATATTTGTAGGAAAGTTAAAAAGTCGAGACAGCGAAACTAGAAACCCATCTATCCTGATAATAATACATTTATGAGATTAGTTTTATCGAATTATTAATAAATGGTGTAAATCGATTGACTCTATTCTGAAAATCTTAGCCTCTTCCACTGTGACCCCTACTTTACTTCTCCATTCTCCCATTTTCGGCTCTCTGGGGCCCTTACACGGGCAATCAAGACTGTGAGTTTGAAAAATGAATCAGGGTGAGAGTCTAGGCAGGGGTTAGTTAGGTAGTACCCTACACGGTGAATCTGTTTGACTACCTTCAGTTGCCTGCCGTAAACTAGCGGGAGCAGTTGTTCATTTAAAATAAATCAACCGGTTTGGCTATAATAATGGCAATAATGTAAAAATTAATGTCTGTGGAACCAATAAAAATAGATAGACATTATATTAATAGACAAACCTTATAAAATAAAGAGAAATAATTAACAAATTTAGATATGCTGACGTTTTGCTGTTAACTTTGCGTCTTACTCAAATGGCTCTTATAAAGTAAACTGACAAAATTTGAAACAGTCGGAAAACAAAGATATAATGCCTATAATTCCGTATCTATTATTATAATAGACGTTTACAACAATAGATTTAATGATAATGCTTGTCCCCCCTCTCTCTCAAAATTCCGCTTATAGTAGCAGTTAGTTGGATGATTGTATAGGAACCCTAATAAAACTTTTAACTCGCTAGATTTCGCGCGACAACCCAATTGATTTATTAATAATTACATTAATATCTTCTGCAAGATATCTAAATAAAACATACAAATTCCTAAACAGATCAAGAGTACAAGCAACTCCCATTCACTTTTTGGAGATTCAAACGAAAGTATGCCAAGAAACCTGTCCCATAAAATTTTTCATATTGTAGGTTTTAAATTTATTCTTTCATAGAAAACTTTTCTTGACAATAACGAACACAACAAAAAAAAGAATTATCCAATTTGGTTCAGCCGTTCGGAATTTATACGCATACATACATTTCGGAAATTCATTTATATATATACATATTATATATATATATACACACTAAAATAATCAGGCAAAATAGAAATAATAAACTCGTGATTAAATAAATCCCACACAACGTTTCTGCTAATCTTGTAGCTTACGTCTGGTGGTAACAATCGTGATACACTGCATAAACCAAGTGACCAAGTAACCAAAGTTACAACACGTTTCTTATCATCTAACGAAATCTACAAGACTACCTAGCAGAAACGTTGTGTGGGATTTATTTAATCACTAACTTACTGTCTGTATGTCTACTTCTTTATATAATTTTGACTTTAAACATTGACGCTTTTTTAAAGAAATAGTTTTCTGTGCTGTCTGGGACCTGAGTGACAATTTGGTCTAATAATCGGTATGTGCCAACGAAATGTATCACATAATTACTAACCATAATAACTAATCAGTTGAGACAACTAGTTCAGTACAGTAAACGAAATTTAGTAGTAATATTCTTTGAAAGAACTATTTACTCGTCTCTCATCGGCTCAAATGTTATAATTAACACAGTATTACACACTAAATAGAATATTAAGAAATAGCATAATTGAACAAAAGTTCTCGCTCTGGATTTTGATGGTTGTGACATGCCAAGGCACCTCAGTCTCATTTATGAAGTATAAAGTTCCGGGCTCGCAGACCTTGGCCATATGGTAAGAATTGTCCGCTGATCCTATTCGATTGTCGGTCAGCCAGCTGCGACTTTAACTGGCCACAGCACGGAGTAGGGAATCCTGCGCCCCACAGCAAACACCTCTTTCGTCCTTCAGAAGGGCGTGAAATAAGTACCTGATGCAGGTATTATAGTGGTTTCCTAGCAAGGTGAATACCAGGTGGGATCCTTAAACTATAGCTCGGGGGTCCCTCCTTACTTAGTTTCTGTATCACCCTCGTGTAGCCTGTTAGGGGGATTTTTACTGTCTGTTTTCGCTGGGTAGTGTTGAGTGATTCCTTACCTACAGTATCAGCTAATACAACGTCATTTCATATTAATTTACCATTGTTCTCTTAATATGTAAAACCGAGTTTTATGCACGCTTGCGAAATTAATTGTTAATTTATGTTTAAATCTAAATAAAAGTTTTTAAATATCTTGAAATTATGTTTGTGAACCGCCCAATTTTTAGAGTTCTGAGTACAAATCTGATAAACAGAATATGGATTTCAGATCTGGGGAAACAACGTTTCTTGCACTTAAATTTCCTCGCTTATTTTTATCGTCCCTTCCCGAGAAGGCAGACAAGATCACAGGGCCGTGGAGCTTCGCCAACTGTGTTTCACTGCAGGAATTTGGGTTCTCATATGAACCATCACTTACGGTCAGTAGTTTCATGATTAGTTGTCAATACATACGTTTAATTTGATATCAAATCAGTTTGTTAACTAAAATATTTAAGGGGTAAAATCCGTATCATATTGAACTCGCAAATTTCTGATTAGTTATTTGACTACATTTAAAAACACAACATTAAATTTCCTTATTTCACCATATTTTGTTTTCTCTGCATAGAAAAAGTCAAAGTAAACCTATCATTTTCATCGATAATAATAGATTATATTTATGATGATAAACTTAACGTCGCAGAAAACGGAATATTGTGTTACATTTATACCCGACATATCAATTTAATTTGGATAAATTTAACAAGATTTGACTTTCATAAAATTTACAGCAAAAACACTACTTATACACCATTATGACGTTTCGTCAGGATTTATGGACTTATTCAAGCACATATAGTTATCAATATCCATCTAAAGAACTGGGTGATTTGTTTATTTATAAATGTCAGATAATTGAATTCTTAAATAAAATTTACTTTTCTTCATATATGTAAGCCATTTATACGCTGAGTTTTCAATAAATGTTATCGGGAGTGAAATAAATGTTATTCTAAACTAGCGAAAACTTAACGAAATCGTTGTGGCAAGTTCAGGTCATCCATAAAAGCATAGTACAATGTGTGATAAAAAGTTATCCCGCATAATGAAAATTTAAAAAAATGGAAATAACTTCTCTCCAACGGTTGTTCTACTGCGCACCATACACGCCATGCTATTTCTCCCAGCATATACCTAGTTTGACATTTAATTTAATACTTTTAGATTTTCACTGAATATTTTAGAATAAACATTTGAAGAATTCTCATACAAAGGTAATAAACGTTGCGATTTGTTTGAATTTATATTGCGAAAACTGTAACATTGAATAAATTTATTCTGACCGTTGATATTCGCATTTTATTACTGCATAATTTGGATGCACTTAGCGTTAATCGAGAATCTACTCGAATTGACGATATACCGTTGACTAATGAGGCAACTGAATAAATGAAACATTTGCACTGTCGGGGCGTTACGAATACGCCGTGGAATATCAAGTGATAGAAAGTTGTCTGATTGCAGAACACAACGCGATGTGCATCTCGACAAACAAGAAACGTCATATTACAAGTTACTTCAATAACATACTTTTCTGTTACATGCGTAAGAAAACGCAAAAACCAAATTCTAATTAAGCCAACAACATATTATATATAAACTCAATTTATTTCTTTTTAAAAGTTAAGCAGAATAAACGTTATACTGCCTACAACGAATTATAGGAAATTGAAGGTAGTAATTTGAGTTTTATTTTCCCCATAAGCTCATTTGCATAATTAATTCGATAGTAATTTCTTTTGTCAAACATCATACACGAAAGTTGATATGAAAATTGGGATTGCAGTGATTTCGATAAAAAGATAAATTAATTATTTAAAAACTTATAAATAAATGAAAACAGTCAGATTTGTCAGGAATAATTTAATAATAAATTAATATAAAAATTATCACGACATCTTGTCCTCAGGAGTTCAGTGAATTTGGAGTGCTATTATACAAAAAACACAATTAAAAGTTACATTTAAACAAGCCTGGAGATATTGGAATTTTTTTCCATTTATATGATTCAAAAACTAATGTAACATATATGAACCTTGTGTAGTATTTTCAGGACACGCTCTACCTCCAATGTCCGCTGTGACTGAACTCAGCATAATTATGTTTTCATAAGACATTATTGTTGCAGGCAGTTAAAGTAGTAACACAGCAAAAATTTAAAATTATTGAAAGTAAATGATTTGTAAGTTGCAGACGAATCCTTTTGATATTTAAAATTAACAATTAAAGTTAAGTTATTAATTTATATATATGTAAAACAAATTTAAATAAGCTTTCTTAACATTAACCCTTACAGGACATTTCATTCCTAAATTTTGAACCTTATCTGGTGAATTTAAAAGAATAACAAATTAAGGACGATGAAACTTTAGCACATCCATCGAATGGGATGAGTGGACAAGTAACCAATTGCCCAAGGTCTGCGAGCCCAGTACATACACCTCCTAAAAGAGCCAGAAGTGCCTAGGAATGTGAGAACCTTGAAACGCGAGAGAGAACGAGGCATCCTCGTCATCACTCATGGGAGAAATGCTTGCGGGAGAAATGTTTTTGGTGGGAAAGGGGGCTACATGAGGGTGATCCTGATACAGACAACTCCTTTTTAATAACATAGGAAGGAAATTTTACAGGGGAGATGTGTAAAATAGAATAGTGCGTAACATTTATTGAATTTATCACATCAACATTCGCCTGTTGTTAATAAAATAATTTGGGATTGTTGAAAATTGTAAGTTGAATCTGAATAATATAATTTTATAATAAAACATTTAGTCAACGAGTGTTTAAATATAATCTTTATGAATCCAATGGGATGAGTGGACAACTCTAACCAATTAGCGAACCCAGTACATCAATATAGAATACAGCCAATTTTTATTTACTGAGTCATTAAATTTAAAAATTATTAACTTCTGTAAGTTTAAATTAATGTTTAATTGCGGCTAAAACAGAAAAAATTAATAAAGCAAACCCAAAAATAATTTAATACAACTATATGTTTCTGTTCTGATATGGACCTCTTTAGGTTCAAGTACAACCTGAAGAGGGTTTCGATCAGACCGAAGCACGTAATTATTTTTGGTTTTGTTTTATTACAGTTTGTCTGTTTTTGGATAAGTAAGACTGCTAATCTATTGCACACCGGTCGAATTCCTAGTTTGAGAACGAAATGTCGAATTAATTTTAAATTACTAAATTATTTCTGAAAAAATTCGTATCTTTTTAGAATTTATGATTACATTAAATCCTCTAAGAACCAACGTAAATAAATGTTTAGGTTGAATGGATTTTTTTTGTTTATTCTCACATCAGCCGTCGTAGTTATTAGTGACCACGTTCACTTTACAATTACTCCTGTATTTATAATAATAAGATATATAATATAATAATTTATAATGATAAAGAGGGGTACAAAACAAACTATTAGAGATGGAATTTATGTAAACAAATGTTTACTGTTGAATATATAATAGACTGATATAGATATATAGATTCAAAATAAAACCCTGTTGCAATCCTCTTTATCATATTGCTTTATTACATTCAGGAGCTTTCGGCCCTTGTATGGGCATATTTATCTGTCATGTCATAATCTTATATGTATATTTTATGTCATGACAGATGAATATGGCCATATAAGGGCCGAAAGCTCCTGAATGTAATAAAGCAATATGATAAAGAGGACTAAAAATGTCGAGAAGATTTATAGAAATAAAGATTTTAAAGTGTGCCACGCATATTAATAGAGAAAACTTAGTGCAATTCTGAAAGTAAACTTTGGAATGATCACGTGATTTGTTAATTATGAGGCCAGCAGCCGAGAGGCAATTAATTGATAAAATATTCGAGCAGAGCCACTGTACATTGCAGTTCCGCGTTTAGTGTATGGCAGCGATTGATACATCAATAATTTTAAGTCTCTGGCCTTATTTTCGGTTTTATAGCAAACATGGAAGGAAGTCGCATTGGCCATCACAGAAACATGCTGACTAATTTAAGGAATCCGGAGAACGCCCAAATAAAGGTGACGGGAGGGGATACGGTGCATACTTCCTCCGACCTACATGATCGCTGTGCACATCATGAGACATACTGAGATAAGGCCCGCAGTGAAACTTCACTAAGGCAAACAGGGTTTCAAGTGGAAAACTACGTTCATTCACTATCACTATTGAATCCTTATTAATAAAATACTATTTTATTTTAGGAATACAATTATGTCGGTCTACAAACACCTCAATAATTTCACTTTCTAATATGACTAATCAAAACATTTTCATCGAAGGGTTGACGAACACAACTAAAGAGAATTGTTAGCTTTATAAGAGGCGTATCAATGGAACGTTTGTATTAATAAAAATTAAGATTAACTTATTACAAGCAGACTGCGACTAAAATTTTTTAATTTCTCATTATTGGGAAATGTTTTACGTACCTTGAGGCTGAAGAAACGCGTAATAATTCACATTTTAAATCTATCATACTTCGAAATGGCTCCCATACAAATTTTTACGATGGTATCCAAAAAGAATCAGACGATTAACCAGAACAGTCTCATAAAATGTCTTCATTGTATTTACAACATTTAAAGATGCCTACGACCTTATGTTATATTCATCTTAGCGGAAAGCTAAACAATCGTAACAGATTTATATACAAACATATATTCTCATGGATGCATATATATAAATTAGCGAAGCATTACACAATATTTTCAAATGAGAATTTCAAATAATTAACGACATTACATGTAACTAATATTTTACCGAAGAGTTGGAGGATTTAATAATTTTTTACATTTGTTTTACACAGTCTCGTAATTCTTACTTTAAGCATGTTCCAAAAGGTTCTAATATGCGACGATTTTTCTGGTAATAAAACGTTGAATAAAGAGGTTTAGTGTCAATCCAATGGTATTACCAAATAAGAATAAAAATACAATGCTTTGTGAAAACCTATATTTGGGACAGAGGTTATGTTTTTAAACACTTAAATTTATACCTTGGTAATGATTCAATACAATTAAAAATATATGAAAATGTATATTGTTTTGTAGCAAAAACCAATATTTAAGTATGCTTGGACTTTATATAAGCATAATTAATTTTAAAGTGCTGTCAAATAACTTATTTAGATTACAAATTTGCTAACAGGTTTTAAATAAAATATAATACCCAGTTACTTAAGTCATCGTGTTTGTTTAATACAATTAATTTTAAATTAAATTGTCTGTGATTTATGATAAATAATCTCATATTGATTAAACTTCAGGGAAGTCTTAACTTTTATAAGAGATTTTTAAATAGTATTTTTTTTAACCTAATTTTATCCATAGCAAATATGAAGAAATTTTTAAGTAAAATATTTTAACATTTCCAAGAAAATGCAAATTCTTAAATACCTCTGTGTTATCTGCAATCTAATATATAACTCGTAAAGATTTTAATCTTTGTGTCAAAGAATTAGAAATTTAGGTAAATGTTACATTTTATACTATATTTCTCCTTAATACATTTTATTCACTTCCTCATGAATTGTTTTAAGGTCCCGTGATTATTTTAACTGAATCTTAAGACGAACAAGTTCATTAAGTTTACAGGCACATTTTTCACTCCGTTAAAACACCGGATATTTTTCATTATTTTAATTTCATAATTCCTGTTAATTTGGAACTTTTTATTTAGCAAAAATAAAAACATAGTTCAAATACGTAACATCTACGTACTTTTAAAGACTATTTAAGGGCTTTTGTATTTTAATAATTAATATTATAACAAGGGACAATAGACACAGACAAGGACAAATGATTAATTAATTTTCATTGTTTCTTAACCATAGTTTAATTATTTTAATTATTGTACCTGTCGAAACAATTCCTTTCGTTGTAATGCACACGAACGAGTTACGAGTCTCATTCGGAAGGAAAGTCAGGAAGTAATTATTTTAACAACTAGGTCACGAAGAATGTAGGCATGTGTAGTTATTATTAACGTAATGAATAAAATTAAAACGTCTACATTAACAGTTGTTTGATCTGTTAGAATAAAGTAGACTGAAATATGCAGAATGCTGTATTGAGTGTCCATAGACTTATCGTTAGTACGAATATATCACTGCGAGAAAAAAGTCTTGTGAAATGGCACGATTCGTAAATGAAGTCGGAGTCTATTTCTGCAGTTTACAGTGACATATGGGCCCTACACTTTATTTATAAGTAATATAATTTGTTACTCCTGTGGCGACCGTTGAATTCACAATTTGGTCAGTGAAGCTGCACTTACCGCATCAAAAAAATACGTCTTTTCCATTCTTTGAAAAGAATGGATATTAAGTTCGGCGTAAGGATGGGAAAGTGCTGAGCTGTATAGTCTGCAGAGTTACATAATCGGTTTGGCCGAGCGTCGCATCGCGTCGCGTGGCGTCGCCGCTAGACCGTGACGCAGACTCGGACACGCTCTCGCCTCCGTAGCACGACAACGCACGGAAAGTACCTTCGTGTTCGTTCGGGGAAACATTTCTAACCGATAGAACCTATAGAATACGTTTGGAAGATCAGTGGAACTATGAGACCAGACCTGGCACAGTAATTACATTACCTCAGGAAGTGCACAGTTTCTTGATACCGGCCGTGAGTAGGTAATAAAAGCAGTTAATATAAATAAAAATAGATCGCAGATAGAGTCGAAACGTCGGTGTCCACTAACGTGTCACTCCGACCAGAGCTCTGTAAGCCAATTTTGTGACCTGGATTGAGGACTTTAATATTCTAATCGCTCGGCAGCCACGGCTGTAACGGACCTTGTTTCTACTAATCCGAAGTGAGTGTAGTTATTGAAGTCCGCTAAGTTCCCGAAACACAGGTTATTCTTATGAGAGAGAAGATTTCATACTGATCAGGGTCGAATACGTCTATGAGGTGCAGCCGAGAAGGCATACAAAAGAACTAGCCGCCTTCGCCAGATAATATAGCAGAGACTCCAATCTGCGGTCTGATGACTGTAATGAACGCCGGACAGACATCGCTGGATCATACAATTCTGTGAGAAGTTTTCGACGTGTGGTGAGCTTATAGAACGTGCTAGAAAGCGTATTCCCAATTTTTGTCAGTTTCAAATTCAGTAAAATAGCAGGTAACAGCTGATGTCCTATGGACAGGTAGCGATTTGCCACCTGTGGTCAGCAAACTCATTACTGAAAAGAACTAAATATTACAAATACAGGTATTTACATTATTAGCTAATTTAAGGTCACTTAAAGTTGCCCTTAGCTTAAATCGTCCTCAATCTGATTTAGATATGTTGGCTGATGTCAATCCACATTCCTCTTGTACTCTTGTGACATCTCCGTTCATCCTTTCTATACGCCCAAACCATCTCAACATATCTTGCTCAATCGTCAACACTGCATCACCTTAGTCAGTGATCTTAGGTTTTACTGGTGTAATTGTTGCAGAAATATTTCTCGGTTTTCCACCCGGGTCAAACAATTATTACTATTCGACAAAATAACGCACTGGCGTTATCGTGTAGACCATGTGTCGAGAGTCTAAAAGAACGTGATATATATATATATATACCATCTGCGTGAAGGTGGTGAACCATCAGGAGTTGACGGTCTCGTCCATTCAGAGCCATTGCCGCTAACTGGCGTAGGTTCCTCCTGCGTCACCGTTCGCATAGAAGCTTCAGAGCAAGATCCCAGGACCTGCTTAACTTAAATCCGCTGTCTCGCTTTAACATATTGTTTCTGATTTCCAAGGTTTCTTGAAGAACACTATCCCAGTAGCCTTTGATGTGTTTAAGAATTGTCATCTTGTAAAATTCGATTGGATTCTAAGGTTTGTTCAGCAATGGCGGACTTGTCCGGTTGCTGCAGTCGTGTACTTCATGTTCAGTGCATCGGTCAGGTACAGTACGAACCGTTTGCCCATATTGGCATGCATACTACACACCCCAGTCTTGGCCTGTGGAAGGAATACCACCTTAAAATAATGTTGCACTGAACGTGCACGCTGGAATGTGATATTTAGTGGATGAGGCCAAAGAACTGCATGTGGTACCACTGGTCCATAGGGTAACTTGAGTAGTTGACATATGCCGATCATCCTTCTATTTATTGAATTTGATACTTTATTTTAAAATAAAAAGAAAAATGATATCAGAAACTAAATTTCCAAGTCAGTTCCAGGATAGTCTACCCTATTAACATTTTAAAATTTGAAGCTGTAACATCGATAAACTATTTTACCGCATTTGAAACTACCCGCATGTTGGGCATAACCGTGTTACAGGTAATGACAAATTTTTGTCATACAAAGAGATACTTCCCCAACTTTGGTAGTCAATTGTCTTACAATAATATAAAGCAGTTTTTTAATTTTGTTAAGGAGAGCAACAAGCGAAGTTTGAGGAGCCTTGTGGCTGAGCTTATTGGGCGTTAATTGTAGATATGTTTTGGTAAATAGTATTTTAAATGTTAGTGTTTCTTATTATTAAATAATCTCCCGCCATTAATCAAAGGCAAGACCCCTGAGATTCTCATGTTCGATTCAAGTATTTAAGAGTCTTCCTGTTCGAGTTCCCTGCTACGATCGCAAGGATCGGGTAATTTATTTTAAAATGCGATTGTAACATATACGTAATCAATTCTGCGTAAGCAGTGGAGCCCGGTTCAGCATTTGCCAACACACTGATGAGACGGACCTAAAGTACAAGTGAGTAAAGAAATCGCTTGAGTAGAAAGTTTATGTGAAGGAATTATCAGTGACTTAATCGGCATCAGCAGCGTCATTGTTAATTTCATCAAAAACACTGTAAATCACAATGGCTATTTTTTCCATTATCACTCTTGTTCTTCTTCACCATCTTTATGCCGAAGATGATTGAAGAAATTTCACAGCTCAAAGAGAAAAACCTAGAGGATACGTTCAAAAGACGGTTCCGCATAATGCCGCTATAGGTACGGTTACGTCTATGCTAGGGGTGACCAAACTTTTGCATACCAAGCGCCAATTTTTTGACAGATGAGTTCAGATGCGCAATGTGAGTCGAGCACATTTTATAGCACCTTACGTTCATGCCATAAGAGGATAGAATATGCTTCGCTCAGGGGACGAAAATGAATAAGTCTACTCAGTTAAAATAAGTAATTCAATGAAACATCCATCTTCATAAGTCAAGAATGATGTTCGTGTACGAGAGGGTGATGGCTTCATGATGCTGCTTTAGCTGACAGGTAGTTTGGTGAAGATGACTCTGGACTACAGTTGGCACTGAAAGCAAGATCAGCTTGGAACTTGGAATTGTCTGTTCTCTCTGTTTGTCAGAACAACTGTTATTAAAAACTTCTATATCTGACTTTTGGTCAGTCGTTGTATTTATTTATTATACATGTCTAACTGTACAACGGGCTTTAACAATGTAAAGAGTGCAATGAGCCACTTTTAATTGTTCAAAGCGCCACGTTTGGCGCATGCTCCTCGGTTTGGCCACGTCTGCCCTAGACGCCAAGTGAAGCGTACTTGAATTAATTCGGGACCTCGCAGCGACTTTTGTGCTGTGGCCGATAGGGACATTTTTGTACTGAAAGGGGTGGGGGCTTAAATATTCGAAAGATCGACATAAATCTCCTCAGTGGGTGAGCTCTACAACAACTGCAACTCACCAACATTTTATCACAGTTCGATACATAGTACGGGAACACACGCTAGATACGAAGATACATTCAATTTTATTGATACACAGGAATATTTGGAGGAGACTTATTAGAACTAACAGTTCCATATGGCGAGATACTTATATTTAAAGTCAATAACTGAAATATTCCCAATGGAGTAATGAGAGATTCAGAAAATTACTTACTGCGTACGTAATCATATTTTTGTTGCAGCCATACGAATCCTTAATAGGACAATTTAAAAATTTAACAGGAATTAAATCTATTTTATTTGCTTAAATATTAATAACAGGCGTTATTGTGCAGAAAAAAAACCGTTTCTACAGAACTCGTACCACATTCGTACGGAGAGTCAAGAAGTAATTATGCATATAAATGGCTTGAGAACTCTGTAGGCTTTTTTCTTATCAATACATGTTGCGAACTATTTTTAATGTAATAGACGGCTTACTATATTGAACATACATAAATTAATTTAAAAAAATGATAGCCACTACGGGGCAAAAGGCACATACTATGAGTGAAGTTGGAGTCCATTACAGAACTCAAGAATACAATTGAAACAGGACTCTGACGACGGCAGAAATGAAAGATTCCTGCGCTTTGTTTCCAACTAATTGGATAAGATATTCCTCTTATAAGCATCGATTTAAATCCTTTGGATTGTTTATTACATTGGGGCAACTTTTCTAACGTGGACACGTGGAGCGCAGTAGCAGGGATGGCTTCTTCTCTCTCTGCTTTTCAATTAAGATTCCTATAAACGGAGACCCCGAGGTGTAAGCTACGGGAAAGCAGATCTTGGGCAAGAAGTTAGGCGGGGAGAGAGGAATGCTGCTTCCCCGCAGAAAATTAGTCTCCAACTATCGGAAAGGAGTGCGACAAGTACCAATCTACTTGATGCTCTGGGTTTTACCTGAAACGTATTTATATGGGTCAGTCAAATGAAAACGGAACATCCGCCATCACGTGAAAATGGAATTTGTTTTATTCTGAAACTAGATAACAAGAGCAAGGCAATAAGCTTTTGTATGCGTCACGTTGAAATAGCGGATTTTGAGAAAAGGAAACTGTGAAACCTGGAAGCTTGCACAGTCGTGCGTCCAGTACTAGAATACGGCTGTATATTTGTTGGGATCTGTTCCGAATATATCGGGTCGAGACACTGGAAAGGGCACAGAGAGCAGCGGTGTGCTGAATGAGAAGGTTCATCAATTAGGTTGGGATATGTTAGAAAAACAACGAGAAAATTTACATATCGGGGCTCTCTTTAAAGCGTACACAGGTCAAAAATCCTGGGAGGATATTGCGTCAAAGCTTTTAGAAGGAAATTATTTCAGTATAGGGGATCATAATTTTAAAATTTGGCAGAGCAGCTTTAAAACTGATTTTGGGAAATATTCAGAAGTTTTTGAAACATTCCTTACCAATAGCAACGTTTTTCTGGGAAGAATTAGGAAGTGAAAATGTAGTGAACTGTAGTGTGACGAAAAAAAACCGTCTGAACAATGGGTACTTTTTATCTTTTTTCTTTCAGATGAAATTTATATTATTATTTTTAACTATTCACATTACTTATTTTAAGCTTATTTTTCGTAATTGCCACCGAGTGCTACTCAATTGCAGTATCAATAAATTCAATTCAACCCCCACGACCCAAAATGTTTTTTTTAATTTACCCTAAAAAAACAACAGAATTGTGATAAAGTTGAATTCATTGAATATATAAGAAGTATGGTACCATTTATTTGTGATCACTTCAGGGCAAACCTTATAACTCGCAGTTGGTTTAGAACAGGTTGCGCTATCGTACGTTTCGGAGCCAATTTTCAATGCTATAAAAGGGGATCACCCTCATGTAGCCTGCTACCCCAAATCCTAAAAAAATTCCTATTTCGAGAGAGGATTGCCTGTGGGAGGTTTCTCTCGCAGTGACTAAGGGGCTCACCTGACTATGTCCGGAATGCCTCGTACTCTCTTTAGTTCTTTCGAAGTTCTCACACACCTACACCTATTTTAGAACGTATATGCACTGCGGTTGAAGACCTTGGCCATAAGGCAGGAGTAGGCCGCAGAACTTGTTGGATCAGACGGTCAACTGCTTCCTAAAACTGGGAATACTGTGACCCCACAGCAAGCGCGTCTCCCGTCATTCGGAAGCGCACGAGAATTGCACCCAATGCCCTACCTACCTGATGCAGGTTTTCTAGGATTTTCTCTGTATCTCTTTAGGTGAAACACCGGCTAGGATCCTTAAACAATGGCCGGAGGCCCTAGTCAACCCTTGGCTACCTTGATCTACCTTTCGCATCCCTTCGTTTTCAATTCCCTTCCTATGCTAATAAAGGGGAGTTGCCTGTTTCAGGATCCTCCTCATGTAGCCTGTTAACCAAAAAAAATACTATCCGGGCAACAATTCAATGAATATATAAATATCTTCGAAACTCTTCAAGATATCGAAATAAAACATACACGAAAATTTAAGTTAAAATTCCTGTTTCAATCCCTGAAATATTCATTGAAATCCGTTCAGCCGTTTCGTAGCATAAACAGATCAAGAGCATAGGTTATTACCCGCTTTCATTTTGGAGACTTTAACGCACGTATAAAAAAGAAACATTCAAGTAGAATTAATATATATGTTTATTTGTGTATATTATATTAATATTATTATCGAAATGAAGTATTCACTAATATTTCAGTTAAATTGCCTTTTTTTAAACTCTCAAATTTTCATTTAAATCAGTTGAACCATTTCGGAGCCTATTCGAGACAAAACATACGGACAGACAGTGAGAATGATAGACAGAACCTTCATTTTTATTTATTGGAATAGATAATTACCAGAAGTGTTAAAACAATTATCCCACACGGAGACGGGAGGATCAAATCTAGTTTTGTAGAAAGAGCTACGTCGCTGACGAATCCACAATGACACCCACTCTTGCACTTCGCCGCCCGAATGAAACCGACGTCCAAGAATGCATTTTCAGTTCACAAAACGTGTTGAAATCACTGGTTTGTTGAAGTGTTTGTCATAAATTCAAAACGCCCTGGAACGCTGTCGGATGGAATTATTACCAATATGGTGAAGGATGCGCTTCAGATATTTGGCTGTTTGTTTGTAGGAAAGAAGCCACCAGGTGTACGGTCGTCATGTAACGCGTCGGACTAGAGACGCGAGTACAGCTATGAAATATGTGAGCTGTGTACAAGGACATAGTTATTTTTCTCTGGCCAAAATGGTATTTTAAAGCAACTTTCGAGAGAAGTTAAACGTGTTTAGGACGTATGAACGGTCGTTTAGACGAACGTTTCTCACCGGAACAATGGTTCGCTGCCGGTGTCAATTAGTCATGCAGGAAACTTCTCTCCAGACACTTACCCACGGTAACAGCGCACTTCTCCTCTAATTGTGCTGTGTGGGTTGTGGGCTTTGTACCAGACTAGCAATTACTTACTCACTTTCTGCTTTATGATCTCCTAGTCAAATTATTCAAAATGGTCTGCGTGAACCTAATTTTGCTATGAAACGAAAAGAAATATGCACTCGCAGAAAAAAATATTTCGCGCTTTTAATTTTGGCTATGTCAAATAAAATACTTTAATGTATCCCAGAAATTATATTTTTTATAATTACAATTCATTAATTCGATTATAAAAGGCGAAAACATTTATTTGACAATTTGCACGTTAGATGTGTGGAACAAGGTATTTTTTTACAAACCGCAAATTTAAATTCTGATAACGTTCCGAATGTGTGTCTAA
Organism: Eucriotettix oculatus; assembly: GCA_034510155.1. Classification (NCBI taxonomy): domain Eukaryota; kingdom Metazoa; phylum Arthropoda; class Insecta; order Orthoptera; family Tetrigidae; genus Eucriotettix; species Eucriotettix oculatus. The sequence goes on from JAEMUL010000008.1 coordinate 315,577, forward strand.
TTCCTGTTTTACGTTAAATATGCCCCTAATTTGCTTCTTATCAACCAAAATGGAAGTACACAATTTATTGTTTGAAGTAGTATGTTTACTAAATAATTAAAGTCTATAATTACATCGTTAACTTCGTAGTCAGAAAGCATGAGGAAAAATTAGAAACGATTATTGTAATTTTTTATGGTAATGGAGGTAACAGAGCCGCGTACATTTTCTTCCATATTGAAAAGTGTTTCCTGTCAAGTGCCATTAAATAGAAATGTGAGACGCTGATTCACTTTCGCGTCTAATGCTGATGTGGGGCTCCCTCCCACGCATGCGCCAGCTCGGAAACAGTTTCGCGCTCATAAGGCTAGGTTTACACGGGCAGTGATGACTGCCAGAAAACGAGGGACAGTGATGTCAGTGGCGTGTCAACATACGTCAGTACTGCACTGACAACTGCCAATCCATCGCTGAAACGAGAGCACTGCCTCACTTTTCTTGGAGCGTCTCAACAGTATGTCACTCATGACTGACGTTTCCCCTCCACCGACCTAGACGCTGCCCTCATGGGAGGCCAGTTAGTGGCAGTTACGGTTGTCAATTATCGATTGTGAACGGTGAGGCAGGGTTGACAGTCGATTGCGCGATGGTAAACAGTTTGTATTTTGCATTTTCAATACGCGTGCAGTTTCGTATAGTGTGCGATTGGTTTAAGTGAATATTTGTTGTGAACAGCGACCAGAATTTTGGTTCAGAAATAATTTAGGATAAAGTTCGTTTGTTGCACCTAATCGCCTATAAATTTTTAGGTTAACTTTCCAAAAATATTTATTGTCCAGCCTCCAACGGCACAAACTTTAACTGGAAAAAAATACGCAAAAGAATGATGTATAGCTATAAACATACTACTGTCACACGTAATGAAAAATAATTCATTTCGTTTTGTTCAGTAATTGACAACTTTAAGGGGAATAAAACAACAAGTAATAGAAACCGACCCAATTAAACACTGAAAACCAGCTTCAAAGTACATGTGCTGTTTTTATTATTGCTTGATTTCTGTAGTAATAATATAAAGCAATATTACTAAACAACTGTTTTCATTTTTATGTATCTATAATACAGAAGCGTAACACTGAATTTGACTTTTTCAGGAACCCTTCCTCGTTACGTCTATTCTATCACAAATACAAAATGATTAGTTCCTGTTTATGGACATTATGCGTACGCGAAAACACAAAGGGGAAAAATATTCAACTTGATATAAACAATATATTGACACTATGCATCATCAACATTCCAACCTGACGTAGTTGCCAAGAAATGGCAGAGAAGTATAAACATGCATCAGAGTTCTCTGCCCGTTCTGTAGTGAGGGCAGCACTTGCACAGAATTGTCAGTGAAGAAGTGGGCAGTTATCTGCCCAATATGTAAACGGTAGGTACTGCACAGCCAACCCAACTTCGACGAACATCACTGCCCGTGTAAACCTAGCTTAACTCTCTCATTCATTACGCAGACGCGCCGTGGTCAGTCAGGCGTTGATCAGCTCAGGATGTCACATGGATAAAGCACAACCGGAGAAAGCTCCAATGCGGGGAAAGCGGCCGAGAATAAGTCACAGACATCTCAGTCACGCGAAAATGTTACTAGCACTTCCACAACAGACGGCTTCTTCAAACCTTACTAGTTTATTGACATGAAAAAAAAATTAAAACCAGTTACGTTATTAGACCGATGGAACTAGGAAAATTCAAACTATTAAATAAAGTAAGTTGGATGTTAGCTGAGTAGACCCAATTCATGCACAGAACAATTCGAGTCAATACCTCGTAGATAATTTCGTACTACAATGTCCTTTGTAACACTAAACTTTTAGTAATGACAAAGTTATTGCATAAAGATCATCAGCAGTCTCAAATGTTGTTATAAATATCTTCTGACAAATATACGTACACGAATATATCTGAAAAATATATGACATTTATTATTACGTATGTTGATTTCTTTACAACATAGTTTTCTGACTTTAAGAACTTCGACACCTGACGAAGTCAATAGCAGTGCACGGATTCCATCACAAAATATGCAAGAACAAGAGTTTCCACGATTCTGACAGCAATTGTGTGAGCGATTTGTATGATCAGCTGTAAAAAACGGGTATACTCACTGCTAGACTTCTGTAAATAATAATCAATGCGAACACTAAAATACGAAGAACAAGGTGCGATACCAAAAGATATGTAATCTAAGTAACCTATGCTCAACTTGTGCGCATTTAATCTGATAAAATAATAAATTTACAACAGACAAAAAGACAGCCAAAAAGTCAGCATATAAATGTATCACTATTTATTCAAAGCGACGTTTCGTCTCCATTTTGAGACTTCCTCAGGCGTACTACATACATAATATTACAATAAATTAAATTTGGGTTCTATGATAAAATTTTTAATTTTCTTCTCCATTGTTAAAATTTAACTGCCGAAAACACTCATTGTTACTACATCATTTCGGCCGTAGCCGTCAGGGGCTGGAGATGGAACAAATTCCTCTCATGTAATTCTTCACCTGTACATTCAATAATCTTTTCGGCTGAGGGAGTCAATGAGTAAATAGGATGCATTGCTAAATTAGTAAGTTTTAAACCATGTTTTTTATATATAAATTTAAAAATTGTAACATAGAACCCATATATGTAATATTGTGTTTATAGTACGCCTGAGGAAGTCTCAAAATGGAGACGAAACGTCGCTTTTGAATAAATAGTGATAAATTTATGTACTGACTTTTTGGCCGTCTTTTTATAAATTGTAAAGTCCCTACTTTCACACCCTTATGGCCATTTAAATGACTACAGGACTTTTTAAACGTGTGAATTATTATATTTTAATGATATTGCAGCTATAGTGTAAATCAACCTTCTGATGTGAGGGAATCGGTATATTTACTGTGTTCAGCAGAAATTTTCAACCTTTGGCTGTCACTGGATGGACGCCATAAACAGAGTTACATATAATTTAATTATTTATTATAGTTACGTAACGATAACATGTTTACATTCAATTAATAAAGTGATTTAAGAAACTATTGTCTTTGAAAAATAAATTACTTTTTGATCCTGAATAAATACATTTCACTGGCCAGATAAATCTCTTAGATATAAGCTTTCAACTGTATTTTATGGTTTTCGCAATCAATATGAATACTACATTTACTTTCTATATATATATATATATATCGTAACTAAGGCCGACGATTCCCCCAAAAGTGATGCAGTGAAAACCCCGCATGAGGTAGGTCGAGCTCGCAAACACAACCTCGGAAGTAGATATTTTTTATAAAGACAATATTAATATTACAACATACCGGATTGAAAATCTTGGCTGATTCCATCTGAAGTTAACTGCATTGTCACCTCGCTGTAAATGTCATCCTACAAAGTCACCTACAAGGTCCAAAGATTGCCTTTTCTTAGACATTTTTGTCGTGAATGTTCCTGCTGCCGGGTTTTAAAGAGCAAGGGCGAGATCCTATCGTGAGACTTTCACTCCTCCCAATCTTCTTTCGCTGCTTTTGTTCTTTAGAGAAGCAGTCAGGCCGAATTAAAAGCTGGAGAAAATGGTGTTACTAAACATCATACCAATTAAACCAGTCCCTGTTCCGCACTTTGCACAAATTTGTGGTTATAACACTTTAAATATTAAAATCGCATAAATATCGTCCTCTACTTTACCACCTGGCATTCAACAAATCCTTCGTTCATCTACTTATCATTCGACGCATTTTGTGTACTTTTTGGTGACATTTTCTTAATTCACTTCCCATAAGTATAATTTGAGTAAATTATTTACTTTACCTACCAGGTCGTATACACTGCCTAATATATATTTTTTATGATCGTCCTCATCCAAGGCAAAAGTATAAATACTACAACCTTACTGCTACAATCTATTGAAATATGTTAAAATACCATTATTATTATTATTAAAAATGTGGATAATAATATAAATAGTAAATAAAATGAGTGACACGAGTGAGTGACCCGCACGCCGTACATATATTTACAGTGAAGACAGTTTCTGCAATCATCAGTTTGATACGTATTTAGGTTCATATAGTTGATTTTATTGGAAATTTTTTTATTAAGCTCACAATACTGATAGCATGTATTTTATGTCGTGGCTTAGATACATTCGATTCCCAGGGTCGTCGTCACAAATCTTATACATCATTAACTTCTACTGTGATGAATTTCGAATAGTTGTAAAATTTCCACTTTACATCCTGGAAAGAGACGCTTAGTGTTTCTAAATTACGCAATTTTCTATAAACACAAACAGAAATTGGAAAAATATACGTTTATCACTTTATATCTGTCAAAGTTCCGTTCCTTGACTTCCAAATTTCGAACAAATTTGAACTTGCACCTATAAATAAATCCTGACCAAAGTTTGAAGCAATACAGCGTTGGTATGAAACTGAAACCAGCGACCGCAATACTCCATAGTTCGTTTGTTATTCAGCACATAAAATGCTTGTAATATTTGGGTCAGGAAAAGTTTCCGATTAAATAAATCCATGAACAATATTATATGGAAAATATTTGTAATTAAAAGGCTATATAAGATAATAGGAGCAAGTGAAGGTGATGTGAGCGACCTTTCGAATTGCATTCCATGATTGTCAGAGAGGAGAGCGGCGTCTCGTGAGGACGGAGTTCTCAGCGCCTGTGTTCAAGGACGGCGAGACCTGACCTACTCGCACAAGCAGAATCTCCACTACAATGGAACGATTAAATGTCACACAGCTCTACTTAAGAAATTGGTGAACGGCTTTGTCAGAGAAACGTTCCCGTATCAACAGTTACTATGTCGTTGACGGGCTGTGGATTAAGTGTGAAATAATTCAACTGGGTCAGGCACGAGCTTCACACACTGGGAAATTCGCAACCCTATGTTTAAATGTTAACAAATGCTCCCGTAAGCGTTTTCCCTGCTTCCTTTACCTGCGCGAAAACAGAATGTATAATCCATTACTATAATAGTCGTTTGTTTAATTTTTCAGCACCGATGGTACAGTGTCCATTATTTTCAACTTATTTAATACAATGTCTTGAAGTACTTCGCGATTTAAAATATCCTGTATATCTCAAGAACTAATTTCAGATAATACTGTGTTATTGAACTCCACCATCTGCACTTGCTATTCATACCTGTTATAAGTATAAATTTTGCCTTCATGTGTTATTTATCTAAAACAATCTTGTCATCCATAGCTAATATTTAAATATTTTTAGAATTACCTCTAAATTTCCACACTTGATTTCAAATAATTGTCACCGTTCTACCCTCAGAAATCTACAGAAAATGAAGAATACCAGAATATTTTAGTAAAAACATAATTATACCTATACCGAGGGAGACTGGGGCTGATAGAAGCGAACAGCACAAGACAATTCGTTTAGTATCCAATGCATGCAAAATATTAACTAAAATAGTATATAGGAGAATAGAACGTCAAATAGAATGCGAGTTAGGAGAAGATCAATTTTGGTTTAGGAAGAATGTTAGGACAAAAGAAGACTAATTTTAGAAGACAGATTAAGTCAAAACGTTCATGGCATTGTAGATTTAGAAAAAGCGTTTGATAATGTGAACCGGAACACACTATTAAGGATTATTTAGAGCACTGGAAAAATATATCGAAAAGGAATCATACAGCAAGGAGAAGAAATAAAAACCCTACGATTTGCCGATAATATTGTTGTATTCCGTAATTCAGAAGACGACATGGAAACCATAATAAATAGGATGAACGGGGTCATGGACAAAGAGTTCAATATGAAGATTAATAGAGGGAAAACCAAGGTAATGGAGTGCAGTATGGGAAATAGTGGAATAACAAAGGGTGTTAGATTGGGAAGGGATATTTTGACAGAAGTTAAGGAATTCTGCTACTTGGGAAGCGTAATAACTAGGGATGGTAGAAGTATAGTAGACATAAAGATTAGGATAGCATGGATAAGGAAGGCTTTTGGAAAAAAATTGAATTAACTTGGGAGTAATATAAGTGCGTTTATTAGGACGTTATATGGGAGCGAAACGTAGATGGTAGAAGTTGCAGAAAGGAAAAGAATAGAAACTTTTGAAATGTGGTGTTATAGGATAATAGTGGAAATCAGATGGGAGGGAAGTGTGTGGGTTGATAATAGAAGACGGAGGAAAGGATGGAATGTTCTAAGCAGATTAGGGAGGATGTGGGATGTTATACAAGTTTCATGAACGTAGGCCAGTTTTTTCTTATTATGTTTTCTATAATTAGTGAAACGTCTATGTTCTATATTATAGTCATATGTATATACTGTCGTTCTGTATATGTTATTAAATCATTACCTGTAATTGACTTAAATTTGACTTGTCCGATTTTCTCAAGCAGGTTGAATGGAACAAAAATATGTAATATAATTTAATCTTATATTCAGTGTTCGATGTTGTGAACGAATATTCATAGTTATAGAGTATTATATTTTATATAAAATTTCATTAATATGTAACAGTAGTGTACTTCTTTATATCATTTAAATATCGTAACAAGTGCGAGGTATCTACAAATCAATACCAGTGAAAAATATATTTTAAAAAAGTCATTATAAATTAATTGAAATTATATACTGTGCACTTGCCTGTCAGCAAAAGCTTGCTGCATTCATGTCTTTTAAAGTATGCATGAATCCTGTGTTACAAGCGTGACAAGTTTAATGAAAAAACTACTTATAACACACCACATATAAATTCTTTAAAAAGACACCTGTTTTGCTTGGTTTCTAATCTTACCATCCAAATACGTTTCTGTAAATTTTGGTTAATATCCGAGATATATCTTAGAAAGTTAACTGAATTCCCAATTGCTAGCGAAGCGTTCAGTGTTGAGGTAAGAGTTCGTTGACCGCAAGAACGCGTAATTGTCAAGTCCGTCCCACGAATGTTGAGTAGGTCGATACGGAATCCCGGTTATGCGAGCTGGACCTTGGTCTTACCTTGAGGGACTGACAATGAAACGCCTCGGTGCCGTAGTCATTCTTCTCACCTCTCCTTTTACTTCCCAACTTCCTTCTTTTCATAATTACCTATTTCAGACTTCTTGTGACACTATCGGAAGCCAAATTCAAATTGTATTTTTTTCGAATGTTCATCTTTTAATGATAATTTATTGTTAAATTTTCTATCTCCAAGCAAATTAAGATATACTTATAATTTATTTAAAGTGATATCAATATACGAGCACGCGAGGGTATGTCATCAAAACCCGATCACTACTTCACAATACACATGAATTATTATAAACTTTTAAATTTCAACCTATATAATTTAACTATAAAAGGCGAGCGAGCAATAAAGTGTTTCTCGTACAGACATAAAATTACATTATATTACTATGTAAACATGAATGTCACTTCACGTGACAAATGTGACTTACTTGCTATGAAGAATACGGAATGAAATCAAAATTCTATGATTTTTTAAACATTTATTCATTATAAACTCGACTATATTATAAATAATAATTAGCTAGTCAATTTCAAATTATTACTTTTAACTATTATTTACTGTTACTTAAAAATATGTTATTATTAACACCAATAATAATAGAATAATAATAATACGGAATACAAAGAAACATAGAAGAACCAATACACGAAAAGAGTTAACTCCCTCAATATTAATTTATTCATTGAATAAATGTAAATATAAAATTAATAGTTACGTTATCTGAATTCAGTAAAATTAAAGAACAACGTAGTAAAACTGGCAGATATAAAATCTTTGACTACAATTTACGTGCAAGAAATCTTCTTCCTTGACTATGCAACCCTTCAGAGACTTTGGCCTACCAAGTCGACTGCGTACTGGCTTCTTACAGGACACATTCCGAATACGTGGTCAGCGTATCGATTCTCCAGCGGTCCTAATCCCAGTTTCCGTGGCCGTGGACGACACAAACATACAAGTTCACGCCAGGATTCAAACCCAGGGCCTCTGTGTTACGAAGCAGCTACGCTAGCCACTACATTACACCACAGGAGGTCAGCACGTACAACAAATACACTTCAAAATTATTTCTTCCTTTCCATTTTTTTAAATGGCGTTTAAAAGACGTTCCCAAGCAGGAACGATACGTCGTGCTATATTTGTAATGACCTTAAATTCTTCACTAAATTATATTTATGGTTATTTGGCTGCTATATACATAAATATAATTTTTTCTGTTAAAAATTTTCATTTAGACTCTATGTTCTAAATAGAAACCTCATTATTGTTATGGAGACGTAGCATTTCTTGACGCGACGATTTGGAAATAAATAAAAATCAGGGCGATGTGTTGCTGGTTTTACAAACCATATATTTAGACTTTAAACATGTATAACTACCGGAGGATAATAAGTTTCATAATATAAGACACTTTGAAGTATGAGTTCCGCAAATTTAAAATGTATTTCCACTATTCTTTTAACGTTTGTTGCAGTTATTGTTTTTTTGAACCTCCAAACCGCACAGAACTGAAAGAGAAATTTATAACAGCGGTTACTAACCGCTCTCTGGTTTATGATAAAATTTCTGATTGTTCAGTGGAACTGCCTGGTGACCTTTCAGAGGAAAAAGAATTAGTATGTATTATTATTATTAGCACCGAATTTATGCCATTCCGTACCTGCACAAAACTATGTAATTCACATTTAGAAATAAGTGCTTAATGTATTTAAAAAGTAGAATTCCAAAAGAGTACACGACTAAAATGAGAATAAAGTATTTGACGTCTTGAACGAATCTCAAAGCAGTTCTTTATTAAGTTTAATTCTAATGAGACGTTAATACTTTTTCCGTATAGACGATCAAAGTTGTGTCCACTTGAGTTGAAATGAGCTAGGAGCGAGCTCGTAGTAATTCATGAGACCCCAAATTCGCGATTTCCCGAAAGTCGTTGTTGATTCTCCCTGTTCACTTTCTTCTAGCAAATGTCATATAAAACAATGAATTACACAAGCTTGTTTCTAACGGGCGCCGTTACGTGTTTTCATTGAAGCAAAACGCCCACTTTCGAAAAGCAACAGGTGGAAAGCAGAATTGCACGCTACTGTTTGTTGCTGTTGGAGCAGACCAAGTGAAGGGAGACACGTGCAGCGACACTCATACACGTGACCTCCAAGGCGATGCTATGTTGGTCTGTCCAACACCCCAGGAAGCAGGACTATCCTTGACATATAACTCACATAGTCATCATTCCTATGCGAACACTAATTTGCATCACTCATTAGTCATATAATTAGATCATTTATATATTTAAGAAAACAAAAAATTAGATATGAAAACTTAACGAATGTAAATACAAAATGTTTTGTACAGTTAAAAAGGGACCAAGATGACTTATGGCACAGTTAATCACATATAAAGCTTAATTAACATAGTTGACCGATGTTATCGACTAACAGTTTCTGTTCGTGCTAAAACTCAAATAATGTTGAGGGAAGGAACAATAGATGATCTGTGCATTTGCACTGCAAAATTTTTACGTTTTCTTAAATTTTACATTTACTTAAACCAGCATGATTTGTTGTCTTTAAAAGTTTATTCTGCTTCAAATACTGTCCAAACGTTTTATTCACTAGATCCAGATGATTTATCGCACACCAACCTCGCTTATGGCAAAAGATATATTACTTCCAATATTTATTTTCCGTCTCCTATTGGATTTCCACTTCAAATTCCCTTCCGTTCAGAGGAAAATTGTCATTTATAGGAACATCTACAAGGTAGCCTGTCAACCTAAAAAAGTATCTTTGCTATGCTTAAAGTGTAACGGTTCGAAATTCAAATAATGTTGAGGGAAGGAACAATAGATGATCTGTGCATTTGCACTGCAAAAATTTATGCGGATGTTAACTGTATTTATTCATACCTGCAATTATGCTAATATTATTGCAAAACAGAAAACTAAAGACTGAGAAAAATCGTATAAACATTCACAAAGATCCAACCATAAACAATAGAAAAACAGAGCTTGAATGTACGACACTAATATTTCAAAATCGTGTAACAAGAATTTTGTGTCATTACAGCAAGAAACAACTGTTAACTTACAGACTTGCAAATAAATAATCACCCAACAACATAAAAGTAAGCGTCTAAAATAAAAAACGACAAATTTTATTTCCAGTAAAAATATTATTTAGCTAATCTAATTTCTTTTAAATTTGTTCACTTTATATCAGTATTATTATTGTTGCTATTATAAAACCCATTTCCGTAAATATTCTAATCCTATTCCTCAATGATAAAGGCAACTTTAAACAAATGAAAACCAACACTTTGTCAAATAATTACCTCCGATTTCATCGTAAAGATAAAGTAAAGACACAAGCTATTCACATAATACATAAAATGCCTTAGATAAAGAAGTAGTCAATAAATAGATACAAATAAGTGATAATATGAAATCCTCATAACGTTTTTGCAACCCTTTCTTATTTCGTGAGGTGATTCAACGTCGCAAGAGCCATAAAAACTACAGAAACAAGACGAGATTAAAATCCTTTTGAAATATCTCAAGAGTAATTTCCACGTATGCGAAACGCAGTACTAAAATATATACGGAAATTTTACACAATTATAAATGATATAAAGTAATTATGTAGAAAGAAAAGTTAGTAAATTCTTTCAATTCGGTTGCCGGCAGAATCCGCACTACAGCTAGAAAATTGGACACCAGCTTTGTGTCAGGTTGGTGATTTGACAATGGTAACAATTCGTTCCCGGGAAAAACAGTACACAAGAGATTTTAAATTGACAGTTGACCAGTGTCTCTCATTACACCTCCTTTCTTCCTTGTCATTTTCGTCATTTCAATCGTCTGGGACTTTATCTTCTAATAATACCATATTAACTAGACAGTAGAAAAGTTGAGCGATAATATTTTAAGCAACAGTATACAATGTAACAAGGCTAATTTATGAGCGTTTATTTACAATGCTTCCAAAAATGACATTCTCACAGATGCTTAATAAACCAAAAAGAAACATGATTTTTCGAATAGAAAGAAATAGTAGGATAATGGCGTACCTTGTGTGGACGAGGGCCTGGCTAGGACACCGACGACGACGACGTGGAGAAGCGCTCCGGCCAGCAGCGCTACGTTGACCAGCGCCATGTTAGCCTGCTCGACACACACTGAGCCTCTGAGGCGCTTTCTAGACCTACCTGCCACCCGCGCCACTCTCTCCCTCCCCCCCCTCTCTACCTCTACCTCTACCTCTACTTCTCTACTTCACTTCCCTCACATGCGCATTTACTACCATTCATCAGCTTTATTTCATTACCGTACCTCTGGCTGGCCTCTTCCCGGATCTTGACAGGGTCAAGTTTTATCATCTGCTTTCTAATTAGAAAGCATTGGTAACCGTGATACCAATCTATCACTCAATAAAACTTCTTTACAGTATACAACATAGTGACATCTAGTTTCAGGATATTAATTTGTTGAAAAAAGATTGGAATAACTTTGAGACAATAGAAAACGTAACGGGATTCCAGTCGGGTGGTGTCGTTTGTAATCCACAACGTTTCTATGGCTGACACCGCCATCTTCTTCGGGTGAAGAAGCCATAAAAACGTTGTGGATTACAAACGAGAACTCTTCATCCAACTTTGAGACAGTTTCGGCTGCTGTTCCTCAAAGATCGGTTCTCGGTTCAGCTCTCTTTTACTGTAAATAAATGACTTCGTTTAAACTCCTTTGTACTTCAAATATACGCAGATGAGACATCCCTTCTCTATTTGGGAAAATCACGGAAGGAACTTAAGAACAATTTATCTCTACTCTGGGAATCTGCATATACATACTTTGGAAGCAATGAATACCCTTCAATAAATAAATGACAATTCATCTGTATTAATGTAATGTAAACCCCATAGACCACACCAAAATGTAGTGCCGTTCTGGTGCAGATGTGATCGGATCCAACAGAATTAATTCTCAAAGAACTGTTTTATAGATTTGAGAAAGATTGTGTTTTAATAGTTTGAATTCCTACTTCGACTTAAAAAAACTTTAAATGCGCATTCGAACCAGCTGATTAAGTGCTCATTCTCCTTGAACATTAAATATCTTAATACATTCAACAAGGAATTGTGGATCATTATGTAACCTGGCAGGAAGGTACGTATCAGGTATAAATGCAACAGATTACTAATACTAAGCGATTGCGCATTGGGTAATGCCTCCAGAGGTGGTCGAACTGCGGCCTCAGTGGAGTATAAAACAGATAGCAGAGCTGGTTTGCGTGCACCTCATCTGTTGCAAAGAGACACTTGGGACAAAGAGATGCCTCTGTTGGAGACTGGTAGGGGACGCATTATCTGGATGATGGAAGCCGGGTGGTGAGCCTAGCGGGTAGTGAGTAGGTGTTGCGACCAGCGGACAAGAGAGAGTTTGCTGACACGGCGACCAGTTTTCGGACGCCCTCGACAGAGCAATAGTATCAGACGATAAGCATACGTAGTGCCAACGGTCTCATTGTTGTCCATCCGGGCACAGACAGAACCTTCCCTACGCGCCCCACCCATTACGTGTGCTACCACCGTCGCCGCTGTGTGGAGTGGTGTCGCACTCGACCTAATTGAAAAAAGTCGTCCATATTCAACTCGGGCAGTGATGACAGTCGTGATGGTATGGAGTGCATCCTTCTGCCACATGTTTTGTTACTCCTGGCTGTGTTCCCAGGAGTTATTTTTCAACAGGATAATACTCGGCCACACACAGAAAGGGTGTCACAGGACACACTCTGCCCTTCGCTGGTGTGCGCGATCCCCACATTTGTCAGCGATGGAGCATGTCTGGGATCACTTGGGATAGCAAGTTTGACAGGGTATGAGTTAGGCCGCTTTAGAGACCCGTTTACAGCAACTATGGAACGAGATGCCGCAGAACATCATAAGGGTTGTTAATATTTTCATTTAATGTATGTTAAATTAATAATGCTTTATTCAATTTAACATAAGATCAACATTTTTATTTCAACAGAACACGTCGATACATCTTTGAACAGAAGACTAGACAAAACCAAAGAACACATACATTCATAGCGAGTAATACCACCTGAGCAAAAAAACAGATCTAAACTTAATTCTCTACAATCCCCCCTTCGGAAGAATCATGAATTTGTGAATGATCATTCCGCAATTTTTATTGGATTCACAAGTTGGCGGCGATGAAATTCGTGCGTTTTCTGTAATTGCCACTACATCGTCAACATGGACGGCTAGTACGGCTCTCCCTTCTTTTGTTTTCATTTCATAGACACATGGATCAATCAGGTTGCGAACAAAACCCATTTTCTCCAGTTTCATATTAAAATGGTCGTTCCAACATCTTCCACTTTGTTTCAATCCATATATGGACCTTTGTAGTTTGCATACCAGATTTTCTTCACCTTTACGCACAAAGCCTTCTGGTTGCTCCATATACAATATTTCCTTCAGGTCACTATGAAGATAAGCTGATTTGACATCAAATTGATCTACAAGCCATTTTTCTTCCACGGCGACAGCAATAAGTAACCTCAAAGTCTCGAAACTTGTTACCGGTGCGTAGATTTCGTCATAATCTATTCCCTTTTTCTGTGTAAACCCTTTAGCAACTAACCTTGCTTTGAAACGCTGAGTTTCACCTGCTGTTTTCCGTTTGAAAACCCATTTACATTTGATTATTGTGACGTCTGGCGGTGCTTCAACTAATGTCCAAGCTTTGTATCTCTCCAACGACTCGATCTCTTCATTCATGGCTTCCATCCAGTTCGCAGCGTCAATGGATTCTAGTGCTCCAATGAATGAAGTAGGCTCCTCAACTTCAATAGCTCTTGTCATATTTGTTTGGGCGTTGTCAATTGGATTCGTGATATTCTTACTTCTTAGTGTCATGCTGTGTTTCTCTGGTGCTCTATTTACCACCTTTGAAGTACTTCCGTTTGGCCTGCCTCTTTTCTTCGGTTGAGTCTCGTGTTGTTGTTCATTTTTCTCTAAATCATTCGAGTCAGAAAGACTTTCCTGTTCAAATGCTTTAAAATATTCTTCGCTCTTACTTTTCGATTGAAAGCTGTCTTCAGGATTATTTTTTAATGTAGTCTCTTCTGCAACACTTTCTTTATCTTGGTAAACGTCGATGAAGTCTTTCTTCTTTGATTCCTCCGCAGAAATTCTCGGAGTTTTCATTTCTATTTGTTTCTCCTTGAAAACGCAGTCCCGGGATTCCACGATTTGACGAGTTCCTGGATTCCAAACTCTGTATCCACGACCGTAATGTGCATATCCCACCATCAAGCCTCGATTTGCTCTAGGAGAGAGTTTTGACGATCGTTTTTCCTTTGGGATATGGATAAAGACTTCGCATCCGATAGCTCGGAGATGTCTTACACTAGGTTTTCTACCTACCCACAACTCGTACGGTGTCTTGACGGTATTGTGACTATTGGTTACTCGATTCCTTATGTATGCAGCTGTAGGTATTAACTCACCCCACGTTGCCTTAGGCAACTGGCCGTTACTAATTTCACATCTCATAAGATTCATCAGAGTCCTGTTGGACCTCTCTGCAACGCCATTTTGTTGTGGTGTGTATACCATAGTCGTTTCATGTACAATCCCGTTACTTTTGCAGAATATGTCCCAATTTTTCGAACAAAATTCCAGTCCATTATCCGTACGAATTCTTTTCAACTTCATATCAGTTTGCTTTTCCACTTGTATTTTCCATTCCTTGAAGGCTGATAAAACTTCATGTTTTGATTTGAGTAATTTGACAAAAACGTATCGACTGACGTCATCAAAAATTCCGAGAATATATTTGTTGCCACCAAAACTTTCGACATCAATTGGTCCCATTAAGTCTGCGTGTACGAGATTTAAAATCTCACCTTTATTTCTAGCATCGATAAGTGGATGTGTCGGAAACGATTGTCTAGTAGACTTTCCTGTAAGGCAGACGTCACACGTCGTTGGGGCAGTCACCTCACAATTCAAACCAATCGTAGATTCCGTGCTTACCATTTTCAATATTTGATGCTGATTCACGTGCATGAATCTTCGATGCCACAAATTTAAGGATTCCAATTTCCCTTTCTCGGTCTTGATTGTATTAACTTCTGCATTTAATTCTGGCTGTGTATTCACTACATATAAACGTCCTTCTTCGCTTGAATAACCAGATTCCCATCACTATCAAAAATACGACAACCACTTTTGTTAAAAATAACTTTCTTGTCATTTTCAACTAATTGTCGAATCGATAGGATTCCGTGACATATGCTTGGGACCAGTAATACATTTTTGATCTTCAGTTTTTCAAATTCAGATCCACTTTCAACTAAGTTTGCTCTGACCACACATTTTCCAGCTGCGTAAGTCGTCGTGCCATCTATAGTCGTAACCTTTTCAGATGACGTATCTACACTAGAAAAATACTTCTTGTTTGGAGTCATGTGGTGAGTTGCACCTGAGTCAACGATCCAGACGTTACTATTCGATGTAGTCGAGCCACAAAATACACTTGCGTTTACAGTCTTCGAAAAAATTTGTTTATCTTTATATTTGGATTTATTAGCACAATCACGAGAAAAATGCCCTGTTTTTCCACAATTATAGCATTTAAAATTTCCCTTACCTTTTGTTTTCTTCGACATGTTTTCGTTTCCATTAGAAACTTGTCCGTTTTCTTGTTTACCTTTTCTGTATGATGAATTCTTACTTTTCTTCACAAACATGGCCGTTGTCTGTGATCAATATTTTCATGTCGTCGTGCATCTTCAGCGAGAAGTCTTCTTTTTACTGTAGCACATTTAAATTCATCTTCTGGTAAATTACACAATGCTGTTACAACAGTATCCCAGTCTTCCGATAAGCCACACAATATAGTCATTGCCAAATCACCATCGTCGATAGCGTAGCCAATGTTTGCAAGTTCAGCAACGGTTTCGTTCACTTGCGCTAAATATAATCCCATTGAATTATATTCTTCCAATTTTTGGGAATAAAGTCTTCGACGTAGTTGTACAATGCGAAATCTACTGTCACGTGGTGCATACAATCGTTCGAGTTCTTCCCATATTTCTTTTGCTGTTGTTAGATGTCGTATGTGCATCTGCTGTTCATCACACAGAGAAAGAGCAATCTTTGCACATGCTTTTCCTTGTCTCGATATGTATTTCCGTCTCTCATCAGCGTCAACATTTTCACCGGGCTTGTCCTCACCTGGGTTTAAGACATAAGTCACACTCCATCAATACCATTTTCATTTGGTAATTCCACGATGCATAGTTTGTTCCATTTAGTTTTTCAATTATTCTTTGTTCCGACATTTTGAATACTCTTTTGAGTGATTCGACGACTTGCACGTATTTTTGCGTTGATATCAACAAAATTTTTGAGACAACACCTAACCTCACTTTTGTATAATTCACGTGTAATTTTATCACAGTTTCACGCCTGGGCCCATAACCATTGTTAATATTTTCATTTAATGTATGTTAAATTAATAATGCTTTATTCAATTTAACATAAGATCAACATTTTTATTTCAACAGAACACGTCGATACAGAAGACTAGACAAAACCAAAGAACACATACATTCATAGCGAGTAATGCCACCTGAGCAAAAAAACAGATCTAAACTTAATTCTCTACAAGGGTCTTATATACTTCAGTGCCACCCAGTATTGCAGCGTGAATTCATGCCAGAGGTGACACAATAGAGTACTAAAACCACAATTCATATGTAATTTTTCATGCAAGAAATGTTCATATTGATATGATTTTAGTCACTTATTTATCTGCATGTTTTACTTCCGTATTGCTCTTTTGCTTCGTTTCTTGGTGTACAAAATTTTTATAGCAATGAGTGTATGTTCCCCACCCCACATCTCAACAAACAGCCAATTTTCTAGTGTCGAATGTCCAATGAGCAAGTAGAAATCGGCCTGTGCCGTGCTTCGTGCATGAGATACAATTTATATTTTTTAAAATATGTATTTAATAAAAGGCAATGTATGCTGTACGCTCTTGGTTTTATATACCGGGCGTCATTCCAACACACTAAGACAAAGTTTTCCCTTATGCATCCCTCACCATTCAGCCGATTGCTGTAAAATGTTGGTAATAAGCGCTGATCACCCTAGAGAACGTTCTTTCGATCTTTTGAAGATTTAGGTATTTAAATGCTTAACAGATGGTCAGAACCGTTCTGTTGGGTGATCAGCGTTTTACCTAAAAAATTCGCGGTAATCGGTTGAATGATACAGTATCGCATATGGGCAAACTATATAACTCGCAGTGTGTTTGTGCATGACGATATTTAAGGACTAGAGTTCGTCACATACATTGATTTTTTATATAAATTTCTTTCAATTTGGTTTCAATATTTTCCGCTCGTAACACCTTAATCTGTAAGAAAGAGTATTAATTATTATAATCGGGCTCAGATCCGGTTTCGGTGTTCTTACGAGTGCATTTTGCTAAGAAATCATTTTTTTACGGGAGAGGAAATATAAGGTATAAAGTCATTATCAATTATACAATATTTACTCTACACATACAAATATTACAAATTTGAAGGGTATACAACTTTCGAAAGACTAAGCAAGGAATGAATTTTAAATGAATAATTGTACAGAAATAGAATTTCTCTGTTCGCGAATTTCAACAGATACACCAAAATTCTACAAGGATAAAATGTATGTGCAGGATTTGGTTTTCTTATCGGCTCACCTTTGTAAAAGTCGATCGTAGAATATAATATTTTCTTAATCTGAAAAATATAAATTTTAGTTCGGTCCACACAAATGTCATATGTAATACGTAATTAAGCATACATGTACAAAAACAATATATTTACATAATCCGTTGCCATTAAATATCACGTACACACACAAAGAAAATATTAGTTTATCAGTAGCGTCTTTCACACTTTCAATCCAGGTATTTGCTGAAATCTAATTTCGTTTCATTAGAACAAAGTCTTAATTTTCCGCGTTAAGAATCTCATTTTGCGCAATCTCATTACACAGTATCTTGGTATTATGACAATGAAAACAATAATAAAGGTACGACTTCACCTTATCTATACATGTGCATCCGAGAAGTCGATTTCGACGAAAACTCGTTGGTCAGCGGTGGCAGAAAACGACACTCAACGGCAAAGGAAGACTCGCGATGTAGAACACGATTCCCTCAGAAGATTCTCTGACCAGCTCAGAACCGAGGTTTGGATTCACTGTCGTAGCAAGTATAATTCACAAGTCGTCGTACACACTTCACTGAATGAACGATTGCACACCACAATATTGACAATGGGTCGTCTCGTCGTAATATTGAAAAATTCGGAGTACAATGTCGATGTACGATCGTAATCTCACGGACAACTACTACGGTTGCGTGAATGAATGTCTAAAATGACATGTAATTTCAAAGTCCTGATATCACTGTAACTTTGTTCAGTCGTGAAAATTTCTAAGTCCCAGCTTGTGGTAATATTTCAATCCGGAGCACAATTAAACGATGCGTCCAGTTGCAGGAACGAAGTCCTGAAATTTTTCTTGTGTAATGGTGTCTCCAATTGTCAAGGGATGGAATGAATGTTGTCAAACATACAACAGTGCTGCGGTTTATAATGTTTAAGGAAAAAATGCTCATTTTGAAAAGTATAAAACGTGTACGGAAAATTGTAGTTGGTGTCGCCATTTGAATTATTTACGTTTTTAAATTGTGTTTATGTTAAAAGTTAGACTATAAATTCCGAACTTTTAGATAGTCTGGCATTATTGTTGCCACAGCTGTGCGGGCTATATATCATGCAATAATAGTGTCTGATATACCGATTCGCAAACTTGCTTGGCCCATTGTTCCGACAATTAGTAAGGTAAAAAAATCAGAGTACAAAATAATGCAGTGGATTTAGAACTGTGAGGGATGTCAAAATAAAACTTGAATTGTGACCTAAATTTAGGTGTAAACAAAATTTGAAGATTATATTTCATTCGAAAGTTATATGATTTTTAAGTTACAATTTAGACGTAATAATGAAATAACAATTAAAAATTATCTTTACAATGTTAAAATGTTTATTTAAAATGTTATTTAAGATCTATTTTAGTTCATTTAGAGATCATATTTGTGTGACGTTAACTTTAAAGTAAATTAAAATAATTTTTATATTTGAAATTATTATTGTATAGTATTATTAAGTTCTTGTTTAACAATATAGAACATTGAAAATACAAAAATTGTTAGGAAATACAGTAAAGGTAAAAGGATATCAGTAAAGAAATATGGAAATCTCCCCAAATATGAAACGGGCGCTTACAATACCAATAGCAAAAAAGTGTGGGACACGATAAAAATTTTCAGAGGTGCAAAAAATTCAATCTAATCATTAAGCAAAACAATGAAGCAATCACCGACCTTATATCAATAAAGAAACGGGTTTCCCAAACATCTGCAGAAAATTCTGCTTCGAAAACTACAAGTCCTTTTTGAAATATAAAACTGCCCAAGAAAAAATGCCATTCCCAAAAAACTCAAAAATCAAATGGGGCAGCGTCGTTAAACAACCAAATAGCTTTACAGAAATTGTTCCAAGTTATAGTCAAAAGATCAGTACCACGGCCCGGTGGAATTCTTAACGAGTTTATAAAACAACCACAAGACAGTATCACGTTATTGCTTAGTGTATACAACAACATCTTAACGGCACGGACTCCATGATTACGGAATCAAGCAACAGTAACCCCAATTTAAAACCTGGAAAAATTAGTACTGAACACTAAAAAGCATGTGGTGTGCCTTCATTCGTTCCTTGAACATTGAAGTTATTTATATGGCATTATGTATAAGATTATTGTTCCGAATATTCTTCGTCTAGGTGAATTTTTATGATTTTTAAGTGGTTAATTTTAACGTCATTGCTTTATCTGTCACAAGTGGATGTAAGTTTGATAACAAAGTAATTATTACTAGTGTTTTTCGTATAGTCTTTTATAATTTCAAGGGGCTTTTTATGATTTATTTCATTTACGGGAAGGCTTTTAGTTTGGGCGATATCTAAAGGAAGTTCCTCTACGTTGTTGTTAAAATATCCCTCACATGGAAGGAGAGTTTTTTTGGGGGGAGGGGGGTTAACAGGCTACATGAGGGTGATCCTGAAACAAGCAACTCCTCTTTAATAGCATAGGAAGGGAATTGAAAAGGGGAGATGCGGAAGGTACCCAAGGGTCAACTAGTGCCCCCTGGCTATGGTTTAAGGATCCTACCCGGTGTTTCACCTAAAGAGATGCAGGGAAAACCCTAGAAAACCTGCATCAGGTAGGTCGGGCATTTGGTACTATTCTCACGCTGTTTGCTGTGGGGTAGCAGGATTTGTTCTCCATGTATCCACCAGTTTCAGGAGGCAGTTGGCCGACTGATCCAATGGGATCAGCGGACAGCTCTTGCCATATGCCCAAGATCTTCGACCCCAGTACATATACCTCCTAAAATAGGTGAAGGTGTCTCGGCAGCGGCTGCATTTTTTATTTTGCATTAAAGGAGAGCGTCTTCTATGTTACTTAATGTTTGGTTTTCCTGTTTCGTCTTCGGCATTTTTTGTGGTGGATTGTTGTTTCTGGATGGAAAATCTACATTATCTTGAGTGTTATTTGCTGGCTTTTGTGTTTTTTGTCGTTATTTGGTGACCGGGAGGCTGGGAAAGAATTCTGACATTGAGATATCCTGCTCCTTGTTATCGATCTTTATATTGGATTCGGAATATTCTCGTTTGTTTGTGATTATGGATGAATGACTTGCTATGGTTGTTTTAATTGATTGCTAGGTGCTCTTCAGTTTTGCAGTTGTAACATGCTGTTTTTTCCGGGGATACGGAAGTGGGTATCATCGTAGTCTATTAGAATTGGGTCCGGTTGGTTGTCGAGTTCTGATGAGTCCATGTAAAATTGCCAGCGAAAGTTCATAATGTGAGTTAAGCAAGGCTCTGGAAGACCTGCTTTAATGAACGATATTTTAGAAATTATGTTAATGTTACATTTAGCTAATTAATTTTCAATTATTATGTGGCGAATTTTTGAGCATTCGTTAGAAATAATCACTCTGTGTCTTGAGATTAATGGACGAACATTTAGGGCGTGATCTTTGATTTTAGGACTTCGTGGTTGAATGTGAATTTGCCAACATCTGATTTGTTAGATAGGAACTCACAGATACGATTGTTGGATATGCGCTACATAAATCTGATTATTTTAGGGTTAATAACTTTCACTAATTCATTAATATATACATTGACTGCATCAATTATAAACACGTCCGACGTTGCTGCAGAGTCATTTGATTGGGGTTGCTGCACTGAAGAAGCCATTTGATGGGACACTTCTTGTAGCATTATATTGCTTAAGTGTACAACATTTTTTTTATTTCAGTTCCAATGCACGGCGATAGCTAAAATGTTTATCGTTTCTATCGTCACGTTAACCTTCAAAAATTTGAGCTACGTTAGTCGCAGATTCTTTGTGGAACGGTGAAGGGCGATGAAGAAACACCTCGACCTTCAATTTATAGCAATCACTATTATTGAGTTGTTGATAGATATTGTCTATATCATATAGCTGTAATACGATAAAGCATTACCTTTAATAAAGAGAAATATCTCTAGAAGTTCACTTGTAAAAATAGAGATATTATTTATTTGTTCTGGTGTTCACTCCCTCTGTAATTAGTTGGAAGTAACCTCCACGCAGAACAGATAGAATTACTACTTGCAGCTTCGCTATCTTGCAGTCTCGAGTGTTATGAGCTCCTGCACATTTGACGCTAACATACAGTTTATTGAAGAATGTTTTTGAGAGGCCATATTGTTGTCACCCCATGCGTTCGATGTTATTGTTTTGCATTGCTGTTGTTCGTTGAATTTTTACTATCTTGTTTTGTAAATATGTTTATGATGTGCAGGCTCCAGGTCGTAAAGAATAAGCTAATCCTATGCCATGAGTTTAAGTTTAGTAGTTCTGATTTTATTTTTATGTCATCTGATGTAATTGTTTTATAATAACACGACTCGTCATTCGGAAGGGCGTTAAAATAGTACCCAAAAGCCCAACTTACCTGATGCAGGTTCTCTGTGGTTTTCCCTACATCACTTTTAGGTGAATCACAGGGTAAGATCCTTAAACTACAGCCCAGGGGTCTTCGTGAACCCTTGGCTACGTTACCCTACCTTCCACATCTCCCCTTTCCAATGCCCTTCCTATGCTATTAAAGGAGATTTGCCTATTTCAGAATCACCCTCATGTAGTCTGTTACGATATGACACTGGCGTTCCATAATTGATTTTAACGGTGTTATTTCGTGCAGTATTACAATGTTACGTCGCAAATCATTTTGCGTAGTCCATAACTCTGTCTACGAATATTGGAGGGTATCTGTGATATTTTTCATTTTCGTCTTCTAGACTAGTGTTTGCTTCATGTGAATTTTTTCTATATTATTGTGAATTTTTCTATATTATTTACTAATACAGCATATCGATTTCTTCATTCTAAAATATTGTAAATGGTGTGTTACAAACCTTCTTAGTTTCTTCCTTTTAGTATTTCTCATTAATTTCCATTCGATTTTTTTTCAGTTCCTTCCCCTTCATCTGTAACACAGACTCCCTTACGTTAATATAATGTAGAGTATTAATAAAAAATGGTTATTAATTGTTGTTTTGTTGTGGTAATTAGTCCTAAGATTGGTTTGATTCAAACCTATCCTGCGCAAGGCTTTTCATTTCTACATAGCTAACACATCCCGCACACTCCCTAATCTGCTTAGCGATTTCCGTCATTGGCCTCTCTCTTCTGGTTTTATCCTACACACATTCCTCTAATGCTAATTTTATAAGTCTCATGTCTCAAAACGTGGCCTATGAATCTATCCCTTCTGTTGGTCAAAGTTCTCCAAACTGTTCTCTTTTCCCCCATTCTGCTTATAACTTACTGGTTAGTTACTCTATCCACCCATCTGATTTTCAGCACTGTTCTATAGCACCAATTTCGAAAGATTCTATTCTTTCTCTGTCTGAAACTCCTATCGTCCGCATTCTGCACCCATATAACGCCACACTCCATTATTGAGATTATTTAATACAACAAAAAACAATCATTATTTCATTACAAAAAGAAACTTATTTTTTATTATGATTTTTTCAAAACAATTAATAAATTTCCTCCAGCCTAAAGTTTTAATGTGGTAAATATTTAAGAAAAATATTATCGAGAGACTTTCTGGGGGGGGGGGGGGTCACAGGCAGCTTGGAAGAATAATCTGAGCAACTCTCGGATTGGTTTTTTAATCCACCGCCATGGACACATATATACAATGACCGCTTACCCTGGACTTGCGGACTGTAGTCATTCGAAGCGTAAGGTAATGGCGTCGCGACGGCTGTCTGTCACTAGAGACTCAGTCCCAGAGGCTGAATGTAGTCTGGCAGACGTTGCAGACACACACTAGCACCGACACTTCTGCTTTTGACGGCATGAAATCTCCATTCAAGTCAGCAATTGATATCTCTTTCTCCAAACTCGCTCTTGGACACGTCTCCCAAGATCACGTCTCTCCTTCCCTTCAACTGTCCAGCTTCCCGCCTCAGGGCTCCTACTGGTTCGGGATCCTCCACTGGCTGTCCAATACACCCCCATGGGACAGGATCTTGAAAGCCTCGGAGAGGTTCTACAAAAGGGCGCACGACTCTAGCAATGTGCTGGTCTCATCGCTAGGTCGCTACGACCCTAACAAGAAGGTAAACAGGAACCGACCCATGTCGATCTTCCTGTAAAGTATCAAAAACTCTTATCATGTAAATTAACTTAAACTTTATTTCGGACTACAAGCCCCTTTACAGCTTGTATTTAACTTGGTTAGTTTTTACACATATAAACATATATATCTTCATATTTATTTACAAATTAATATATTTTCAAATAAATTATTTATTTTTACTATATTACCTAAATCCCTTTAACCCCTTCGCCAATTGCCTTACAGGAAAGAAGGAGCGAACGTAGAAGAAGCAGCAGCAGCGGTTTTTGAATGTTGAATGAATGTGTGTGTGTATTTAATTTATTTCCTTTGTTAGGTAGCCGCAACGGCAACTGTATGTATGTTATGTGAATATGTGTAAACAAAACTGACATTGTAGTAATGACATTATTTTTAGTGTGTCATAGGTATAATTCCAACGTCAGCGCGGAGTAGATTCCACGAGGAAGGAACTCCGACACTTGAAGAGGAGGCTGGACCTCCAGTTAGATGTCACCGCTGCTGCCCCATGGCTAACGCCTCCCCTCCACTGGCGTTCATGGGGAAGGGACACCCAGAGAAGTTCACATTTCCACCAAAAATTACAAACCACATCATGCTCAACGCAACTATTTTAATCACACGCTACATAACGACCACAAATCAAGGATTCTTTCGGCAACTATTACAAATGTTTGCTGCAAGTCTTTATTTTTCCTTACTCGAGTGAATATCTCTCATAAATAAAGTAATATATTTGTCTTGTCTGAAGGAGAAGTCTGTTTTATAGAAAAATAACAGAACAATTTTTCTGAATATTGAGACTCTAAATGGGCTGTAATCGTTTCATTCCGGAGTAGGATTACACAAGCAATGAACGGAATCAATATTTATTGATATTGTAAAGGAGGGCCTGATCTGCGGTGGTGTATAATCTTTATTCTTGAGCAAAGAGATTGATTTTGATGTGGTTGATTTTACTTTCTGAATGTCGCTGAGAACAACAATCTCCAATCGCGCCTCGCGGGGAACTCAAATATAAATCAGAAATCAGTGTGGCGTAACACATTCGTCAATTACAGTACCTTCTTCGAGACCCGATACCTCCTCCTACAACATCATTGATTACCGTTAACTCCTTCTCGAATGCCAAGCTTTTCCTTTACATCAAGTTTAACAAGGAACATCGACACCATATTAATCGCACGTCACCATGCTCCACTACACATCACATCAAATAAACTATGTTTATGTTGATTCATACACTCACGTGATTTCGCCGAGAGAAAGCGTATGTGGCATATGTTCATTGCGCGTCCCTTTAACCGCACCTGACTGTTAACTGTCATGCGTCATACACTTTGCTCATTAGTCATTGTTGTAAACAGTTTACAGCCGATTTAGTGTTTACAGAAGAAGGATCAAATTACATATGTCAAAAAACTTCTCAGGTCCCTCTTCTATATCTAGCAATGCCTAATTTTCCGCGGTCGTCATTCTCTTCACATACACTTGCAAAATCTAGTATCTAGGCAAATGTTTTTATCAGGGTTTGCAAAATACCTTGGCAACATCTGCCGAATTAGGAGATTTGAGTATTATAGTTAAGAATTCTTCTGTTAAAAGATTAATGAGGTATTTTTTTTGCAAGATCGCATTCGCTAAATGCTGCTTGTAAGGCATATCCAAATTGCGGCCTTAGTCTTTGCCCTCATAAAGGAACTTAACATAAACTGCCTGTCGCGATTCGTTGCAGTATTTCTGAATCAACTTTTCCTTCATTTCCACATATGTACATTATTATTAACGTTTGTCAAAATGGTTTAAAAATTTTCGGATCACATAAATAGCCTCATTGGCTATCTGAACTATTTGTTCCCGTCGTCTGCGAAGCCAATAATTTTGCTTTCCGGGGGAATCTCAAGTCTTAATACATCATCATACATAAAATTTGAACAGTGACGTTTCGATGGCTTGCTCTGCCGTCATCTTCAGACTGAAGAGTCAAATTCGATAGGTGTACGCATTTATATAGTCCGTGGCAAATCTATGCAAGCACAGACCGCCTGTGATTGGCTAGATGTTGACGCGGGAGCGAGGGCGTATCCCATTGGTCCACTTGCTTTTTCATGCTCTAGTTTCCCGTGGCTGCGGTCACATGGTATGGTATTTCATAAATACCAGGGGTCTTTACGCCTACATCGTCCTTTACATTCCTGAGGTGAATGTGGCAGTAAATACATAGGACAAACAATAAGAACCGTAGAGGAAAGAATAAAAGAGCATAATAGACATCTACGATTAAAACAACCCAATAAGTCATCTATTGCCGAACATGCCTTGTTCACGGGCCATAAAATAGCTTTCGATAAGACTCGTATTCTGGACAGAGCTAATTGCTATTGGGATAGCATTATTTTGGAGGCAATAAACATCAGGTCCAGTGAGAATTTACTGAATAGAGATTCTGGATTCCAATTGAGCCAGGCTTGGAACCCATTGTTTCACCGGAGGAACGCGGGGCAGAGTCACGGGACCCCAGTTGCAACGGAGACGGGCCGCTTGCACAGACTTGCCTCGGACTATACAAATGCTTACACCTACCGAATTTGACATTTCAGTCTGAAGATGATGGCAGAGCAAGCCATCGAAACGTCACTGTTAAAATCTTTGAGCCGGTTGGAAACCCGAGAGAAATTTATACATGCCATTCACCGGGAAAGACCTCGTACTTTAATCATACATAAAACCTTATGTGGGACGCCACCTGTGATTACGTACTTTTCCACGCCGGTTTGCGTATCGTAGAGAAGAGTTCTGTGGGAGAGATAATTCGCCACAATTCTCCTTATGTATGATGGCACCTGTAACCTGCGCAATCTCTCGAGTTGAAAGCATTTCTGATGTCCAAGGTGATTATGGCGCAGTTTTTTTTGGGGCCTCTTTTCCATCTCTTCCCCTGAATATCTTGGCGAGCGGTTTCCACTACCAAATTAACTGCATCGATGGTTGAGAGTCCTTTCCTAAATCCATACTGGTAGTCAGAAAAACCATTCTTATCTTCTACCGCCTTCAACAGTCTATTATATACCAACCGCTCCGACACTTTCCCTAAAGTATCAAGCATACAGAGTGGACGGTATGATGATGTAAGTCCGGGCGGTTTATTTGGCTTTGGCAGTAATACCAGTCGTTGAAGTTTCCAAGGCTCAAGAAATACACCCTCCTTCAAACAAGAATTGAACAAGTCAATGAAAACGTCTGGTCTTGATTTCATTGCATCTTTGGTTACAATATTCGGTATGTATGTGTATATAAATATGTGGGTATGTCCTCCCAAGGTTGCGAAGTCCACATATGGATTGTTCCGACTTTTCTGGCACAGTGAGGGGCAACAGGCCTCACTATTACTAACTTTAGGCACGAGGATAGTGATCCAGGAATGTCGTATAAACACAAGCATGACTGGAACAGCTAGTTGCGTTACTGTTGCACGGCTGAAAGCAAGGGGAAACTTCAGCCGTGTCTTTAATATTCCGCGTACATGCAATGCTCAATTCATAACAATATGGTGGCAGCCTCTCGGGTAAAACATTCCCGAGGTAAAAAGAAGTTCCTCATTCGAATCTGCGGATGGGGATTGCTTGGGAAAGACAAAGAGTGACGTTCTAAAAATCGGAGCGTGGAATGTCAGAATGTCATAAGTTTAAACCGTGCTGGTAGATAAGAAATTTTAAAAAGGGAAATGGAAAGGTTAAAGTTTGCTATAGTAGGAATTAGTGAAGTTAGGTGGCAGGAGGAGCAATATTTTTGGTCGGATGAATATAGGGTGATTAGCACATAACAAATAGAGGGAATTAAGGGATAGGTCTTGTAATGAATAAAAGGCTGGGGCAACTAATAAGTTATAAAGAATACAATGATAGGATATTTACGATAAAGTTAGAAACAAAACCGCATCCGACAACAATCATCTAAGTTTATATGCCCACAAGTTCCGAAGAGGAAGAAGAAATATGAAAATCTACGAAGAAATTTAAAAAATAATGAACTATGTCAAGGCAAACGAGAATTTCATAATAGTGGGTGATTAAAACGAAGGAAGAAAATGCTATGTAGTTGGGGCTATGGACTTGGTGAAAGAAATCACAGGGAAGGTAGGCTAGTGGAATTTTGCATTGAACACAAATTACTAGTAACGAATACCTGGTTTAAACTCTACATGTGGAAGAAGCCGACGGAAACTGGCAGGTACCAATTAGACTATATAATGGTTAGGCTGAGGTATAGAAATCAGCTGCTGGACTGCAAAACGTACCCAGGAGTAGATATAAACTCCGACCATAATATGATAATTTTGAAATGAAGTCTGAAAATGAAGAAACTCGAGAAACGAATTAAAACAAAAAGATGGGAATTAGAAATACTGAAACAACAGGAGGTGCTTAAGAGTTTCAAAGAAGATATCCAGAGTAGATTAATAGAGAAAGGAGAAAGAAACAATATAGAAGAGAAATGGGCACACTTCAAGGAGGAAATGACTAGATCAGCTGAAGAAAAAATATGAAGAATAGCTGAGACTAATAGAAAACCATGGATAACACAAGAAATAATGCAAATGAGTGATGAAAGGCGTAAATATAAAAACGCGAGAGATGAAAATGGTGAAAAACAATACAGGCGCTAGAAGAATGAAATAGATAGGAAGTGCAAAGCAGCTAAAGAGACTTGGCTCCAAGTGTAGAAGAGTCCTAGAGAAAAAGTTCAATATGAGGATTAATAGAGGGAAAACCAAGGTAATGGAGTGTAGTGTGGGGTGTTAGATTGAGAAGTTAAGGAATACTGCTACTTGGGCGAGCGTAATAACTAGGGATTGTAGAAGTATAGTAGACATCAAGAGTAGGATAGCAGAGGCAAGGAAGGCTTTCATGATAAAAAAGAATTTACTCACGGGTAATATAAGTGTGAATATTAGGAAATCGTTGCTAAAAATGTTCGTATGGAGAGTGCCTTTATATAGTGGCGAAACGTGGACGATAGAAGCTCCGAAAAGGAAAAGAATAGAGGCCTTTGAAATGTGGTGCTATAGACGAATGCTGAAAATCAGATGGATTGATAGAGCAACTAAGGAGGAAGTCCTGAACAGAATAGGGGAAAAACAAACAATATGGAGGATGTTGGCCAAGAGAAGGGATAGATTAATAGGCCACGTTTTAAGACTTGAGGGTCTTGTAAAATTAGCATTAGAGGGAAGTGTGTGGGGTATGAACAGAATAGGGACGTCAAGGAAGGAATACGCTAAGCAGGTAGGAAGATTCTTTAATGTGGTATTGATGTGGAAGTGAAAAGTCTTGCGCAATATAAGTTAGAAAGAAGGGTTGTATCAGACCAGTCTAAGGACTAAATACCACAATAACAACATTATGAGTAAGTAACAAAAGCAAGAAAAATAACGGAAATAATTTATTTGTTTTTATTGGCGGCTGTGTCGGCACGCGCAGACGAATGTTTTCGTCATACGTGATATATTTAGTATCATAGAAATAAGGAAATATAGTAATCATCAGTACTCACAAACCTTCTGCATTAATTATGATTCATTTCTTTTGACCTTTTAGTTTACTTTATGGGTTATCTTTCAGCGTGATTGTGACTCACGGAAAAAGCCACGTTTATGCATTATCTAAAGCAGTAGCGAATCCAGGAAAGAATCTTTGGGGGGGAGGGGGTGGTAGTTTTGTCATACTTATATTTGTTTAGTAAAATAACTCTCAAATATTTCAGTCTATTTTATTTTATATATTAGTTTTCATCAGTTATTTAATTAATATTAATTTAAGAATAATTGTGTAAATAGAATAAATTCCAAAATAATTTCAATTGTTCACTAAATGGTAATTTTTTGCTGTGCAAAAGATTTTAAGTATTAGGCTTTATAAATTTATGGATTATGAACCAAAAAGTTGTTCATGTAACTATAATATAGACAACCTGCGGTATTTTCCCGATTAAGAAACGATACGTTATATGTAAAATGATTGAAATACGTACCTTAATACCTTCCTTTTCAGTTACCATTAGTAATGAAAAAAACAATTCATCGACTGCATTAAATTATGAAAATAGTGATTTGTCTCCTTGAGACTGAGAACAAAACAGCTGCTTAAGGAAGGAGATGTGGCGAGGAGTTGAACGCGTTGCGTTGGTCCGCCCTTGTTGCTCAGGAAGAACAGTTTCTGGTCGGCGACTCATTGGTGTCTAGGAGACGCGCCAGGGTCACGTTGCTTCATGTCCTCCGGACGCACGCTTTAGAAGCTCTGCGGGACATCAGTGCTCAGGAGCAAGGTTTCGTACCTGTCAGTCAGTCAATCACGAGCAATCATTACGAGTTCAACTTTTAATTTCTTTCTTTCCCTCGGTCAACATCGTTGAAGAGGTCCTACAAGTAAATCTTGTTGGTGCCATTGCTAAAGCACCAAGGTTCCCGTCAATAGTGTTGCTCACACACAGGACGTGAACCAGATGCACCAGTTGCATGCGGGGAACACACAAATAGACTTAAGATTTTGCAGAAGTCAGTTATGTAGTGAGTCAGTCATGTAGATGAGAGAGACTATCGATTAGCCGGAGAAAAGTAAATCTGTGGTGTTTCGTGACATTCTGTTGTTTTTTCTCGCTCACAGAATTTGGACGTTGAAGTAGACTAGCTGCCATACTGTCAGATAACATAGAGGTTGTCAATTTTTAACACCGTTTAAGATTCCATAACTGTCCCTATTATCTTAGGCCTACGTTCATGGTATTTGTAGATTTAGATAAAGTGATTGATAATATTAACTGGAACAAACTATTACGGATTTTGAAGATAGCAGGAATAAAATATCAAGAAAGAAGATTTATCCTTAACCCTTACAGATGGAAGTCAGTACTAATTAGAACTGAAGGGCAAGAAAACAGAAATAAAGAAATCAGTAAGCCAATGATGCAGTTTAACTTATGTATAGAACAGGCGATGAAGAAAGTTAAATGTGAATATGGAAAGGGAATCAAAATGCAAGGGGAAGAAATGCAAATCTTATGGCTTTCTGATGATGGTGTGGTATTAGGGCAGTCAGAATAAGATTTGGAAAATATAATAAACGGCATGAACGTGATCCTGGAGGAAGAGTACAACATGGCGATTAATAGAGGGGGAAAATGTGATGGAGTGTAGTATGGGAAACAGTGAAATAGAAAGTTCTTTAGATTTGGGAGGGATATTTAGAAGCAAGGTAACGAATTCTACTACTTGCGAAACATAATAACAAGGAATGTTAGAAGTATAGCAGACATAAAGAGTATGATAGCACAGGCAAGAAAGGCTTTCGTAAAAAAGAGAAATTTCCTTACGTCTAATATAAGTATGCTTATTGAGAAATGATTATTAAAACTGTTCGTATGGAGTGCGAGACGTCAACGATAGGAGTTGCAGACAGAATAAGAATGGAAGCTTTCGAATTGTGGTGCTATAGGAGAATGTGAAAATCAGATGAATATGGTACCTAACTAGAAAGTTATAAGCAGAATAGGGGAAGAGAAACGATTTGGAGGACTTTGAAAAGAGAAGGATAGATTAAAGGCACGTTTTGAGACATGACAGTCTTGTAAAATTAGCATTAGAGGAACGTGTGTGGGGTAATAATGGAAGACACTATGTAGTCTTGGTGTGGTGTGGGATGTAGTAGCTATGTAGAAATGAACAGGCTTGCGCAGATAAGGTTATAATAGAGGGTTGCATCATACCAATCTTAGGACTAATTACCTCAACAATCTTAAAGATTTTAAATTGCAAGCTTTCTTACATAAATCATAAAGGCCTGTCGACAATACTCCGAGAAAGTCTCATGTTCTACACCAGGGGTGCTCAAACTTGAACTGCATTTGGGGGGGGGGAGGGTTAACAGGCTACATAAGGGTTATCCTGAAACATGCAACTCCCCTTTAATAGCATAGGAAGTGAATTGAAAAGGGGGGATGTGGAAGGTAGAGTAAGGTAGCCAAGGGTTGACTAAGGCCCCCGGCTATAGTGTAAGGATCCTACCCGGTGTTTCACCAAAAGAAATGCTGGGAAAACCTGCGTCAGGTAGGTCGGGAATTGGGTACTATTTTTACACCCTTCCGAATGACGGGAGACGAGTCTGTTGTGGATTCGCAATTTTTAGGAGGCCGTGGCCGACTAATCCATTGGGATCAGTGGACAACTCTTGCTTTATGCCGAATGTCCTCGACCCCAATACATAAAGAGATTATAGTCAGACTCCGATCGATCGACTGTGAGAGTCTGCAAGTATATGTGATGCAGGATTGTCGTCTAGGTAGGAAGGGTTCATCGTGGCGCAGGTATAAGTAAGCATATTATGTGTAGGGACGTTGCAGAATTTCATGGCCATGAATCCACGTAGAATTAGTAGGAACGAAAGAAATTAGTTTTCCGCAATATGCTTTTTAGTCAAGGTAGGCTCCAACAATAATGTCAATGAGGAAACTCGTACTTACTCAAAATTGAGAATTTATTTGTTCTTACAAAACAAACGAGCTCTGGTTTCTAAAGATAACTAAGGAATACCTTTGGATGTTGAAGCGTGCCACTGCATGTTTTCACCATACTTTTCATAAAATGGTACGTAGTTTTCGAGTGCTAATCACAAGAATGATGAATTTTTCATTTGTTGGTCGATTGCGATATCTTGACTTAATTATCTTCATTTCATAAAATGCAGACTCGCACAAGTAAGTTGACTGAAACATTGCCGCCAACAGAAGGGCAACAACAGATGCTATGGCTTTGAGATGTATATCTGATACAATCTACACTACCTCATTTTCAACAGAAGATGAGTCCAGGTTAAACTGACTTGCTATTTCAGTAGCATATTCTTCAATGTTTTTACACAAAAAAGGATAACCCATAAAAGATGCGATAGTTGTCAAATTACTATTCTTCCTTAAAAATATCAAAGTTTAAATGAGGAATCCTTGCTTTCCAAGACGGAAAATGTTTCAGATCCTTTCTTTTCAGTTGATCTATCATAAGTCGCAATTTACTTTTGAATGCCTTTATTGCGCTAATCATCTCAAAAATGGATTTTCCTTTATCTTGAAGCTCAAAGTTAATGGTGTTTAAGTGCGTTGTGATGTCTGTTGAAATGCTAAATCAGTCAGCCATTTTACGTTAGCCAGCGTGTAAATGGCCTCACCTCTTTCATCCAGAAAAGCTATTATTTCGGCCAATAATTCTTGAAACCTTTCTAGGAATTTGCCGCGACTCAACCAACCGACGTCTTAGTGAAGAACTAAATCAGTGTGGTCAGCAGATTCACTATCTTCTATCTCCAGTTTGAAGAGCCTTCGTTGCAAGCTACGGGCACCGATGGAATTCACAATTTTTATTGCAATTCTCATAGTCTCTTACATGTTTACAACTTTTGAACACGAAAGTTGTTGATGGATAAAGCAACAGAATAAGAAAAACGAAGGGAAATCGTCATTAGCTCGACACAATTTCACAAAATCCTTTTTTGTTTCCAGTCATTACTGGTGATCCATCGTTTGTAATGCACACTAGTCTATATATTGGAAGCTTGCAGGTTGTTACAAAATTGAAGAAAACGTCATATATATCTTCACCACGGGTCTTTCCTTTCAGAGGAATAATTGTCAAAAACTCTTTCTTAGTTGACATGTCATTGGATACCTTTCGAATGAACATACGCCGGTGAGCAGTGTCCGTCATCTCGATGGATTCGTCAAACTGTAAAGAAAAGTATGTAAATTCCATATGTTTTAGTTTACCTGCCATGGTCTGGCTCATGACTTGTGGCAATCGGACGAGACAACTGATGTTCTCTAATAGCAGTCATAATCTCTGTTTTATTTTTAAAATCTCTAAAATTCTCGCCCGCTTCAATAAATGCTTCCATCACAACCATTCCACCTTCTTGTGTTTCGCCCATATATGAAATATTTTAAATGACGCGATAGTTGCAGCTTTTGATTGTTTGACTGGTCTTGTGAACATGGTTTGTTATTTTTTCAAACAAGTAATAAAATCATGTACTTTTAATTCTCCCTGTGGCGGAAAATCCTTTTCTTAGTTTTTATGAATGGTTTTATGATGCCTCTCTAAGTTCCCATGCATAGGTATTGCAACTTACGAACGCAAATCAGACAAATGCACTTCTTCCCAATCGTTATTAAAATGATACGTTTTATTTCTTTTCGCCGTACTCATTTAGTATTATTTATTAGCAAACTGCGTATCGCCTTGAAGTTACAACTCGGGCTGACTCCTATTCCCACAGGCGCAGCATTTATATCGGCATGGACGAAGTCTCGAATGTTCTCAAGCACCTAACTAACTAATAGTTTGTTTGTAAGCGTGCCGACAAACACGCCGCCCGACGTTTATAGAAAAATCAGTGGGAATTAAAAACGTCGCGTATCGTGGCTTTTCTTTGACAAATACCGCGCGTTCCTTTGAGAAAACTACCTTCCGCCGCTAGCAGGGGATTATTACGATAAAAGAAAGTGATGTTGGGATTAGTCTGCCCTAATTAAGGATCAAATAAAACAAAATGTGTTAATAGATCTATTTAAAATTATTGGACATTGACTTTAAGGAAGTGTAGAAACATTTTTGTAGAAAATGAAGTTGATTGTGGCGTTGCTTACTACTTCAGTACACGCACGCTCTAAACCAACGTCCCTGGTGCGCCGCTCCGGACCGTCGTTCTGAAGCGACGTTCCAGTAACGGGAGGTTGGAACAAAAAGAGCGACACTCCTGGACCGCGCGCCATAGACGTCCAACGCTCTTTGGTAACTAGTAACTTTGCAGAGAGCAGATTATCTTAACAGCTGTTCAAGAAAAAAACAGAGAAATGCTATTGGTTGTATAACGCTGTATGTATTCTGTGAATACGAGGAGAGAACCCCCGCGAGGGAAATCAGTGAAAGTAACCAAGAAGATTATAGAAATTACTTAAGAATGGACGACAAAACACTTAATATTACTCTCACAAAGAAGATACATTTGTGATAACTAACATGAGTGCACAAGTACCTTTGGCATTTGCTCTCAGTTGTTTAGCAACTGGACGATCATTTCAAGTTCCAAAATTTTCATATTGTATCTCAACACCTGCTTCGTGTTATATTATTCCAGAAACACGTTGGTTTTCTTATCGCAACAAAGATGGTTTTTAATTCCTTCTGGAAAGGGCCTCGAATGCCTTGTTATAATTTAATTACAAATTATTTCTTTTCTCCAAGTTCTACGTGTTTCTTGCAGAATTCACGCCACTTTTCTTACAAACAATTACTAAGATTTTTATTTTGTACTCATCAATTTTTATATACCACAGGCACGGCAAGTTTCTATAAATGCTTAAAGGTTGGGCCGATTCCACAGATTTTAAAGTTGCTAATAAATACAGTAGTAATAAAAGACAATAATAAACAGAACTTAACTCAGCAGTTGTCTGAGGCGTACTGAGTGATCGGAAGAGTTAAAGGGTCCTTACACGACCATTCTGACGGTCAGCATTAACAGAAACTGCCAGTAGTATTAGTGTGAATGATGGAATGAACCCGTGAATCACGGATATCTAGATATATTGATGTCGAGCGTCAATCTTGGTGGTGTTTAGCCCCGCCTCCAAAGTGGTGGGTCCAGGACAATAGATTTATATCTGTTACCAAGGGTTTGTCGTTTCTCAGGAGTTAATGACCCCAGAGCGGCCCCGAAGAAGAAGCTTCGTCAATTGCTGCAAAATTTTATACAATTCTTTTTCAGTATTCTCGCAAAACGGATACCACAAATATAGAGATTCGGACAAATTCTTCAGAAAGTGAACAATATACAACACATGATACGTCACGTGCTACACATTCATTGTCGTCATTTTACTCTGCATTAACGGAAAAGGCACATGTGGATCAGCCGTAATTAATATTGCTGCAGTGCTTGGATTTTAAAAGAAATGTAGGATAAGCGGTGCAATAGGCAAAATGAATTTCAGATAATTCTCATGAGCATAGTATTTTTGAAAAGGCGTTTAATTAAAATTATTAGCGGCAGTAATTTTATGTAGTAGGAGCTTTTAATATTGAATAGTCAAAATACTCGTGATAAGTGTTAATAATTGCCTTCTTAGTGCTTATTCCTGTCCTTATTTAAATATTAAGCTGGAATTTATATCCAAACTAAGACATATAGACGCAGTAACAATTTAGAACATCTATCAACTTTCACCCCTCTAACAGATCTCTCCAAATAAATGCAATATAAACCTATTATTTTATTCTGCTATCCTTTTTTCTGCACAGATGCACTTCAACCATTTCGAGAAATTTCTTGATTACCTGCTTGTTACGAAATGATGCATTTGTCGCTGAAATTTACACAGTAAATAAATACGTATACTTTTCGCGAGTTTGAACGATTATTTCACGCAACGTCAATCTTCGCTGTTCATTACTTTGATAATAGATACGACATTATATCTTTGTTTTGCGATCGTTTCAAATTTATCAGTTTACTTTATAAGAGCCATTTGGGTAAGACGCAAAGTCAACAACGAAACGTCGGCATATCTAATTTTGTTAATTAGTTCTCTTTATTATAAAAGGTTTGTGTACTAATATAAGGTCGTATCTATTTTTATTGTTTCCACAGATGTTAATTTTTACATTATTGCCACTATTATAGCCAAATTTAAATGGACAACTGCTCCCACTGGCTTACGGCAGGCAACTGAAGACTGCCTAGAATCTCACTCTGATTCATCATTCAGACTCACAGTCTTGATTGGTCGCGTAAGGGCCTCTTTAGATTTGAGTGCGTGTGTGAACAAGCCTGTGCAACTGTGCGTGTAAAGGGCCTAATATCCCTGTGATTCCCAGATGCAACTCGGACTAAGCTGCGGCCGATTCAGCGCGGGCCGCCCTGCGGTAACTCGCTTAACATAACATTCAATATTTATATGCCAAATAATTAACTTATTTTACTTATTAATTTTAGTTATAAACACCAATAAAATATTTTGGAAGTAAAGGAATTAACCTGAATTTTATTTAAAGTTTTATTATAAGAAGTTTTCTTCCTACAAATTAAGTATTTGTATAGTTGTAATATAAATATCATCAGTTACAATATGTGTTTGGAAATCAGTGAATAATAAAACAAGCTATAAGTCGGAAAAAATTTAAGATAATATTTAATAACAGTAGCTTTATTCCTAAATTTGGAACCTCAAATAATGTGAATAAAACTAAAAATACAGGCTGGAAGACGATGGCAGTGAAAGCCGCCGAAACGTCGCTTTTATTTGGGTTTCCCGGGTGGAAACCGAGAAGAATTTCTACATTCAATTCACCGGGAAGGCCTTCGATCTTTATTTACAATATATTATGTATAAAAAAAATACTGACGGAATCAAGAAATTAAGACAGTTGAACATACGTGCTTCTCGCACACCTGAAGAGGAAGAAATAACAGAAACATAGAAGTACAGACAATTCTTCAGCACAAAGTTAATATTTATTAAATATATTTACGACCATCAGCATGTAAGCGTCGCTTTACGGAGCCTAAACCTCAAAATTATCTCATTTTGCATATATGTTATCCAATAATAATTTACCTGATGAATTTCACAAATATGGACGAAACGTCGTAGTTGTATTTAATAAATATTAGGCTACTTTCTTTATGACAGATTAGCTGGGCTTTTCATTAACATTTGAAGATGCCAGATTATTTATTCGATGTACAATTTGAAGCAATACCTCATGAGAGTATTGCTAGTGTTTAGATTAGAAATATTTACCTATGACTGAAACAGAAGATTTATATAATAAGTCACTTAAATTTCATTTTAATTACTGGCGTCTATTTTATATATTTATAGCCAAATTGTTCTGATGTGATGCACCTCACTCATCAGATTAGAATAAATATTATGTTTTGCATCTGGTATAATTTTTTCCTATAAATTTTTTTGTTGTTTCGACAAAACTAAATAATTTTCTATATTGAATTATGAATTATTTTAATGCCCATTATTGTTGTCGTGGTATTCAGTCCTAAGACTGGTCTGATGCAACCCTCCATGCTAACCTTTTGCAAGCCTTTTCATTTCCGCAAAACTAGTTCTTCTTAGTGTATTTCATCCTTGACCTCCATATTCTGTTCTTACCCCACACTCTTCCATCTCATGTTAATTTTACAAGACGCTCACGTCTTAAAAGGTGGCCTATTAATCTATCCCTTCTCTTGAGAATATTTAATAGCGTTTGGTTTGACCAAAGTATCCGTAATTACAATATAAAAAGTTAATTTGGTACATAATCTTATGTTTACCCAAATTATGATTTTTATTTTAATATTTGAACAAATATAAAATTATTGCAAGATTTAAAGCTAACTCGGGTATCATAATTTTTTAACAAGCCATTAAGTTTATATTATTTTTTCAAAAAGGGGAAAGCATATATAAATGTCTTACAGGTAAATTATTAATGTCATACTTAATCTTAGCCAACCTAATTTTAATATATTTATGAATAAAATTCAAAGGACAAGTATTAACAAGAATACTATTTAAAACTTTCCCCATATTAAATTTATGATAGTGGTGATGAGATAATTTTACACCCCTTCTACTACATTATAAACATAGATTTTTATGTGATATGTTATTTGACATTTAATTAAGAATTCTTCTTGAGTAAATAGCAATTGGTAATTATATTATTGATAGAAACAATAACCAAGAAAGTTGACAGAGCGATCTTTTTTATTTCTATTGTAAAGTTTCTTTCATGGCTGTAATTCTTCAAAGTATTTAACAAGTGTTTTCTCTGTAATTTGAAGATAATACAAAATAAACCTGAAATATGCCAGCTGGTTGAAATCAAAATGTGTAATAAATAAGTTTCCAAATCTCTTATAACAATCTCCGTGAAAAAACATCAAATAAAATTTCCTAAGGGAGAACCAATAATTTCGTGATAGTAAATGTTTTTAACCAAAAAAATAGGTGAAATTTATAATTAAATTTATTAAGTTATGAATATTTGACAAAAGATTTTTGTTCATTTGGAAAATTAGTTATCTCATATATTATTAAAGCGTTGTATAATTAATGGATGGGGTAAATAATTAAATAAGGACACTTCATCTAAATGGTCAGAAACATTTAAAGACGTTTTGACTGTAAAATTATTTTCCCAATTAAGACCTTAGTTGAACAGATTGTATAAAAATATAGACGGCTGTTATTATAAGAAACGATAATTCTGAAAAATAAATAACTTCATGTATTTTAGCTAGAGCGCAGGCTCTCGCAATATTAGCATAAGTTAAAAACTACTGTCACCGTAATTTTCTTCTTTAAGTCTTTTCAAGTTAGTTTTTAATTGGACAATAATTAAAGTATTACATTTAATATTATTTCAAATTTTATATATTTATTTGTCTGATAATTAGGCTTCAACATTATTGAACTATTTACACATACTCCTTTGTCAAATTTAGTAAAGATTACGTCAGTATTATTAGAAATTTATATTATAGATATAATAAGATTGCATAACTATTTAAAAAATATTCCTCCTCGCTTGTGCGATATGCATGTCAAAACTTTTATCCGTTTTAATTTCTTGATTCCATGAATAATATTTCA
Source organism: Eucriotettix oculatus (assembly GCA_034510155.1). Lineage (NCBI taxonomy): Eukaryota > Metazoa > Arthropoda > Insecta > Orthoptera > Tetrigidae > Eucriotettix > Eucriotettix oculatus. Next base: position 355,151 of record JAEMUL010000008.1, read on the forward strand.
TTTTATAAGATAAGTGTTCTACACATATTATATTTTAAATATTTATTTCGATTTAGTTATAATCGCACAAGATGAGGTTCCAAAAATATGTAGGAAACGTCGTATATGAACTACTGTTAATAGAATTTATATTACTTTCTTATGACATATAGGCTGTTTTTCAATTGATTGATGTTAATATCAGGTGTGCATTTGTATAAAATAACCTGTTTGAAACAAGTGTCCAGTGTTCCTCGACACGAAACGTAATCGCGTCCAACTTCCTCGGCGGAACTGGCCGCGCCGAAATGTCCTAGACCGCAACCAAGTATTTGCAGCTATGAATCCAAATGCGTACTTGGTTTAACGCTGTGCCCTAAGGCCTGTTTCACATTAAACCTGCTTGCAGTTGGAGCAGCATTTTAACCGGGCCGACTTGGCTCGTCGAGGCTCACATATATTGTGGTGTGCGTTTACACCACACACATATATTTATATATTAAAAGAACAATTTCCCTTTTTTATTAATTTTTTATATATACGTGTATATAGATAATTATAATGAAGGGGGTTAGGCTGTTTGCAAGGTCAACGGCGGGCAAGTAAAAATAGCGTTTCTTAAAATTAAATAATGTCCAATTGACTATACCGATAGTCAGGAAAGAGGAACAAATCTGTACCATTTCGGGAATGGCAGGTCAGTCCTTGGGACAAAGGCCTGAGTTAGCGACAAACATCTGGTTGCTACAATAAATATCAGGCCATCTCAAGAATTATAAGGGACGACAGACCTGCTCCTCAGTCCATCCTTGGGAGAAAGTTCACACACCCCGCCAGGCAGAAAAAGGCGGGGCAGAAACTTACATAAGAGGATGAAAAACAGATTTTGGAGGATCATAAGAGAGTGGACTAGAGAGTGGAGGAGAGATCAGATGAGAGGACTGGAGAGATTACATTACGTTATTGAGGAGTAGTGGACGCAGCAACATTATTATGAGTAGCAGACGTCAACAGGAAAAATAAATCCTGTTTCAATAGCAGATGGCACGAGAATCGACGCAGAGAACCACCGAGGCTACGTGACCGATGAAGAGATGCAGTATCATCACCAAATCCAGATCTACAAGTCGGTGATGTACACGATTATGTTTCTCGCCCCTGGCTTGATTGAGTAATTTAAAATTTTTGATGTCCATTTTTTGTTTAAACCCACATATGCCCATTATACTCTTGTTCTCCGGTGAGTTTTTAGTATGCAGCCGGCCCAAAAGTTTAATAATGTATATATGATTAACATTTAATTTAATAAAATTCTTTATTTTTATGTATGAAACTCCAATTTATCTTTAAAAATTAAATAATCACCCTGTCACCACAATATAAATTATATTTATCTTACATTTATTTATTGTACTAAAACCTATTCGAGAAAAATCGTATTTTAAAAAATTTAAAACCTTTCTATGTTTCATCCTTTCTTGGAATTTCTTCAGATTAGCTCAAAAATACTAAGAAAATTAATTAGCATTAGTTATAAAAATTAAAGTAGTTACAATAAAGTACGATACAATATAAAAACATTAGTGATTCATTACATATAATTTTCTGTTCTCATCTTCGTTCCACATTTCAGACATGAAAGAACACGAAACATTAATTTTAATAAATAACATAATAACCACAGTTTGATTAAAACATACTTTATTTAATTAGAAATAAATTTTGAAAAGGAAACATTAGAAGATATATTAAAAAATACTTTTATGATTCCATAGAAGACTGTTGAGATAACTCTGTTGGACTTGAGGTTCAAATATTTCCCGACTGTTCGTAGTACTGAGTTGTTGTATACGTATCAGTGTGAGGAATAGGGAAATTGTAAAGTGAAAATTTCTGTATGTAGAAGCACTGTCTATTGTCATTTCCTGACGACTTTTTTTTTGTTTTTTCAGGTCAGAAAGTAGTTGCATTACGTTCATCTGAAATTCCACTACTACATCGTAGTCAAACGTTCCTAGCAAAAGAATAATTCATTTGAAGAAATAAATAGCGAGCCTTGCTCTTGAGCCACCTCGTCACCTTGAAGTACTTCCTCCTCAACAGTTCCTTGTGTTTTTACATAATTTTGTTCTTGAAAGAGATAGCTACACATTAAAAGATACTCTGCCTATAACTAGGTTTAGAAGTATAATGAGAAGTAAAAGAATCGTGGATGAGTTTAAGCAAATAACGTAAGAAATATGATGATGAATTTCCATTTCGTAGTATTAGATTGTGTATATTTTATACAATAAAGGAAAAACAACCACTTAAAACAGTCTCACAAATTTATTATTTAACAGGCTGAAAGCTTTAGACGTTTGTTATATTCATTCTGTTTGGTTAAAGTAAAAACAACTTGTACAGTAATTTCATGAAATAAAATTCTTATGCCATTAATTTAGTTGAGTACAAAATTTATATGTAACACACCTTTTTTAAAAGTGAATATCTGTAATGACGAGCAGTAGTAAAATAATTAATTAAACCTTATCTTCTTCATTTATCATTATGGCGCTTAAGCTTTGCCTTCGCTTCCTTCATCACAGTAGCCCATTCTTCTCTCTTGTGCTTTCCTACGCCATCTCTTCACTCCTAATGTTCTTAGGTCTTCCACTACCTTATCGATCCATCTGAGATGAGGCCTTCCTCTTCCTTCTCCTTCCTACCATGCTTCTCATATGCGCCTTCTTTGGTACTCTGCTGTATCCCATTCTTTGGACGCGGCCAGCCCATTCTAGTCTTCTGATTTTAACACTAACCACGATATTTGGGCACTTGTACAGTTCATTTAATTCCAAGTTGGTTCTACTCATCCATATCCCATCCTGCTTAATTGGCCCATATATCCTCAAAATTTTTCTTTCCCATATATCACCTGGTTTTCCATTTTCTTTGTGAGCGTCCAGCTTTCACATCCATATAAAACTACTGGTTTAGTAACTGTTACGTACAGTTTTAATTTATCTTGTCTCGCCTAAATTGGCAATCGTCGTTTCCTGTTAAATAGTCAACCTGTTAAATAATAAATTTGTGATACTGTTTTAAGTGGTTGTTTTTTCTATATTGGATGAATAATTGCTTTTTAACTACTACCTGTCCAGTTAAATGGCAGGTATGATAGATTTAATATATAAATAAAGTAATTATATTATCTGAATTAATACTATAAATAAAACACAAAGTGGCCAAAAGTCATAAAAGGAAAAATTGAATTAAAAAAAGTTTCGTTCCCCAACTTTATGGATCTCCACAGTTCTGTCTACAACAAAATTAAACAATTAATATAGATAGTTGAATAAAATTTAATAAATAAAATTGGTATGATGTCGTACTCACAATTATTATAATAATACAATATTTGTTGGTGCTCCCGCGATATTCGGGGCCTAAATGAGGGGAAATGCTCCACATAAAATCAAATCTTAAATTCCTTAAATGTAAAAACACACGCAATATTTAAACGCTGACCACGTATCACTCCAAATTCGGAATGTGTCACGCCAGATGACAGTCCGCAGCCGCCTCGGTAGGCCTAGGCCCTCAATAGGGCTGTTGAGCCATTGGATGAAGAAGAAGATATATTATTCTTTATTATTATAATTTAATTGTGTATTCTTGAATCTTTGAAATAGAAATTTTGTAGTTTACAAATATTCCGTTACTGCATTGTGATTTCATAGGATACAAATCGTACCTGGCTGATCACCCGATTTCGGAAAGAAAAGGTGGATCCGCCCTCATTATTAGAAATTCCATTAGACACAATGAACTTCAATTCATTACATCCAACGAATTCCAACTAACCCAAATAACTTTCTGCCTATCTAACAATTCCACCATTAACATCTCCTCATTTTACTCATCACCAACCAAGACTTCTAGCAAAAACTCCTTACATCCTGTCAATCCCCCTTCATAATCGGAGGCTACTTCAATGCTAAGCATCCTCATATCGGCTCCAGACTATCGAACCCCAGAGGCAATCATCTATACAACTCTATCGTAAGCAAACATATAGATATTATATTCCCTTCAGAACCCACATATTACCCCGACAATGCCAAATCCCCTGCAATAAAACATCCCACTATTTTGCTAACTCTTTAGTCCTACATGAACTTAACTCCGACCACCTCCCATACCTAGCTTACTTAAGCCTCTCCTCTCACCCTGCCTTAGCTTTACCCCCTCCTACCAAATACGCTACCAATTGGCAACTCTACACCTCCCTTATTAACGAACTAACACTCCTTAACATCCCACTAAAATCACCTACGGACAAAGATACAGCAATTGACAACCTTAACGCCTCTATACTCTCCTCAATTGCTGCTGCTCTAATTACTCTCCCATCCAAAAAATCCCAGTCCTATCCAATTACCAACACGCTTAATGAACTACTCCAAGAAAAGAAGAAAGCCCGTAAAAATGGTTATACACAAAACACCCAAATGACAAATCCATCTACAACTCTATATCCAGACAGTTAAATCTTCATCTACGCGATATCAGAGACATGAACTACATAGCTCACCTACAACACCATAATTCCCAAGATAATTCCAACGAAAACTCTAACAAAAAACTTCTCCGAGATCCCCCACCCCCACTCAAACACGTAAACCAATGCTTTTCTTCCCCTCCCAAAAAGCTTATTTATTTGTCAACATACTCAAATCCCAATTCTCCCCTAACCCAATCACAAACTTTCATCTCAATGACAAAATAAATAACCAACTTCTTGAACCACTACAACTCTCCCCATTGCCTAAACTATTCACGCCTTCCCAAATACGCACCACCATCCACAAACTTAAAAGTAAATCATCCCCAGGACACGACCTAATATCGTCTCTTCATTTAAAACACCTACCAAAGAAAACCACTGTTATTATCACAATAATTTTTAATGCCATCCTACGTGCATCCCACTACCCTACCGCCTGGAAGCATGCCAATATTATTATGATAAACAAACCTAACAAACTGAAATCGCTCCCCGAAAGTTACAGATCCATCAGCCTTACGAAATTATTCGAAAAACACTTCCTTCCCCTCCTCTCTAATCAATTTTCATCACTTATCCCAAATGTTCAATATGACTTCAGGTCTAAACACTCCTGCATTCACCAGCTATATTCTGCCACCACCTTCATCAATAATGCTTTCGATAATCGAAATTCCTGGATTGGTGTATTTATTGACGAAGAGGAAGACTTCGACAAAGTCTATCATCAATCCCTCTTATACAACTAAAAAATGAACTTACCGACGAACTCTTCAAAATCATTTCCAATTACCTTACTAACCTCTCGTACTCAATCAAAATTAACAATCATTTTCCAAAACCTTCCCTATCTCCTCTGGCGTCCCACACGGCATCCTATTAGCCCCTTTCATGTTTAACGTTTACTCTTACGACAGTCCCCGTCATAGATCCACTAAAACAATATTTTTTGCACCTCGGGTGTTAGCACCGTACAATTATCCCTAAATGACCTGTAAATTTGGGCAAAAACTTGGAGGGTCAGCATAAACCCTTCCATATATGCAATAGTTCCATTCACCCTCAAAAAATCCAAACATCCCCTTACTCAGTCATTCTATCTTTTGGTTCCCTAATCCCAATAAAAAACTCAATCACTTACCTCGGATTTGCTCTAGACTCCAAACTTTCCTGGAAACCCCATCTTACCCACCTTCCATCCAAAATTAACACCAAAATAAAACGTCTCTATCCACTCCTCAACAGAAAATCAGCAATCTCCATCTCAACCAAAATACTCCTTTATCTCTCCCTAATCGCCGCATATGGTCATACGCATGCTCCATTTGGGGATCTACTGCCAACTCCAATTCAAATCAAATCCAAACCAAGCAAAACAAAATCCTTAGAATCATTTCCAACTCCCCCTGGCAACTTCTAAACTCAGTAATTCATAATGACATCCAAATTCCATTCATCTCCACCACAATAAAAACATGCATATCGTCCTTAATCAAAAGCTCCATAAATCACTACAATGACACTGGCCATAGACCTCTCCGTCTCCTCCTCCACACAACCGCACATCCTTCCACCCTCTCACTCCGATATAACCTAACAATAATTTCTCTCTCAGTTAGCTGGCATCTCATTCTCCGTTCTTCAAACAACTAGTCCTTTACTTCTCTTCATCTGATCCCCCTCCTACTATAAACTCTGTTAATATTCACCGCAAATACTAAGTCAATCAAATATTATCAACTACAATAACATAATTATGAACACAGCTCTGTCGTTTCTCTCGCTTTTAAATTTACAATTTTTTCAAGCAATAATGTCACATATCTATATAACATGTAATATAAACTGTACTATCTTCGGATAAAAGTTTTCGAAATAAAAAGAAAAAAACTGCATTGTGAGCTTTGCTACTGTTTTCACTCAATTCGGCAGGATCAACAAGAAATTTTTGTATTATTTTAATTGTAAGTACGACATCATAGCAATTTTATTTATTAATTTCTCTTAAACTATGCATATTTAACTGCAAAAATTATTTTTGTTGAAAGAAGTGAGGTCACTAAAGTTGGGGGACAAAACGTTAACTAATCAAATTTTTACATTTTTAACTTTTGGCCATTATTTGTGTTTTATTTAATATATACGTAAATAAAGTATTTATAATGTCGTATGCTAAATAATATATAATAAATATTTTTTTCTTGTAATGTCCAGATATTTAAAACATTTAAAATTTAAATATCTTCTTCTTCTTCGGGAGCGCTACAGCCCTTGGTGAGCCTTGGCTTCTTCAACAATTTTCCTCCATTTTTCTCCCTCTTTGCCTTCAGGAATGGATCGCACCGTTCATCATATTCTTTGGAATTCCCTCCTATTTCATTCTCTCTACACGTCTTAGCCATCGTATTCGCTGTGATTTCACAAATTTTACTATGTCCCTACCTTCTATTACTTCTTGTAATTCGGTGTTATATTATGTCCTCCGCCTTCTTCCTCCCTTATTGGGCCATAGATTTTACGTATAATTTTCCTTTCAAAGGTTCTCAGTGCATTTTTGTTATATTCTGTCAGCGTCGATACCTCCGACCCGTATGTGGTAACTGGGCGGACTTGGCAGTTATATATAAGCAGTTTTGAACAGTTGTAGGTATGCAAAGTAGGCCCTATTTCCTGCTTGTATTCTCTCCCTTATGGTCTTTCCTATATTATTATCGTTTAACAAGCTTCATTATAATGAGTGTTAAAATTTCAATATTTTGTACAGTACCATTCTTTATTTTCATTCATAATTCACAACTATTTTTAATTATTGGCAAACTTCTATCCAGGTAATTCTAAAATGTAACCTATCTTTAAAAGTTATCAATAAATTATATTCTCCATGATAATAATTCAAAAATACACATGCAAAATATTTTAATTGAGGAACACAATCGAAAGGAATAAGGCAAATTGAAGACTGGACGAACCGTGCGGGACAGCACTAGTAGGCCATGGTAGAGTCGGGCTCCCTACATGTCTTTCTTGCTGCCGGGTAGCCACCGTGGGAGCCTAATGTGAAAGCTCTCATTACCCTGCTGTCGGTGTCGGACAATCGGGCCTACATTGCGTGATCATGATACGAATGTTGGTTGCCAGTTTCGATAAATTATCACTATTAATTAAAACCGTTATTACACTATGTTCTCAAGCAATGAGGGATACCAGAAGAAAAACTAGACATTACATTAAGGTACATTTATTTTTTCTCAAAACCAGATGTTATTTAACAAAAATTAATTTAATGAGAGTATTTATAATAGAAAGAGGAGACAAAAGCACATTAAGGATGAAAATATTGCACACAACTACATAGTACAAATTAAGTAAAGATTAAATGACCCTTCTTGAATGCAGCTGGAGTTTGGCGAAAGAGATGTTGGCGGAGTTTGCAAATCACTTCCACGTGATTCATTGGGCTAATTTGCAGGCTGGTGATGGAACTTTGCGGGATGGAATGGAAGTCAGTGACGGTTGTTGCATATGTGCTCATGAACAGGACAATAATTAATCGAGGAAGAAATATTTGTTTCGTAATTTTTAATTTTATAATTAACATTACATAATAATCCAATAATATTTCCACATTTCTCATCTGCCGGTAAATAATGGTATGAAGTCGTGCTGCTGGAATTGAGGAAAACCCGAACCTTTTCCTCCTTCCCTCGTTGTTTTCCTTGACGCTAACACTTTACTCCTTCCTTGTTTTCTGGAATGATCAAACCATGCTCTGCTCTAGTTCCTCCACTTTTAAATGTCTCACCTCAACTGTCCACTGCTCCCTCGGCAGATAAAAACATACTATCATTTCTTTGCTGCTTATTCGACTTCATTGTCTCACACTATACTTCTCCGCTAGCTCCTCGACTTGTCCGACTGTTTACCATCTTTATATTGTTCATTTTCCCGGGTTTCACCTTCGCAGGTAAACTTCGTATATGCCTCCTCCCAAGGGGTGACGCTATTTCACGTGACGTTTTCCAGCCAATCATTGTGAGTTCTTCGTCAAGCGCGGGGGATTTTTTTTGACACAGGTAATTGTGGCTAGAAAATTCCGAAGGTGAACGCTCTTTTAGCGAAAAACAAGCTTACCGTTATAAGCACCCAGACAGCCGCCAGATCGGGGCCTGGAGAACCCTCTTTTACCTGGCCAGCGACATGTTCTTACTAAAATTTTTATATTATTTAAAATTCCATACATTGGAATTAAAATTGGGCAGGGTTCTACTGCTTTACAGTTTTATTTCAAAGTAAGTTCTTCTATTTCTCAACTGTTTCTAATTCATATTAAATAAGTTTAATTTCATTATTTCATTTATAATTCATTCTATTTATTTATTCACTTATTTCTGATTCATTAGGCTATTTATTTTTCGTATTATACAGCTAGTCTTTGTACTTCGTAGTTTCAAAGTTCTCTCTGAGTCCAATGGTTTCCTAAGGTGTAATGGGTGATCACGCTGGACAGGATTACTCAATGATCAGCCTGATGATAGAAATGTAAGTTAATAGTCCAACATTCGGTGACAGCTTCGACCCTTGGTTGAAAACGGGCTTAATAGATTATAATAGGTTTAATGCAGTTAATATGATATCCCTAGTTAAACCTTGTGTCTGGGATTACTACTAGTTTCTTGTCCGACTTGGTAGAAAAAATTGTTTCTCCTACGACTGATCATAAGGGTTTTTATCTTCTTGATTCTTCTTGGTTCGCCAGTTGCTGATCCAGTCTTGAATCTTCTTGGAGAGTCGTGCTCCTTCTTCTTCCTCATTCCGCGATGTGTTAATCTGCGATGCCTGTCACAGGTCCTGGTTTTGGGATGTATACGTAGAGACGATGTCAGGACCTAGTAATCTCTTTTGTGGCGCGAATCATTCTTCTCCTATACTGTGGGCGGTGTCCTGTAACAGCGCCAACCTGAACATAAATCCCGACTGCAATATCCAGGAGCACTAAGCCACAGAACTCTCGCTTTTTAAGAGCGAGTGATGCACTTTTTACCACCCTCCAGAACTGTTGCGTCGTCGAAAGCTTCTTCCTAACACCAAACTAAAAGGTGGAAATCAACTTAAGGTCGTCTATGTGGACCTGAAATTTTATCAGCAATAATATCTCAGACTTTTGAAAGCATCAGCAGCAGAGAGACAGGCTTGTGGTTAGCGGGAATCTTCCTGTCGTTTCTTATCTTGGCGACGGCAACAACCGTATCAGTATGCCATGCTCCGAGGAATCTCCGCTATCCCAGGATCTCGTTAATCACGTCGCGGATGTAGTCGATCGCCTCCGGCGGCAAGTTCCGATGCAGTATATTTGAAAGGTCGTCTAATCCTGGAGCCTTGTTGGGTATCAGCTTTCGAAGAGTTCTTCCGACGTAATTTCGTGTTCAGTCCTGTAAAAATAATTACTTAAATATTTTTTGCTACATGAGGGTGATACAGAAAAAGGCAACTCCCCTTTAATAGCATAGGAAGGGAATTAAAAAGGAGCTCGTGGAATATAAAGGAAGGTACCCAAGGACCCGCGGACTATAGTTTAAGGATCGTTCCCGGTGTTTCACCTAAAGAGATGCAGGGAAAACCTAGAAAACCTTCATCAGGTAGGTCAGGCTATTGGGGACTATTCTCACGCCCTTCCGGATATAGAGAAGAGTCTGCTTTGGGGTCGCAGCATTCCCTTTTACGTTTCTCCGCCAGTATTAGGAGCCAGTTAGCCAATTGATCCAATGAGATCAGAGGACAACTCTTACCCAGTACATACACCTCCTAAAATAGGAGGCATGTGAGAACTTTAAAAACTCCAAAGGGAGTCCAAGACATTCCCGACATAGTCATGTGAGAGAAAACTCCCAGAAGCAGTTCTTGAATATCTTTTCTTTTTGGTTAACAGGCTAAATTAAACTGGCAACTCCCTTTAATAGTATAGGAAGGGAATTGAAAAGGGGGTGCGGAAGGTAGAGCAAGGTAGGGAAGTGTTGACTAGGGTCCCCATGCTATCTTTTAAGTATCGTATCCGGTATTTCACCTAAACAGATGCAGGGAAAACCCCAGAAAATCTGCATCAGGTTCGTCGGGAATTGGATACTGTTCTCACGCCCTTCAAACTGGCGGGTGACGAGTTTTCTATGGGGTCGCAGCATTCCCTTCTCCGTGTCTCAAACAGTTTTTTTAAGCAGTTGACCGACTGATCCAATCTGTGACCGTAAGACTTTCCAATCTCCCCTACTATTGCTCGTCTCGTAGTTTCTTGTTGGCAGCTCTAATTTCACGAACAAGTCGAATTATGAGTATCTTGCTAGGTGTTCTCCGAGTGTCTTGCTATTTTTCCGGACCTTGTTCTTCCCTCTAATGAGGACCAATATACACTATAGATCACGCTTGCTGGGGCCGAGGGGTCGTTTAGGGGCCCCCACACGGTCAATCAAGACTTTGAGTCAAAATGATGAATCAGAGCGAGAGTCTAGGCAGGGGTTAGTTAGGTGAACCAGACTGACAGTCTTCAGTTGCCTGCCGTAAGCCAGCGGGAGCAGTTGTCCATTTAAATTTGGCTATTATAATTTCAATAATGTAAAAATTAACGTCTCTGGAAACAAAAATAGATACGAACTTATATTAGTACACAAACCTTTTATAATAAAGAGAACGAATTAACAAAATTAGATATGTTGCCTTTGCGTCTTACTCAAATGGTTCTTATAAACTAAACTGATAAAATTTGAAACAATCGGATATAAAGTCTATAATGTCGTATCTATTATTATAATAATGGCAATTGTCGCTCAGAGAACAGCGGAGCGTTGCCGTTGCGTGAATGAATCGTTAATACTCGCGAAAAGTATACATATTTATTTACTGTGTAAATTTCAGTGACAAATGTATCATTTTGTAACAAGCAGGGATTCAAGAAATTTCTCGAAATGGTTAAAGTGCATCTGTGCAGGAAAAAGGATATCAGAATAAAATAATAGGTTCATATTGAAATGAGTCAAATTGGTGTAATATGATTCTACATTTATTTGGAGAGATCCGTTAATGGGGTGAAAGTTGATAGATGTTCTAGTTTGTTACTTCGCCTATTGTATGTCTTAGTTTGGATATAAATACCAGCGAAATACTTCATGGAAATATTAAAATTAAATATAATTTACATTGCTAACGATTTTTCATTATTATAAAATAATAATATCCCCCAAATTCATTTCACCGTGTATCAATTTAAATTGGTCCAGGGAAAGGACACTCGCCTTCAAGTCCTAATTGCGTAATTCTTTGGTAATTTCCAAAGCTTTTTCCCTTATTAAAGGGACGAAAGTAGGTTTACAAATGATCGGACTCTGCAAATTCATCGTATGTTGATAGCTAGGACGAGTGTTTTAAAAATTATTTCTTCGATTCGTAGTTCCAGTTTTCTATTCACTTTTAAAACAGTTTTTCTTCATTTTTAAAGTTTCAGCGACTTCGGTTTTCTCGATTTTGAATTTTAATGGAAGAGCTCGGACACTGAATATCTCATTTACATACACTTTAGTGGCGACCGCCTATTCTTAAATAGAAAGAACATTTTTTCGCATTCATCTTCATAAATGATTTCAACCTGAAACACAACTCACTACGTTTCAAAATACGGCTGCCTTAGAACTGAGAAGAGTTCGTCAAAGTGTTTCGGGATTGGGAAATTCCGGGATCATGTACATCAAAGTAAACCAGTAGTATTATTGTAAGCCATCTAGCTTTCCTGGAATCCTAAATTGCTTCCTTTTTGCTGCCTCTATAGTAGTAGCGTATGTGTCCAGTTATTAGAAGTACTTTTCTTAGTAAAGTATAAGGAAATTTGCGGGTAAATAAAATTGTCCGGGTATGAGAGATGTCCAATTATGAGAAGTGTGCGTTTCGGCACACCGAGTTTCAAAAATTCCCCTGCCTATGTGTTTCATCGATCTTCAAAACTAAGACAATAACACAGAGGTATATAACTTCTTAAAAATTGCGTGGTACAGTTTGAAGTCCCACTCGCGAAAAATTCCTCAATGTTCTAAGTGCCATGGACACACAAAAAATTATTGCTATCCGTCGTCTAAGTATATTAAATTTCTAGTAAATCTCTCTTCAGCATACTGTCCAAGAAAAAATAGAAAAGATGATGTGAAATGTGTTACCTGTAACGGAAATCTTCTGGAGAACTATAGAGGGTGCTGGATTCACAAAAAACTTCAAGAAAAACTCTTCCCGTATTACGACAGAAGGTTAATAAACCTGCATCAAGTATGGTACAATCCATGGTAGGAATATAAAGGTATGACACTGCGCAGGTACATGCAGGCCACGCCTCATTTGCGCGTGACGTCACGCCGGACTCTGGAAACTGCACAAATATTCCAAATCTTATCTTGTCTCTTGGCATTTGATTGTACAGTTATTTTCATTTTTGGTGCTGTCAATACAAATTTTATTTGATGAATATATTTAATCGAATGATAGAACTGTCAAGTCTCTCCAATTCTGTTCCTTTATCTTTCATTAAATACAGTACATCTTGTAAAATGCTGGGATTAATATGTAGACATCTGGCCTAATTTCTCAATGTTGAAATAGAAAGCTAAGGAAAAGCATTGTTTCTCAAAAACCTATAGCATTTTGGAGAGATAAAACGGCTGCTGCAATATCTTCATTATTCCAGTGGGCTAGAAAGTACTCGTATTTCAAGAACCACACAAATATAATTGATAGATAATTATAATATCACTACCATTAGTATAACAATTGGACGAGTTTACATTTTTATAATATTACGTATTATTGAAGCTGTCAGCATTAAACGCTTTTTCAGAAAACATATATGAGTATTTTTCTCCCGTCATCCGAGTAATATTACAGCACAACATAAATTGCAAATATTATAATAAATTGTTGACAAATTAAAGATTGGGAAAATATAAATTATTAAATAGAGCATGAATAAAAATAGTAATATTTCATCATAAAAGGAACGATTTCGGAATATTTTAATTTAAAAATTTTGATACTCAAATCGGCAATATGAATTCCATAACTTTGTACTATTTGTATTACCTTGGTTAGTAAGGCATTGTTTTCTTCATTAACTTTTTGAATTGCTCTTACAATTCTTCTCCCAATGTTTTATTTTCCAAGCTTTAATTTAGTCTTTAAATTGTTTTCTTGTTAGTTTTGAATCGTCAGGATTGTTGTCAAATCGCATTGTCCCCACAGTAGTTGATTCTTCCAACACAGTCTCTGTAGCATCATTACACGATTGAGGTATCAGTTCGTCCACTAATCTGTGCCTGTTTCCTGCATTTTCTACCTGATCGTCCTACATTTGTCTTACCAAAACTTCCAGGCAGCTTCTCGGTAGCGAATTCTTCTGGTTTTAAATTTCGACTTTTCGTTGGTGTGTAATTAAGTATTTTTTTACGCAATGGTATTTCAAAACTATCCTCAGAATAGTGCATAGAACACACGCGGGCTGAAAATAGGGAATTATGAATATACTTAATAATAAGTATGCAAGTATATTTCTACATGTTTATAGTTTGTATTCACCGTTATTTATATTAATTATGTATTTTCTACGGCAAGCATTGATGTGTGTCCCATACAAAATCACATCTTTCGGAAACGAAAAATACTTGATGGCTGTTTCTTTAGTTTTTCTGTTACAAATTGTGCAACCAAAAACAGCGGACGACGGCATTATCCGTCTTCTTTAAATACTAATGCACACAGTATTCAACCAAAAAACAAACACAACAAAAAATCCCAAAGGAAAACCTTGAGCACGTTCGACACATCCCGAGCAGCTTTACTCCCGTGTGACGTCAACGTCATGCGGAGAAGTCAACCAAATTACATTCGACATCTGTCTCACCTGTATACTTACACCATGGTACAACCTGGAATAACGTACTCTCAACAAGATATCTCGAGATAGAACTTACATGTGGATATCATTTACAAACTACACCATAACAAAGCAACGAATTCTACGAATTGCAAGTCACGATAAAACAAATGGTTCAACAGATAAGCATTCGTATTTTACTGTTGCGTTTTCCGTGTAAATTATTATATATTTCTACTCGATTTTTCAATCTATATTAATAATTACTGCACTACTCTATGTGGGACCTACATACCTTCCTTTCGTACTTTGTTTGTAATCGAGAAAGTCTTCGTTTCTAATAATTTAAAAAACAATGTTTGCTGATAGAGATGAAAAAATTAAAAATAACAAAAACTCCTCCCTTAAAGAATTCCGTGTCCATATTTTTCAACCTGACACTATTTACTGTTCAACGTGTAATGGTGAAACACAACTAAATACAGAAGTTAGCGGTCAAAGTCAAAGGTAATCGGCTTGAGAGAAATTAAAGGAAGGTGTAGACAGGGTAATAAGACCCATACAGTTTGGCGGCGGCCTGGCTTTGCTGAAATCGTTGCGAATCCGGGACACCAGGCTGTGACACCTTGGAGGTTACTGAAAGTAACTATTAATAATACTCTCGATTCACGCTATGACACGATTAATTTAAGTAATACTTATAATAAGCTATTTTCCTAAGGATCAAGTACAGTTTAACTATGTTCATTTGCAAACTTTTGTTAACTTATGTTTTATTTTATTCTGCTGTTACTTAGAAGTATTTCGAGGCATAACTTGAAACATATCTTTAATATTTTCTGTAATTTTGGAGCAAATATACTAGGGATAAAATATAACTTTTATATATTATTTAATTACAAAAAAGCGATAGATGTCATTATTAAATTCATAATAATGGGAAATTTTCGTTTTTTGTCAACTTTATTTTGAATTCCTCAATTAAATTCTTATTTCGAAATTGAAATTCAAATAATTTTTCCACAACAATGCACGTTTAACTCTTTCCATTTTCACATTGCATTTCTAGCCTCATTTCAAATCTTTGGAAATTAATACCAAACTTAACTTGTTCTTCTGAAACGTTTCTTAAATCCACGAACTTCAAGCATTCTTCTTCTCTTTCTTATACGCTGAAAGATAAAATTCTTTAATTCTGGCTCCTTTTTTATATTTTTCGAGCCGTGTTTTAGATGGCCGATTCCAGACTCATCAGTCTTCGATAACGTTCACATAAATGCAAACAGCGGCATCCTTTTTCAGCTTTGCAAGCTACAGTTTAACGATACGGAGGTGCTACCATCGCATCTACCCGAAGAAGGCATGAAAATATGCCGAAACGTTGTTATTAATAAATTTAAAAAATAAAGTCTGGAAAAGGTCGTTAATTGTTTTAGAACATATTTTTATTTAATGTACGGCATAATATGACTTACAAATGCATGTGATATTAACAGCTTCAATTCGTCGAAACATTTATTTAAATGTGAAAAAATTCTGGTAATGAAGGAATAGTATGGACATGGAATATGGACGTTTGGTATATATGCTGTAATGTTAATTTCTTGGGTGGGGTCAATTTAATTTATAATATAATTTTACATAATGTATTTATTAATGGGAATTTATTATTGAAAACAAAAGGCTAAACTATCTTTAAAATTCTGAGTTTAATACAAATCAAGAATATAGATGTTATTTACAAATTATGAAACAAAATTATGAAAAACGATTAATTTGGATGATAGTTTTAAATCAGGGTTCTCAGTGGGGTGAATTAAGAAGCTATTTGGATTTCTAATGGCGATAATTAAAATCCAACAATACCCGCCAAGTATCTACATCTGTATCCCAGTCTGAGTCGATGAATGATGGTGGCTAGTGGCTGCATCAGGGGATGATCTCTGTTCATCACCGTCCGGGCTGGATCTCGTGGACCAATCTAGCGAAGACTCCCTTATGTCCCTCCGGCGGTTACCACTTTAGTTTTCGGTCAACAATACCCGGCCTCTCTATATCAAAGTCTTTCGTCTCCCAACACCTTCACTCTCCCAATACTTTCTCTTTATTCACTATCATCCGTCTCCCATCATCACCTCTCTCCCATCTCCCAACACTCCAAAATTCACTTCCCTCATAACATGGGTAGGAAGCTACATAATTTAAACCACCAATCAGCTGTTATCCTCAAATGCTCCTATTGGCTTGCTCTTTGACAATTGCTGTCAATAGGAAAAGTTTACATTCCTCCATCACCCTGCTGAGCCTAAATAATTCATGTGTTTTGCGTTATTCCGAGAGTTTTCAAATTCTCCATGGAACGTCCGTTTTCGACAGAAGCAGCCCCCTAATGATTCATGTCGATCCATTTTTTTTATGAATGGGCTTTCTCTTGCACATTCAAAAGGAATGGTCAATCTTTTGTCCCGAGGCATGCGAGTTTCCGCCCACAGCTAGGAAACAGATGCACAGACTTGAAGTTTCAACTCGCGTATTTAATACATTACAGTACATTAGGAAGGCTAGAGGGTTCTGAAAGGCGTAAAGAATAAATTATAAAGACGGAATTATGCAGGAGGAATTTTTGAGAAGCAATATGAAGTATTAGATAGATAAATTTATTACGTTGCAATGGGCTGAGCCCGGTGGCAACATACATTTAATATTCCAATGAAGGTATATAAGTTAAAGAAATAAAAAATAAAATAAAATTATACTAATATAAACATTCAATATACAAATACTTTAACACTAACTATAATAAAGTTAAACCTAATTCTATCAGTAAATAATTTTACTCTCTTCGGTGTTTTAAGTGTTTTAACATTCTTCGAAAAAGTCGCTAGTAGACTTGCAGGCAAATCATTCCGGTCTTTTACGGTCCTATTTACGAAGGACCCAAAAAAATGTATTTACCCACGTCCGTTCGTTGTCTTCTCTGATTAAATTTAATTGGATGATCATTTCTTGCTACATATGTCGGTAAATGAATATGAGTTTTGATATCACTCCAGGTTGGTTCGTCTGCATACGCTCTTCCACAGTATTCTATTGACTTAGTGAAGTGCCCTCCATCCTTTCCCAGTTACTGGATTTATGTGTTCCCCCCAATTTAAGTCTTTGCTCAAAGTTACGCCCAGATATTTGCAAGTGTCCACTTATAATATATTTTCATCCCCTAATTTATATTCAACTTGAAAAACGTTTCTCATTTATGTAAATACAATCGATTTACTTTTTGCCGCGTTTACTTTCATCCCATTTTCGTCCGACCAACGATGAATTCTGTTCAGATCATATTGAAGAAAATTTGCATAATTTTTTCTGTAAATGATACAGTCATCGGCAAATAGTTTTATCTGAGACTCAATACCTATCGCGAAATCATTTATATTCTATCAGAACAACGAAAATCATTTGTCTTTCAAAGTCAATGAATATTTGCAATACATAATACTCTGTAAAATGGGAAAACAGAGATACATGATAGAATAAGGATTATAATAATTATTTTATGAGAACAATATTGCGGTATGAAGACACGCCTGAATAAGATTCTGATCAGCCTCAAATGAGGTATGTCTGAAGAAATAGTGCTCGTTAAATGATTTATTGCTTGTGAGGCAGATGAAAGCAACGAGTAAAGCGGAATGAGATGGCGCAAGAACATAAAACTTTTCAGGATAGAACGTTGGCACTGCGGGCGAAATAAATCCCGAACCTGTACAAATTATAGACCGTGTTAACCCCGCGCGCGACCCGCATAGTTCGTACACCGCTTTCCTCCCGGAAGCTTCGCTCGCTGCTCTTCCTTACGTAATGCCAAATAGCGGATCATCGCCTTCTCAACAAATATTTATCTCCAACCAATTCATTTCTACTTATACACTACATTTCGGTTGTAGCTGCCCTTGGAAGCAATTCAATTTGGATTCTTTCTTACACATTTGGCATTATTTTTTCATCAAAAGTTTAAATTCAATTTTACCTGAGGAAGTTTCAAATATGGTGACGACACTTCGAAAAAATTAAATAAAAACTGTCTGTAAATACTGATCTACAATTTATTTACTGTTCTTTAAATAAACTATGGAGTACTTTTGTAACTTGGAGTTAGAAAATTTGTATCATTAGCCACATGGATGGAGCATATATAAGATAAAATCAGAGCTTTCCAACGTTACGATTCAATATAAAATGTTATGAGTGAATAATCTATATTTCGTAGATATCTTCTCATTAAAGAGAGTTAATACATCCAGTTAACAGAAATAATTAAGGTTCCAAATTTTGGAACGAAATGTATACAATCTAAAGTTAAGAAACATATTAAACCTGTTCTGACTTCTAAGCTGATTTCCTATTTATTGATTTATAAATAAAAATCCAGAATAATATTAACAAACAATAATAATAATATTGTGAAGAGCACTGGAATAAAATATCCAGAAACGAGGTTCATACACAACCTCTACAAAAGACAGGCAGCAGTAATTAGAATAGAAGATCAAGAAAAGAAAGCCGTAATCAAGAAAGGAGTAAGACAAGGATGCTGTTTGTCGCCCATGCCGTTTAACTTAAATAGAGAACAGGCAATGAAGAATGTTATAACGGAATATGGAAAAGGAGAAGGAGAAAAGGAGAAGAAATAAAAACCCTACGTTTTGCCGATGATATCGTAGTATTAGGGGAAGCAGAAGACATGTAAACCATAATAAATGGCATGAACGTGGTGCTGGAGAAAGACTTCAATATAAAGATTAATAGAGGGAAAACCAAGGTAATGGAGTGTAGTATGGGAAACAGTGGAATAACAAAGGCCGTTAGATTGGGAAGGGATATATTGACGGAAGGTAAGAAATTCTGTGTAATAACTAGAGTAGGACAGCACAGGTAAGGAAGAGTTAATATAAGCGTCAACATTAGGAAATCATTCCTTAAAAAGTTCGTATGGAGCGTGGCGTTATATGGTTGCGGAAGGAGGACGATAGGAGTTGGGGAAAGGAAAATAATAGAAACTTTTGAAATAATGGGCTATAGGCGAATGCTGAAAATCAGATGGGTGGATAGAATCACAAGCAAGGAAGTTCTAAACAGAATAGGGGAAGAGCGAACAATATGGAGGACGTTGACCAAGAGAAGGGATAGATTAATAGGCCAGGTTTTAAGACATGAGTGTCTTGTAAAATTAGTATTAGAGGGAAGTGTGTGGGGTAAGAACAGAAGAGGGTGGTCAAGGATGGAATATGCTAAGAAGATTAGTGAGGATTTGGGATGTGCTAGTTATATGGAAATGTAAAAAGCTTGCGCAACATAGGTTAGCATGGAAGGTTTCATCAGACCAGTCTTAGGAGTGATTTCCAGACAATACATTTACAACGTTTCATCCAAATGTGTGGGCTTCATCAGAAACATTTAAATGGATAAAATTATATCAGAAATTAGGATAATTTTACGTCGTAGACGATAATGGCCGAAATGTTACTTCCTGAAGTTATTTAATAGAATAAGTGGACTATTTAAACAATATATTTAATTTTTAGTCCAATGGTTCCATAATATTTTAATGTATTATTGGGAAATGAAAATAATTCATTTGTTGAACTGAACAATATACGCAAATCAATTAATTTAGTTTTATCGAATATTTAAGGCATTTGCTTTAAAGGAGGCCAAATATAAAGTCATAAATATATTGTTGAAAATTAATTAAATTATAGACACGTAGCATCTGGGATTGCAGTCGCTGATGGAGTGAGAAGAGGTACAAAGGTCATCGCACATGTCTCCGGGAAAGTGAATTTTTGTGGGCTAACCTTTCTTAGGGCGTAGAGGTGAAGACATTAGTTTGAGAAAGTTTAGTCAGCATTTCAACAATAACATCCGGTCCTAATGCATCATATACAAAAAAAGCTTGATGTCTATAATTAAGGCTGGATTTATTGTCACGAGTGTCACTAAATCTTCGGATGTGCGAAGTGTTCAACGAAGAAAGTGATTCGTAAACTTAACCTACATTGCACACGTGAGTATTTATTCATTTAACGAATGTAGAAGTCCCTGAAGTTTACAAACTTCTAATTAAATATAAGTAAAAGATTAGTTAATTATACTTCTTGAAAATTATATTCGCTTTCTTTAAAATGTTGACTTAAGCTATTTTCAGTTCTGAAACTTTATTTACAAACGTAACAAGGATTGCATAAACTGATTGTGATATTCTTGTGCATCTTGTAAATCTTGCTTTCGTATGCTTTCGATACTCTTTTGCACTTTGGTAATTGACTCACAACAAATTTTATCTGTAGCGAATACATATTATAGATATTTTTTCATGGTATTGTACTAGAAAAGTTTTCAAAGTAATGTGAACGAAATGTACATAAATGTGAACTAATTTGCTTATGAACAACAGATCTGCCGATGTTAAAGACTAAAGGATAGTTTCATTTGCCAAATTACGCTAATGATGAGTGTTGTTATAATGACCATTTCTGGAAGAATAAAATTACAACTGCACATTCTGAAGGCTTCAAAGCTCAAACACCGCAGATAACTTTACCCCGAAAACATTCTTTGTGGTCATTGTATCCGAAAGTTCTCCATACTAAATTTCAATAGAAAGTATTCTGAATTATTTACACAGAATGGTTTTCCAAATACTATAGGTAGAGGAGGAAGGACTACAAGGACCCAAGAACACTGCTGACCTTGGGCGAACAATGTAACAAGGTTCATCGTGTTCTACATGTAATACGACCTTGCGCAAAGGTCATTTCTCTCAGGATGTTTTACACAGGTTCAGAAGTTTTCATTACACCAGTAAATATTAAATTTAGTTATGTTGATTGTATCTTAGTCTCTGAAATGTTATCATTGTTTTTTGTTAATAAATTTAGATTATGATTTTTAAAAAGCCACGCCAAAAATACGTATTTTAAAAATAAACTACTTTGAAATAATACTTTTAATTAAATGAAATAAATTAACGAGCAGTTTTACATACATTTTTAATTACATTGAGCCTACTCGGTGATTGACATGAAAGAAGGGCAAACCCATCAGGTAGGTCGGGATATTGGGTACTTGTCTCACGTCCTTCCGAATGATGCGATAGGAATTTGCTGTGGGTCGCAGCATTCCCTTCTCCGTGTCGTCACCAGTTTTAGGATATAGCTGAACGACTGATCCAATTGGATCAGCGGACAATTCTTACCATATGGCCAAGGCTGCATACACATTCCAATCAAGGTCCTATTTTTTTTTGGTTAGCAGGCTACATGAGGATGATCCTGAAACAGGCAGCTCCCCTCTTTAAAAGCATAGGAAGGGAATTGAAAGGGGGGGATGCGGAAGGTAGAGCAAGGTACCCCAAGGGTTAAGGATCCTAGCCTAAGGCCGTGTGAGAACCTTAAAAAGAACAAAGAGAGAATGAGGCATCCCGGAAGGTAAGGCCGATCATCACTCTGGAGGAAGTACCTGCGAGAGAAAATACAATAAATCGTTTAATAGACGTTCGACATTAATTTAATCTGTAACTAATAAGACGTGCCGCAGTATGTTCGTAACCTAAATGATCGAACTTTAAGCTTTCAGAAAGAAGTATAGTAATATCTATATACTGGTATTCGCCTAATTTCAGTTCTCGTTAAGTTTTTTGCTATTTACTTGGTATCTATATTTTTTTTCAATACTTTTCAGTATCGTCAGTTTCCTACTTGCAAGGTTTAACCCATTAAGTACTAGAGCAAAACATATCCAACTTAAAACAAGCCCAAATATATATTACAAAGTATAATTTTCTTCCCGCTGCAATTGATTTAACGGCTTCAGTTCTTACCGAAACTGCTGAATCAAACAATAACAAGTTACTGATTTGAAGTTCTTCCGGTAGACTTCATAAAATCGCAACTTGACTTGAATCTTCAGCTGGAAAATATTAGTGTTTTGTGATTGTTGAACATGTGCACGTGCAAAATGAGGAGTCAAAATGAATGAATGAACTATTGGTACTGCAATTGAGTTACACTCGGCGGCAGTTACAAAATAAGCTTAAAAATATGGAATATGAGTAATTACAATAATAATAATATAAACAAACATAATAAATAGTAAATCACATCTTAAAGATAAAATTAAAGTACCCATTATTTAGAAATGATTTCGTCGCACTACACTGCACAATCACTCACACTTCCTAATTCTAGCATGGAAAACGTTGGTATTGGGACGAAATGTTTCAAAAACTTCTGCAGGTAAATTGTGTCAATCCCTTATAGTACGGCCTAAAAACGAGTATTTCCTAACATCAGTTTTAAAGCTGCTCTACCCAATTTTATAATTATGTTCCCCTCTACTGTTAGGCGAGGGGTCCTTCGGGGCCCTGTACGCCATAAAAGCGCTTATGCCCTGTAAAGCCTAACAGCACACACGGGGGTCAGGTGCTGGTCCCATCCAGCGTGTCCTGAAATCCAACTACCAACTGTTCGATTCGCAGAGTCGGGAGCAAATTGCTTGAGTCGTCGAGTCTCGAGCGCCTGAGCCGCTTTCCAGAGTCGTCTGCAGGATGAGCTACTTGAGTAGTCGGGCTGAAGTTAGATTCCACTCAGGTTCTTAACTGAAAAAAATCATGAGCGAAACTCTTCAAGAGCTAATAAACAATAACAATCGTAATAAATTTTAAAATAGATAGGCTTAGCCCCTTTTATAACAGACAGTATGGTAAAATCGTAATTATTGGTAAAATAATCATGACCGAAACTTAATTTTGATTGTTATTCTTACGAATTCTCCACATCCATAGTTAATATATTATTCCTAGCGTTTTTTGTCCTCTCGATGTGTACATAATTTTGTTCTAACTCTTGAATAATATTTTTATGTTCTGAAATAACCAACCCATGAAAGAAGAGCGGATCCTCTAGTGTGTTGGGATGAGAGAAAAATTATCCTAGCAACAACGGTTCCTTGGGAACGTATAATTTCCAAAGCCGGGCATGTCATGACGGAAAAGGAGTCGGCTCACTTAAAAAACGCTTTATGTAAATATTAGTTTTGTAAAATGGTTATAGAAATAAATGTATATTTTTTATAAATAAATGACGTTATGAATATTACATATTGTGTTCTATAATATTTGTGTGCATACTTACCATCCCCACCCCCACCCATTTCTTACTCAAGTTATTAATACTCAATTTTGATAAAAGAATTGGACGAGAGCCGAAAAGTCATTTAAAAGAATCCACTCGTAGTAATGAGTGAATCGACTCCAAAACGACTCAACGAAAAGAATCGCTCAGACCATCTCTAAAGAAGAGAGCAATAAATGCACGGAAATGAAGAACTACCAAATCCCTTACATCACACAAACTATAATGTGGAACTTTCTGGCTATACTCATAGTCATCACGATACGACAAAAAACAACCAAAAAGTGCTATTGGGATTATTGTCAAGATCTCAGATCCGCTGCTTTGCTCAAAGCGTGATAGAATTATCTGAAATTATCTGAAATTGTGTACATAACACAAAAATTAGTTGCAAGGAAATAATGATTAAAGTAAGAATTTACAATAATATAACATGAATAATAAGAAACTCTTTGTCGTCACGGTTTTGAGAAGCTATTTATTTTGAAAATGGTAGCTTTCGGTAGCTTATACCATATGTATCCTAATGTACATTGGCCTACCAATCAATGATGATATTGGCTACAATTCAATGCTTAAAAATCTTTTATAGAAATATGAGATGAGGAATACCAAAGTTATTAATACTGAAACTAATCCAGGTTGATTTTTCCGGTGTGCGTGTGTTCGCAATTCTTCTCTTCTAAACGGTTTAACAGATTTTGATGAATCTTTCTTTTTGTATGTAATGAATCATCGGATGGTTTTTAGTTACTTGAACTTGCCGCTGTCGTCAAGAGCCAGATTAACGACTAAATATTTCATTATTTCTCGCCATAAAAAACATATGACTCCAAATTTTCAGCCTGACCGTTTGAATTACGCATAAATACTTGAGCAAGGTCATTACGTCGTAGATTGGCATTGTTTTGACATAATTACCATTTATACAGATGTTCATTCGGCAAAACTCTGTCTAACCACCTAAATAAAACATTTTATCATCAGCGTTTGGTTGTGCGATTTCGATGATGGTGGCGTGGAAAGGTAAAATTTTAAAATTGTCGCGAACTATCTCATGGTTTAATCATCTGTACTACAGCTGACTAATATAACTGAATAACCGGCAAACACCGGGCACCCAGCTAGTAATAAATATATTTTCACACTATCGTTCCTTATTATAGTTTCCAATTTTACTTGTCGTTCAATTTTATTCCAAATTTTCTTTTCATGGTTGTAGTCTTTATAATGAGATGACTGCATATCATACAGTCCTGGTTTAATATTAACCAGCTCAACGACAATTTCTCACAAAATATCCACAATACTATATTTTTATTCGATATTATTACACTTCCAATAATTTTTCTAAAATTACTAGAAATAGTATACAGTTGTAATACAATTTATAATATACAGTTTATATTATACTGTTTTTCCTACACTTCAATAAGCCCCAAATGCTTGGGTAAGCAATGGAATAGTATAAATATTCAACAAATCCCGGAATTATTTCAAAATGACCCCTTTAAGAACACAATTCAAGCAATTTAAGTTATTGTGGCTTAATGAATGTCAACATGTAGCAACTATTACATTAAAATAATGGACAAATACTTAAACGTCATTATTTCTAAGAATCAGTTACAAGTCACTGAAAATTGATTCTTCGCGAATAATAATATTAATAAGTTGTTTTAGAAAGTTATTTAATTAGCGTGTAATAATAATTATTTTATTATTATTATTAATTTGTTCTACATAAAAAACAGAATTCAATAATTAAACAAATGATTTATTACCACACTTTTAAAAAGAAACAAAATAAATTTCTTTTTGTGCAAGGACAGTCTCACAGGGGATCTGGGCCTTGTAGCAGAGGCTGAATCAGACTATGAATTTCGATTGAAGAATATCTTTCAGTGTTAGAAAGTTTATTGGCTCACCGCTGATATGATAGGAGAGTCGCTGTCCGGGCTCCGTGATAGAATTTTCTTCTTCCGATTCTAGTTGTTACCACCTTCTATTTGAAATTATTTTTGCCCTTTTAGCAAATTTAGATTTATGCAGTTCGTAAACGTCCACTCGGCTCTCCATCCACTGCCCAACTGTCTCGGACAACGCCCCGCCCTAAAACATTAGCCCCCTCTTGACCTGGAAAGCAATAGATTTCTCTTTCTGGCCAACCTTGAAATTACGCGTTATTAGCGACTTTTCAAATGATAGAAAAGTCAAATCATATAACCTATATTGATGAGTAGAATTTCTGACATACGTTTTATGAGCTGAAAATCTGAGTTCTGCTGAAGACGCGACTGCTTGAATTATCATATATTCACAATACTTTAACCGTTTCACAGTCCGCAACATCAACCATGATCTCTTATGCATTTGTGAAGTTCACAAACCATGTTTTTATTAATTCATTCAAATATATTAAATATTACAGATAACTCCGATCGTAAACCTTTCCATTAATGAAGCACAAGTTTTTGAGACATAACGTGGCATACCCCATGTACAGTAGAGAAAGGAGCAGGGGGAGGTGAGTATTGTATTTTGACTACGCTCGTCATTGTTGAAAGCATATATTGGAGTTTTCAATTGGGGCGTGGTCGATGTTAGTAGCCTGTTGTTTTGGTGGCGTCTGTATAATCTGTTGTTGTTTCTTCGGGGGAGGGGGGTAGTTAACAGGCTACATGAGGGTGATCCTGAAACAAATTAGAACTCCCCTTTAATAGCACAGGAAGGGAATTGAAAAGGGGGGATGCGGAAGGTAGAGCAAGGCAGCCAGGGGTTGACTAAGGCCTACCCGCTGTTTCATCTAAAGGGATGCATGGTAAACCCTAGAAAATCTGCATCAGGTAGGTCGGGCATTGGGTACTATTATCACACGCTTCCGAATGACGGGCGATGAGTCCAGAATTTCCTTCACGATGTCTCCGCCAGATCCCAGCACATACACCTCCTAGAATAGGTGAAGGTGCCTCGGCATGTGAGAACTTTGAAACAATCAGATATAGCGCGAGGCATTTCGGATGGAGGAGGTGATCCGTAGCCAATCTGGGGAAGAAATGCCTGCGAGAGAAAACTCCCACAGGCACTTACATCCTCACAGCTGTTTATTATTCATTCACTATTGCCTAATCACCATAATAGTTACACGTTTCAGCAGCACGTCCAAACGACAAATCTTTAATATCGAAATGAGTGTTCGTTAGTGCAAACTTTGCGCACGTTGCATCCATTTTTCTATGTTTCAGAAAAGAATACGGAAAAGAAATATTGAAAATACTAAAATTGCGATAGAAATTAGATTATTAGTGAATAAATTTAATTCTTATAACAAGAAATGAAAGGAAAATTGCCAAAGAAACATGTGACGTAGTGAAGATCACTGGCCCGTGCCAGTGTTGATATTTTGGTTTGGTTGTGTTTCCAACTGTTCCTGGTCTCCCAACTTTTTTATGATTTCCTTCATCTCCAAACTATTAACCACGAAATGCAGTTAGAAATAAAATTTTATTACGGGCAGTAAAATCCCGTAAAATAATTAGTATTGAGCACATGTTAAATTTGTACATTTTTATACTCATTATATCTTATTGCAATATTCACACGCACAAGCATGGATAGAAAATGAAAGGTTCTAAAATCTTGATCTTCACAAACAAATTATGATATAGGAGTTAGTTTTACTCGAAAATGTTTTTAGCTTTGCCAATTTTATCATATAAATCAAAGCGAAGCCAACTCGTTGAGCACAATTTATGTAATGCAAAATTTCCTCACGTGTATTTTAATTGTTTAGCAGTTTACTTACATGTAATAATTGAATACAGATTTAATTTACAGTTTTCAAATTAAAGTGGTATGATATATTTTTGTCAAGATAGTACATCATGGGGAAATATGGGAAAATTAATATTGTGCCACAGTGTGAATAAAATTTTGCAATAATAGGTTTGTATAAATAATTTTTCTAGCTTAAAATGTCCAGAATAGATTTCCTCCTCGCGAATTTTTTCACACGATCACTCACTTTCCTGAAAGAAAATCACTGTACCCTGCCTTTTAAAATAACCTCACTTTCTTACTTCCAAAATACGACTCCAGAAGCATTATTCTCGTAAATTTTCTCCTTCTGCGTCGACTCAGCTACTGCTTTAAATTTTGCCATTCGCAAAACATTCGACAGAGCCAATAAATTGTCACACTTTTTCGCTTATGGACACCCTTCTTTACCGAGTGGCCCCGCTCTGTCCAGTTTACATTCCAAACAATTATTCTCGGCCCTAAGAATTTGTCTCATTTCACTTTCGAAAGCACTTCACTTGAAAACTCTTCTGCAAAGCATCTAAGAAGGTGAAATCCACTGCTGATTTTAATACAAAAATCGTCAATGTGTAAATTAAAATTGAGATGTTGCCGAAAAGTTTAAAATTGTTCTCGATACTTACCCGATGTTTAATTACAGGAGGCAAAGATACGTCTATTAGGTTTAAAGTTTGTCAATACTGACTTCATTCATTTGGACGCTACTGTTGTGATATATGTATTTTGTAGATTCCCAGACTAGAGGATGCGTAGGCCTGAAGATCCTCCTGCAGGGTTGTGTCATCTGCATTAATATGAGGAGTTTAGGTTGTAGAAGTATAGTCCTTAAAAAAATATCCTCCCGGTTATCGCCCACAGAAAAGTCTCTGATTCTATGTTTTAAATCCAAATCTCTCTTATGCTCTTTTCCTGCTTGCTACAGTTGTCGGCACATTTATGCGAGTGTTATATTTTGCCCTCGTATCGGGTTGAATGGCAGCAAAATGTTGTAATTTTCCCCTATTTACAAATACAATAGATAAATGAGCCTCACCACCTGAATTTATTGGCCATTTGAAGGCTCCTTTTCACGGGTTGAGTACAAAATAACCCGTATCTTTCTTTCGTGGAGGAATTTGACTTACATTACTACAACCTAACCATGACCGTAACAACTAATTCTACAATATTTCATTTCTATTTACGATTACTGTTACGTCAAATTTGGAATATAAATTGAAGGCTTAATTTGGCACATAACTTTCCACAGAAATTTCTGTTTGACTAAGCGCGATAAATAATTTGTCCTTCACTTAAAATCGAGTGAGCTTCCGTTACTCAACTATTCCGGCTTGATGGATTTTTTTTTGTATAATGTGGCATTGCATCAACGAGATGGTTAAAATTAACAAATTTCACTTTGCAGAACGAACTTCCTCTCTACACCCTTTCAAGATCTTGAAACACCACACTACGAAACCATTTTATTTCGCTTGTTCACTCACTTCTTCCCCAAACTAGTCTTATCCAACTTTCAACGCCGTAATCTACTTTTGTTTTCCGTCTTCCCAAACTACTCTGATCACCTTATAAAAATTTTCCAACATCGCAACCCACTTCTACCTGCTCGTCTTCTGGAACTAATATTACCAGCCTGTAGAATTCTCGAAATCACAACTCACTTCCATATCTATTCACAAACTAATCTGATTCAAATGTAATCTCCGATTCACCCTCTTCTTACAAGTCTTACTAATTCTCCGTTTATTCTTTCCATTCTACACAACGAATACCATTCTTGATTTCCACGGTAATAAAGCGCGATAGTTAGTATTTTATTATTTGTAATGTAAAATTATCAAAGGGTACAGGCCCTCTGGAATTGCTTCGGGTCACGTACAAATATGACCTGCGTTATTTTCGCAATTATGCGGCGTGGGAAATAAAGACCTACGAAAACAACAACATTGAAACACCTCGTGGCTGCTTCGGCCAAGTGTGTTTCGTGGTTAAAGATAAATCGATTGTAAAAGATCGTATTCGAGGTTTTGGACACAGCAGTGAGGCTGCGTAGACAAGCATTCGGTTCTGAGAACCTGGAGTAAACTGTTACTTGGTCCTGGACGCAAATGCGACGAAGAAGACGACGCCATATAGACAAGCTGGCGGACAATCGACGCCACCCTGCAATAAGATACGCTGCCAATGACGTTTAGGAGGTTATCGCCCACGGTATTGAACCTGAGATAATATTTCTCGGATTGCATCGCCGAACCTTAAATTGTTATGTAAATATTTCCTTCATTAATTTTTTCCTGTTTAAATTTTCTTGTGTACCTAAATTTCACAATATTTCTTAATTACCATTCCCCACACCTGATACAATGATTCATTTTCGCTTAGCTATTACCGTGTATATTGATACATTGGCCAAAAAGATAAATTCTCCTTCAATTGTTTTGCCAGCCTTTGAAAATATATAAACCTGCCTCCACGTCTATGAAAAGAACTTCGTTTTAAAATCAATTCCTAATTACTGAGATCACTTCAGCCCAGATTTATGAAATTTTATTATATTACTATATTAGATAATTTAAACTCAATATTAATAATAAGAAATTGAAACAATTTCATATAAAGCTATATAAAAAACTTTAAAGTACAAAATTAGCTCCCATACGTAATTTAAATCTATTCTAAATTCGTTTTATTCAGTGACCTTCCATTCGCTGACGGACCCCTCAGCGACCATTTTTAGTTTAACCTTGAAAGTCCCACTACGTCTTGTCTATGTTTGTCGTGGGTCTCGGCTCCTCCTTTGTATTCCGTGGCTTCTGTGCCTCCATCTACTCCTAGCCCATAATAGCCATTCGTATTTTAAATGCCCGTTCTGAAATTTATTTCTGTTATATGGGCATACAGCTCCCGTTGTTCTCCTTTAACTGTAATATGTGCGATTGTGAGGACTATATTTACGATACAATCGAACTGAAGCTTTCTCCCGGTAAACAGAACAATTCACAGAATAAATGAAAGACATAACAGGAACTTCGCCTCAAGAGGCGAAGTGGATTGAGTAGCTCAATCAGCCAGGTGCCGGTCCCAAGCCCGGATAAAGGAGAAGGGTTGGGCAATGGGCCAACACCCCATTCCCTTAAAAACACCTTGTTAAAAAACCCAAAACCACGCCTCGGATTAAGACGGAAAATCGGATACGGACAAAGCGACGGAAAAGGACATTCAAATTAGGTACGTGGAATGTGCAAGGAATCAACAGAAAATAAGTGAAATAGTTACGGAACTAAAAATTGATATGGCCGTAATTACCGAAATAAAAAGAAAAGGATCTGAGAATCTAGGTACTTACGACCACCAATTAGCGGGGTATCCAAAGCTACAAGGAGTATCAATCGTAAATACACAGAGCGTGCAGACAATACATAACCAGATGGGAAGCTATAAATGAAAGACATAAAAATACATATAGGTATATTCGGATACAAATTGACGATAATTGGTGTGTATGCCATAAATGATGATGAACAGGCAAACGTAAAAGATGCCTCCTTCCAACAATTAAATGATGAGATCCTGAAAGTTGGAACATCAAGAGAGGTGATTATACTCGGAGATTTAAATAGTAGAACAGGAAGGAAGGATAACGACAATACTGTATGTAGATGTGGAGAAGATACTGTAAATAATGGAGAAAGACTAATAACGACATGTGAACAAAATAATATGAAAAACCTCGACTTCCAACATCGTGACATACATAAATATACATGCAGACAAGAAACTCGAGGACTGCAGTCCATTATTGACTATATCATAACAAAACAAAAGACCTTTGTAAAATTTCAAGATGTTAGAGTTTGCATAGGTAGTGATACAAAAAGGTGAAAAACTACAACAAAGAAGATATAATCTACAAAGCCTAAGAATACTATACAACATCCGGTTAGATAAAAAATTACTGGAATAAAACCCCTCCACCATAGAAGAGCAATACAACCATATAATGGAGTGCATACATGAAGCAGTCCTTGAGGCATTAGGTATATTCGAAGGAAATAAACATAAATGTAAACCATATGAGTGGGACGAAGATATAGAAGAGGATATCAAAGAAAAAAGGAAGAAATATCAACAGTATCTTAGTTCCAAGAGCTTAGAACATAAATTAATGTACAAGAAAGCCCAAGCAGAAGTACGCAAAAATTAGTATGAAAAAATGGAACATGGGAAAGGAAATGCTCAATAATTAATACATACTTGGGAGGACAAAGAAGCACGCAGGGCTGGAAGATACTGAAGAATATGAGAACAGATAGGAGAAAAGAGAATATATCGCCAATAACACCTCAGAAATGGGAACAATATTTTCAAAAAATTTTAACAGAAGAACGCAGAGAATATATCATAATCAATTATGTAACATAAAAGTAATAGGATCACCGATAAGATTAACGTTTGAAGAAGTGGAAAAGCAATGTAAAGCTCTAAAAAATGGAAAAACACCAGGAACCGGGGATATATATGGAGAGCTAATCAAAAATGGAAGCAAAGAGTTATTTGAACATTTAAAAAGGAACTTTCAACAATGTGTAAACGCACAAGAGATACCGGTGGAATGGAAAGAATCATATCTAACGCCTGTATTTAAAAAGGGCGACAGGAGTATATGTGGGAGTTACAGGGGAATAGCCGTAACAAATACAATCAGCAGATTATACGGAAAAATAATAAAACTAATTTGGATGTGAGGGCGATCAAAAGACGAGCGGCGACCACGTGGCGTTACTTTGCTTTATTGCGCGAGCGGGATGATCAGCCGGTGCGTCTCGAGAGAGTCAAGCGAGAGAGAGAGGGGGGGGGAAGGAGAGGGAGGGAGGGGGAGAGGGGGAGGGGAGGGGGAGGGGGAGGGAGGGGGAGAGTGAGAGAGAGGGGGGTAGGGAGACGGCACAGTTGCTCTACACTCGGCCTGTAGTCGGAGTGGGGAGTGCGGCGTTGCCATGTCTTGATCAGCGATGCTGCTGCGTGTGGAGCAACATCTCTGCTCCCCACATCAGCCCCCTCCCGAGAGACGGAGTCGGTTTTAAAACATATAAAGAAATACCATATATACATATAAACGAAACTAGCACTATCAGTCTCTACGTATGTCTGTGCGGCCCAAAGTTCTGCACTGACGACGCACTCGCAGAGGGTCCGGTCTGCGGCGGGCGTGCTGGAGCGGTGAAAACGAAGGTCCCGGGCCGAGTGCCGGGCCACGGGTTGTGCTGCATTGCTGCGCGGACGCGGTCGACGAGCGAAGTTCTCCGGCAGAGTGCTGGAACTGGGGCAAAAAATTCGCCAGGCAGCCGGAGTGTTTCGCCGAACACCAGCTCGGCTGCCGATGCCTGTAGGTCCTCCTTGAAGGAGGCATGGCTATCGGGAGCGCCTCTAGCCACGATGGTCCGGTGTGGCACATTAACGACGCCTTCAGCTGCCGGTGGAATCTTTCCACCATGCCGTTCGCCTGTGGGTGGTACGGCGTCGTCCAAGATCTGACACCCGGCGAAAGCTCCCAGAGCCGCGATTCGAATTGACGGCCTTGGTCGGTTGTGATGACCTCTGGGCACCCGAATTGGGCGATCCAGCCGTGGAGGATGGCGTTGGCTACGCTCTCGGCGGTGATCTGTTCCAGCGGGACTGCCTCTGGCCAGCGCGAGGCGCGGTCGACGATCGTGAGCAGGTAGCGGAAAGGCCCTGCTGGCGGTAGTGGCCCGACGATGTCGACGTGAATGTGGCGGAATCGGGTGGTGGGCGTCTGAAACGATCCGGTAGCCGTCACGTCGTGGCGCGTGGTCTTGGCGCGTTGGCAAGGCACGCACGCTCTGGCCCACGCCCGGCAGTCGCGATTTACTCCAGGCCACACGAAACGCGACGTCACCAGGCGCGTAGTGGCGCGGGTCCCCGGATGGCTGAGGCTGTGCAGCGCGTCGAACACCTGGCGTCGGCTGGGTGCTGGGACGAACGGCCGATGGCGTCCGGTCGAGACGTCGCAATAAAGCTGCGAGGCGTGGCCTGGGATGGATACCAGGCGGAGTTGGAGCGCTGTGCCGCTGCGAAGCAGCGTGCGCAACTCGTCGTCGCGCGTCTGCTGGTGGGCGAGGGTCTCGAGGTCCACCGGGTTCGGGGCCGACGTAAGGGCGTCGACGCGGGAGAAGGCGTCCGCGACGATGTTCTCGGCTCCGCTGATGTGCCGGATGTCGGTGGTGAACTGGCCGATGTACGTGAGGTGGTTCCTCTGCACCGGTGGGAGCTTCTCGTTCTGCTGGAGGAACGCGAAGCAGATGGGCTTGTGGTCCGTGAAAA
Source organism: Eucriotettix oculatus (assembly GCA_034510155.1). Classification (NCBI taxonomy): domain Eukaryota; kingdom Metazoa; phylum Arthropoda; class Insecta; order Orthoptera; family Tetrigidae; genus Eucriotettix; species Eucriotettix oculatus. Next base: position 388,923 of record JAEMUL010000008.1, read on the forward strand.
CCACCGTGTGCTGCGCCTCGATCGCGTGGCGGAAGTGTCTGACCGCCAGGTAGATCGCCAGAAGCTCCCTGTAGTACGCCGGCCACTGCGATTGACGGGGAGTCAGTTTCCTGGAGAAGAAACCCAGTGGCTGCCATGCTCCGTTGACCCGTTGCTGGAGGGTGGCGCCGACTCCTCCTTGCGAAGCGTCGGTGAATAGTCCGAGTTGAGCCGTAGGGTCGGGGTGGGCCAACAGGGTGGCGTCGGCGAGGGAGGCCTTGCAGCTCTCGAAGGCCGCGGAGGTTGCGGGCGTCCACGGCACCGGTTGGGCTCCGCGGAGGCCAGATAGTGCCTCCTGCAACACGGCCTGATTAGTCGCCGCGTGGGGAAGGAAACGCCTGTAGTAATTTACTATCCCCAAGAACCGGCGCAAGCCTCGGGCGTCGGGCGGCCGCTGGAACTGTTGCATGGCGGTGATGCGCTCTGGGACCGCGCGGACGCCTTCGTGGGACGGCTGACCGACCGAAGACGGACTTCTCAGTGTTGAGCACGATGCCGTTCTGCGCCAGACGTTGGAAGATCGTGCTGAGATGTTCTCGGTGTTCCGCCGGTGACGAGCTAAAAACGAGGATGTCGTCTATGTACGGGTAGCAGAACTCGAGGCCCTGCAGCACCTCGTCCATGAACCTTTGAAAGGTTTGCCCCGCGTTTCGCAACCCGAACGTCATAAACGGGAATTCGAACATCCCGAACGGCGTTGTTATCGCGGTTTTCGGGATGTCCGGTGGATGGACCGGGATTTGTATCCTCCCGCCAAAACCCTGAGGTGGCGCAGGAATTGCGGTCTCCCAACGCGGCGTCGGTCAGCAGCTGCTGCGTCCGCTGCTCCTGTGTAGGGGACAGACGCGATATTAACTCGGTCTTTAAACACTTATACCTATCCGACGCCGGTGGGTCGATCAGGATGTCCTGGCGAACTGCTGCTCTACCTGCGCGAACCACAAAGCCACGTTTCCGGGGCAGAAAGCGGGTAGCTTCAGCACTACCCTGTATACGCCTGGCTGTTGCTGGTCTTCCATCGGATCGCGTTGGGGTCACCAATTAGGATGTGAGGGCCATCAAAAGACGAGCGGCGACCACGTGGCGTTACTTTGCTTTATTGCGCGAGCGGGATGATCACCCGGTCCGTCTCGAGAGAGCCAAGCGAGAGAGAGTGAGAGAGAGCGAGGGGGGTGGGGGGAGGTGCGGAGGGGGTGGCGGGGAGAGAGGGGGGAGGGTGGAGAGGTTGGGGGAGAGAGAGGAGGGGGGACGGCGGGGTTGCTCTACACTCGGCCTGTAGTCGGAGTGGGGAGTGCGGCGTTGCCATGTCTTGATCAGCGATGCTGCTGCGTGTGGAGCAACATCTCTGCTCCCCACACAAAGAATAGAAAAGGAATACCTACAAATGGAAGCGGAAGCTGGATTTAAGCAGGTAGATCGACAATCGATCACATATTCTCAATTACTCAAATTATTGAAAAGAAAACGTCCTTTCAACAAGAATGACATCTACTCTTTGTTGACCTAAAGAAGGCGTATGACAGCGTCCCTTTGAAAAAACTATGGAAAGCTCTTGAAGAAACTAACATTAATATCGAACTAATAAAAACAGTAAAGACCCTGTATAAACAATCAAAGACATCATGGACACAGAAGGATCCACAACAACCAAAGGATTAAAACAAGGCTGCTGCTATTCCCCACATTGTTCACAATCTACCTCGAACACACACTAAAGGAATGGAAGAAAATGTGCCGAAACATGGGTCTACCCTTAAAAGATAACACCTTATTCACGTTATGTTTTGCGGACGACCAAATTTTGATAGCCCAAGACTATGACGATATGAATTACGTGACCCGCAAATTAATAGAAGAGTATTCAAAATGGGGATTAGATGAACAAGACTCAATACATGTGTATTGGAGGAGAACAACAGGACCTAGAAATTGAAAATGGATGAGACGATTCAAGAAAGAAATGTACAGGGCAGGAAAGCGATAGCCATGCTAAATAGCATTTTATGGGACAAAAGTATTACGAAACAGAACAAACAAAGAATATATCATACAATTGTAAAAAAGTATAATAACTTTTGCACGGAAGTCTGGCCACTAAAAAGCAAATGGCCAAAACGTTAATAGCTACCGAAATGGATTTCTGGAGGAGGGCGGTAGGCAGATCAAAAATGGACAGGATACCAAACACAAAAATTTGAGAAATTATGGATGTGAAACACAACATAATTGATGACAAACAACTGATCCGGTTTGGACAGAAACAAGACTACCGAAACAAATTCTACAATGGAAGCCGGAAGGAAACAGGGCAGACCCAGAAACAGATGGATTAGTGGCATAAATGAGAAAGAGGAATAGAAGAAAATTTATGGAAAGACAGAGAGGCGTGGGGTTTGAGAATCGAAAGACGCAAGACGTTATAAAACAATATATATCTATATATATTATATATACCCCCGTACGTCAACTAATTCTCCAATTTCGTTCCTTACTCCTGAAATTTCCTCACACAATTCACTTAATACTTGCTTGCCACCAATTCTAGTTTGCTTGTTTAATTGCAAACTTTTCAACATTCCCTCCCCTTTATACATTGCAATATTACAGCAGAATTCTTTCCGTTCGACTTATCATTTCCTCTTCACCTCAGTTTTCTATTTCGTGTACTACACCACTAACTTATTCTTGTATTTTTCAAACATCTGCTCACATTTTTTCTCTTCCTTCACTATATGTTTTATATTATACTCCGTCTCAAATCTACTTTCTAAAATTTCGCTTTTATTTTATACATAACTATGAAACTCTCCTCTATACACATTCAGCTTTCCTCCTATCGGTTTATTTACAACAAACACTTTCACATCTAACCTTCTCCTGAAATCATAGAATTTTTTACATAATTCTGCGTTCTCCTCCGCCATTTCAGTTATATCTTGGGCTCCAGTTCTCTCCGCAGCGTCAAATCTTTCTAACAACACAATTTATCTTGTGCCCCAATTTTTGCGAAACTAAATGGGAACCACTCGGTGATAGGAGGAAAAGGACTAGACTTAGGGCACTGTACAAAGCTTACACGGACAAACCGGCCTAGTCAGAAATAAGGGAGCGGCTGACTATACCAAATTTCTTCTCTAAAAATGACCATAATTACAAAATAAAGGAAAGGGACCAGAAAACGAATGTGGGCAAATATTCCTTCGTTAACAGAGCGATAAGGGACTGGAATGCTTTGCCTGCAAGGGTACTGGAGGCTTTCCCTAAGAATATAAATATTTTCAAAAATAAGTTACAAACAGTGAAAAGTTAGGAATTTATTTTGTAAAAAAAGGGAAGGGTAATATTTTATAATTGTAATTTTTCTGTAATTTATCTATGTACTTAATTTGCTAAATATGTTCTAATTTTATTATACTTCCACCGAGCAAATGCCCACCTGTAGTGATGTGAAATACAAAAAAAACTGCTGGAGATACGGAGAAGATAAAGCTGCGACACCACAGCCAACCAAACTCCTCTCCCGTCATTCAGAAGGGCGTGAGAAAAACACCCAATAGCTTGATCTGTCTGATACAGGCTTTCTAGGGTTTTACCTGCATCTAGGTGAAGCACCGAGTAGGATTCTTAAACTCTAGCCCAGGGGCTACCTTGCTCTACCTACCAAACCCCTCCCCCTTTTTCAATTCCCTTCCTATGCTATTAAAAGGGGAGTTGCCTGCTTCAAGATCACCCTCATGTAGCCTTTTAAACAAAAAATACACTCTGTCAATAAATTTGTCAATTACTACTTTATTGATGAGACAGCAAATAAACAGATAGAAGGTGCTTGTCTTTTAATGTTAATGTCTTTCCAAATAAAAAATGTGTGTTATCTTCATTTAAATATTGTATTGCAAAATGGTCATTATCATCACAGTATGTTTGATGTCTGATAAAAAGGATTATACTGTATAAATTGGAAAAAATAGCTGAAAATTCTAAGTAAATTGGACATGAATGGAATATTGAAACTATAGGACAAAGTATGAAGGTGTTTTGCCAAAATATACATCCTTCACAAATCTCACTGTCCATTCTCAGCTCACACTTAATTGTAGCCTTCACTTGTCTTTTATTTTGTATGTTCGTGTTACAACTCAATAAAATTCTTATTAGACACAATTACTTTTGGAAAAATGATTCTCATTGTCAACTTATACAACCGCCCGGAGCGATTTCTACTCCCAAACAAGATAGCCTGCTCAGTAACTTGATATTTACAAACATAAATCTGTATAATACAATTGCCTGTATGTGTGTTTCTGTCTGTCAGTACATATGTATGTTCCACAAACAACTCTAAAAAAATGGACCAATTTCAACCAAATTGGTACAGATGTTCTTTACAACCCGGAAATCAGCACTATCAGGGTAAGACTTGGCTACCACCCCTATGGTTTGGGGAAGAAGGTGTGCAAAATTTTAAATAAGCAAAAATGGCCAATATTTCAGCCCCATCCATAATCGAAGGGAAGTATTCTTAGAGGTGTGCAACGCACAAAAATGATCAGAAAACAATCTAATTAGGCTCAAAACTAGTGTATTGTGAGCCACTAAGTTTAATTCTGACATAAAAATTGTAATTTAAATTACAATTCATCCTCTAAGAGGATTTATGCATACTACCTTTAATGGATAGAACAATTTCGACCAAGTTCTGAACAGGTGTTCTTGGCAAACCAAACTCAACACAATACAAGGCTACCACCACTTTGAACAGGAATGGAAGGGCAGTCATATTCCAGAAATACATAAACTGCTGTTATTTCCTTCATGACAAGGAATATTGTTCTCAAACAGTATGCACTGACAAAATATATCACTTCTATTAGAGATATGATTTGTTATCCTACTGACAACATAACAGGAATCATTACCAGGTTCAGCATTACGAACAAAATTCGAGGAAGTATTTGGATTCATTTAGCACCCAATTATTTTATGGTGGCACTTGCAATAATTACATACATTATTATAATTTTGGATAGTTATTTCATTTTTCTTACCTTTATTATAACCAGTGGGCATTTGAGCGGCAAGCACCATATGGCTACCTGCCATTGTCTTTACCATTTGAAGTCCTTTCATACATGCAAAGTTATCTAATGTCCTTTCAATTTAGGATACAAGCATCCAACTGGATCTAAATGAAAAATATATTCTAGACAGTAAATCTTTTGTTAATTTAGCATTTACATTTATTTTTCAGTTAAGGGCTGTTATCTAAATCATTCATCTTATAACTAAATAATTGTAAACATAAATAAAAGGCTCAGTCCTTAACAGACCTATCATATAGCCAATTCCACCTTTCTCAAACAACACTGGATTTGGAAAATCTCATTCCCAGTGTCAATATACCTTCAGTCATATTTTGTAAGTAAAAGTAGAAGCACCTAACAGAGGTGGTTGAGGAGCTGTCATCTTGTACCACATCCAACCCTTTCTCCATGCAGAGTGTTAGGATTACTGCCTCATATTTCTAGATAGTCCAATTGATCATTAAGTAAACCATTTGGTAGTTTAAGTGAACCCCATTGCAGCACACATGTCAAGCATAAAGAAGATGCACACAATGTCACCACATTTTTAAAGTCAGTGACCTTTTAGAGGTTTGGTAGTACAGTTAGGATTATAGACAGCAGCAAAGTTTGTGTGATTTGAAGCTTGCACCTTGGCGTTGGAACCAGTGTTTCATAGGATTCTTGTTTAAATTGGTTTTAAGATAAGTGAAGCTGATATCCATTTTTTTACTGTGAATACTTGTGTTAACTATTTGTTGATGTTGGTTTTATGGCACAAAATCAAGAACTTCACAAAAGAACCATACATGTTTGCAGAAGACACTTATTTGCTAATAAATAACATTTTTTGACCACACTCAGACTATTCTTAAAATAATTTCCAAAAAGGAGAAAACGTTTCGGTGTTTATTTGTACCTCCTTCAGGTTCTATCCTGTGGAGAAATTTGTGTTTTGTTTTATAAATGTAGTGTATTGAAAATGAAACTTTGTGATAATTTGGCGAGTGTTCTTAGCTGTGTATATTTTTGTTTAGTACTATAATGCTACTAAGAAATTTTGTACAATGTTTTTCTTGTTAACGCACGTTTATTAATATTGCTCCACAGGATAATAACCTGAAGAAGGTACAAACAAATCCCAAAACACTGTTTTCTCCTTTTTGGAATTTTGGAATAAAGTTTGAAAGTGCTAAAAATGTTATTTATTATTGGATAAATCAGACATGAAAATACAACATTCCACTCATTTGATCTTGCAATGAAGTAAAATCAGAGTGGAGATCTCCTCTCAGAATCAATTGTGTGACCTATTGTCAAGGTCTCTAAAAAGACCTCATCGTTCAATGTTGAGTAACAAACTGTGGCTCAGTGGTATTTAAGACTTAACTGTAAAATGAAAGGGAAGTATTGTGACATTCAGTTGGCTGCATTGTCTTTAATACATGTTATTTAGTTTTTATATATGTTAACTCTGACATTTACTATCTGAACATGCTGTAGTTGATAGAAGTCATGTTGAGATGCTTTAGAGAATACTATTACTTAAATGTAACAGCAGGGCTGCGCTGATGAAAAGAAACGATTTTTAGCTCTTCAACCTTCTCTTTGTACTGCTTGATGGTCAATTTACCTAATATGTACCAGTTAAGATTGTGAATGACATCCAGCTGTGTACCACACAATGCAGGATGATACTTGTAAGTCTATAATTCATTTAGTGCATTTATGACTTGTAGTGTAATTAAAGCAGGTTTCAATTGAAATTGTTACATTTTGCCATTCTGCAAACCACCCTGAAAACACAGCTGTTCCTGTTCTCTACTTGTTTTGCTACTTCATATGCTTCATAAAACACCCCAGTATTAGTGTTTCAGATAAAAAATAATTTAGTTCATCAGAGAAATATTGGTTTCTGTATGTAATTAGAACTTCAAATACACAGTGAAGAGATCAATTTATTTATTTAAATTTTCACTATTTCAATGCTTATAAATAATAAAAAATATGAAAGGACCCAAAAAATTTCTTTTTAGCTAATTAACAATCTATAATAGGAATAATGTTGGAATGCAACATTGTAAATAAATAAGGGACATTAAACAAAATGACTCCTGAATTAAAAGCATGAAAAGGTATGTCCTAAAAATATTTGTCTGTGACAATAATATATAACATGAAAGTTTAATAATGTCAATAAAGTAGTATTAGTAACTTTTAGTGTTTATTATATCACCAATTAAATTTGACACACTTAAATTGACAAGATTTTTGAGATTATGTTTATACTTAAGATTTTAAAAAAGGTTTCTGCATAACACATATTTTAATAGATCACAGATGATATACAAAACTACAATTAACATTATATTTTGTTTAAAGTAATACTAATAACAAGTAGTATAACATATTATATTAAACAATGTTAAATAGAAAGGAATCAGATGAGCAGCAGTAATATAAACACCCTCCAAGACAATAAAAGAATATATTCAATGTAGTGAAAATATGGGCTAATTAACATTTATTATCTATTTTTAATTGAGCAGCCGAAGTGAAATAAAATAGAATGCTAAATAATAAATACTAAAATAGCATTGATTTACAATTACGTTCAGGCTAGATAATGCCATCATTGGTGCTACTAAAGTTGTCTAAGGACTGGCACTTTCAACATTAATTCATAGGATAGATCATAGGATATATAGCAAGCGTGTGGTGTCCCAGAACAGCAGAGAGACAGACAATAGGGCAGAGCTTGTGGAAAGAGTGGGGGTATGACCGTAAAAAAGTGGTTGATGAACTTTAATTGCAAATTATTCAGTAATTATGAGTAAGCAGTTGCTAATTCTTTAAGAGGTCTTAGAATCATAATGCTTATGAGGAACTCTGCCCTCCTTTATCTAATGTTTATCTGCCAAAGTATAACTTAAATTTAACATTGGATTTCTTTAAAAACTGGAACACATTTAAAAATGATGTAGTACATATTTTCGTCTATATCATTGGCTTGGAGGGGTACAATGTCCCTGTCACTAAGAAACCATTCTTGTTACTTCTTTTTACGTAATTATTTTTCCACTGTATAAATTAAAAGGTACATATTTGAATATTCAATTGCATCTTGTTTCATCTAAAACCTCCATCGCAGTTTGACAACTATTATAAAATTTCCCAGAGATAAAAAACCAAGTAATTAACTAATACAGATGTCAAAAGGTTAAAACACTTCACAAAATAGTTTTCTGACTTTAAAATTTACAATAAATAAAATATGACTAAAAAGTCAGCATATAATAATACATAGTGATAAATTTATATTCTGACTTTCTGGCCATCTTTTTATTTATTAAAACAATTTACTTTGCAAAAAGGTCAACCTCCAATTGTTTCTCTAGAGTTTGTAATACTTTACTGTTCATAAATAGTAACTGTCCAGCAGGTAAAAATTGGTCTACAATGAGAGCAACTGTTTCAATAAGTGTTAAGGGCATAGCTGGATTAGAAAGAAAGTGCAAATGTTTCTCCAGTTGAGCAATAATAATATCCAAAACATTCTGTGCTTGAACATAGTTATCTGAATTTTTGCAAACTAAAGCAAAACCAAGACCAGAAACTCCAGCCCAAACTACAGGCAGTTCAAATGTAGCACCAGTTTCTTCTTTCCATTTCCTTTCTATGAACAATCCATTTACAAAATGATCAGTTTTATCGAATTGAGAAGGTTGTAGGGAATGACTTCGTTTCATGAAATAGTGCATATGTATTTTCTTAGCCAAATAATGTAATAGTTCCTTCTTTTCTGTTGATGTCTCGTAAAGTTTGTATGCTCTACTGAAACTTGTACAGCTGCCTGCATCACTCTCAATGTCACTTTTAGAGACACTATCGGGTAACAATTGCTCTTTAGATGTTACACAGACATTTTCGTAGCAAGTGTAGTACCTGTAGTAAAGAACATCGCAACCTTTTGGTGTTAAGTTCTGAATGAAGAAAACGAATACCATAGTTGACACTTAAATGTTTATCTGCCAAAATCGACTATTATTTCCACACTATGAATTAAGTTCAATCTAGAAGTAGGGCTATTTTCGACCTACCCACATCTGCCATTTAGAACATAACAAATATGCATAACGTGCACAATAACAACACTACACATTAAGCAGTCAGCACACTTCCCACACCATCACTAAACAAAATAAAGATAAGCCAGTAATACCAACGCCGTGGACACAACACCACACACTAATCGTTGCCAACTCAATAAGGCCGTTCGCTTCTTTTTTTTTAACTATACTGAAGCGAAATTGGCTTCTAAAATAAGAACTCGTATATTATGGCAGTTTTGCAAAGAATATGTTCATTTTACTTACAATTAATTGTGAACTGAAGCTACAAATTGTAAACTGTTGTGGTTTTGATAACCAATTATTAATCACATAAAAATAAACGTTTTATTTTATATTGAGCTGATTAACATGTAAAGAAACATTATAAGGAATATGCCAAACAAAAAATTCTGGGTTGCAACAATGGAAGTCGTTGGATAAACGCACAATGTTTCGAAAGGTATTGATAGCAGAGCTCGAAAACGCAACATAGTTTAGAATTTTTTTTGTCAATAAGACTTGGTAATTTTTGTCAATAAAATTTGCTATACGTATTTTCCGGATATTTTATTGCAGGAGTAAAAAGAAAACGAGAGGCATGGAACAAGAGAAGAGGAGTAGAAACACGGCAGAGAGAAATCAAAAATGAAAAGTTATCAAACAGAGAGATACAAGAAAGATAACTGACGGATTAGGATTATTGAACAAAGTTGATAACAACGAGATAATTATTTGCCAAACGAAGAAGAGTATGAAGAAGCCTGTCACCTGTGGCGGCGTGGTTGTCTCAACTTCACCCCCGTGTAACTAGGAGCGAGCACCGTTGTTGTCTTTGTCTTTTACGGTGTGGATCTACCACCTTGGTAACTCCACTAGCACCAGTTACAGCCTTCGGCTTTCATCGACAGGATCATTTCCTCCCTTAGTATCTCGCCACGAGCGGCAGTTGCAGCGATCGATTCATGTTTTGGTTTCTTGCCACTAGCTTCAGTCGCTGCCTTCGGTTGTCAACGTGAGGATCAGCTGTTGTCTTGCATCTCGCCACAAGCTTCAGTCGCTGCCTTCGGTTCTATACAGGGTCAGTTCCTGTCTTGGTATGTCGCCAAGAGCGTCAGTTACTTCCATGATGTTTCGTCGTAAGGATGAGAACCAGCCTTGCCCTTTCGCCGTGATGTATGAATATGGATATGTTCGTGCTCGGTTTTGTCTTGTCGGAGTACGTCCTGTGAAAGTCACCATATAAACGTGCAAATATTTCTTTTAAGTTTCTATTTCGCGGAGTAAGCATTTGCGTGAAGTAAGTAATGGTCCGATTTGTTGTGCAAACGTAATGGTTCTTGTAATTTAATGTTTCCATTGTGTTACTTCTTTCTGACTTGGAGCATATCCCATATTTGATTAAGCTGTTTTGAGCAATTGGGCTCCATATTTAATTTGTTTGTCTCCTGTTGTATTTAAGGTTAATTACAAGGAATGTTTAGAAAGTGTTTTAAATGTTTATATTATTTCAGAAGAGGATATGGTTGATACACAAGTTGACTATTTTTCCACATAATCGCCATTCCTTTCAATGCATGTGGTGAGTCTTTCCTCTAAGAACTGTACCGCCAGCTTCTTTCCCCACTTCAGAACCTCTTTTTACACCTGTTCGTCATTTGAAAGCTTAATTTCACCCATGTGTGCCTTCAGGGAGACGAAAAGATAATAATCTCGAGGTACCAAATCACCTAAATGAGTCCAAGAGCGCTTTGGTGGCTATGGCTATGTAATGACAGACGTTGTCGTGCAACAAGCACAATTCACTCGTCAGCATTCCCCTCTTTTTTTAAATGCTCTTTTGAGTTTTTAGTCTCTCATAATATCGTTGTGCATTCACGGTCTCCCCATACATTTGAGCAAAAATAATACCTTTTCGGCCTCAAATCATCAATGGAAGGTCTTTCACTCCTCTGTTTATCATTAACATTTGTTCAGCCTCCACTGAGCTTCCTGTAAGAACTCTTCGAAATGCATTTTGATTTGTGAAAAAAAATGCTGTAGAAAGATAATTAGGCGTAGTATTTGTATATTTAATAAAGATATATATAAGAATCTAACCTGGAAGCTATGAACTGAGATTCTTAGGACATACAGAAGAGCTGTAGAGACTTCTCTGTTTCTAAACGGATGTGTAGAAGGATTAGCCACAACATATCTATTGCAATAACTTTTGTCGTTATCAACTGTCCTAAGCAGACAATTTTTCCTATACTAATTACAAGAAACAATATATACATGTCAAATATAAAAGAAAATATTAAAAAAAATCTGTAATTGCAGAGAAGCTTATTACAATGTACAGTATTGCAATTATTATATATGTAAAAAAGGCTATGCAGATGATAGTGACGAAATAGAATGTGATGATGAAGATTATGGATCAAAAATGTCCCAAGCAGAAGCTTTAAAAATATTGGAAACTGCATTAACATACACACTGCAACAGTCAGAGGCATAAGCACAGGATATAGTTTGTTTGCGTCGTTGGCAGGATATTGCTGCCACAAAAAGTGTACAAAGTGTAATACAAATTTATTTATAATTAAACATGTATGTATGACTAAATGTTATGAACAATAAATGCAAATTTTGGAAACATTTATAATATTCCAATTCACATAAATTCATTTCGGACAAGCCGTTATTTTTGCTTATCCGGCTTACCGCCTGTCCCCATTTTGTCAGATAAGCGGGACTCTACTGTATTTAATGTATTAGACTGCTGGCACAAACAATTTAGAAACAGAGAGTATTTTCACCAAGTTCGTAATGTATCTCACCTGGACGTGAAAAATGACAGCTCGGCTTCTATAGCGTAGAATTAGATATGAGACTATGAAACGGAAACGGTGAATTCATTGCCTAAGGAGTAGATATATGTTGTCACACGAAATTTACAATTCAGCCATATCCAAACCTAGGCAAGAGATTTATAGTCATTGGCGTAGACATAATAGGACCTCTACCAGCTCCACTCCTACTTTGTTACGCTTTTCGACAGATATAATAAGAGGATTAGAATCGTACATGCGTACCATGGAGCGCCTGTATTTGACCTTAGTACTTCGAACTGGAACCTTTGTAGTATATTCAGAGATGATTGTTTTGCAGAGCCCCAAAGTTAGAGCCCATATGTCCAAATGGGTTTCAAGGGGATGCTTTTGATCTATGACCAGCACAATTGCCTGAATTATAGATCGAATTATCGTCTTATATTTGCAATATGCTCCATCCAGGTTATTGGAGGCGAGGTACACGTGGTCGCGCGACTCGAGATTTGTGGCCTTGCTCCTGTCACTAGCGCTACAGACTCCAAGTTCATTGTTTCTTATGGAGCTGTACACGTGTGTCACGCGTTTTACCTCAGACGACAATGCTCTCGGTTTGTTTGACGACGAAATACCAAACAGTCCAGCAGTATCATGTGGACTTTTCATTTATAATATCTATATTGCTATGACTTAATTTATAAAATAACAATTCAAATTAATAGCAAAATGATTCTGAAAAGTAATTAAATGAATAAGTATATTACAAAGTATAATTAAATATACGATGTTTCTATCACTATCGGCGTTCCTCTGAGGGTATTATACTGACAATGATGTTGCTGACACAGTTGAATATATACAAATAAATTCTTCTGCTGTAAAATGTGAATTCCACTAGGAAAATATAATTAATCCTGACAGCACTGTTTACGTTTGTTGCCGCTTATATTTATCGAGGACAAGGAATAATTTGTAAAACAAAAAAGAAGTTAGCATTTGTAGAATCCCAATTATTTCTAAACTTTGAACAGAGCGGAGATTTCGAACACTACTCAGATGATATTAATCGATTCTCTGGATTAAAATCTATTCATACTCATTCTGAGTTCCGTCATACACCAGTTATACTTTATAAATCCATCTTTATAAAGTGAGCCAGTATAACGGACGTATGACGCTACTCAAATTTTAATCCTCAGAATCGATTAGTACCATCTGGCTAGAGATTGAAAGCTCCTGTATATTCTAATTTTATAAATAATTTTGACCGTACAGTGGTGAAATTTTTATTTTACAAATTGTATCACATTCAACACTATTCGAGTGCGCGTTTCTGTGTCACACATTGATATCGATTTGCCAATCGGTAAAATACCAATACGGCCAGCTATATTAAACAGGTAAATTTTGGACGACAGGAATCTTTTAGAAAATTTCTACATAAACTAAAACGACTCTCTAAATCTCATAGGTTTTGTAAGGCAGTAAACCCAGACCCCAAATGCGAGTGTGAAAAATATTAAATCTTATTATACACTGGTTCTGAAGTTAGAAGATCATCTTGAATTGTCAGGCTGTCACCTGGATAACTCGTACGCGCCGCTGCAAAGGTAAACTTTTACCCCTTGTGAAATCAGTTTTAGCGGCGGTAATTTGGCTTAACGATACAACGCCTAACCCAGAATGTAGTGGTATGATCAATATGGTATTGCGGCTGGTCGTTCTAATATCTATTCAAGCCAAAGTCGCCACAAAAATTTGTCGCGGCAAATTTTGACTTCATTTTGAGACCAAAAGTCTGTCTTGTTCAGACAGTCAACAATGAATGGCTCGACAACTATGCACATGAAGTTTAACGCATTGTAAACGCGATAACGAATCAACCCCAGTTTTACGTGATGATACCCTAGAAAACCTGCATCGAGCAGCGGCGTCACCCTCCCCGCGTTTCACAACCCAAAGGTCATAAACGGAAATTCGAACATCCCGAACGGCGTTGTTATCGCGGTTTTCGGGATGTCCGGTGGATGGACCGGGATTTGTGTGTATGCCTTGACTAGATCGAGCACGGGGAACACCGAGCTGCCCTGTAGGCTCAGGGCAAAGTCTTGCACGTGGCGCACGGGGTACCTGTCCTGGATGGTTCGCGCATTCAATGCGCGATAATTCCCGCATGGGTGCCATTCCCCGTCCTTCTTCGGAATGAGGTGAAGCGGCGATGCCCACAGGCTCTTCGAGCGCCGTGCGGTCCCGTCCGCGAGCATGGTCTGGAACTCTGCCCGCGCGATGTGCAGTCGTTCCGGCGTGAGGCGTCGTGGTCTGCAGGACACCGGGGGGCCCGGCGTCGTGAGGATGTGGTGTACGGTGGCGGACGGCCCGGGGTGCGCCGGCTGGGCGCGTGAGCTCCGGGAAGCGATCGAGGATCTCCTGGTATGGCGAAACCGTTGTCAACACCTTGACGTTAGGCTGCGTTGGTTGCTGGGTGTCACGACGGCGACGTGGGTGGAAATTCCGTCTCTGAGGCGCCTGTTGCTGCAGTCTGGCAGCAGCTTGTTGTGCGCCAGAAGGTCTGCGCCGATTATGGGCGACGCCACGGGAACTTGTGGTGCAAGCCCAGGTCCAGCCGCAGGGGCACGTACCCGTAGGTGGCGATGCTGGTCGCGTTCGCCGCCTGCAGCTTATATTTTGTGGACTCTCGCGTCCGGGTAGGCGGCCAACGGCTGCAATCGCTGGCCGCCCTGCTAGTTTCCTTGGGCGTAGCTGCACGGGGGCTCGCAGCGCTGGGCACGGCTACCAAGCCGGCGGTACCAAAACCTCCCGCGTAGACTCGAGGTCGGTGACGCGGCTACAAGCACGTGGGCCGGCGTGGTCGTGGGCTTCTGCGATGGCGGCGGTGCTAAACCGATGATGCTGTCTGCAATTTTGGCCACCTCGTTCAGTGGTACAAGCGGTTGGCTTCTGACGACCATTTGCATGGAAGCCGGCAAGCGTTGCAGCCACAATGTTCGCAGAGGTACCAGAGATGAACGGCAACCACGTGGCTTTACATCACCTTCAAGCGGAGTGACCGTCCCGGTCCGTGTCTAGGATAGTAGTGATCGAGGCAAGGTTGCGCTCCGCTCGGCCTGTAGCCGGAGTGGGGGAGGGCGCAGCGTTGCCATGCCTCGACCAGCGACGCTGCTGCGTGTGGATCAACGTCTATGCTGCCCATACCCCTAATAGAAAGAACTCACAATCCCTTACAGTTTTGAGAATCTAAAAAAGAAATTGCTCCAGAACTTTACCCGATATCGAAAAAATATCTGTGTGCCAGCAGAACGAGTTTTCAAAAGCCAGCGAATTAACAAGGGGCGGGAAAAACCGAATAAGCAGTAGCAGTGTAAATAAAATTATATTCCTAAATAATAATTTATGTAATTAAATATTAACTTAAATTCTATTGGCTTTATTCTAAATCAACCTCTTATTCATATAATATTGATATTAGAGTATAAAAGTTATAAACATTCCATCATCGCCGTTGAATCTCCCATAATTCGGAATATATTCATATGTCACCTAAACAGCATTTGACTAACATCATTGTCTTTAGAAAAGGCGATAAATGATGTCTTTTCACCGACTAAATGAACTTATATCAACGCATAATCGTTTACTTGCACGCTTACACCTGGCATAATCGAGTGATTTGCTCATCGCTCGCTGGCTGAGGTTTTCGTATGTCTCGTAATTCGGAATATAATCGTCATTCGGTTTTTGCTTGGTTATAATCGATATTTCTAATGATCTCTAATAATCGAATTATCGATTATACTCATTCAATTATGCCCATCTCTATAACTTTCTGTGGGAAATTTTCTTAATCTGTCTGGCGACGGTCTGTCGCGTCACTAGATTTATGACACCAGCAGCCTTCGCTTGCCAAACACAAATAACATTCCTTGTTTGTTAAATTTTTAATTATACATATAATTATAACGCTACAAACAGTTATGTTACAGACTGCAATCCGTTTTAAAATAGGTAAAAGGGCAACTAATTTTATAAAAAAAGACGTAGGTGGCCACCTAGCTTTTGCGCTTGCAATTTTTATATTAAATCGGAATAATTTAATATTTGGGCAATAGAATTTTCTATGGACAAAATTCCAAGATCTGACAGTCTTTCCTGACACATAGTAAAACGTAGGTAAGTTTTTATAAGTTCCAATTTACTGAAAATTCGTTCTCCTTTAGCGACAGTTACAGGTACAGTTAGAAAGATACGAAGCGCTGTCCACACATTCGGGAAAATATCCTGCCAATCATATTGTTCAACTAGCTTTGGCCGCAACTTCGTTTGCGTGAACTTGGATGCCTGGGAATACAATTATTTTAGTGACCATCTACCCCTTTTTCCGGGGTCAGTCTCCGGTTTCAAAAATTCCGTCACCGGCAGCGAGGCGAATTCTTCTTGGCTATGTCCCCGGAAACGTGCCTTGGCCGTGTTCGGACGGATATTTAGGCTACGTGAAACAATCTATTATAAACCATTAATTTTATCTGATGAGTGATTTACAAATTTGTTGGAACTGAAACTATATCAGCTTGAGATGCTATCTCCATAGCAGTGATTACAGTAGATACAGTCCGGTACTATTTTATAAAGTTAGATACGTTTTCCAGTAATGCCGATGGGTATAATAAATTAAGAATGTATAGCCTTACAGCGTTGACTGTGAACTTAAATTGCTCTATTCTCTGATGCTGCATTGGGTCATTTGTTCTTTCGTGAAGATCCAGAAGAGCATAACGAACTGAAGATTAATGTATGTATCTATTTAATCTACAAGTGGGCATTAGTAAAACCCAACAGCAGCAAGAATCGAAACTTTACTCTCCAGCGAGTTTCGCAGACTTTTTTCACCCTTGACCTCGTCAATCGTTCATATCCAAGTCAAACTCTCGTACAATTGTATCAAGAAAGAGGCGAATGAGTCTTCCCGGAGAGTTCCCTTTTCGGCTTGTAAGCAACGAAATAATCTCTTCATTAGTGTCAATAAAACTGAGTGATAGTGAGAATTGGTCAACGTGGCGTATATTAGGAGGTCAGTCCAGTATGACGGAGAAGTATTTAGCTGACTTCACCACAGTCGAAATATTATTTCGAACTTCACTTCCAAGTAAGCCTATTAACTCATTTTGGATACGTTTGTCCAAATAGTGTTACATTAGTCTCCTTATTTACTACACGGCTCAGTAGCTCCATCATCACATTATCAGCTTTTCCTAGTAGTTGCTTAAATCCAGGTTACCACTATTAGAAGTGAATAAAGCTTCAGATCCAGAGCATCCTCTGAACAATAAAATATTGCATCCTAAGAAAAGTACTACGGACATAATTTGTTCTAGGATACCAAACCCACCGTGATTTTTCGTTTTCAATCTAATTTTGCAAGTACTTGTCTATTCTACTGAAGTTCTTCAATCTAATCAACGCTTCTATCCAACTCTAAATATTACTTAAAAGGAAGATTCTTAGCATCAAGACGACTTTCCTTCTTTCCTAGTTTAGTTTTTTTCTCTCAAGTACTGATCTCAAAGTGAGAAGTATGTTTTCATCTTCTTCTATAGTGCAAATCACATCATAAATGAGTTGCATTGTGTATATTGTTCGAATTATTTGTACACGTACGTAGTTTAGGTTTTCAAAAACAAGTAGGTACGTTATAGAACGTCCCTAACACACTTAAAGAATAAAAAAGTACATGAACAGTAGTTGTTAATTTAGAGAAATAGTTATTTTCTATTATTTATTTATTTATAACTTAAATCTGTCATAAAGTGTGACATTTAGTAATTGTTTGGACTTAGAGATTACACGACATACTGAAAAACATTCCATCGAAACCTTTTCCAAATTAATGTTAAAAGTTTGACACTGTTGAATATTTGTTCCTTCACTTCACGTGAATCTTCTTTTTAAATACAAAGGCTTCTTCAGCACCAGAGATTAAAAGACGATTCACTTGCTTACTTGGATAAATTCTGAGTTTGCCGTGGTAGCACACTCTGGCGTGATGTATTTTCTTCGGTAACAGTTGATATTCCTAAATCTTGTCGAATAACCTCGTTCGGAACAAACCATGGGAGCGCAGTAATTTTGATTGGAATCGCTTTATAATGTCCATGTTTGATCTACTGGCTGTTCCCCATAGTTGTATCCCATATTGGCCGGATAGTAGTTTTATAAAGCAATATTTTACGTTCCAGAGAAAGTTTGAATTTTGTCCCATGAGCCTGTAATATTTCTGGAATTTTAGACAAAATTGCTGACATTTCGAGAATGTATGCTATTTCTATGCAAGTCACCTATTCTGGTGCATATTCAGGTACTTTACGGTTTCTTCGTACGATATTGGTTTGTCATCAGCAGGGCAAGTACCTCTTCTAGTTGAAAATGTTAGGTGGATTGATTTGCATTAATTTATATGAATTCACCACTTTTATATCATTGTGTAATTTATTTAAATGGAACTGTAGCTTTCCATAAGCTATATTGGGATCTACACGGGATGGAAGTATCGCCGTATCATCCGTGAATGTAGCAACTATAACATGTGGTGAGACTAGAATATCACTCTTCCTTACTTCTTATTTGGGATTTAATCGATAGAATGACAATATCGCCAATGACCACACCGAACACAATTGAAATACGCTTGGACTTGAATGAACGACATTTGTACAGCAAACAGTACATCCCTGGGGATGCAAGTGACGAACAAAACGTCAGTCCCTTCTCCTGCTCCACGTTGCCTCCGTCAGAGTATCAGCATGCAGTATAGATAGAGTGGCAATAGCAGCGCCAGGAGCATGGCTGTTACCCTCTCGTAGCTCTAGAGGCAATGTAAAAACAGCGCTTTTTGAGACCCATAAAATCTATTTTAAAGCAACAAGAAAATTAAAGTGGAAAATTTATTTACACAATGTCTAAGTATTTTCAAATATGTAATGTATAAAAATAAATTTATACGAAAGATTAAGATAAATGATCATGTTTGAAAATAAATATTTCTAGTTGGATACGAAGCTACATCAATATATATATATATATATATATATATATTTCGAAAAAAGGGATGAGCTAGAGAGACATATTTGGTGTAGTTCTGACACCGAAAACTTGGTAAGGGATATGCTGCCCTCGCAAACAAATTGGAGAGGTATTAGATGGTATCCGGACGTGTCGCTGGGTTGTACGTAAACTTCTTCCTTTTCTTGTGTGTACCTTTTAGTATAGATATATGCAGATGCTAACGGACTATGTCTGTTTATCGGCAACAAATGCAACTGAAAGTCAAATTTACGTCTAAGGAAGGTCTTATTAGTAACAAACCATGCCAACCGCTATGAAGTTTACAAATGCATTCATTTTACGGTTCTCCGAGTGATAACTGCAGTTAATAGAGGTCTTCGGAAGGGCATGTATTTAGGGCAAATATATTTACAGTTTGGTTGTACATGTAAATAAATATAATTAATAATGATCATTAAAAGCAATTTTAATTTCCTTTCTATTACGAACCTCGCGTATTCATAACGGACGAGATTGATAGCAAACTAACTGCAATGATCGGAAATTTTAGTATAATATCAATTCGAATATTTTAACTGTGGATTTAAATAAATTAACTCTAACTTTTATAGGCCGTAATAAATTATAGGGCGGCGAACACAGAGGAGTATTGTTACCAAAATAAAACCTATGTTATCATTTTGGATAATAGCATGTTTTATTAGAACAAGTAGCAGTTTTATTCGATATTAGAGGCAGTAATGGGACGTACATTTGGAAAACATTTTACAACAGATATCTTATTGAGTTCAAAAGTAAATGTAAGGAATTCGATGTCTAAAGTAGACGATATCGATTTATCGAATACTCAAGTTGTGCAACGAAAGTAATTTATGATATTTAAGAATTTTTTAATTGACTCCAAATTATGAACAATCTGTTTATTACAGAGGATAGTGATCCGGGAATGGCTTAAAGTTGGATAAACACAAGCATGACTGGAACAGCTTCAATGGTTGTGTTACTATTGGACGGCTCAAAGCAAGGGGAAACTACAGCCGTGTCTTTAATATCCCGCGTACATGCAACGCTCAATATATAAAAATATGATGGCAGCCTCTCGAGTAAAATATTTTGGAGGTAAAATAGTCCCTCATTCTGATATCCGGGCGGGGAATACACGAGCGGATGTCATCAGAAAGACAAAGAGTGACGTTCTACGAATCGGAGCGTGAAATGTCAGAAGTTTAAACCATTAGATTAGAAAATCTAAAAAGGGCAATTGAAAGGTTAAAGTTAGATATATTACGAATTGGTGAAATTAGATTGAAGGAAGAGCAAGATTTTTGGTCGGATCAATATAGGATGCTAACACAAAAGCGAATACAAGAAATGCTGGGATAGGTCTTGTAATGAATAGAAGGCTGGGGCAACACAAGTTATTATAAACAATATAATGAAAGTTAAATTATGATGACATTAGAAACAAAACCGCAGCCGGCGACAATTATTCAAGTTATATGACCACAAGTGCCGCAGAGGAAGAAGAAATTGAAGAACTAATTAAGCATGTCAAGGGAAACGAGAATTTTATAGTAATAACTGGAACGCAGTAATAGGAAAGGGAAGAGAAGGTGATTCAGTCGGGGATTATTGACTTGGGGAAAGGTATAAAAGAGGAGATGAACTAGTAGAATTTTGCACTGAGCACAGATTAGTCGTGGTTTAGGAATCATGGAAGAAGCCGAGGGACACGGGCATGTACCAATTAGATTATGTAATGGTTAGACAGAGATATAGGAATCAGGTGCTGGACTGCAAGACGTACCCATGAGCAGACATAAACTATGACCATAATCTGCTGGTTATGAATTGCAGGCTGAAAATGAAGAAATTTAAGAAAGGAATTAGAACAAAAAGATGGGAAATAGAAAAACTGCAATGACAAGAGCAGCAGAAGAAGAAATAGGAAGAAAATCAATAGGAAGGCATGGATAACACAAGAAATAATAAAAATGATTGATGAAAGGCGTAAATATAAAAACGCGAGACATGAAAATGGTAAAGAGCAGTACAGACGCTTGAAGAATGAGATAGATAGGAAGTGCAATTCAGCCAGACATAACTTATAGGAAAATCAAAGAAACATTCGGCGAGAGGAAAAATATTAGCAAGGGCATCAGGAAGTGGTTGGGAAGCCAATTATCGATAAAGAAGAAAAAGCAGGAAGGCGGAAAGAATATCTAGAAGAGCTGTATCATGGTGGAAAACTAGATCAGTCAATAATAGAAGAAGAAGAGGAGGTAGATGATGAAGAGTTGAGGGACAAAATTTTAATGTCAGAGTTTGATAGGGCCATGGCTGAAAGACTTGAGTTATGGTAAAGCTCCAGGAATTAATAACATTCCAGCATAGTTGATAAGATCATTGGATGAAGAATCAATATCATGGGTGTTCGGGATAGTTTGCGAAATGAACGAAACAGGAAGAATACCAAAAGATTTTAGTAAAAATATAATTATACCCCCACTGAAGAAGACTGATAGCTGGAAACAGCACAGGACAATTAGTTTATTATCCAAGGTATGCAAAATATTAACGAAAATAATATATAGGAGAATGAAACGCCAAATAGAATGTGAGTTAGGAGAAGGTCAGTTTGGTTTTAGGAAGAATGTAGAAGCAAGAGAAGCAAAATTGACTTTGCGAATAATTTTAGAGGACAGGATGCGAAAATCCGGCCTACGTTTATGACATTTGTAGATTTAAAAAAAAAGCGTTTGATATGTGAATTGGAACACATTATTAAGGATTTTGAAGAGTACTGAAATAAATATCGAGAAAGGAGGTTTGTACATAACCTGTATGGAAGACTGGCAGCAGTAATTAGAATAGAAGATCAAGAAAAGAAAACCGTAATCAAGAAAGGAGTAAAACAAGGATGTAGTCTGTCGCCCATGCTGCTTAACTTTTGTACAGAACAGGCGATGAGCAAGTTTAAACGGAATATGGAAAAGGAATCATACTTCAAGGAGAAGAAATGGAAAAACGCTTTGCCGTCGATGTTGTAGTATTCGGAGAGTCAGAAGGAGACTTGGAAACCATAATAAATGGAATGAAAGTGGTCCTGGAGAATGTTTAATATGAGGATTAATTGAGCGAAAACCAAGGTAATGGAGTGTAATATGGGAAACAGTGAAATAACAAAGGCTGTTGGGAAGGGATAGTTTGAAGGAAGTTAAGGAATGATGCTACTTGGGAAACGTAATAAGTAGGGATGGTAGAAGTATAGTAGACATAAAGAGTAGGATAGCACAGTCAAGGAAGGCTTTCGCGAAAAAGAGGAATTTACTTACGGGAAATATAATGTGTATATTAGGAAATCGTTGCTTAAAAAGCTCGTATGGAACGTGACGTTATATCGGTGCGAAACGTCGACGATAGAAGTTGGTGAAAGGAAAAGAATAGAAACTTTTGAAATGTGGTGTTATAGGCGAATGCAGAAAATCAGATGGGTGGATAGAATCATAAACGAGGAAACTTAACAGAATAGGGGAAATAGGAACAAAGTGGAGGATGTTGACTAAGAGAAGGGATAGATTAATAGGCCATGCTTTAAGACATGAGGGTCTTGTAAAATTAGCATTAGAGGGAAGTGTGTTTGGGTTAGAACAGAAGAGGGAGGCCAAGGATGGAATTCGCTAAAGTAGATTAGGGAGGATGAGGTAGTTATGTGGAAATGAAAAGGCTTGTGCAAGTTAGGTTAGCAAAGAGGGTTGCATCAAACCAGTCTTAGGACTGAATACCACAAAAACAACAATAACATTAATAAATTTATGAAACAAGAGTTAAAAATGTATAATTTTTATCCGAAACGTTGGAGAAGAATATGCATCTTTTTTCTTTAGAAATAAGTTCTGAAAATTGAATATTTTATATATCCATGAATATCATTAAACTATAAAAAGGTCATATTTTTAAATTATGAATAAAGTATTTGATGCGTTATTTCAAAATTTTGACGAAAACGTATTACAAATGCTCAAATATAATCTTTCGACGCGAAGTTTTGATGGAAAAATAACTAGTTAACATCTTTTAGATTATTTTTTGTGTGTTTGGAGAATATTGAGGTTTTATTTACTTTCTTAGAAAATCCTGACTTACTATTTATTCAAATTTGAGAATGGCGGAATCGCCGCATCGAAAACTTTAAGTACGTATTGAAATAATATATCTTTAGCAAACGTACGTTTCAGACGAAGTATTGTAATGAATTCTTTTACTGGACTGTACGACATTTCGGCTGCAATGTTTGTGCGTACAGCTCATTCAAAATTATACCAGGGTAATTTATTATTATACCATTATTATCCAACGAATGGATCGCAAGGTTGTGATGTAATAAATTTTTTGTATTAAATTCAATTTATGACTAACTAGGATGTTAACTCATTTATTAAATAAACAGTGTTAACTTTCTGATAAGAACACAACACTCCCTCGTTTTTTTTAAAAAAAGTTAATAATTTCATTCTTCTTCTTTTTAAACATTTATAGGCATATGTCGGAGAACTAAAAAATTCCAATTGTTCAATATAACAGATTGTGTTAATCTGTTCTGTACAAAATATTGTTTAAGTATATAGCATGAGAAATAAGTAAACAATTCAAGTAAAACGTGTGCATGACAAAAAAATTAAGTAAGAAAAAATAATTACTGGAAGTTTATTGAATGAATGATACACACAAATACAGGTAATTATACAAAATTATACAAAAAATAAATACACTCAATACTGAAGATTCGGAGCTTAAAATATACCACATATTTCTAAATCACATTATATGCTTCAAATTGATACATTTGTACAAGTATAAATTGATGACATGAGGAAAACAGTTGAATTCGACCTTTTCATCTTGAGTAAGAATATCAATAAGATATTAGAAATGCTTGTGGAGGTAAGTCAGTCACTTGCACGATGAGAACTTGATGAGACGCAAGTGAATTAGTAAAGTTGCAATATATTGATTCTGGTTACTTAATTTCCTTTAGTTTTCTTCCTGTACTTTCTTAGGTACTTGAGCCAACCTTGCAGGTATTTCCTATACCGCAGCAATACGGCCCAGTCACGCAATAAACGGCGGGTTTCATCTGTAGGATTCCGTTCTTCGCTACTCATAATGAACCTGCTTACAGCTTTTGGTACGCCAATCTCGAGAACCACGAGTGCAGTTTCAGTCTCGCACAATATCTGCGGACAGGAAAAGTTTCATTGTACCACTAAATGTTATTAAATTATATTATTAAAGGTTTACAATAAATAAAATACTATTTAATAACAAAGGCGACGTTTCATCTCCATTTTGATTCTTCATCAGGTTTAATGCAACATAATATTACAATTAATTAAATATAAGTACTATGTTACAATTTCTTAATTTATACATGAAAAATATGGTAATAACTTACAAGTTTAGCAGTACATCCTATGTGCTGCATGACTTCCTTGGCCGAAAAGATTATTGAATTTACATGTGAAGTATTTGGAGCATCTCCAGCCCCTGACGGTTACGGCAGAAATGATGTAGTAACAATGAGTGCTTTCGGCAGTTAAATTTTAACAATGGAGAAGAATTAATCTTCGGATTGACGATAAATTAAAGTGGAATGACCATATAGATCTGCTTGCCGGAAAACTAAGTTCAGCTTGTTATTCTCTGAGAACACTAATACAACACGTTGACAAAAAGTACGTCAAAATGGTTTATTTCGCGTATTTTCATTCAATTATGAGCTATGGCATCTCTAATTGGGGAAACTGCTCCAGGAGTAATGAAATATTTAAGTTGCAAAAGCGTGCAATTAGAATATTTTCTAGCACGAATTCTAGATCGAGTTGCAAACCTTTCTTCAAAAGTTTGCAAATACTTACTTTACCAAGCGTATATATTTATGAAATATTAAAGTTTGTAAAACGAAACACTAATTTGTTTCAAACAAATGGCGAGTTTCATGAATACGCGACTAGAAATCGTTTAGCTCTAAGGTCGGACAAGCATCGCCTTGCCCTACACCAGAAAAGTATTCACAATACCGGGATAATTTTATACAACAGCCTTCCGCCAGAGGTTAAAAATAGTACCTACAAAAGCTTCGTGGAGCAGAGTAAAACTATTCTTTTAAATGGCGCGTTTTACTCGGTACAGGATTTTCTTAATCGTCCTTCTAGTATTTAAATCAAGGTTCCTGCTGCAAGTGTTGAATGAGCTGCCTTATAAAATAGCAAATTTCTTAAAATTTCTATTCAGTTTTTTCTGCTCTTTTGTTTGTTTGTTTCATGTATTGCCTGGAGCTACGACGGAAGGACAGTTTCCTGGTCGCAGAGCTCCAAGTAGTTAAAACTCCATTCCGTGTTCCTCAGTGTGTGCTTGTTTGTGTTTCCCAGTGTGTGTCCGTGTTGTGTTTATGTTGACTTTTGTCTATATACATTTTCTTTTATTAATTTATTTTAAGTTTATTTGTCTTTAATTATGTACTTTATTTTGTTCATTTTTAATTTTTAATGTATGACGTATCCTATTTCCTCAATCGAGGATTAATGGAAACAACAATAAATCTAAATCTAAATCTTAAATGTTTAACTACTACAACAAGAAAGTATCGTAAATTTTGTTCACATTATTTGTGTCATTTTTAACATCGATTGCATGAGTGTTGCACATTATATACAACAATTCAATCATAATTCTCGAGAAGTAATTATTTTCGTCTAAAATTTCCACTTTTTGTCAATCGAAAGTGTGATTATTAACATGTATGTGTTTGGACACAACTGTGTACTTTTGAATGTCTAATTTGATGTTGTTTTTATGTTCCTTACTGCGAGTTTTTAACGCTGTTTTAGTTTGTCCGATATACAATGCGTTACAATCCAAACAATTAATTTTGTATATAACATTATGTCCTTCCGGAAAGTTAATATTATCTTAAATATTTTGAACGAAATTAAATTATTTATTGTTTTGAAAACAACATCTACACCGTAATTATGAAACAAGTGTTACTGTGCCTAAAGTAACATTATAGGATATTGCTCGTATCAACGAAAATAACGCAACTTTGACGAGATTCTGTTTTCCAGCGATCAATCCAGCCTTCGCTTACTTTAAACTCACTTCTGACGTCTAGTTTTTTGTTCATTTTCTTTTATGATTGGGCTAGCAGATATCGGAGTTCCTTTCCTTCTTTCTTGGCTGAACCACATCCACAACGCACTATCAAGCAGTTCAAGTTGACTTTTTCTCTGTTTTTCGATTCTTAAGAGGATTTTCTCTTTGTATCGTCATTGTATTTGATTCAATGGCTTTCCGATTTCTTCTCCAATCTTTAATTGTTGTAACGCCTAAATTCAGTTCCTTGGCAATTTTTTCGACTGATTCACCTTTGTCCAGTCCAGTACTGCTAGTTTTTCACTTAACGAAAGAGTAACGTGTTTACGTTTCGCTCCTGACATGTTGGAAACACACACACACGCAATTGGAATCAATACTGTACTGTACTAATGAACACGAAGAAGACATAAGTTCACTGCCACAGAATAGTAACAAATGAAATATATGCACTGGGACAAAGCAGTGTAACGTCCCATCACAACAGAAGCAGAGGGTCATACATATTGTTCAGTTTAAGAATTGCAGTGCCAGACAGGAAGTGAATCTTGGGACAAGTTTGCGACCTCAACGTGGTCGTATCACCCGGCGCGTGGGACTATCCGAGGGCGGGCGAGAGGGGTTGTATGTATGGAATTATTAAAACTACAATGGGACATACGTCCGGTGGCAGTTACAGCAGTGTAAAAATATATATATATATTAAGTGCTAAAAAAGACAAAAAAACTTGACTAAAAAAGTGAAAAAAAAATTAGGATTAATTTCTGTCCCCGAATTTATGTGTCTCCCGAAATGACCTGGCACTATGAGGTTTTACCTCGAACGGTGCTACAGGTAACTTATTCCAATCTTCTATGGTTCTATTTAAAAACGAATATTTACCTATGTCTGTTTTCTGCGGTCTTGTTCTAATTTTAAATTGGTGATCCCCCTACATATATATGTTGGCTTCTTCAATTTCTCGCGTATTTCTCCCCATGCTTCATCACCAAGGTAAGATTTGAAAAGGGCAACAAGTCTGTCATTTTTCCTCCTTCTTTCTAACGATTCCCAACCCAAAGCATTCACTTTTTCGCCCCCTCGGCCAGGTCCCCGTACTACCGTACTACAAATTTTGCTGCTTTTCTCTGGACTTTCTTCAACGCATCCAAATGGGTTTTCCTATATGGATCCCAGCAACATGCACCATACTCTACAGGGAACGCAATAGCATTTTGTACGCCAGTTCCTTTGATTGTCCGCTCCCTTTCTTTAATGTTCTATTAACTAAGTGAAGAGATCTCCACGCTTTTCGTGTTATGTGATTTACGTGAGCCCCCACCCTATATTTGAACTCAAATAAATTCCTAAATATTTGCATTTGTTTTCCTGCGGTACCATTTCCCGACCTATATTGTAATTTAATATGGTTTCAGATCGCGATCTAGAAAACGATATTGATTTACTTTTATTCCTATTTATTTTCATTTTGTTACTTTTTGACCAACTATGTAGTGTATTCAAATCGTTTTGCAAATTTGCTTCGTCGTCTATACTCTGTGGTGAGGGTTCTATAATAGGTAAGGTGGGGAGAATGAATTTAAGTTGTTTAATTAATACGGGATAAAAAATTATAAGATTTAATTTTTTACAAATGCAGATTTATTGAATTAGATATTTAAAGGTGATCCTCGCTCACTACGTCGTGCGCATGAGTGAATCTTTAACTAAGGGAAAGCTAAACGCTCAGTGGGTATCGAATATGTGGGGGAAAAGCGAACACTATATACAAACGACCAGAGGCAGGAAACAATAAGGTGGGTACATCACCACGGTGTTGTGACGATCCCCGACGTCCTTGCTGGCTGGTTACTCAGCTGATGGCTGCTTGGCGTCGTCTCCCAAGCGTCGGAGGTATGCTGGCTTCAAAGATGGACGGATGATTACATCAGATTTTACGTCCAGTGAAACTGACGTAACTATTTAAATTTTTCGATGTTGTCTTCTAAATTGCATCCAAAAAAATGTTTCTGTAAACTGCTGTGTTAAATTAAAATTTCGATAAACTGCTCTCTAAACTGCCTTTCTAAACTGCTGTCCTTCTCGTCTCCTAATGCACCCTGGTTTTCTTCTTCTCGCCCCGCCCCAATTCTCTCCTGGTGGGGGTGCACTTCCTACTTCCTCCATATGGAGGGTAGGATTCTGGAGATTCTTATTTTCGGCAAGTGTCCTTCATAATCTTGGGCATAACAAATTGTTGTTATGAAGTCACTTGCCTCTATTGTTCCGGCTTTCGGGGAATCGGGGTACAGAGCAGGTAGGAAGCAGGTCCAGGCGTCAGGTCAATTTTTCCCGGGGGCCCTAGTTAACCCTTGGCTACCTTGAAAAGGAGGGATGCGGAAGGTAGAGACCTTCCGCATCCCCCCTTTTCAATTCCCTTTCTATGCTATTAAAGGGGAGTTGCCTGTTTCAGGATCACCCTCATGTAGCCTGTTAACCAAAAAAAAATGTCTTCCGCAGGCGAGACTTGATGCTATCTCGTCCAATAATATTTACCAAACCTTAATGTTTCCGTTTTCTGGCCTAGAAGATGACTGTAATTCGTCATTTAATTAACCTATCGCGTTCATTCATGCTCCCGACTTCGTCCTGCTTAGACCTAAATACTTATGTACAAGAAATAAAAAAATACAATTTAATTAAAATTGTGTGGTACAGACAATCGCGTACCACAACTCTTTATTCTCCTGTAAACAATGCAATCGTCAGCAAAAAGTCTTAAGTTTGATTTTATGTTCAGCGGCAAGTCATTAATAAGTATTAGAAATAGTAAGGGACCAATTTACGGAGCCCTGGGCTACACCTGACGTAACACGACCCAATTCCGACAGTTGTCGGCCTATTCTTACTCTTTGCGCCCTCTCTCTAAGAAATTCTTGAACCCATCGTATAACTCGTTTTTAGATGCCTGTTTCGTCTAATTTTTTAATTAGAAAATCATGCGGCACGACATCGAACGCTTTCGCAAAATCTATTATTGCATCTACCCGCCCTCCGGAATCAATGTCATCCGACTATTCCTGAACTAAGGGCACTAACTGGCATTCACATGAGAGCCCCTTCCTAAACCCACGTTGACCTTTGTAGAACCAATGTTTAGTTCAAGTTCATTTCGAATGTAAGCCGATATTACTTGCTCAAATATTTTACATATTACCGAAGTGAGACTAACCGGTCTGTAGTTCCGTTTTATTTCCCCCTATAAAAATTGGCACCACAATTGAAGTTTTCCAATCTTCCGGAATGGATGCGTTATTTAACGAAACGTTAAATAATCTAATTAAGTAAGGAATGCCAGGTTCGCCACCCAATTTTATTATTTCTGCACGAATATCGTCTGGACGGCAAGATTTGCGAAATTTCAGTTTTATTATTCCTTTTCTTAACTCGCGAGTTTCGATTCGAAACACGCTGTCGCTATGATTTTGATTGTTCACCTTATAGACAGTACCACACATGCCGAGGCAGCCAAGGAGTTTTCTGCCAAGTCTGTAACATAGACGAGACAGGCCTAAAATATAAAATGCTTCCAAACAAAACTTTGGCTACGTCAAATGAAACCGTAGCGGGAAGGAAACTCATAAAAGATAGGGTAACTGTTGCTCCCTGTAGCAATGCTGATGTTACACACAAGCTTCCCCTGTTCCTTATAGGCAAATCTAAGAATCCGAGGGCTTTTAAAAAAAAAACTTATCATCCTTGCCGGTTTATTACCGCAATCAAAAATCTGCTTGGATGGACTGCAATCTTTTCAAATCTTGGGTTTTTGACGAGTTCGTGCCATGTGTTGAGAAGGACTTGAAAAGAGGAAATCTTCCTGTTCGAGCTCTACTATTGGACAATGCACATCACACCCTTCTCCACCAAATGTCACATCACATATCCAGCCAATGGATCAGGGAGGGATAGAATCTTTTAAGAGGCATTATCGCACTTTATTGCAACATAATTAATTATTATATTACTGTAGAGAATAACAGCCGTTTTTATGTAGTTTTAATTTTTAAGACCTATCGTGCAATAAATAAATAATGACTTCTTTCGGATAATCCGATCTTTTTTGCGTTCCGACCATACGCCTTGTCCCTAGGGTGACGGATTAGAGAGGTTCTACTGTACAGTGACGGCATGAGAGACGCTGTTAGAGTTGTCAATTGTTGTTACACAGTGTAACAATAGCGACGGCCAAGGTTGTGACGCAGGTAATTGGTGCCGTGTGCAAAGGACTCTGGACGGTTCCAGAAACGAAGTTTTCCCCAGTTAGCCAGGAGAGGGAAACACCAGCTCTGAATGGTAATTGGTTTATCATGTCGCATAATGCAGTTTTTACAATATGGCCGGTACTGAGATATTCGATTGAGATGAGAGAGCAGTGGTGCAGACCGACGAGTTAAGACGTTTATTCTGCAGAGTGGGGTGTGGCATTGAGGAGGAAAGATTGCTTTTTGTGAGAAAGAACTGGGTGCAGACTTGTAATGTTTGCTACAAGAACTCATCAATAAGTGTAGAACTGTTATGATTACGTCGGCCATAAATGATAGAAACGGCAGAGTGAAGAAAGGACTGGCAATGAATAAAGTCTAACATATGTCCTAAGAAGCGCCAACTACGTGAAACTAAGACTTTGTGAAAGTGCGTTCCATAAAAGTCTCGAGATACTACGAAGACTTTTATGAAATTTGAAAACTTAAGTTCAAATCAAATGTAGCTGAAATCTGTTGGTGTATATTTGTTGAATGGGAGATTGTGAATACGATAAGAGGCATACGAGGTGAAAGTATGTACAACCGAATTGTATGGGGTAAGTAGCAAATGAAATTAATGTAAAACTTGTTTATTTTTATTCTTCTTCTAATTAGCAGTCTAATTATTTTTGGTTCTTTCTTTCCAGTTCCTGCATGCTTCATTCGCGAGTGGACCTTATGACCCAGAGCTTAGGATCCTCGTGTAATTGAATGATTTTGTAATATATTTGATTTTTAAATTTGATTATTAATTAATGTATTTAGTAACCCCTCCCGTAAAAAGAGTATTACAATATATAATATATATTATTAAGAACTTACTATACTAGGACCATGCCAGGAATGAAAACGATCGTTCCAACCACTAATGTATATATATACATTGAAACATCTTGAGAACTCCACATATGATCAAAAAACGTGTGAATGAAAAATCTTCGTCTCAAAGGGGCATATCTAATATTACAAACCTCGGCCCACTGGGGTGGGGGAGGGAAGAGTTATAAAACTTAAATGGGAACCCCCATTTTTTTATGCAGATTCAGATTCACCAAAACATTTACTCCAATTTTCCTGTTTAACAAATGTTGCAAACTATCCTGAATAGCCATTGCTTCTTCGCCCGATGATCGTATCAACTCTCCTGAAATGGCGACCTTAAAATTGTGTCTCCAGACTCTTTATAATCTACTGCCTCTTCTTCTTCTATTACTGACTCATCTAGATTTCCACAGTGATACAGCTCTTCTAGATGTTCCTACCATCTTTCTGCCTTTTCTTCTTTATCTAGAATTGGCTACCCATCCGCTCTCCTAATGTTATTGCTAATATTTTTCCTCTCAACAAATGTTTTTTTGATTTCCCTATAAGCTGCTTCTATTTCCCCCCTAACCATGAAATCTTCAAACACTTTTCATTTTTCTTGGAGCCAAGCCTCTTTGGCTGCTTTGCATTTCCTATCTATCTCATTCTTCTGGCTTCAGGCTCTTTCGCAATTTCATCTCTTGCGTTTTTATATTTACGCCTTTCATCAATCATTTTTTATTATTTCTTGTGCTTTCTATACATTCTCATTGCTCTGAGCTATTCTCCCTAATTTTTCGCCGTCGTCTCTAGTCATTTATTTTATTCAAGGGTTCCCATTTCTCTTCTATATCTTTCTCTATTAATCCGTTCTTTATATTTCTTTTTTGAAACTCTGAAGCACCACCTATTCATTCAGGTTTTATAATTCCCATTTCTTTCTTTTAATTCCTTTCTTGAGTTTTTTCATTTTCAGCCTGCATTTCATAATCAACAGATTATAGTCCGAGTTCACATCTGCTTCTGGGTAGTTTTTGCAGTCCAGCACCTGATTCCTGTATCTCTGTCTCATCATAAAGTAGTCCAGTTGGTACCTGCCCGTGAACCAGGTATTTGTCACTACTAATTTGAGCTCAGTATAAAATTCTGTCTCCCCTTTGATTCCTTCCACCAAGTCCCCAACTATATAACTTTCTCTTCCCTTTCCTGATCACACATTATCAAATTCTCGTTTCCTTTGACATACTTCATTATTTCTCCAATATTTTCGTAAATTTTCTCCTCTTCTGCGGCAATTGTGGGCATATGAACCTGTATTATTGTCCTTGGTTGTGGTTTTGTGTCTAACTTTCCCAGAATTAGCCTTTTAACAAAATGTTCATAATAACGAATAAATTAGACGCCAAGTGAATATTGATTCCTTTGAAATTATTTAAGTAAAATAAAAAATAAAATGAAGTAACCCCCCCTATAAATTTATTAAACATGTGTAAACTACACCCTACATAAAATCTAATATAAATACTTCAAATAAAATTATGGATAGCACTTAGCTGAAGTAGTACTTTATTGGTCCAGTGGATCCTATTGGACAAACTCTCTCTTGCACGCACATATAACCTCCCCCCACACACACTCACACAAATAAATAATTTAAAAGTTATTCAAAAAATTTTCGCGTCTAAGGTTAAAAAAACATATTTTCGTAATTTGAATTTTTATAAATATAAATAGTTTTTATCAAAATGTTTAAATAACGTATTGCAGTGTTGTATGATGAATTAAAAAAGGTTAGAGTTAAATAATTGAATGAGATAGTGTTTCAGTTTTAAGTCCAATCGACCCAAGCTTTTTATCAGAATTTAGACTCCTTTAATTATTTAGATAACATCTATACACTAAAATATGTATTCGTGTGTATGTGAGGGATGGGGCGGAGTGCTTGGGTGTTAAAAATTACTATCTGAGAGATTCACAAATGGATCATTTCTGGAAATACAGCGTAATATCCTAATAGTAATAGCTTGAGATCAAAAGTTTTTTAGGCCACTTGAAAGTTAAGCTCTAGACGAACTTCATCAGGCCAGTTGTGATCTATGAATCGGAGAAGTGTCGTTTGCTGATGGAGATGCGCTACGAATATTTTAACGGAAAGTGTTGCAGAGTGCGCACAATGTGGCAGCATGGGAGACATTACGCACTAACCCAGGTTTCGTAACATAATACGGAGAAGAGCAGCTGCCTGTATTCAATCACATTTCGTGTGTTATGTGAACAGATCAACCCAGTGGAACTTCATGCAAACCGATCCGTAACTTAGATATGACGGGTAATTATTTGCGAGGATTCAGGTCAATATTAATTTTATTCACAATATGTTTATTTTTGTATCAATTGCAATTAGAGTCTCTCATGTTTTGTCAGATAACTCTGTAATTATGCATTCCTGGAACCATGCTGTAATAGGCTTTTTTCTTCTTTCAATATGATGAATACTTCACTGAAAATTTTCGTCCCGTATTGTTCCACCTTGTATGTTGAACGTTTATATTCGTTCTTAAATGCACATAATCATTCTATGTTCTGAAGTTATGCCTCATGGCAATTTTCCCATGTTTCTTTTACTTCTTTCAAATCTCTTCATGCTTTAGTTGATTCTGATTGCGTTCTGGTCTTCTCATTCCTCTCCTTCTTTCGTTGTTTCCACGTATCATCTAGCATCAACAGCTGCGTTTCGTGCGCTGACTGACAAAATTTATAAATATATTCTTAGTAAAATTTATAATTCTTTAAATCATTTACTGCCTTCAGAATATTGTGGAAGAATATACGTATTTATTACCTCCTCAACTATAACTGATATTTATATTTGTCATAAGCAAATTTATTCCTGTAATCGCTTTCTCACAATATACTTCTTTAATGACTTTCAAAATACACGTTCAGTAATGGGAGCTTATTCCTTTGTTGTATCTACTCGTTCTTGAATAATTTCAACGCTGTAGTTCATTTGCGATAAAGGCTTTTGGGATTTATTGCAACTGATTTACATCGTTATAATGATATTCAAAGGTACCTGAAATACAAATGGGTATTATCCCGGTACATAATTTAATTATTGGCCACCGCATGATTCAACTGGCATCGAAAACGTCAAA
Source organism: Eucriotettix oculatus (assembly GCA_034510155.1). Taxonomy (NCBI): domain Eukaryota; kingdom Metazoa; phylum Arthropoda; class Insecta; order Orthoptera; family Tetrigidae; genus Eucriotettix; species Eucriotettix oculatus. The sequence continues at coordinate 423,422 of JAEMUL010000008.1, forward strand.
ATTTGATCCTCTACCAGTATCTCCAGACAGGAAAATTACTCTTGGTGCAGCAGGGCTAAAGAGGGTATAAATTATACAATACTACTGTCGGAGTAAACACTTTCAAAGTTATTGGATCCGAAAAAAATTATTTTATCTAATTCTGCTGGTTTTGCAAATGTATAATTTCCACGATTCCACCACCACACCTGTGGTGGTAGCCATGTTTTACTACCACAGTGCTAGATTTTGCGTCACAGGTAATAATCCTACAAAAATTGATCGGAATTGCTTCACCCATTTAATATCATAGGTGGAACTTAGTTTTACCATCTTCCTCCCCTTCTTAGGTGCTTAACTGCAACTTATATGGCACGCTGAAAGCCAGAATGAAACTCAGCGACTCCCATAGCCCCGGATTCATCACAAGTTTCGATTTTGCCCTTGCTATTTTAATACGACGCCCCTTCACCCCCACCCCTATGAATATCCATCTCTCTTGCTAAAAGGATTAAAATTCTATAGAATTAGTGTTGTAGGTAACGCTATCAAAGTAATTGACCTCCATAAGTATCTATTCGATTCTAACAGCGGCAGTTTTTGTATATTTAAAATTTACGCCTCCTCCAATCTACTCCCCTGATAGCGGTAGTTATTATTTATCGTCACCACAGTTGGTTTTTCGTCACTAAGAACAGGTGAACAAAATTTTATTGAAATTTGCCATCCCATAATGATAGTACGCGAAACTTTAATTTACACCCTTCAATCTCCCTGTGAGGAGTTGAACTGCTACTTCAATCGAGTCGTAAATGTCAGAATTAAACTCAGAAACTCATTATACTGACTTCAACATCAAACTCGATATTTTTCTCGTTATTTTCATGAGACGCCTGTCCACTTCCGCGCCTTTCCCGTGCAGAATGGAGTTGAGATTAAACACAAGTTGTGTTGTAAAAGCATCATTGAAGTAACTGAACTCAAAAAAAATATTAAATGCAATCATTATATTTTTTTCATTTATAATAATTTCCGCCCACTCCACTCCTGATAATCGCGCTTCATCACTATTTTATTTGGTTTTGCGTTGCCAAGAATATAAGAACAGCATTTTATCGAAATTTCTCACCAGTTAAATATAAAACCCTTTCCTTTCCGCACTTAAGGGATGAATTTTTACTGAAATCGCATATTAAAGGTCACAGCGACTCGAATTACACCGGTTTCGACATCAAACTTGATTGTTTCCTTGTCATTTTCATGACGTATTTCCAACCCCATCCCTCACATAATGAAAAGAGGTTAAATTATATACAATATAGAAATTAAAAATAATTGATCCCCAAAAATATTTTTCGACTGAAGTATATAAATAATCCGCCAGTTCAAACCCCTTCTGTCTAGTGGTAGCCGTGTCTCATCTGTATGGATTTGTGTCGCGAGGAACAGGTAACAAAATTTTATGAAAGTATTTTATCTTTTAAATATATATTTCCAGGAAATGTGTTTTTTAGGAGATGAACTGCAATTTAAATACATAAATAATGCATAATAAAATATGGATAATAAATACTCCAAGACTCCCATAGCACCGATTTCGATTCCAAACTTGACTGTTTTTATTCTTATTTTCATATGGCGTACCCTAAACCCCCACCCCTATGAATACCCCCGTCGACGCTAATTAGGGTTGAAATTATACTCAAACAAATTCAGCGAAAACTCTATGAAATTAATTGACCCAAATAAAATATATTAGAAGGAAATAACGGCAGTTTGTGAATATTTTAATATTTGCGCCCCTCTAGCCCCATCCCGAGTGGCGACAGCAGTGTATTACCCCAACTGTGTTTAGTTCCATTTGGCAAAAGCACCTCTCCAGTATTTGGTCGAAATCCGTTAAAGATATTATGTGGAAGTTTGTTTTACCCCATTACACCTCCTCTTAGGGTATGAACTTAACTTGCATTTTTAATGTCAGAATTAAACTCAGAGGCTCACATTACTCATGATTAGAGCCCAATCTGGATTGTTTTCTGGTTATTTTTATGTGGCGTCCTTGCACCCCCACCTCTACAAATACTCCCCTTCGATTATGGATGGAGTTAAAATTATACTCTAGCAGTATCAGAGGACACATTAGCAAATTAATTGACGCAGAAATGCATTTATATGACGCAAATATTGACCGTTTTTACTTATTTACACCCCCTCCACATCCGCTATGCTCATCAATAACCAGGTTTCTGAATATATTATTGAACTATCTGCATGTATTAATTTTACTAACCAATTATAGATTAGGTCAATGGAAAATGTGTTTAGCTTTTAGACTTAATTATTCAATAAGTTTTTTCTAAAAAAAAAGCAGGGCAAATCTAAACAACTTTGCATAAATAAGTGGAAAAATCCAAAATCGTCAAAAAACATCAATTATACAACAGTAGGGAAAAACAAATGAGAAGACTGTAATGAAAATAAATAATTCATAATTACAAAACTTAGAAAATTCATTCAAAATACGAGAATACAGAAATAGTACCTTTTAGCAATTAATCGCTATAATAAAATTGCCTGTATGTGGACGTGTGTTAGTGTGTGTGAATGTATGTTCCGCATGCAAGTGTAAACGAGTGGACCAATTTCGACCAAATTTCGTACACTTGTTCTTTGCGGTCCAGAAATCAGCACTGATGGAATTAGACTGGGCTACCACCCAGGAATTCTTCAAGTAATGAAGTCCTAACATAAATCAATGTTTCTGTTTGTCACGCTAAATTGGAGTAATAAAACTTCTTTTAATTTAGAAATAATAAATTAAGTGAGTATAATTGTTACTCAACAACTAACTTCTGCTGAACAAATATTGCTGAAGTGGATTCCCTTATTTTAATCGTACTTTTCAGGTTCTATTACATACTATTAGTGGTAAGTTTGAGCGTATATTTATGAATTATTACCAGATTACAATGAGAACGTATTGAATTCAGCGATTTGTTTCTCGTCGACTCCCATTCGTCGGTGACTATTTCCTCAAATGCAACGGAGAACTTTTGCAATCCAGTGTGCAGACTTTTTAGATTAATCTGAAAAAAAATTAAAATCAATTCACCAAATGAAAAGAATGATTATACTGTAGCTTTCAATTTTCATAGTCTTGCTCACCTGCTTTTGTCTCATTAAATTTTGTATGTCACCTTGTCCTGGTAACCAAATGCATGACAACTGATAGTCAGGTAATTCTGCCTGAAATTTATTATTTTATTATAATTTATTATTTTACTGATATAATGAGAATAAGAAAAAACGAGAGTTTATTTCTGTACAGGTTACAAGTTGGTTTAACTGAAGCTGTATTGTATCTGGGTGCCTGGCGATGCCGGGTAATTCATTTATATCACCTCTCTGCTAATTAGACAGTAATCTCTTTGCCAACATGTAATTGAACTAGCTTCACTATTTTTGAAAATTTATCTTTTCACGCCTCCAATCATCGAGTCGCACAAGAAAACGCTCAAAATATTTATTTTAAAATGTTTTATTTATGAGGTTAACTGAATGCCACGAATGTTTAAATCGTAATTCAACAATTGCACAAAAAGTTATTTGAAATACATTTCACTTGTTCAATGTTGAGTTAATGAATGAATGCACGCAATTACAATACGCGGAATATATCAGAACTCGACAAAACAGTGCCAAGCTACTACATAATGTATTCATGAGTAAGTCAAATACCACAGATTATTCAAATCCTCAGGCTGAAACTTGGGATTATATGTTTTTTATGTGAGAAATCCAAAAAAAGAATGTATAATTACAAAAAAATTCAGGTGACCCCATAAATAAAACAACAAAAATACATCATAATTAGTTAAGACGTTTAGGAGGAGGAGAATAACGTACACCGGAATTTTGTATATAGATATATTGAATGTTTGGCCGGAAGTATTCACATATGTGTATATGTTCCGTATACATACTTAAACGCGTGCAACAATTTCGATCAAATTTTGTACACATGCTCCATACGACTGTGTACGTAAGACACGAGTTAGCACCTCCAGGAGTGGGGATTTTTCGACAAGAAAAATCGTCCGAAATTTGAATAAATATTTTTCGGTGTCAGATTGATAATGTTTCCCCTGGAGCTGTTTGTGCATAATTTCAACCCTTTCGTTATGAGGAGGGGTGTAACGTAGGGGTAAGAGTGGAGTGGTTTAACGTAAAAATAATACGAAAAATCCGATGTAGGAGTCAAATCCGTATACGGAAGTCACTGAATTGAATTCTGACATTTAAAAATTCTATTTGGTGGAAATGGGGGTCAAACTAACAAAGTATTAATGTACAAAAAGGCTTATTTTTCCCTTTACGGGTACAGGGAATATTTTAGTCTCATAGAATACCAGGAGTTTTATTGACTCTTTTAATGTAGGGGAAGAAGGAGTTGTGGCACTCCAAGGGTACTAGTAGAATTATTGACTATTTTTTGATTTTTATTGCATTACCGGGAGTACTTTTGACTCTGTAGCATCTGTAAGTTGATTTCTCTCTTTTAAAATACCTATATTTTTTGAGTCTCTTAAGTTACTCGAAGTAATATTGTCTCTCTTTTGGGACCCAGAGTATTTTGGACTCTCTTAACGCATCAGTATTATTTTTAACTTTTATAGGGTACTATAATACTTTGGACTCTGATGATCAGGGAGTATAGTTCATTCTCCTAAGATATCGGCGGATATAGTGGAATATAGGATAAACACCCTGGCTTAAGCTTAAGCCACGACGTTTCGATGGCGTACTCGACCTCATTTCTATCCAGAATATATATAATATGCAAGCTTTGATGACCGGGAGTATATTTAATTCTCTTAAGTTACCCGAGCATTAAAAGTTTTTGACTAATTCGAAGTTACTGTACTTATTTCAGGTACAAGTCGATTTCTTGACTCGATTAGGGTATTATGACTTAACTAGCGGATTATTATGAAATTAACATTACACGGAATGGATAACGAAGGGATATGATAAGGTATGGATCAAATAAGTGTCACTAACGATGGCGGTAAAATCACGTGTTGATCAACAGATAGCTGACAAACTATATATTCCAGCAGGTTAATATACTCAGGTAGTGAGGATATCTTCTTTCACTTCTAAGTTCTCTGTCTCCGCACTCACACGTTTATTTATAACACACGAGTAACTCTTCAAATTACAGAATGAAACTGCCTAAAAATCATAATTAAAAAGCAAGTAAATCGTTATATAGTCCCGATTTTTATATCTAACTAACTGAGGACCCGGCGTTGCCAGGGTATTTATTTATATTATGCCGGTACAATACGCCGATAATTCCTATTCAACACATTATTCAGCCGGCATCGAAAACGTCATAATATGAACCTCAAATATACTCCCAGTATATAGAGAGATTCAAAAATACTCCTGGTACAATAACAGGGATAAAATTATTTTCAGTACTCTAACAGAATATAAATGAATTTTTACTTAACCTCTTCGATACCCTGAACAAGGTATCTCACAACCCCATACTGGCCGATTAACGCGTCTGACGAGATATCTCGCTTCTTAGCACCAAGATGATGACATTCTGGACGAAATATTTTGTGTTTTGCCTTTGGGTTCTTACGTCGCTTATGGTATGTTGTGAGTAGTATGTTGATAAATATTGAAGTCGTGGTTCGCCATTCATGGAATAGGAGTATAGTCTTGATTCGTTACTTGAAAGAGTTACCAGATACTCGGTCGGAGAGTGAGAAATAGAATAAATGTGATAGGGAAAACTGTGGTGATCAACGAGAAACATACGTCAGTAACATACATAAAACACTGTCTCACGATGAACTTCCGTTATCTGAAAGGCTGGAGGAACAGCAGAAAGAAAGGCAATGGAAGATTGCAACAACTCGACAAAATTTCGTGCCAACAATTATGAACTTTACTGCTAATTGTAGTGGAGTACAGTCGCTATCGAATATAACTGAGAAGACGTCACCTACATATATTTTAAAGTTTTTTTTTGCAACGAGCATTTCGTCTGGATGGAAATAAATATATAAGAGCAAAAGGACAGTGTAGACAGAGATCTTCTAACAAAATTACGTGTGATGATGTATATTCGTTTATTGCTTCCTAAAGTATCGATGTATTGGAGTACTGAACCACTTTATAATTTCCATTAGTCAGACAGACAAGCTATGACTAGAAAAAGGTCCCAAAGTATTTACATCTTAACTATTGATATAATGAACATAATAATGATAAGGTTTTTAAACACGACGTATTATTGACATGCTAGTTCAGCAGTTTCAAAAAGCATATCGTCCAGGACAGTACGTAGTGGTTGATGAAAGTTTGATGTGGAAAAGTAGATTGTCGTTCAAACATTTTGTTCCATCAAAGCGAGCATGTTTCAGCCTGAAGAATTTCGTTCTATGTGATTCTGAAATCAGTTATGTCTACAACATGAAAAAATATGCTGGAAGAATGGAATGAAAACTCGATCCGGTTCAGTCGTAATGGATTTATCTAAAAATATATTACATCAAGGAAGAACTATGTTTTTGGACAACTGATACTCATCTCCTGCTTTATATGAAAAGTTACATAAAAAAGGTACAAATGTGTGTGGAATTGTTCGACTGAAAAGAAAACTAATGCCTTGTCAGAAATGCAGAAAGACCAAAAAAAGGAGATATTTTATTACGGTACAATAAGAGAATTGCTTTGTGTGTGTGGAAAGATAAAAGATTAGGATCTACTTTGACTACTGTACATACTCCCCGTTTTGAAGAGTCAACAAAACTGATAAGTCTACAGGAAACTGCATAAAAACCCAATACCGTTATAGATTATAATCAGTACAAGTGTGGCGTGGATCGCATGGATCAAATCCTTCAAGGATGTTCTTCTTTACGTAAAAGCATAAAGTGGTACAAGAAGTACTTTTTGCATTTATTAGATATAGCAATCTATAATTCCCTCGTATAAATGCCTCCACGAAGAAAATAAAAGTTATTTGCAAATGAAAGAAGACATCATTCGTGTTTATTAGAGTAACATTGCACGTCACGTAATAAACGAGGAAGAAAGTGTAGTAAAAGACATCCACTTCGATTTAAGTCTCGATGCTTCCCTGTTAGAACACGGGAAACGCCAAAGAAAAAGTACCCAGCAAAACGTTGCGTCGTGTGCAAAGTTAACGGAAAACGAAAGGAAACACGGTATTTTTGCCAGAAGTGTAATGTCACTGAATGCGTAACACTTATAGCATGTGAAAAGTAAACAAAAATAGTTGCATCAAACTATTTATTTATTTCTAATAGTCATACGAATGGGATGAGTTATTAAATATATTCGTTTAGAATATAAAAATATGGGGCTAGGAATCGAGATATCTCATCAAAATCGTTAATCTGCCAGTATCGAGACGGGAGATAACTCGTCCAAAGCGTTAATCTGCTAGTATCGGGTCGCGAGATATCTCGTCCAGGGTATCGAAGAGATTAAATCGCATATTAAAAGTCATAATAGAACACAGCGACTCCTATTACACCGGTTCGACACCAAACTTGATAGTTTCCTTGTTATTTTCATATGACTCATTTCCACCCTCACCCCTCACATGCTGCAAGGGTCGCGAGGAATATGGAAACATTTAGTAAAAATTGTTCTATCCTTTAAATGAATTAAGCAGAAGTGTGTTTTACCCCGTCCAATCCCCATGTTAGGGGATGAACTGCAATTTAATTCGCATTCAGAATGTCAGAATGAAGACTCCTATAGGACCCATTTCGATACCAAACTTCACTTTTTTATTTTTATTTTCATATGACGCCCCTTACTCGATGGATGGGGTTGAAATTATGTGCAAAGAAATAAACCGAAACCGCTATCAAATACATTAAGGAAATAACTGCAGTTTATGGATTTCTAAAAACTATCCTCCTCCGCCCCCGCCCCAAGTGGTTTTAGCTGTGTATGACCGTAATTGTGTTGAATTTGGTTCGCCAAGAACAACCTGTTCAAAATTTGGTCGAAATAGTACCATCAGTTTACCATAGTTTGCGGAAGTCTGTTTTCCCCCAACCAACCCCTCTTAGAGGATGATCTTTGACTTAAATAGCATTTCTTTGTCAGAATTGAACTCAGTGGCTCACATTACAGCTGTTTAAAGCCCAATCTCGATTGTTTTCTCCTTATTTTTATGTGATGCCCCTCCATTTCCACCCCAAAAAAACTTCCATTTGATTATGAAGGGGATTGAAATTATACTGCTATTGATCCAATAATGTATTTGTATGATAAAAATATTTACCGTTTTTACTTATTTAAAGTTTTCTACCCCCTCCACCCCCGCCCCTAGGGGTAGTAGCCGAGTCTTACTCCGACTGATGTATACCACGTGTTAGTCTATCAAAACTTACGAAAAAAACATACAGCGCGGGAAATATGGAGGGGGAAATGGAAGGTCGTCCAGGCGGGGGAGATAGGCAACCCAAATTCAAAATGTAAAATCAAACGCGTGGAAATAAAATAGCATTCTCGTACTTAGGTTTTCTGAAAATTTACAAACTTACTGAGCACTTTTCTTAACTTTTCTATCCGTAAGAACATTGTACAAAGTATTATAAAAAGAGGAATGAAATCGGTAAAGTCGTTTTCAAGTTATGGCGTGACCAAGGGAAATACGGATTCATTTATAGTTATATATATATATATATATGTCCAGACATTAGTTATATTGTACACAATGAATTTTATTTATTGAATATAAATTGTAATGGAGAAAGTAAAAGCCATAAAAGAAAAATATGTCTATAGTTGAAAATATGGCTACATATTTACTTGTTTGTAAATTTGATCAATGTCTTCGTGTTTCAAACTATTAATTGCGTTGTTAAGTTGCCTTAACACAAGTGTTACACTTATTTGTAACTTTTTCTGCCAATGTTTGATCTCCATCAGTTGTTTAGCGCCTTTCCTGAGTTGGCTTCCACAAGGAGCTTGCCAGCGACTTCGATACGCAGTCGCTCCCACAGCTACCGCTGTTGCAAAAGACAAGCAATTTTTAAATGCATTATATACTAATACTACATTTATAATATTAGAAAGTAAAAAGTGTGTCGAGGCTTATTAATAAAATACAAATTATTATTACAAATTAGAAAATCATAAAATGTTTGAACCTACCATAAGCCACATTTAAATATAATTTTATTATAACTAAACGCTGACCGTGAATAGAGGGTGACGTGATATCTGAATAATACTAAAAATTGTTGATAGTGAAAGTCGACAATTGCTGTCGTTGTTGTGGTATTCAGTCCTAAGACTGGTCTGATGCAACCCGTCAGGGTAACCTATCATAGATATATACTAAAGATACACATTACAACTATTACAATTACAATAATACTCTTTGGGAGCAAGAAGATATGAAGAAATTAATACACGAATGGTTTTTGATTTCTTGACCAGTATTTTCCACCATGCCCCCCATCCTCAATAAAAGTTCAAATATATTCTCACACAATACTTTTACTTATAAATATTTCAATTATTAATACAAAACGAAATTTCTTAATTGCAACGGAGTATCAAATTTTGACGCCCCCATACCACCACTGATAGATGTAGATTCGGTAATTTTAAAGGACACTTTCTTTAAACAAATTTTTATTCTGCGTGTGCATATAATATTAGAGGAGGGGTGGCGGTGGCGGTTAAGGCAGCATCCGGAGGCTGGTGCACCTCTTGGGAAATTGTTCCGTGATGTTGGCCAACGTCAGTTTCGGTCTCATTATCCCACTGTGGCGCTGGCTTTCTATCCTCTAAGTAAACTAGGTAAATCCGTCTACTATAATCCACCTACAACAATTGCCCAATGTTGTTTTAAGGTGGTAAACTTAGCTTAGCAGTTCATTCTGTTCGCTGAAACCCCTGCGGGGTGAACCTGAAATCATTAGTGTTAATGGACCTCTGCGCGCGACATAAAAATGTGTGTGGTGATTACTCTTAATTACACAAAACAATATATTTACAATAACAAGGAAATTATAAAATAAAGAATACTTAACTTTAATATAATTAAGATAATAAGATCGAAACTATGGTAATACAATTTAAAATTATTTACTAAAGAATAATATGACTAAAAATAATAGTTAAAAAAATTACGAAAAAAATGTATTATCAATTTGGCTATGTCGATAAAGCAAAATGAATCTATGCAGCTCCTAAAACGGCTGCCATCGGGAACGCGGGTTAAAAACGATATTAATGTAATGAAACAATCGCGAATCAAACGAGAATGGTTTTCAAGGGAAAACCCGATAAAAACGCCAGAAATTTGTGCCTTCAAAATTTCTCGGCAATTGGATGAGTGGTATAGGAACGCCTAATGGGATTTATAACTCACAAGGTTTTCTCGGGCTTATTTTCACCCGAAGAAGATGGTAGTAATGACAGCTGCCAAAACGTCGTGGAATTACTGAGTTTTCACCCGGTTAGAATCCCGAGAAAACCTTGTGAATTACTTACACCGGGAAAGGTTTCATAGGCTTTATAACACGTAGTTTTTACGCAGGCCCAACTGCACTTTACAATGACAGCAATTACTGAGAATTGTTCCAGAATCCCCTTCACATTACAACATTAAATTAATTATTTATGTACTATTTGCATCTTAAAATTAAAATATATAACAAAATCAGCAGGAACCTGCATTTTTACATTGCATTGCTCCTGATCAATTAAAAAAATAGCTGTGAAGACGAAATGTTTTGAGAAATTTATCTCCATATTATATCCGCAAGACCCCTTGCTCATTCTTTACAAACTTTTTGTGCTCCAAGAAATTTCAAATTAAGCTTAATAGACTCAGCACGTTTTACACCTAACTTTTAAAATAATCTTTCCAATGATCTACATTTATAATAATATAATATAATAAAAATTGAAGAGAATTTAAAATTTGCACGTGGTTAGCATAAACTTACACATGTTTGCCGGGTGCCCCCCCCCCCCCAATTGATATAAACCAAAAAATTTCAGTCACCCTGTGACTTTTTCCTAACTCGTGTTGTGTTCTCCCACCCAAAAATATCTGTATCACAACACCTTTACTCAAAATGCAGTGTGATTCCCATCCACTAGGGGATAATCACCAAATTTCCTTTCGTCTTTTATCGCGTGACCACCCACTTTTCTTTTCAACTAACAAAATACAGGCCTTCAACCTGACCTAGACAACTCTCAAAAATAAAACCCAACGCTTCCATTGTATGTGCACAGTTAATACAGTATAAAACATCATCCATTACCCCTTCTTGACGAATAAAACATGATAATAATTTGGCTGACATTTGACCTACTCAAAATAAATTCACCCATTACACATAATTCCAAAATACAACAAACTTATATTGCTTAACTGCCCTAACACCATCCTTCAAACAAAACAATACTTAATTTGGCTCCATATTTCCTTCCTGTGACATTCTATTTAGAATTCACACTAACTTAACTCTAATTTCTTCCAAACAGACACAATTCTCATTATTTCTCTCCACAGTAAAAATCCAATTTAATCAACTACTTTCCACTCCCACAACCACATAAACTCACAAAAATCCCAAAATACTCTTTGTGCAGAAATAAAATGACAGAACAAGACAATGACCAACAAAATAGCCGATTCCCGAAACTAACCTAAAATCCTGTCACACTATCTCAAATCATCCCCAAAATCTATTACAATACGAAAAAACACCCGTGACATAATACAACTGAACTATCTAGAATTCCCCATCAAAATCACCTAACTAGATGATAGCATAGAGGTTGGTAGTAGAAATAAAGCACTGAAATGGAAGAAAATGCTTTAACAGCTGGAGTCTCCATAATTGCCAATTATGAAATCATTAAAGGGTAATGATTCTCATAGAGTTACTTTACCCTAATCACTATATCAGAATATAATGAACTTCTTATCTCAAATACCTACTAATCTAACCCATCACAACCCCAAAATACAAATTACTTAACCCAAGAGATAGAACTGAAGATAGATGTAAGAGATAAAGCATCATAAATTGAAGAAAATGCATTATAGCTAGAGTCTCCATAATCGTCAATTATGAAATCATTAAAAGGTAATGATTCGCCTAGAGTTACATTTTACTATCAACCTAACATATCACCTGATATGGCAATAGACCCCTGCCATCATTACAATTGTCATGTACCCCATATATTCCAGTGTTATTATTTTCCTCTATCTCCAACAATGTATGCCCAAATTCTTTATGCGGCCTAATATTACATTGACATATAAACAGATTTTTCCCAAAACATTTAATTACTTCACCACACGAATGAATCCTCAATCCTTTAATTAAACAGGTCGCTTCATAATTTATACTATGCTTCATAGTTGTCCTGTCTTTTCCATACTCCATAGTAAAATGATCCTGCTGTCTCCTTTTACATTGTTTTCCCAACATCCCTTCACACATTTCCTCATCTGCATAAGGATCATCAAACCTATTTTGTTTAAATTTAATAAATTTTATATCGATTCTTATACTAATGTGACCCAAACTGTCTTTTCTCCTATTTCCCAGTAGAGCTTCCCTTTTTAACTCTCCTAAGTTCAGCTTTTTCTTCTCCACATTGTAACTATACAACTTACCTGTCTCTAACACTTCAGCTTTCTCTATTTCCAGCTGTTTCCTAACATTACCCTGCATATCACTATCAATTGCCACAGAATTTTTTTCTATCTTAACTATTTTCCCTGGCTGTTCATTAATAACTTTTCTTTGACTGTTATTAACAACTAACTTGCGCTTCACTTCTACCTTATCTATTTCTTCTACCTGCACATTAATATCAATATGTTTATCATCACGTGTTTTCTCAGATCCTTCGTTCTGAATCTTTTCTTCCTCCACTATTGTCTCTATCTCCTTAATATTCTTATTTACTTCCCTTTTATATTCTACACTTAACTGTTTCCAATCATTCTCTATCTTCTCAGCCATTTTCTCCAAATTTTCCTTACATTCTATTCTTATTTCTGCCAAAATTTTCTCCCATATTATCCATGTTTTCCATATATCAGCCATATTCTTGATATTTTCTAATTTTATCTCAGCCAAACCTTTATTAAAACTTCTTCCATATTATCCATCTTATTATTCAAATATTTCATCAGCACCTCAATATCCAAACTATTACTGTCTCTTCTTTGCTTATCACTCTTATCCCCTATCGCATTCATATTATCACTATTTCTGACTTCTACATTTTCTGTCACTTTTATCAAACATTTCGTTTAACCCAATCACTTCCTCGGATTTTTAAATTCTCAACCTGTGCACACTGAAATTCTAGTTCCTACGAATTTTCCATATTAATCACACGTTGTTTACTTCTAAGCAACGTATATCAAACAAAATCACAAAATAAAACCCCAAAATATTAATTTAAAAGAACATGTATGAATTTTTGTAAGCAAGAAGATTGTGTACTTGTGGAAATTGCACCGTATAAAATGGCACTACACAGAATTTAAATTATAAATGAGAGAAACACGAAAGAAAGCAAAACAAAAACAAAAAAAAAACTATAACTAAATTTCGGAAAGATTACCTTTTATAAAAATCAACTTCTGCAGTACTTCACCCTCGAGAGAGATCGTGAGCTCACACGTTTGGCGCCCAAAATGAAATGTAATGTAATATGGGATAGGTTTAAGATTATTTAAATTACAATTTTTAAAAGGTTTGACAACTTTATATTTATGAATTTCATGTGTATAATATTTACACAAAACAATATCTCAGGGGATTTTGGGTCTCTCGAGAAATGCTTCATTGGGCTGAAATTGAGCATTCCCACTAATTAGTTTAGAATTATATTTAACCTATCCACTGAAGAGGATAATACAATATATATATATATATATATATATATATATATATATATATCACGGGGTAGTTGTACTATGCTAGGAACCTTCGCGGGACTATACCCAAAGTTTCATGGTGATCCGATGAATGGTGTAGTAATGCATAAAGGACAAACAGACAGACGGACATACATTTGTTTATATATTCTTCACTTAATTCTGTCGTCTGATACCTTCTGGTGTGGAGATTTATGGCAGAGAGATCGCCATTCTTTTAAACAGTTCGAGTTTCAAGTGTGCTTGGGATTGGCCAACTGCACCCAAAGACGTACACAAACACCCAAATCCTTGCCGGTAATGGAACCCGGGACCTCTATGGTACGTGGCAGTGACGCTAGCCACTAGATACAGAGGCTGGCCTGCTTTTATACATATGTATATTGATTATAAATTGACAATATACTCATCTTTAGAAAACTAAAACGTATAACAGTTATTAAATAGAAATATTCATAAATTGTACCAAAATATAATGCCGTGAACAACACATCACTCAAAAAAGTAAAGGTCAATATGGTGTGGTTTCTTCAAGTCTAGGTCTATAACATGTTTTGTAAATTTTTGAGCAGGTAAAAGTAGCATCACTCCATACATATAGATGTCAGGAAATATATCCTGCTCTACTCCAAATGTAGCTATATCACAGACTCTAGGAATTGTTAGAAGGTTCACATTTGGATGATAATTTTTAATTAGTCCAAACATACAGGCAACGAGTTGATGTTTTGGCGCCAAAACGTTCAAACAAAATTTCACAAACCTGGGAAAATATTTCAGTACCGTTTCTAAAATATCGTGAGACACAGTGAAACATGCTGTCAGAGGTTTTAGACGTTTATTTAACACGAAGTGCTGTACAAATGATCGTACTGCGAAAGACTGCATCCGCTTTGTTCCTTAGTAAAATTTATACATTCGTGGAATATTTGAGATACAGAACAATCTTGAAACAGAACACACTATAAACTAAATGTAAACAAAGTAAATAAAGTAAACTAATTGCGTTGAGTGGGACTTGAACCCGAATCCAGTTCTCAGCTCTGTAGTGTGGCAATATAATGCAGCTTATTATAATTTAATGAATACCAGATTAACCTTATTTTTAGAAATTTAATGATATAAAATCGTATTATATAATGTCTTTAAAGTACAAATTTTAAATCTAATTATCACAAGGATGAGGAAAATATAATTATTTTAAGCGAGAAGAAAAAAAGCAAATAAAATATATTTTGCTTCAGTATTGGGGAAGAAAACAGATTTTCCAACATTCACAAGTAAGGATAGTAGGACAGTTTTCAAAATCATACCAGGGTCACTACGCAAACACATTAAAAACATTAAGTCACACAAATCGGTTTGACCAGATGAAATCTCAGGAGAAGTACTCAAATTAGGAGAGGAAACTATGATAACGTACTTCATGCGGTTAATTGAAATGCCAAATAATAATAATGAAGTCCCGGACGATTGGAGAACTACGATCGTAGTACCTATATACAAAGCAGGTAACTAGTAACTACAGGCCGCTCAGTATCTCTTCAGTGACATGCAAACTGTTGGAGAGATTATTAGCGGAGTATTTGCGTAGGCATTGGGACGAAACGGAGTGGTTACATAGTGGGCAGCACGGGTTTTAGGTCAGGATATTCTTGCGAGAGTCACTTAGTGACTATGTCAAGATATATCTCATGTGATAGATGTGGGGGGAAGAATTGATGCAGTTGTAATTGACTTTAGACCTTGTACCGCACCATATTTTTTCAGTGAAATTGGAAAAATCTGGCGTATTAAACTGGATTCGCGAATTTCTAGATAACAGAAAGCTCAGTGTTCGGATAAATGGATAATTATCTGAACCAGTTGAAGTCACCTTAGGCGTGCCCCAGGGAAGCGTAATCGGGCCACTAAGGTTTTTAGCATTTATAAATGATTTGGTGCAAGGTATTGAGTCTCAGATAAGATTATTTGCCGATTACTGTATCATTTAAAGAGAAATTGGAAACGTCCGAGATGCAAATATTCTTCAATCTGATCTAAACAGAATTCAACGTTGGCAAGTCGAAAATGGGATGAAAGTAAACGCGGCAAAAAGTAAATCGATTGTATTTACAAAAATGAGAAACCCTTTTCAGTTGAGTATAAATTAGGGGATGAAAATATATTACAAGTAGACACTTGTAAATACCTGGGCGTAACTTTGAGCAAAGACTTAAATTGGGGGAACATAAATTCAGTAACTGGGAAAGGGTGGAGGGCACTTCACTAAGTCAATAGAATACTGCGGAAAAGTACCCGAAAGACCAAAGATAGCACTTATAGACCCTTGGTTCGGCCTATTCTTGAGTATAGGGGGACGTGTTGGGATCCCTACAGAAGCGATCAGATACACGCGTTGGACAGGGTTCAAAACCGGGCTGAAAAAGCAAATATTTTTAGAGGCACGGGTAATCTGGAAGAGAAAAAGGGCCAGGCTTTGTGCGCTGCACAAAGCGTATACAGACGAACCGACCTGGAGTCATATCAAAACTCGTATTCATTGACCGACTTATGTAGCGCGAAATGATCATTCATTCAAAATTAATCAGAGAAGACAACGATCTGACGTGGGTAAATACTTCTTCGTTAATAGGACCGCAAAAGACTGGAATGATTTGATTGCAAATCTACTAGCGACTTTTTCGAAGAATGTTAAAACACTAGAGACCGAATTGGGGACATGGTTTGACTTAATATATTTTACATTAAATTAGTGTTAACGTATTTGTATATCCAATATTAATAGTAGTATTAATTTTTTTAATTTATTGGAATATTAAATGTATGTTACCACCGGACACAACCCATTGTAACGAAATAAATCTATCTATTTTTGTCTCATTGTAACGAATCGTCGTATCGCGGGGACCACATAGGATATTTGCATTTGTGGATGGACGCATTTCTTAAGACCTTAAGACATTTGCAATTTAGGTTGTTAAACCTGGCAGTGACGCAGAAATGCTGGCATAATATGTAAATGTCAGCTGTCCTTGATATTCGGAGCAATGACATCTAGCACATATCTTTAAAAGCCTCACAGTCCTCGTTTTCACTGAAGTCGAGGTTACGTCTGTTTTCCTGTTAGAGTATTGTCTTCAATTCCCTTCCTACTTTCTTACAATGTATAGTAATGACTGCCATTATATACATATCTAAATTGCATGTCTGTGTTTAACTGGTAAACTCTTTAACCTTCCAATTTTTACCTGATCAGACTCACTCGTACTACCAAAACCGTCCTAATCGTTCCTTGAATCTTTACAATCCTTAGAGATAAGGCTTTTCTCATTTCCTTTTCACGTTTCAATAGCTTCGATAGCAAAGTCAAGGCCAAATTCTTCTACATTGAAATACTGGAAAAGGATTCCTACTTTTCTTGTTTACGGCTCCCTGAGGACCTACAATGTCAGGTGAAGACGTGACATCACGAGATCCAATAGCGTTACTTAGTGCAACTTTTATCGTGTTTTCAAGTATGTATTCGGAATTTCTCATAAACCAAGAGTTTTTTTATTTAAATGTTTTAAAATAACAACTTTTGAACAAAGTTGTTCATCTTTGCCTTATTTATTGACTCATGAAAATCTTATCCATCTCATCCGAGCTTGAAAGATGTCCAAAAACCATTCTATAAATCTTGGTTCCCAGTAACGATTCTTCTTTGAAAAATACAATGATATTTACAATCGGCAATCATTGCCAATATAAAGACTACGTTTCCGAAGAAAAATTGCTTAGTGTTTTATGATGACATTTGTTGTTTTTTGGAGAAATTTGGTATTGAACATAAGATAACAAAATGCCACTCGTTCATTGATTCTTCTAAATTTAGCTTAAAAGGAATGCTTTTACATAATGACAATATATTACCATCAGCACTGGTGACTCTAATATTCTCAAAGAAACAAGTGAAAATATTAATGAAAAGTTACGTTTTTCTAATCAAAATTGACATTTGTAATCCTTCTTTTTAGTAAAACGATTAATTAAAATTTATTTTGGAAAAGCTTCATTATGAAGTTTATGAATGGAGTATTTGTGGTGATTTGAAGGTAAATGTGTTCATTCGTGGCCTGCAGCTTTGTTAAAAAAATATTGTTATTTTTTGTATCATTGCGTTTGTGGGGACCGAGAAAACAATAAGATTAGGACAGAATGGCTTAACACGAATCATTCATTCCAGGTCAGAAAAATGTGAAACATGACTCACTGTGTAATCCTGCCTCTGTACATATCAAACTAGGATTAATGAATAATTTCTGTCAACATTTCTAGTTTCATATAATCAAAAAATAATTAAAGTACGAGGTGAATGGCATGTATAAATTCTTCTCGAGTTTCCAACCGGGTCAAAGATTTTAACAGTGACGTTTCGATGGCTTGCTCTGCCATCATCTTCAGACTGAAGTGTCAAATTCGGTGAGTGTAGGCATTTATATAGTCTGAGGCAAGTCTGTGCAAGCACAAACCGCCTGTGATTTGCTAGATGTGGTCGCGGGAGCGAAGGCGTCTCCCATTGGTCCACTTGCTTAGTCATGCTCTAGTCCCCCGTGGCTGCGGTCACGTGGCCCGTCTCCGCTGCATCTGGGTCCCGTGACTCAGCTCCGCGTTCCTCCGGTGAAACAATGGGTTCCAAGGCCTATTAATCTATCCTTCTCTTGGCCAAAGTCCTCTATATAGTTCTCTCTTCTCATCCTTCTTGTTCTACAATGGCGCTACAACGCCTGGGAGACTGCAGACTGTCATATTGCATGACAGATTCCAAAATTGGAGTGACACGTGGTCAGCGCATCGATTCTCCAGCAGTCTTAGTCGCGGTCTTCGCGACCATGTCAGCACAAACATCCAAGCCCATGCCAGAATTCGAACCCGGGACTCCTGTGTTGTGAGGCAGCAACGCTAGCCACTATTCCACAGGAGATCGGCCTCTTCTCTTATTATAGATTATATAATTAAGTAATGTTTCCTTCAACCTTCCAAGAGATGCGTTTCCCATCAACAAGCTCCGAGAATAGCAAAGTACGAACGAAGATATCCTGATAAAATAGAAAGGAATCGTTCTCTGGACTATATTGTGCAATGATTTAAATAAAACAGTGTCTATCAGCAAATCGGGTTTACTGAAGTGCACCACTGTATCTCTCGTGAAGAGTGATGGCCATCCTCATGTTAATACTCTTCATCTCAGGGTTCTGTAACCATTCGTAGATAAGTAATTGAATTGGCAGACTCAAGCGAAAGTTTCTGCTAAATTTAAATGAATTATTTGTAATCTGAAATAAATCGTTTTTGGCTTTTTCTGTAAGGTTTCTTCTTCTTGATGAAAATGCAGACTGCTGTGACAGCATAGGTTTCTGTTACGTTCATTACATATCAACGATAAGCGAGGGAAACACAAACACTACAACTGGCTCAGACCGAAGGTCGTGATCACAGCCGGAAGGGACTCAATGTTGTTGACTTCTTTCAAAGTAACCAACAATAAATCAGAGTAATGTGTTAAATACGTGAAATAAGCATTAAGTCCTGCAACACATTTCCTGGCTCGCATTCTTTATGACAAAATGATGACACTTTTGGCTGAATACAAGAGAAAATCCATTCACGAAAATGGATCGCCCGTAAATAATTTGGAAGGGACCGCTTCCGGAAGTCAGAAGCTGCGTGGATAATGTGAAATCTCAGAAAGTCACGGAATGATGCAAAACACATGGGATGTCTACGCTCTGCAGTCAATTTTCCTATTGGCTGCAATTGTTTAAGAGCAAGCCGATAGAGGTTATTGAGAATTGTAGGCCATTATGGTTTGAAATCAAGAGGAGGTCTTTAAGGTTCCAACCGAGCTTAGGTGGGATGGGATTTGGTGACGGAAAGAGTAGAAGATTGATAGTGGTCGGAAAGAGTGGATTGAAATCAAATTGTTAGCCTCTGAGAGAAAATGTTGAGAGGTCGGCAAGTGCTAACCGCCGAAAGGAGATAAGGGAGTCTCCACCAGATTTTGTCCAGGCAACCACGAGACGAGATTTAGCTCCGATGGTGATTTAACGGAGCCCAAACGCTTATTCATCAGCCATCATCACGACGCAGAGTAGACCAGAATGCAGATGCAGATGCAGAAACTTCGGGGCAATCGTTCAATTGTATTAAATAGAGTTCACTTTTTCCAGGCTTAGTGCTATTAGAAACTAATCTTCTCCTCTGTCCACCCCACAGAGTACCCTGATTTTAAGATAAATTTATTATTATTGCTGCCGACCTCCAGTGGTGTAGTGTTATGGCTAGCCTCTAGTTGCTGACTCACAACCCAAAGGCCCCGGGTTCGAATCCTGGCATGGGCTTGGATGTTTGTGTCGTCATGGTCGAGAAGACCGGGATTAAGACTGTTGGAGTATCGATACGCTGACCACGTGTCACTCCAAATTCGGAATGTGTCATTCAAGATGACAGTCTGCAGTCGACTCGGTAGGCCCAGGCCCACAATGGGCTGTAGAGACATGCAGAAAAAAGAATTATTATTGCTAAAACTTTTATTTCTCATTTGTTTACCTTTTATCATTGCTCCTGTTTAATTATTTTACTTTATTAAATTCAGAATCTTAAAATTGAAATTGTCTTATTTTTGCAATAATAGAAGCTTTCGTTAATTGACCCTAATATTATAAAAGCTACAATTAAGAAAATCCCCTTTAATACATTTTAATTGCCTTTCACCAACGTGGGGATCATCATATTATAATAATTCATAAATTAATAAATTAAATTCAATCTCCAATCCCAATTATTCATTTCAACAGGAACCTTCAGACTATGTGACCTGGAAAATAGCTCGTCTCACATACTAAATTCTAAGTGAATACAGTACATAATATTTTCGTTTTTGGTCAAAGTTTCTTATGTATGGGTTCTTATAAGGGCGGGTCGATGCTTAAATTGAATAAAAATGTCTAAGAATTTGGATAATACCTCAAACGCAACTTGTTTTACCCCTTTTCTATATTCCAATATCGACCCGTCCTTATTAAAAAACACGTAAAAACATTTTTCGGGTGTTAATCTTTAATGACATCTATATTACAATTACATTAAAATTTGTAGAACACTTACACTTTACTTCATAAAATAATTCTTCTCACCGTAAAAACATACCGACCAAAACTACTTGTACAGCTGTTAAGCGTATTATGTTCAAATTTTAACAATGAAAGAGTTTTACATGAAATAATTATAAAATAATCCACGATAAGTTTATAATAAATTTTATGTTAATTACTAGCATCATTCTAGACGTTAATAACCAACATATTGGATTTAGTGTGTAACGCCGATCTAGAATAATATTTACATATTCATTTCAAATTTTGTCAATCAAAATTATATATATAAAAGATCGAAGGTTTTCCCGGTGTATAATCTGAATAAACAATTCTTGGGTTTCCACCCGGATTAAATGGAGTTTAAGCCACGACGTTTCGACGGCGTACTCTGCTATCGAAACGTCGTGGCTTAAACTCCATTCAACCCGGGTGGAAACCCAAGAATTGTTTATTCAGTATATATATACTACTGCTCATTAGCGCGGATCTTGCAAACAACATGTCTGCTTCAGAACGCTCTTCCCAATTGTACGGTATTGGCGGCTACGTTGCCATCTTCTCACACCTAACTCTCGCAGGTCTTCTTCAACATCATCTATCCATATTTTCCTGGGTCTGCTTATTGCCGAACAACACGGTTGATGGGCGCTGCGGGAGTTTTCTCGCAGGCGCTTCAGCCCAGAGTGACTGCGGGGCTCACCTGATCATGTCGGGAATGCCTCGCACTCTCTCTGGGTACTTTTTATCAAAGTTCTCATATGCCGAGACACCTTCACCTATTTTAGGAGGTATATGCACTGGGGTCAAAGACCTTGGGCATATGGCAAGAGCTGTCCGCTGATCCCATTGGATCAGTGGGCCAACTGCCTCCTGAAACTGGTGGAGACACGGAGAAGGGAATGCTGCGTCCCCACAGCAAACTCGTCTCCCGTCATTCGGAAGGGCGTGAGAATAGTACCCAATGCCCGACCTACCTGATGCAGGTTTTCTAGGGTTTTCCCTGTATCTCTTTAGGTGAAACACCGGGTAGGATCCTTAAACCATAGCCCGGGGGCCCTAGTTAACCCTTGGCTACCTTGCTCTACCTTCCGCATCCCCCCTTTTCAATTCCCTTCCTATGCTATTAAAGTTTAGTTGCCTGTTTCAGGATCACCCTCATGTAGCCGTTAACCAAAAAAAAAACTTATTGCCGAACAACAGGCGCAGCTGGTGTATTGTCGCAGGTACTTCACCCCAGAGTGACTGCGGGGCTCACCTGATTATGTCGGGAATGCCTCGCAATCTCTCTGTTTTTTTTTATCAAAGTTCTCACCTGCCGAGACACCTTCATTTTTTTTAGGAGGTATTTGTACTGGGGTCGAAGACCTTGTGCAAATGGCACGAGTTGTTCGTAAAATCCCAGCGGATCAGTCGGCTAACTGCCTCCTAAAACTGCTGGAGACATGGAAAAGGGAATGCTGCAACCCCACAGCATACTCCTCTCTTGTCATTCGGAAGGACTTAAAATAGAACCAATAGCTCGGCTTATCTGATGCAGGTTTTCTAGGGTTTTTCCCTGCAGCTCTTTAGATGAAACACCTGGTAGGATCCTTAAACTATACCCCGGAGTCCTAGTCAACCCTTGGCTACCTTCCTCTACCTTCCAATCCCCCCTTTTCGATTTCCTTCCTATGCTATTAAAGCATGCTGTTTCTGGATCACCCTCATGTTAACTACAAAAAAATTGGTAACCGTCGTCCTTCTGTCCTCTGTGTGTCTACTTTACGTGTCGTTATATGCTGTGGCATACGTTCTAAGTATCCTGCATACCTCAGTTTATATTTACCTAAAGCCACGTTTTATTTTGAATTCTGTAGTTTTTTTCTACCAATTATAAACCTTTCCCTTATTGCCATTCAGAGTCATCTTTATCAGTCGAGTTATCTTATCTGGAGTGTTTAGCTCCCGTAGCGAGTCAAACAGTTATAATCTTTTAATACTATCGTATGCGTGCTTATAATCACACTTGCATTCTATCTTCGTAACATTTTGCATTATATTCCTGATTATGAACATCCTCTTCTACATCAGCTTTGGTATTCCCCAACAGCATGGGGTTCCCGACAGTCTACAATATATGTGTCTCCCAGTAACGAAATTCTTCTATAATTATCACAATTTTGTTTAAAGCCTTGTTCGCGGATAGGGAATATTGTCGTAGTTGACCATTCACATGTCATTTGTTATTTTATTCATATTTGTATAATAAAATTATGTTGGTATTCTGTCTGGTGTCTCCTCTGTATTTGAATAGCTCAGCCAGACTAGGTAACGCTTCTTCTCTTCTATGGGCATCTTCATTGTTCTCAATGCATGTATTTGTATCTTCAATATTATTATTTAGCAGGTACTCAAAATAGTCTGCCCATCTTTCTAGCAGTTTTGGAGATTATATCAGCAAGCCGTCGTGTATCATATTAGAACTTGTCCGAAACCTTATTTGCTTTTCGTATCTGAATGCACATTACTCTAATCTTCCTGTTTGTGGCCATTTCTTCAATTTCTGCAACATTTTCGTTTACCATTTTCTTTTCTTTCTCCTACAGCTTCTGTCCTATGACAATTTTTTCTCTGTTAGGTGTGGCTGTTCTCTGTAGTATTTTATTCCAGTAACATTGCGTTTTTCGATGGCTTCTTTACATTCTTGATTGAACCATCATTTCCGGTTCTTCGAAGCCTATGGTTCCTTCGTCCGCTTCTATCACCACTGCTTTCATTGCGTTCCATCTTGACGCCTAGTTTATCGTTTATCCTTCTTTCATAGATTTCCCTCACTGACATATTCACTTTCTAGAGTTTAGTATTATAATTAGTGAATTTCGGAATCCCCTGATTTTCCATTATGGATAGCCTCTGTCTATATTTCACTGTGACAATATAATGGTCGAAATCGATGTCCGCACGTCTATATCTTCATACATGGATCACATGTAATACATGTCTAATGTATATCAGTACTTGATCAATTTGGTTCTTAGTGACACTCTATGTGTATGACCTTTTCTTGGGGTTAACAGGCTACTTGAGGGTGATCCTGAAACAGGCAACTCCCATTTAATAGCATAGGAAGGGAATTAAAAAGGGGGAATGCGGAAGGTAGAGCAAGGTAGCCAAGAGTCGACTAGGGTCCCCGAGCCGTTAATTGAGGATCCTACCCGGTGTTTCACCTAAAGAAAAGCAGGGAAAACTCTAGAAAACCTGCATCTGGTAGGTCGGGCATTGGGTACTATTCTCACGCTCATCCGAATGACGGGAGACGAGTTTCCTGTGGGGTTGTAACATTCCCTTCTCCGTGTCTCCAGCGGTTTTAGGAGGCAGCTAGCCGACTAATCCAATGGGATCAGTGGACATCTCTTACCTTATGCCCAAGGTCTTCGACACCAAAATAGGTGATGGTGTCTCGGCATTTGAGTTCTTTGATAAAAAAAACAGGGAGAGTACGAGGCATTCCCGACATAATCAGGCGAGCCCCGCAGTCACTCTGGAGGGAAACTCTCTCAGGCACCTCTCATGCATCAAGTGTATGTCATTATGTTGAAAGTCAGTGCTTATTACTGCGATCCTTTTTCTGGCTGCGAGATCAACTAAGTAATTACCATTATTTTTAGTTTCTTCATGAGGCTCGACGTTCCTATCGTCTGAATATCTTTCCTCGCCCAATAAAGTCTTCGATTTTTTAAAATTGTATCTTGGGATGTTATTTATATTTTCCTCCATCTTGTTGTAGAAAGCATCATTCGTCTCTTCCTCTACTTCCTCAGTCGGTGCGTGAACTCAGGCTATGGCGATTGTAAAAAATATTGCTCATGTTATATCTTCGAAGTCTGCCACACACTTCGGGAGGCTGTTTTGGATTGCGAAGCCCGTGCCAAATGTATAGGCGTTGCTGCTTCCACTTTAAAATAGACTTCAATCAATTGATCGTAATTCGTCCGTTCATTTCCATCTAATCTCTTGCAATGCTGTAATGTCAGGACGGGAATAAAATATCGAGATAAAAGGCTTATCCGTTACCTCTACAGAAGGCAGGCAGCTGTACTTAGAATTGAAGTTCAAGAGTAGAAAGCAAAAATCAAGAAAGGAGTTAGGCAAACTGCCCGTGCTGTTTAACTTATAAATAGAATAGGCGATGAAGAAAGTTAAAACAGAATATGGAAAAGGAATCATATTGCAAGGAGGATAAATAAAACCGCCGTATATTATTTGGTAAGTTAATTATTTAACATACTTCGCGTGTTACTCAGATATAAATTAATTAGATAATAAGTAAATAAGTTTTTACTGCGGTTATCAGTAGCCAGTAACAGTTATGAACGCTTTTGTATCGTGCAGAGCGGAACAAGCTGCCTCCCAGCACTCGACAATCATTGCTGATCTCTGACATTAAGTCTTATCTCACCGCTCCGTATCTACACTTAACAGGTGAGACTATGAACATTATCAAGGTTTTGAAAAGGGATATATATATATATATATCATTATTTATATACTTTAATATTAAATGGATGAACTATAACACCAAATTCCTCTTATGTAAATAGTTTAACCATTTACCTGAAGAAGTTCACAAAGTAGGATGGAATGATGCATTTTTATTAATTAAAAATACATAAAATTATTTGCTGACTTTTTGGCCTCCTTTTTATTTATTTATATAATGATATTTATTATCGCCAGTAGGAAAAGCTTGCAGAATTTTGATATAAAACGTGTTTACGATGCTATACGAACAACTTCGTGAAAGTAAGAACCAAGAATTTATATCTCAGGGAACCAAACAGATATTGATGCAGCTTCAAACATCTGGTGAAGTATACTATGAAAATTACAATTTATGGAAAGATATCTTGGATATACTTATAAGTTTCCGTGGTTAAATTTTAGTCAAAAATTTATTTGGGGCAAAATAAAATAATTCACAATTTTAGTAAATACAGATCATTCTGAACCCGAGGAACTTTTTTGATTAAATAAATTAAATTCATGGCATGACTACATTTAAAGATGCTGATTCGCCATCACAAAAATAAATTAAAATGTTCAAGATTTTATGTTCAACTCAGAATGAATGTGGAAATTTGATAAAATTAATCGAGTGTTTATTTTTTTACCTGGTAGCAGACAGACGATTTTCTATTATGAATAATATCTATCAAACGGGGTAAGATACTAATTTTGAAGGTTAATAAAATTAACACCGATTTAAATTGTAACGAATTTTACAATGAATTCTAAAACAAGTTACATCTGCTGAAAAATATGACCGAAGAATCATCAGCAAGTAGATAAAAAATTCCTGGTTTAGTCCTGAAATATGGTGTCTATAATTTCTTTCCTGAAATTATGGTAGGCCAAATTATAGAACATTGCATAAAAACTATGAAACCGATTAACTAGGAAGTAGTAAATTAAGAATATTAAAGACAAAAGATTTGATAAGTAGTTTGAAAGCATAGTTAAACATTCAGTGGACCGGAAAATAAGTGAAAGCTGCAACAACTACGACTTTTAAAACTGCGTATATAATGACATTGTTATACATAAAATTGTTTTTACTCAAGTGAGCTTTCCTTTGAAATGTGGTGCTATAGGGGAATGCTGAAAATCAGATGGGTGGATAGAGTGACTAACGAGGAAGTTCTAAACAGAATAAGGGAAAAGCGAACAATATGGAAGACGTTAACCAAGAGAAGGGTTAGATAAATGGCCACGTTTTAAGGCATGAATGTCTTGTGAAATTAGCATTAGCATTAGAGGAAAGTGTGTGGAGTAAGAACAGAAGAGGGAGGCAAAGGATAGAATACGCTAAGCAGATTAGGGAGGATGTGAGTTGTGCTAGTTATGAGGAAATGAAAAGGCTTGCGTAAGATAGGTTAGGATGGAGGGTACATCAGATCAGTCTTAGGACTGAATAACACAGCAACAATACATTAAAAATACAAATTTACTTACATTGGTTTTCCTCTTGTAGTGATTTTAATTGGCAAGACTCCAGGGAGAAACACAAGTCTTAACGGTCGTTTAATGACAATGCATCCAACAACGCGCCCATTACTTGTTAAAGGAAGATGAGGTACGCGCAACCTATTAAGAGAGGAGAGCAATCTACGGCCCAATCACATGACCGTTCAAAATATCAATTTTGAAATGTTTGTAATTCATAAACGGTACGTTTCCGGACACTGGTTAACTATACATGACATGATCTACTCAGCACCCTCTAAATGTCCGAAGTGTGTAAGGGGAATTTTCGAGCTCATAGATAATTTGCTAAGGGGGGGGGGGAGACTAAAGAAATGCATTCTTCTTCCTCACTGCCTCTGCAGCACATTGAGGGCCCTGGGGTCATTTTACATGACAAATTACGAATTTGGAATGATACGTGGCTAGCGTATCGATTTTCCAGCAGTCTTAATACCAATTTCCGTAACCATGACGGCATAAACATCCAAGCCCATGCAAGGATTCGAACCAGGAGGCTGCGATGCTAGCAACTAGACTACGGGAGGTTGGCAATGAAATGTATTGGCATAATGTAATTCACAATCGGCACAACTCACGGCACAAAGTTAGTTTACTGAATATAGATTATTTTGATTTGAGAAGTTAATATTTTTATTTCACTACTAGGTGTAGCCCCGGCGTTTCCCGGGTATTTATTTATATTATCCCGGTACGTTATTTAATTCCTGTTCAATACAACTAAACCGGTATTGAAAATTACGCAATATGAACCTTAAATATACTCCCAGTATCTCGAAATACTCCCGGTACAATAAAAGGACTAAAAATATTTTCAGTACTCTGATGGAATAAAATTTCTTCCACACTTAAAGGGATGAATTTGTACTTAAATCGCGTATTAAAGGTTACACTCTAACACAGCGACCCCATTTTCACCGGTTTTGACGCCAAAGTTGATAATTTCCTTGTTATTTTCATATGACTTATTTACACCCCCACCACTCACATGCTGCAAGGGGTTCAAATTATACACAAATATTGTTATGGAAAAGTTTATACTCGTAAAAGTAATTGACTTCAAGAATTCTTTTTAGACTAAAATATGAGCTTATATTACATATAAAAATTCCACCACTTTCCCCTAGGGGAGTCGTTCGGAAGCTATACGCCAAACACTCATAGCTAATTGTCACTATTGACAGTCTGTTTTGTCGCCTCTCGCCTGAACCCGACGGTATGGGATTTTTCGGAAGTGTGGTAGATCTCGCTTGAGAAATTCCCTTTATGTTTTCCCAAAACGCTGCCTACACTCTTCTTCAGTCTCATTATCTAGAAGATTATGAACTCGACTTGCGTTACTCATACGCCAACCAAAATTTTGTCACCTCACGGGTCGTATTTTCTTATCACTAACAATAAATAACACGACGAAAACCTCTAAACACACATCAAAACACACGGAACAAACTAAGTTTTGCTATTGCGGAAGAAACGGTAATTGAATACGAATGAATGTCAATCTATCAATTCTGTATGATACGTTCGTCTAGTCTAGTGGTTGAGCTTATGATCGCTTCACGGCAAATTTTATACGTCGCAGTTGGTTTTGAACAGGTCTCGCTTTCGCACATCACTTTGGCGCATAACAGATCAAGAGTATAGGCAACACGCATCACATTGGAGATTCACGCGCCCGGATGAAAAGGCAGCCTCCTTGTAGTTACGTTTTCTGAAATTTTCCAATTTTCTGCGCTATTTACTTAATTCTTTTTCCCATAAGAACCTTGTACAAAGTATTAGACATTTTTATAAAAAAGATGAATGAATCGGTAAAGTCATTCTCAAGGGACATAGGGATTATTTTTATATATTTCAGTATATACATTTAAAATGGATGCGTTCAAATACCGTTCATCCAATTTGCCGTGAGACATGCGAAGTTTTTTTTTTGTTTTTAGATGCTCTCCCAAGGGCCGGGGTGGACAGGGATAAAGAGTGTAAAACATGCATAATCGGCTGGTAGTTGATTCGTCTGGTTCACTGTAATGGATTGGCAAGTCTCAAGAGCTTATAGAAGGGGCATCTTTTCCCTTTGGGGTGAGCCTGAGCACGTTAGTACCGAAAAGAGCAATGTGTGCGGCCAATCAAGGCTGTCCCCAGCGGAGATTTGTACATCAGTGTGCTTAGGGCCTCTTGAATATACTTCACAGGCTCTCGAGCTTGTTCACGATCAAAAGCCAACGCAAATAGGAGTTGGACTCGAGGGGCTAGTGTTTTTGTGGGCCAAAGTTTCTTTGTTTTTAGATGTTTTGAGAATGTTTCAAACCTAACGCTACCTTTCTCTGAGTGTGTTTGAGCGGCTGAACGTCTTGCCGTTTGTGGTGGATTTGGAGATGATAATTATTAATGAAGAAATTTCAAAGTTAATAAAGAAAAGGGAACCATTTTATTAAATTAAATTAGAACAAATTGGATTATAAAATTAAAATAAATAAAATAAAACGTTAATTTACAAATATCATTAAAATTGCGTATCGGTGTTTGCTAAACTCATCGGAGAGGAAGAGTAACTACTAGGGATTAAGTGGGGTATAAATAAAGCTTGGCATCGAAAATTTTACTACCACTCTAATAAGCCAGAGGTGAGAAATGTGAATCTGGTTCATCGTCACTTGTAGATCCAGGAGGTAGTGATGAAAGGATGGTCAGGCTGTGGTCAAGCTGTGATCAGGCTGTCTTCTGCTCTTCGACGTCCGTAATCCAACAATCAGCTATTGGAAGCTGAATTTACTCCAAGTCGTATTTCCTTCATACTTGGCATACTGATGTAATGCACTGCAATAATGGCAGTACGCAATGTAATATAATGATGTAATAACGAAAATCTGCTTTGCTTCTTCTTATATTAAACTACGCCCCGCCTCTGTTTTCCTCTCGGGGTGTGTTGACTTTCTCCGAGGCTTGGTGTTGCTTTTCGATGGCTCGAGTCCTTTTTTTCTGAGGCTGACCTAGGTTGCAGGTCGGAATCCCTCCCTTCTTCATTGTTGCAAGGCGTGTTTATATCGCAAAGGATGTTTTTAGAGTCCCAAATACAGGCCTTAGTCCCAATTTTTCAGGTCTAAGGGCTGACCTTCCACTCTTGTGTGGTACGGGCTGTTGATATCATCTCAATTGGATGTTAATTTAACATTAAGCAATCGCGATCGTTATTTACTCTGCCGTTGGTCTGGCAAGCAGCCTACCCCGCTTCCTACTAATTATCTTCTTTATACATGTATACAAAATTAATACAGGTTATTATGGGAAAATTGTTTCTTATATAAATATATATGTGAGGGGTGCAAACGCACACCACACTCTGTAGTGCAAAATCTTCGATTACAAAGAGGTCTGAGAATGTTCCAGATCGATCGAAGAGCTGGCGTGTTAGTGGATAGTAGAGGAGTGCACAGTCTGCGTGGACAGAGGAGTCTCTCTATACACTCACCCGGGCATCTTGGTGGGATCTGGGTTTCCACCTACACTACGTTTCGCAGAGTTTGCCTTATGGGCTAACTTCAGTAGTCTGGGAGAGACGAAATAACACCGAGATTGCACCAACGGCAGAGCAGTTAGCAACACCATAATTCTGGCTGCAACGCTTTCCACGCCAGCTCTCGAGTCTACGAGACACACTTTACAAGTCATCAGACAGTAGGAGGTCAATCGTGCAATATGCACAATATTCTCTCGTTGACGCAAAATTTTCGGGAGTTTGAAATACTTGTAAATTCATTATGCTTAAATGATCGTTTTACATCTTTAACGAGGTTTTTAAAATTAAGGACTTGGAATTCTCATACTTTGTAGCGTTATTGGTGTAATTTTCATAACGCCCATGGTCAACTTTTTTGAGAATATGGGAGCAGTTGGAGCAAGTTTAAATTTGCTAAATAGTTTCCTTTTATTTTTCTTCATTACATCAATTATTGTTCTAAAATCTTCCTTAAGTTAAACCCGTACAACTTGGTTAATGAGTTGAAAAGATGAAAAATGGGAAAATAAATGTAAAAAACCTACAGGGGTGAGGGACGTTTCACAAACCTAACGTAAAGCCAATCTGAGGTTATGGAAGTCGCTGATTTTTTCTGATATTCAAAAACCGGTTAACTTGCATTTTAACCCCTAGGAGCGGATTGGAATGAAGTAAAAATTGCAAATACAATTTTAAACACGTGGAGGAATTTCTAATAGTTTTTTTGTATACATGATTCTTGCGGTCTAGTATGAAATACTATGGTAATAAGGTATGATTATTATCCCTAGAGGGGACGATTCACGGGGTGGAGATACATGGGATGAACTAGCTCTTATGTAATCATTGGAAGACCGCAGTTAATGTAATGTCATGTAGTGTCATTGTAAAAACGTGTTTAAACAAAGTGGCAAAACTAAGGATTTATGATATATTATTGATAACCTTTCTGTGGACTAAAATCAGATTTCAGATTAGCGAACTTTTTGTCTTACATGCAACGGATGAGAAAGCGGGCCCAGAGTGGAGACCCTATCCTCCGAGAATCTGGTGAATTTGTTTCAATTAGTGGACAAAGAAATTTTATTTATCTATTGTTCTTCATTTGGAATTCATTAATCCTTAGCAAATTTTATATTCATATACTTGTAATGTTTGTTGTTTGAATTACGCTTAGTAAATATTGTATAATTGATTATTATTGTATTCCTTATATTGCATTTCCTAGGATCGAAGCTCCTTCCATAGCAATACTCGATAATAAGAACCTCTAAACCAGAAGTGTTCTACCGACTGAACGAACCGAAAACGTTAATATATATATATATATATATATATATATATATATGTTCGAGTATCTTCTTCTTATGAATACAATTTTCTGTTTCTGTGTTTTCTGTGTTTGTAGATTACATGTAAAATAACGTAAAATAAAATTCAGTGCCTCTGGTCTTTATCTAATCATCTGCTCTACAACTTATATTTATTAATGAATTAAAAAAGTATGATTACTTAAACAAAATATCTCTCTGGAGTGAGCACTACAAATCACCAAATTTTCATGGTAATCCTATGAATGGTATAGGTTCGCATAGCGGAATTATTTAACCCTCCGTTAGTCACGGACCCTAAAGTAACGCGGTTAGTAGCGCTAGGTCCTGGGGATCTAAAGTTATGTATTGCGTTGTAGATTACATTTGTGAATGCATTATTTTGATTTTTACAGGCATTTAACATACGCACTTACTCACAAATATGCATAATTCAACTTCAGCCCTTTTTACTTAAAAATTCACATTTCGATAAAAATTTATTAACAATATTTTTCTAATTACCTATATTATTTATCGTTATTAAATACGGAACTATAACTATGTAAACCAAACATCGGTTAGAAGCCAGATCGAGAAACATTTCCAGTGTGCATACAATTTAAAATATATCTAGTACCAGAAACTACATCATCATTCTTATACCACAGAGGTCATTATGCAAAATTATTCACGTTAAATATCAGCCTGTCTAACAGTAACCAAAACATGAACAACTCAATAGATTTAAACGTAAAATAAACTAAAAGATCTGAAGAAATTAATAATGGCGATAAAACACCTTAATTAATTAAAACAAAAAGTCTAGAAATGAAAAGACCACCAACAAACACGGACACACCGGAATCGGACACATCGTAAGCAGAATCTTACAAAGAAACAGAAAATAGAGAAGTTCAAAAACCCACTGAAAAAAGTAAAATCCAAACAAAAGCATGACAGTAATAATAAACTCGAAGAGGCACTTTTACCAGTGAAAGAAGCTTTAATATGAAATCACATATCGAGTTCATTAAATTTTCTAGGAATAAACTGACTGTTAAAAAATATATTATACATTAGAAGACCTAGGAGTTACATAATAGTTTTTAATGTAAATTAAACACAAACAGTGAACTTGCTAAACCAAAGATATGGACATTTAACAGACTGCAGAATAAAGAGACTTATAAAAAGATTAAATGAAACAGCAGAAGACAAAGGCAGCGACGAGTGAAGAGAATACCACTTAAAAGAAATCACCAATATACAACATAGACCATATTCTTTTAACTTGTAAGACATTTAACATCTCATCAGAAGGCAAACAGAATGGCTAAACGAAGAGCAGGAAGAAATAAGAAATGTAATGAATTTCCTGAAGGAAACGAACGTATTCAAAATTATGTAATTCAATGTTTCAGATAAAATGATATAGTTTGCTTTATTTATGCTATGTAGTATTGTATTATTGATTTTTACCCTCGGCAAGGACCAAGTAATCGACCCGACGAAAACTTTAATAAAAACATTTTGTATACTTCATGGCATTCGTCATGAAACGGAAACGTCAATACAAGAAAAGAAATTTTCAGGTTCATATTTCTTAACATTTAGGAATTTTTCTTACAATAAATTTGTGAGATATGCAAAGGTTTGCATTAACATCAACTTTTCATAAAATTCCTGAACTTTCTACAGCATATTATTTTTGTATCTATATATTTAGTTTTACATTGCACGAAAATATTTAAATCATTTCGTTTTTCGATAATATAAAACAAAATTAATCATCATAAGAAATTCTTTTCCTGGTGCAGAATTTTTTGCTTATACTAATTATTGAACTTTCAGAAATAGAAACAAGAAGAATCTGGTGACGCACTGACTGTTCTCGAATAATGTCACCTATTTGGTATACTATAGCAATTACATAACTTAATTCACTTTATGATTTTATTTTTATATGGTAATGTGCCATTTAGTGTAATGTTTCTCCATCAAATCCCTGAAATCCACACATTAGTACAGCTTTTATTTTTAAAGCATTTGGACTGAAGTTTTTCTACTTTTTAAAATATATAGTAGCAAGATTTTACACAATACTAGAATAAGAATAATAATTGAGTTCCGCTATTGGCGTTAAACGTTCTCTTCTTTTCATTAAATCTTTGTTTTCAAAATATGGCGGAAGATCACCGTAGTATGTGCACTAGAGTCTATACCAACATCCCCAGTACATATAGATGTCAATAAAATGTCTAATTATAATTTTATAGTCTAAAACGAGATTGACGATCTACTCTAGATTATTAAATTAAGTAATTTATCATAAATAAACTAGGAATTAATCAAATTTTATTCTATAGTACGGTTTTCAAATTTGGTTGCCATAAAAGTTTTGATGAATTATGAAAAATTACCTACCGGAAAGAAGGATGAAGTAGCAAATTCTCATTGCGCGTGAATGTTCAAAGATATTCATACATTAGGAAGTATATATATATAGTGAGAATCCAGGGGAAATCACGTATTTTTCTGTCAAGCAAAAAGATAAGTGCCGATTACTAATTCGATAACTTATCACATTCATCTCTCAGTCCATGCCCAAAAAATTCGGGAAATATTTTGTAGCTAAACTTCATAACTTTTGTTTGTCTTAGATAGGAAAAGAACGAGTTCTTGGTAAAGAGAATTGCGCATCACACAATAATCTGAGACTTATCTGGACTTGATGGGGTCGAGTGCTTAGACATCTGGCTCCAGACCCGAAACACAAACTATAATTTTAATCAAGCAAAACTTTCATTGGTAGATCTAAAAGATGACTAATTTTATGAAATCATCCAACGTATCGCATGCATTCAACGTCATATTCAACATCTGAACCGAGTTATTCATTTCATTGCGGTATTTACGTTTACTTAAGTTGTTGTAGTAACATGTCCTTAATCTTAAAATAATTTATAAAAATACTTATAAAGAGGCTAATTATTATTCCATACTTAATTATCAGAATAATTATTTATTTATTGTATTTATACTCTTCCTTTACAGCTTACTCCTAGTTTCATTCCTATGTAGATTTAATTTTAAAAATCCATTTGCCGAATTCACAGGAAAGTAACCTGCTTATTAATACTAAAAATAAGTGAGCACCTTGTTCGTTTGTTATCTATACTGTTGGTCTCGAAGACAGAATAATTCGTCTATAAGTTTAATATTCAGATGTTCCGTCTCTACACACAACACTAATATTTATTTTAGGACTCAAAATATTTAATTTGTCTCGTCTTGCCACGTATTCATTTGTGGATATCTCTTTCAGGAAGACTGAGTCATCTTCCAATACAAGTATCTAAATTTTGTTTCATTTTCATCGTTTCTCAACAAATTATACTCGTCGTAGTAATATTTCAATAAAAAGAGCTTATATTTTGGAAGCCATCAAAAAACTAGCATCTTATATAAATAATTCATCTCGTATAAACGAGTACATCATATACAATTTTGCTTTCAGATTTTAAAAAGTAAGCCGATTAAATTGTAGTGACAAAATTAGGTCGTATCTTTTATTATAATCATGGTAATTGCCACTAAAAGAAGAGCAAATTGTTGAAGTTGGTTGAAGGAATCCTTAAAACTCGCGGCAAAATATATACCTTTATGTTTGCTGTATAAATTACAGCAAAAAATACATAATTTCGAGTACGAGGCATTCTCAACCTAGTCAGGTGGGCCCGCAGTTAATCTGGGGACAAATTCCTGCGAGAGAAAACTCCCACAGGCATCTCTATTTGATCATAATATTAATAAATTTATTGAATTACCAGCGTAAAAACCAACTGCGAGTTATGTATTGTTACTTACAATGTTACTACAAGCGTAATTATGGCATTAATAGGAAATTGAAGATAAATTTATATAGTTGGGGACTGTAGGAATCAAAGAGGAGACAGACTAATATAATTCAACGTCTGAAGAAGTTAGTAATGAAAAATACCTGGTTCAAGAATCATGAAAGAAGACGCTTCGTATGGAAGAAGCCGGGGGACACATGCAGGTACTACGTAATCGTGAGACAGAGATATAGGAATCGTTTTCTGGGCTCCAAAACATACCCAGGACCAGATGCGAACTCGGAACATAATCTGACTATGAAATGCAGGCTAAACATGAGTAAACTCAAGAATGGAATTAAAACAAAGATAAGGGTATTATAAAAAAAGTGAAACAACAAAAGATAGTTAAGAGTTTCAAAAAAGATTTTAGAGTAGATTAATAGAGAAAGAGGAAAGAAACAACATAATAGAGAAATAGCCACTCTTGAACAAAGAAATGACTAGAGCAGCCGACGAGAAAACAGGAAGAATATCTCAGACCAATAGGAAAGAAATTTTGGGAACATGAGAAAGATAGGGCGGAAGAGCATTCTCACTCCACCTATTGTTGCAGCAGGATTCGCGCCGTAATTAACCTCCACGAGAAATAAACTTCTTTGGATCATCGATATGGTGGTTTTATTTGCCGCATCAAGTAAATTTTAATATTAAGTAATTGCTCATTTTTAAAAGCAAATAAAATAAATATAAAAGATCCCAATAGATATAATTGAAGTTTCTGTCTGCCTGGAAGTTTGTCTCGCATAGGCTCCGAAACATGTGAAAGCCGGACGAGTTCAAAACGAACTGCGGCTTATAATGTTTGCTTTGACCTGAAGCGATCATAAATAAATGATACCTTACTTTTTATATAATTAATGAATTGTATTTCATCAAATTTCTGTACATGTTGTTTCGTTCTTAGGGCAAAATAAAAAGAGCTAATTGTCCAATTCCACGCGAACAAAGTGGCAGGCATAGCCGTTAATGGCATCAAAGTTGATCGGTGTAATAAATAGATTGATAGATATTCCAAATCGTTACTTCACCTTTCCTATATCTTAGTTTCGTTATAAATCCTCGTTAGGACAGACGAAATATTTAATAATAAAGCTTAAGGGTATTATTAAGAGTATTTAACTATTCAATATGAAATATGAATTAATTACCTACTCCTTAGAAGAACTTAAACATAACATTACTGCCGCTAATAATTTTAACTAAATGCTTTTCAAAAATATTAGGCATTAGATTTTTTTCTCAAATTTCGTTTTACTGTAATTGATTTTCGTTTGGCTCATACGATATTATTTCCTTTAGATCATGTAACCTAGCTCTTGTACCGCTTATTATGAATTTCTTTCAAACTCCAAGCACTTCAGCCATATTATCTCAAATAATTGCGACTCAACCACATGTGCCTTTTCTGTGAAGGCTGAGTAAGTTGACAACAATTAATGTATATCACGTGACGTAACATGTGTCGGATATTGTTCAATTTCTGAACATTTTTTTATTAACAGGCTACATGAGAGTGATCCCGAAAATGGAAACTCCCCTTTAAAAGCATAGGAAGGGAATTGAAGGGGGGGATGCGGAAGGTAGAGCAAGGTAGCCCCTGAGCTGTTTCCGATCTCTTTATTTGTGTTATCCGCTTTTCGAGAATTATTTAAAATTTTGCAGCTATTGATAGAAAGCTTCTTCCTCGGGACCGTTATTGGGTCACCTTCCCTCAACAACAACAAACGAGGAGGCATGTAGAAGGTTCCTTTGTCCCGTCCCCATCCAGTTTGGTGGTGGGTTCTGACGTTAAGGTATCAAAATCTCTAGATATACATCATTCACGGCATCAGTCCTCCATTCAGACTCAGCAATATAGACAGTTTTTCCTAATACTGAAAGTATGAATGACCTTAAAACTAACAAAAGTAAGTTCACGCAATTAAACACAATGCGCTAAACACAGTACATACAAAATAAGCAAATTAGAAGACGATCTAAATTATGGCATCGTATGCCTACAAGAACCTTACCCGAGAAACGGAAAATTGATAGGAATACCAATGTCGGCAAAAGTAGTGGTGTAAGGGGAAAAACCAATGACGGCAATACTAGTAGTCTATATGCTAAAAATATAATAGCAGTAAAAGTCACCAAGCTTTGCGATGAAAATATACTCTGCGCCGAAAAAGGTAGAATTACCATGACAAACCTATTCTTTTCAATTTAGAGAAGATATAGAACCGTATTTTGAAAGAATCAGGAGAGTAAAAGCAACATACTAAAATACGTCCGTCGAATACAGGGGCTCTGTTGCACGGTGATATCACAGGCGAAAGAGACGAATTACTCACGGACCTCTTTGAAAAATGTCAAATTGGAGTGATCAACCGACCATACACCCCCTCCCATTCGTACATAAATGTAACTGCCGCAAACTGTAGAGCTTTTAAGCTACTAGAAAAGTGGTCAGTTCTTAGCAACAAATCTGTCAGTAATCACAACTTGATACAGTTTGAAATGTATAACAAATGAGTTCAATGAAACGATAGCCGATATTACTCACTATAACATCCAAAACATAGACTGGAGTGCTTTCCTGGAAATTTAGATGCCGCAACTGCGTGACGTAATCAAGAAAGTAAATGAACTATAAGAAGTAATTCACAGACGGAATAACAACGTTTCGAAAAACAAGAAAACTCTATTCGTTATCAGTGAGAGGAATCAGATGCGCCATACGAGTGTCCGTACAATAACGAGGACGTGGACGTACTGAGTTCGGTCTAATCCTGAGGTTAATCATTAATAATGAAATTAGCTCGCGTATTGTTCATCTGATTCATCTTCTTGATAACGAACAGATTTTCTTTTCATTTCTTTCTTACTCTGCTATCCTTCTAGACATTTCACAGCGTCAGTTTAACGGGGATATACCTTACTTGTTGGTTTGGTTTCGGAGAGAAGCTGTTGGCAGACAGAATATGTTGGGAGACGGAAGATAGTTGATGTAGACAAATGATGTTGGGAGATTGAGGATAGTGAACGAACAGAAAGTTTTGGGAGACGGAGAGAAGTTTTGGAAGAGAAAATTTATTAGGAGACGGAGTATTTGATAAAGAGGGGCCGGCTAATGCTGACCCAAAACTAAACTGGTAGCCGCCGGAAGGAGATAAGTGAGTCTCCGCCAGATTCGTCCACGAGACCCAGTCCAGACGGGTTGATCCTGATGCAGCTACCAGCCACCATCATACATCGACGCAGACTGGGCGACAGGGGAATCGTAATTTTTATATTATATTATATTATAAAGAATTCATATTTCCTGACCTATTGCCATTAGAGAACCAAATAAGCTTCCTAATTCACCCCACTGAGAACCCTTATTTAAAATCTCATGCCAGTTAATTGTTTTTTTAATAAGGTTATGTTTGAAAATGTGTAAATCTTTTTTTATTCTCTTACCAAAATATTTTATTTAGATTAAACTCAGAATTTTAAACTTTTCTTTTTTCTAATAATAAATCCCAATCAATACTATATTATAATACTTAAGTTCACCCTACACAATAATTAACTGTTACAAGCCACTTTGTACGATGCCAATAAAGTATGTTCAATAACTGTGAAAAATTTGTGGAAATTTGATCAGAGTTGTTCTTCATAAAACTCACAAGGCTGGCTTTTCGATATATTCTTTGTGAAGGGTTTATAAATATTGTCACGTTTCGTAGGGATCGTGAGATTCAATAACACACACACGTAGAGGTTATAAGCGTTTAATCAACGGCGAAGTGCTGTACAAAGATCGTACTGCTTAAGACTGACTCCGATTTGGAATCCAGTCCTATTTATACATACATGGAATATTCTAGAAGCAGAACATTCTAGAAACAGAAAATACTAGAAACTAAAGGAAAGCAATGTAAATAAATTAAACAAATAAAAATGGTTGCGTCGGCTGGGACTCGAACCCGAGTCTACGTGTCAGCAGTCCGGTTCGCTAGCGCTCTGCCATCACTGCAGGTCTTCAGATGTGGCATTGCTCCCTCCTTTGAAAAAACAGCGCCTCGCAGTTAGTTCTGAGCTGCCTTGAGTCCGCTGGATCTCGTCGTTGGCCCGACGTAAGTAGGTCCAGTTCTTCCTGTTCTTGAGCTGGCAGTCGTCATTCCTACGTCTTCGTCCCCGTAAAATTTCGCGTCGTCGTCGGGTCGTGTTTGGTCTTCAACCTCCCTTTGAGCGTCGGGTTCATGGTATGGCTTCATCCTCAGTACGTGGACGGTGTCGCGGCTCTTTCTGCGTCTCGAATTAGTATCATAATCCTCGACCAAATATGTGACGTCGGATAAACGTTTTAGCACACGGTACGGACCAAAGTACCGTTTGAGGAGCTTTTCTGAGAGGCCGACTTTGCGAATGGGAGGAAAGATCCAGACTAGATCCCCTGGTTGGTACAAAACTGGACGATGTCTTGCGTCGTATCGTAGTCGGTCCTTCTCTTGAGCTTGGAGCGTACGTATTCGGGCTAGTTGTCGGGATTCTTCGGCCCTCGTTACTAAGTGACCAATGTAAGGGTCATTCACATCGTCGGGATTGAAAGGTAATATCGTGTCCATTGTCGTTTCTGCCTCGCGACCGTGAACCAGGAAAAATGGTGTGAATCCCGTTGTTTCTTACTTAGCTAGGCGAACGTCACGAATGGAAGTACGGCGTCCCAGTTCTTCTGATCGACGTCGGTGTACATGGACAACATGTCGGCCAATGTTTTGTTTAACCGCTCGGTAAGCCCGTTTGTTTGAAAATGGTAAGCAGTCGTCATTCGGTGCGTTATTTCACAGTCTAATGACCTCATGTATTTGTCTAGACTGAAATACCGTCCCCCGGTCTGTGATTATAGTTCTTGGAGCTCCATGCCTAAGTATTATTTCTTCGACGACGAAGGTGGCGATGTCGGAAGCTTCCGCCGTTGCTATGGCTTTTGTGCCCACCTAGCGAGTCGTCTAGAAGGATCCTTGAGTCCGGTCAGCCAGCAGAGAGAATGGTGGTCCGTCACAACCGTGAACGGTTTGCCAAAGAGATACGGCCGGAATTTATTTATGGCCCAAACAACAGCAAGGCATTCTCTCTCTGTCGTCGAATAATTCCTCTCTGCTTTGCTAAGTGTTCTCGACGCGTAGGCTATGACCTTCTCTTTTTTGCCGAATATCTGAACGAGTACAGCACCAAGTCCGTGGCCGCTTGCGTCAGAATGCAATTCAGTCGGTGCATTTTGGTCGAACAACCCCAGAACGGGGTCGGAAACAAGGGCTCGTCGCAGCGTGTCGAAAGACTCCTGTTGTTCTCTGCTCCAGATAAATTTGGCGTCTCCTTGCAACAGTTTGTGTAGTGGCCGTGCCTTTCCACTAATGTCTCGGACAAAACGCCTATAATAAGAGCAAAGCCCAAGAAAACTCTTGGCGTCGTGTAGATTTCTTGGCCGAGGAAAGTTTGTTATCGATCTGACTTTTTCCGGGTCTGGTCGTACGCCTTCCCGTGAGACTAGATGGCCAAGGATCTTTATTTCCTTTGCACCGAATAGGCACTTCTTTGGATTCAGTCTCAGCCCTGCTGTACTCAGACACTAGAGAACAGTTCGCAGTCTATGCAGATGTTCGCTGAATGTTTCCGAGAAAACTATTATGTCGTCCAAATAGCAGAGGCACATAGTCCATTTCAAGTGGCGCAGCAAGTTGTCCATCATTCGTTCGAATGTTGCTGGTGCATTACACAACCTAAACGGCATAACTTTGAATTCGTAGAGTCCGTCTGGTGTAATGAAAGCGGTTTTTTTCTCGGTCGGCTTCGTCCACTTCTATCTGCCAGTACCCTGAGTGCAAGTCCATGATGGAGAAAAACTTTGCGCCCTTTAGACAATCCAGAGTATAATCAATTCTTGGTAGTGGATAAACGTCCTTCTTCGTGATCTTGTTAAGTCTCCTATAATCGACGCAGAATCGCCAGGTTCCATCCTTCTTTGTGACTAGTACGACGGGTAATGACCACGGGCTCTGTGATGGTTGGACGATTCCTCGGCCAAGCATCTTATCCACTTCTCCTTTAATAATGCGTCGTTCTGCTGGTGAAACTCTGTACGCCCTCTGACTGATAGGTGAGTAGCTTCCAGCATTAATTTTATGTTTCGCCTTCACAGTGGTTGATTTTTCCCTGATTACTGCGTCGAAGCACGTAGAATATTTCTGAAGCAATTCAAGAAATTTTGTCTGCTGATCGATGGTTAACTGCGGCGCCAGTAACTTACGAAACTCGAATTCGTTGTTTTTCGTCACTGTAGGAAGTCAGCGGCTGGGTAGATTTTCTTCCATGACAGTCAGATGTTGTTGTGTTATTAGCTCAGCCCTTGCTAAGCACATATGTCTCGGAAGAAACTGAGATTCGTTCTGCCCATTAACTACCCATAAATCTCCAGTGCCATTCTTGAACGATATGACTGACGCAGGAATAATGACTTGTGATAATTTCTTCTTCGCTTCAATTATAAGATCTACGTGGCCATTTAACTTAGGGCACGCGACTGTAACCTTGGCAGCGCTCGACGCAGGAATGGTAACATCGTCGAGAACAAATAACCGCCACGAATCCTTATTTCCTATTTCTTCGGAAGCTTGTAATTCGTCTAACAGAATTTCAGAACGTCCACAGTCAATTACGGCTTGCGAGCTCTTCAAAAAGTCCCATCCGAGGATAACGTCGTGACTACATTGCGGCAGGACGATAAATTCGAACGGCTGAATTCTGTTATTAATTTTCAGCCTGATGGTGCATCTTCCGGCTGGTTGCACATATTTGCCATCCGCGACCCTTAAAATAGTATTCCTGTTATCAGCGATCTTGGTCTTCTTCAACTGTCGTCGAAACGTCTCGGAGATAACAGAAAAAGATGCGCCGGAATCTATTAGGGCTCGTACCGACTTGTGGTCCAACATTACGTCTATATAATTTCCAGACATCTTGGCGATGGTCATCGACGGAGGATTTTCTTCTTGCGCGGCCTCACCTCCAGGGAAGGTCGCGTCATCTAGTTTTCCAGGTTACGTCGGCTAGGGGAGCGACCGAATGGCGACGGAGATCTGGAGCGACGTGACGGAGAGCGTCCTCTCCTTGCGGCGGGATGCGGCGACGACGACCTGTATCTTCCTCGAAGCAACTCCGTCTGTTCAGGTTCGTCATATTGGCGTCCATGGTCATATGCACCCTGTTCCCGCCTAGTTCTCGCTTCAGCGAATACACGTCTCCTGTCCTTGCAGTATCTAACTACATCTCCAGGGCGGCCACAATGGAAACACACAGGTCGATATTCCCGTGTCCTTTAGACGTCTGTCTTCCTTGGAGCATAGGTTGCCTCTTCCTCCCGTACAACTACTTTCGCATAGGTCGGCTTCCGCTTCGGAACGACCTTTCGCCAGGAGGACGTCAGGGTGGAGATTGGCGCCAAAACGCTTTCCACTTCCTCCCGGATGGTCTCTTGGATGGCCTCTGGTTCTGCCACGTCGTTTCTAAGGGATAGAGCACGCTGAATTTCTTCCCTTAATATCTGTCGAACGAGCGACGACAAATCATTCGCCTCTCCTACTGAGGCAATCGGCACAACGTTGGGAAGCCTCTCGAACCTTCGTCGAATTCGTTTTTGATTCATCTCTTCGATGAACTGGCAGTGCTTTACGAACTTGTCCGTCGATTTTACGTCCTTTAATAGGAGAGCCTGATATAAGTCCTCCGCGACACCTTTCATCAGATGTGCCAGTTTTTCATCTTTCCCCATGTTTGGGTTTACCGTTCGGCACAATGCGAGAACGTTTTGGATGTACGACTGGGCGTTCTCACCACTTTTCTGAGCCCTGTATTTTAATTCTTCTGTGGCCTGCCGAACATGACGCTCCGAATCGCCGAATGCATTCTGTATCTGGGCCTTGAATGTTTCCCAGCTGGTCAACTTTTCTTCAACATTTTCGAACCACTGTCTTGCGGTTCCGTCCAAATAAAAGTATGCATTGGCTAGGCAAACCGTGTTGTCCCACTTATTGAATTTGGCGACCCTTTGGTAGCCCTTGAGCCATCTGGCTGGGTCTTGTCCGGCGTCTCCTGTGAAGATGACAGGGTTCCTTATCTGCTGCTGAACAGCAGCATAGGCCGGTGAGCTCCTTTCCTGGCGATCCATCACAGTGCTTGTTGGTTTTGTGTATGGTACGTACTCCGGATTCAAGCCTTGGAGTCTTCTGCTTTGTCGAGGTCTAATGGGAGCCACTGTGTGTTAAGTTTAGATGTACCTGGCGTCTCCACCAAAAATGTCACGTTTCGTAGGGATCGTGAGATTCAATAACACACGTAGAGGTTATAAGCGTTTAATCAACGGCGAAGTGCTGTACAAAGCTCGTACTGCTTAAGACTGACTCCGATTTGGAATCCAGTCCTATTTATACATACATGGAATATTCTAGAAGGAGAACATTCTAGAAACAGAAAATACTAGAAACTAAAGGAAAGCAATGTAAATAAATTAAACAAATAAAAATGGTTGCGTCGGCTGGGACTCGAACCCGAGTCTACGTGTCAGCAGTCCGGCTCGCTACCGCTCTGTCATCACTGCAGGTCTTTAGATGTGGCAATATTCCTTCACTGTGTTCGGTATCATGCTATCTATAACGAAAATGTTAAAGAAATAAAACACTGAGGGTTTTCTTCACCATTTATTTTAGTGCTTGTA
The DNA here is from genome assembly GCA_034510155.1 of Eucriotettix oculatus. Classification (NCBI taxonomy): domain Eukaryota; kingdom Metazoa; phylum Arthropoda; class Insecta; order Orthoptera; family Tetrigidae; genus Eucriotettix; species Eucriotettix oculatus. The sequence continues at coordinate 468,008 of JAEMUL010000008.1, forward strand.
AAGTCGAAGATTAAGTATGCTTGGTAATATTTCAGTGTTTTGATTTTGTAATGAGATTAGCACTGCTTTCTCTGTACCCGATTAAGAATCTATTCATACTTATTGAATGGTTCAACTTAAAAAAGTGATTTGTGAGAGTTTGAGGTAAATATGAGCAAGTGCGGATAAATACACACCCGCACAATACTATGCTTACGTGTATGTAAATATACAACTTTCTTCTGAGCGATGGAACTACGTATCCCAATCGCAATGGAATAACTAACTGTAAGTAACGAATAGTCAGCAGACGTGATGCCTCCATAGTCGCACGATTTCCATTTTCATCATCGATACGTTTAGGTACCATTCGGGGAACAATCACGTGTAATAAATAAATAAAGTGAATATGAAACAATAAGCCATCTGATTGGTTGCTTGAAACGCAGGAACAGATGAAGTTTGCTAACAGTGAAATGTTAAATTATGTTACACGACATTTGCAAATGTATATTTTTACTAATGAATATATTTTTTTTATAGAATGAAAGGTCGAAAGCTCCTATTCTAGAGACGATAGTTTAATAAATATTGAAAACTGTTTAGTTGTGTGAACTATTATTTTGTTAATCCTACATTAAGGTCTGTATATATTTTATAGACCTACCCGTGACGTCAAATAACTTGCGCAACGATGGACCGAGTGCATGGAAAATCACAGTGAGTATGTTGGAAAATGATAGCAATAAAAATTGTGTGCTCTTGTTCCAATAAATTCTAAAAATTGATAGCACACACTTACTGACTTACCCACGTATTTTAGCATTTTTTTTTATACGGGTACATGAATTGAAGCAATTGTAATATGTTGAACTAGCTTACGTATATATATATATATATAACATTACTTAAAGTTTCACTCGAGTATCCATTAAAATACCAAATTAATTACTAACCAATTCCAGGAGAGTGATAAACGGAGGAAGATAAAACTGAGATCGTTGCACTCCCGGACAGAGAGACTAAATAACTGATAATGCAGTATAAGTGGATTCCACATCACGGGGACTCCCTAACCTCTATGCTTGCCTGCGATATAATTGTAACATTGGCTGAATGAGAAAGCAGACATGATTTTAGTCTTACAAACGACATGAAACCATTACTAGTTAATTATATATTTATATTATCTTCTCGACTGTCTAAATACTATCACAAACTGCGTATTTATTTCTTTTAAAGTAAAGAACCATTTTATAAAAATATTGTTGTCAGTCATACATATAATTTTAATTTTTCATATTTTTCTGTCATGTACAAAGTCTCTTTTTCCGCAGAACTTGTATGATCTGACTATTTACCGCCATTAAGAAGATAACAGTGAAAGAGTAAAAGCGTAGATTTAACTGAAACGTTTTCTTAAATCCGCAGTTGATGAATCTAAAGATATTGTTTTCAACACACAGGTCAATTTAAAGTAGATTTGACATAATATATATTTTATGTTGTAATAAATTAGGGCGTTGTCTAACAAATATGAAATTAATAATTTAAATTGATGAACAAAAGCGGACCAACGAGACGGCATAATCTCGCTGAAAAACAAACGGCGCAGTCGAGGGAGGACAAAAGGACTCGAGACGTGAGAAGTCCCAGCCGCGAGAGATTAACAATATCCATTGGAAAAGAATATCTGACCGATAATTCACCAAGGGGAAAGTCTGAAGAGCGGCAGAATTACTGAACTCTGTGAAGTAACATTTTAATTTAATTGGAGAAGAGTCAGGTGATAAGGTCTCCACCCCCAAGGTAAAAATGAAAATGTTGATCTTGAGGGAGACGGGATGAAAGAAATTAGTGGAGCAGAATTCAGGGAAAACAATAGTGAATCAGAGTTAAGAGAAAGTTAATAGTGGATGAATCAGTCGTTAGTCTATCAGAGAAAGCAGTTGTCGGTCGAATAAATTCAGAAGATCTGTAAATAGCATCCTCGTTATTTCGTTCAGCCTGACAGAAAGGAGGTAACGACATCTGAAACGTTAATTCCTGGAAACACCTGTCTCCATTATGATGCTGCCTCCTACAATACCAACTATCAGGTATGTCAATTGCATCGAAATGCGTCTGACGAGAATTCTTGCTGCACAACACCATCCACATTCCTAAGCTGAGCTAGCGGCGTTATTTTAAAGACCCTGCAAATCTAATTGTTTTTGAAATGTATAAAACCAAGCCTTTTTATGTTAATTAATTAAACCTCTCCCAATTCAACTATTACAATATATCCATTTGCAATCATTTGAAGATTGTAGATTTTCCCGGTACATCAGTTTAATAAACAATTCTTGGGCTAGGTTTTCATCGAAACTATGACCTAAGTGGAAGCCCAAAAATTGTTGCAATAATTATTTATTAAAAATCATTTGTTAATATCATCATGGTCGTTGCATTTATAATTTATTTGTTTAAATTTTAGGCAAATACGTAATATTTAATTTGGCTTGTATAGCCAGCTTCAGGTTGGGACCGAAGAGTGTAAAAGATGATTTTAATAAATAATAATTGCTTTAAATATTATAAAATCTAAGTGGATGGGGGTTGAGTTTAATTTAATTATTAAGTATTATATAATAAGGCATTAATTGTTACCAATAATTATAATAAATTGATGCCAAGACTCTAAAATTAGGGTCACCTGTTGACTGGACCGACAGAAGCAATGTATTTTTTGGCTATAGATCTGACAATGTGAACTCTTTAAAATCATAGTTAACGATACCCGCGTTGTCTGCTGCTGCATTTTCTGGCTGCGTTATTCTCTGGTCTGCTTTCTGACGATGTCTGGAGGATCCTGCTGATTGACCCTCGTTGGCTGCATCGGAGTTAATCTCGTAGTTTGGTGGAGGCCTTGGGCAAAATTTAGTGGAGACTCCTACCAAGATGTCTGCGTCTCCTAAAGTCTCAAAAGCTCGACACCGCTCTCAACTGCTGCTTTCAAATTTTATGATGTTACGCCGGTGGCTCATAATATTCTCCCCTTCGTGGTTAGCAGTTTAGTGCCTGTACGCTTCAAAATCATTTCACACGTCACCTCGATAGGACCTTTAATGCTCTCCTACTTAATTCCCGCAGCTAATCACCTACAATTCCCAATAGAACCCATTGGGGTGCATTTCAACAATTTCAGACAGTGGGAAAATTTCAGCTGCAGGGGATAAACATCGCATGGGTTTCACATTATTCCGTTGCCGGTAGACAAAAATACGACCTTTTTGTCACAATAGTAGAAATGACCCTTTTTACTATGTAAAAAGATCATCCGTAGATCATTCGGAAGGTTTTGCTTCCGTCAAGTAGAAAGTTGCGTGAATAATTCCAAATTATTAGTAGAAATGAGGAATGCGAGGTCACACACAGCCAAAATTGAGTTTGCACTTAAGGTTTCCTTCGCATAAACAACTGCAGCATGTCTTGAAAGAAATATCTGCCCCCTGGCGAAATTGAGAGATTTCCGAAGGGGGTGTATGATTCGTTTATTTAAGAAGCATGTCTTCTCCAACCTTAATGGGTTAGCCAAGTTAGCAACTGAACATAAATTCTGTAATAAATTATATCTTGAAAGATTAATTCATGATTTTGGAGCCTTTTAAATAGATTTTTTAAATTTAACTAGTTTAGTTTATTGTTTTAAATGTATATTAGCTCTAAAATATGTAGTGGTACGAGTATTATTTTTTTCATCAAAATAAAATTTATTTTTAATAAAACAATTCTGTAATATTGATTTTTATTAATATTGTTTCTGTTTAACACGGTTCCTTTCTGTTGTGTTTATTAAAAGTACTGAAGTTTCTTTGAATCTTTGGGGTGTCAAAATCGCTAGGTGGCGGATTTTTAATACTTTTCTGTCACAATACCAACTCGCCTTTATGTTTTATCCACATTGCACGTTCTAATAAAAGATATTATCCGAATATCATTTTATTCTTCACAAAACGGTTTAAAAAGAAAGTACAGGCGAGGTTTCGTTTACGTCGAAGTATAATGTAACCACCCGTTCCATGTTTGGAAAGATTTCTTTATTTATATATTGATTTCTCACAGCTCGGAATTAATAATCAAAATCATAATAGAATTACACAATTTAAAAACATAAATAATTTCAGGTATCACTTTTATATGCTGGAATTTATATGAGTGAATTCTAATAGTCAATAACTCAGTTGTATTAGTGGTCAGCGCAAGAACGTTGAAACATCGACATTTTGTCCCAAATTCTTCTACGTCACAACGAGGCAACCCCTAATCTGTGCCTGGGTGTGCATCTATACACTCCTTGGAGTAGGGACCGACAGCTGATGATTTCTGCTTACCGCGACAGGGACGTCTACGGGGCCATCAAATGGTCGGACCTGACCAGCTGATCTTCCGGGAAATCGCGGTTGGCCTCGCGAGTCTCCGTGCCGCTGCACTACGCTTTTGATCCTGCGGACCAGCCGCTGCCGTCTAGGCGACTTCATGGACACACATGCATAAACAAGGTGAAGTCGTGTCTATGTTATTGTTTCATTATTTAGACACTAGAATACTGTGAAATCAATTTGTAAATCGTTACTCTAATTGAATTAAATTTGATTTTAACACATACCTGAAATGGCAGATTAAGACGCTGATGATAAAACAATATTTTATTTGTATGTGAGTGCCTATTTTAAGAACGTTTAAGGATGAACTACCTGTTTTGTAATCATTGGGAAACCACAGTCAATGTAAATATAGTATCATTGTAAATACGTTTTAACAAAGTGGCAAAACGAAGGAGAATTTATGATATATTAGTGATGACCTTTCTGTGGACTTAACTCAAGCCAATGCTGTCAGATTAACGAACATTTTGTCTTACATGCAACGAATGAGATAGCAGGCCCAGAGTGGAGACCTCATCCGCCTGTGTATATTTAATCCTCTGAGAATCTGGTGAATTTGTTTCAATTAGTGGACAAAGAAATTTTATTTATGTATTGTTCTTCATTTGGAATACATTAATCCATAGTAGTATATTCATATACTTGTAATGTTTGTGTTTGAATTACGCTTAGTAAATATTGTATAACTGATGATTATTGTATTCCTTATATTGCCTTTCCTAAGATCAAAGCTCCTTCCATAGCAATATTCGACTGTAAGAACCTCGAAGTCAGAAGTGTTCTACCGACTGAACAAACCGAAAACGTTACAATATTTTCTCAGTGGTATTTTAATATACAGTGGAAAGTTTATAATTCTAATTCCTTTTCATTGACCTTTACGTTTTGTTTTAAAGCAATGCAAAAAATAGAATGTAATTCTTCTTGAGTGGCCTGATAATGGGATCTCTGCGTCCGATCAAAGGATTGGTGAACTTCATATAAAGGAACTTGCATACAACCGTTGACCAATGCGGTGAAGCTTCGTATAGGGTTGCAAGTCTTGTATCTGGGAGTAAACAAACAGCTGCAACATGTTCAGATACACTTGTCCATTCACCGTGTTTTCTACAAAGAAGAACGCTCAAAGAATCCTGTCGTACATTAGCTCAAACCAGACGTTCAGTTTACGCCTATCACGAACAATGAAAGCGTGCAGATGTAGCGAAAATTGGCTCGTCGTTCATCAGATGCTGCAGAATTTGCACTTTGTAAGCATACAATCTAAGATGCTGCTGTACTACACGATGAAATGTTGGTTGAGATACATTAAGGTTGCTATATGGCTTCTGAATTACCGTATGTGGGCTTTTGAGAAACTTTTGCCTGATGTCCTCCACTGTCCTTCGGACACCGTGCACCAACATGTCCAGTTGCGAGAAACTTACGATACCATTCCTCAATTATCCTACGATAATTTATTTGCACAGTAATCGTTTATTTTATTTATGCAAACTACAAAACTGCTCAAGCGCCCTGCTTTTTGAGTCGCCATTTTCACTTCATTCAATCACATTACACTATGACGACAATAGTGGGCACGGGAATATGTAATTACTTTGAGATGCTCTAGCATATGGTGCAATTTCATTATAATGTCTAATCATATTGATATTTGAAATTTGGGATGTTTGTAATTAATAGACATGAAGGGTGAGTAATGAGGAACGACAGTATGAAGACAACTTTATGTCATGAATTAAAAACATTTATTAATCTTTCTGAGTTATATAAAATAATGAACTTTTTATACTTGTGATAAAATGAACAAATTACTATTTGGGATAAAAAGTTAAAGTATAGCCGTCTGGTGTTGAAGTTAAGGGGAAACAATCACCAGCCATAAACTAAATTTGGAGATATGTCCAACATTTCCCTGTGCCTGCTTGGTGAGTAAATACCTTTCTATGATTCAAGAGATTGCACAGTTTATTTAAGATGACCTTAGAGTGAGACAAACATCGGTTGTGATAAGCTCCAAATGTCAATTCGTTTCATTCAGAAGTACACTTACTTTTTACTTTCAATGGTTTCAGCGCGTAATCGCAAATGTCACTTCATATCAGTCATACAGGAATAAGTAAAATATTTTTGATATCATTTTCATAGAACTCTTCAAAACTTCTCAAATGTTAAGTGCTTTTGAATCAAACCTATTGATGTAGTTTCCTATTTCTATGTCGAGTACGTATCTCTCACAAAGGTAACAATTAAAGTGCGGCATGGCCGTATTATTGTATTAAAGTTACACATTTATAATGTATTTAATTCTTGTTTTTCGTCTTTATTTTCAAAAACTGCAAAGACAAACTACTGTTGGGTCAGTGGGAACCGAAGAGTGAGGAAAGTATGTTTGTTGGAGGTTTGTAAGATTCACCACTGTAGTGCCCTTCTGAAAACTTACGTTAGGATTTCATGCAGTATATAATCGGACAGCAACGATTAGGCAGAAATCCTGTTCACGTACTCCCTTTCCAGTTTCCAGTTTCGATAGTACTGTTCGAGACTTGAAGTATATTTCGAACGATATGGCAGATAAGGCAAGCGCGCTGAATAATGTAATTGCAGAGGTTAAAACTCAGGAAAATCGAGAATACAAGAACTAGAGACAGAAACGTACAGGTTAAAAAAACTTGAAAGTGGCTCAGTGACAACCCACGCAACAGTCATGAAACCTGTAAATGTTTCTTACCTCGATTTCAAGAAAGAGGTGGACGAAATCCACGTTGTTATGTGGGAAGCCGAAATGCGTTGTCTCAGTTCACGAAACGCAATTTTTCAGCATTAAATGGCGAGACAGAGGGAGTGAGGGTTTACTATACCTCTATCAGACATCGTCACAGTAACCGGTCAGAGAGGTACATGCGAACGATTGGGGCATGTTGAGAGAAATTTGTATGGAGAAACTGCTGGGTTATACAGTTACTGAGTATTTCAAATTTCATTAAAGAAAGTTTCAATTGTGTCATTGGTTAAAATTCAATTTAAATTGCAGTCAGGTAAACAGCAGCGATTATTTTTTGAAAATTTAATTAATCTTGCTAAACCCTTGAACTATTGGAGTGGAGGTAAGCGAAGCTATGCCACAACTATTCAACATGGGTGCAACACGTAAAAGAAACACAAAGTTAAGGATTATAGTTTTCTGTTGGGGATTTAGTACTTGTGCTGTTAAGGGCAGTGAAAAAGTAAGGGAGGACCTGTTAAGGTCTTCAATTTGACTAACCTTGTGACTTATTACATATTAAATAAGTTTAATTGAATATTTATTTTAGGAGTATTTTGGGTCGAAGAGATGCCCAAAACAGCCAAGTATTAACCATTCCTAGTTAACGGACGCTTGGACTGAATATCAACTGGGACAAGGTAGTGACTTTTGATGTTTATGTGGTAACAACGATCATCTGGCTCGTGTTGACAAACAATACCTCATCTTCCGAACACGGTCCCAGGATACTAAGACATTGTGTTACAGGTAATGATTAGTTTTAATATTTTAGTTAGTGCTAAATAACTTAATTGGAATTCTGAAATTATAAAAGTTGATAACCAGTTACCGTTTGCCAACCTTTATAATCTCAAAAATGGAGCAACTGTAATGAACTATAAGTCGGCATCTTGGACGCGTCGAGAGTGCGGCGATTTAAGGTAGGAACAGACTGGCGTCACGTCACTTCATTTCACGTGAGGCTCCCTGCCCATGCTTGTCTTGTCACGGCTCTTCACGTTCCTGTCATGCCATCTCAGCTCGCACACATTTCTTGACTCACGTCGGGTCTCGTTTCAACATTTTACAAGTTATAATTGCCGACATATATAAAATATTCGTTCGTACACGAATTTGTCTTAGAAGAAAAGTTTTTCAGAATTTGATTCTCTTTTTAATTCACTAGCTGGTTTCACAAAATCGTCGATTATTTCCAAAAATACACCTAAATTAAATGAGAAAAGTACAAAATGCCGTATAATTACTATTTATTTCAAACTTTTAAAATTAATTTTATTTTCATAATTAATTATTCGATTGAGTTAAAAATGTATGTAGCAGACTTTCTTAGTTAGGGTCTTTTATTATTATTTAATCGCGCGTACATAAGTATATGAACCTGAATCTCTTTCATAAGTACCGTATTTAGAAAACCACGCAAGTGTGTTAATATATGTTATTGTAATATAAAATCTTCAATAGTATTGTGTTATTCTTAAAAATCAAAAACTGAATAAAATATTTTATATTATATGCTTACAGTGTCTCTAGGTATGGCTCATCCAAACGGAAGCAATATTTGGAATTTCCGTAATGGTATTAGATTTACTTTTCCTCGAAAGGAGGGAACGGCTGATAGGTACACATATATAGACTAGAATATTTCATTCATTACGATTTAGAAATATTCTGCAGACCCTTAACACGAATACTCAAGGGTTAAAATTACTATATTTTTAATGAAATGGAGTTATTTATTTATTCAAGGAGTCAGAAAACATGAGTTTCTTTACAATATTAAATCATTTCAGTATCGTGATCAACACATTAGAAATCATTTAAATATATTAGCTAAATTGCAAAAAATATTATATTGTTTCTAAGGTTGATGTAGACAGAGGGCTACGTTTTTTGACATACAATGACGTTAGAGCGACTTCCTGCTAAAGCTTTATGGCAGTTACTACTTGACGTGATGGCAAGTGTGCGACCCAATCTGCAGTCGCGGAGGGATTTTCTACCCGGAAACTCACGGGACGTGACGGCAGTCTGCTCCTGGCCTGACGAATCTTACGGATTTATGGCCTCTTTTGTAAAGAGAGCCGGGAGAGCAGTCTGGGGATGAGTCTCAAATATAGAACATAGAATAGAGCAGAAGCGACAGCCGCACTGAACTCTAGGTAAGACTCCTCCCCCCACTCCAATACCCCATGTTGTGGTTATCATAGAGAAGTATAGAGAAACCACCGCGTTGTCCTGAGGGGCATACATCCTAAAGCCGACCAAAACATAATCCTCTCCAAACTGAAAGAGTTAGGCGATTTTCCTTAAGACACCCCATCACCAAAATCGACCTTCCCTTATTCCTCCTCGACCTTCTCCCGGACCCCAAAAATTATACCATTTACGACCTCACCCGTCTCTACCATTGTTAAATAAAAGTAGAAACTCCAAAACCAAAATGTATCCGTTTACAAAAACTACTGCTTTAATCCACCCCGTTGGTTCGATGTGACATCCCTCACCCGCCTAAAAAATGCCCTATCCCAAAACACCTTCTGCCCTACATCCTATGAGAACATCGTCAAACAAACCTACACCACCACACAAATCCCCCAACAACCCTACACTGATTTGTCAAACCAAAATAACCTCCTCAACTCCTTATGCAGCAAAATAGACAACCTGATCTCTATCATCACATCATTAATTCAGTTCCTAACTACAATAATTCCCAAGCTAATAGACTCGCAAAAATGATTCACACTCCTCCCCAATATCTATCCATATGCACTTGGAACGCCCGAGGAGCTACCAATAAATATCACGAAATCAACCTATTCCTACAAAAGAACATCGACCTTCTGCTATTAACTGAAACCAAACTCATCCCTACCCAACCCTATAACTTCCCGAACTACAAAACCTATAGAGCCGATCATCCCAGTTCGACGAGAAAAGGCGGTTCTTCCATTCTAATCGAAAGCTCAATAGATCACAATCAACTCTGCTCTATAACTCTCTCCGAACTCCAACTAACTCAACTAACATTAAACTCATCCGCAAACACTCCCATCAACATATCCTCGTTCTATTATGCCCCAACCAACCAAATCTCACCTGACACCTGGCGAAAGCTTATCTTATTCCGCCCTTTCCCTTACATAATGGGTGGTGACTACAACGCTTAACACCCCAATTTCGGATCCAGAACATCCAATCCTAGAGGTAAAGACAATTCTTATCCTCTTCAAATCTCATATTAAGGTAATATACACTACTGAACCAAAACATTAACCGGACAGCCTCAAATCACCAGTTGTACTAGACTTTTTCATCTGTCACAAAACCTCACATTACCTCCACAGCCCAAAAGTACTGCACGAACTCAGTTCCGAACACCTACCACTAATAGCACACCTCAATCGCAACCTCCCTCCCCACTACACTAATCACACTCACTAAATGGAATAACTTTTCCCAACTAATAGAAAAGCAAACAGTCCTCAATATCCCACTAAAATCACCCTTAGACTCTGCCTTAAATTACCTGAAATCCATCATCCTCAAATCTGCCGCCATAGTCTCCTATCAAAAACCAACTACCAAACCCTCACCAAAATCAAATAGATAACCTACTCTTTGAAAAGAAATCTCTACGAAGACAATGGAATAATTCCAAAAACCCCACAGATAAGCGTAAATACAATGACATCACTAGAAGGCTTAAAAAATTACTAAAGGACTCCAGCGACTCTAGACACTTTAGTTATCTCCAGCAACTTAACGCAACCGACAAATCACTATGGCTAAAAACAAAATATCTGACTAAAAAAAATCCGATATCCCTCTACTTAAAAAAGCTAACATCTTCGCCCAATTATTGACCAATAAATTCTCCCCCAACAGCTGCTTCTACAACAATCACAACCAGGCCACAGCAGCAAAACTCCTACAAACCCTATAATTATCACCCCTCCCCAAATATCAACCACAATAAAAAATCAAAAAAACAAAGCCTCCCCAGGTCATGACCTCATCACCAACCGCTACCTAAAACATCTACCCAATAAAAAATTAATCTTAAGAACCTATATCTTTAACGCTATCCTCAGAACCACTAATTATCCAACAAAATGGAAACACGCAACCATAATAATGATACCAAAACCAAAAAAAAATTATACACCGAGAATTACCGTCCAATAAGTCTCCTTCCCACATTATCCAAATTGTTCGAAAAACTACTACTTTCCCAACTAATCAATCAACTCTCCTCCCTGATTACTGACACTCATTATGGCTTTCGCCCAAAACACTCCTGCTCCCATCAAATATACCGTCTCTCCAACTTCATAAACAACTCCTTTGAACAATGCAAGTCCCTTACCACCACCTTTATCGTCATCGAAAAAGCTTCGTATAAAATCCACCAACCATCCCTACTATCAAAGATTAAAGACGTTCTTAACGACACCCACTACAAAATACTCCTAAACTACCTTTCTAACAGAACCTTCTCTGTTAAAATAAATAACCACCTCTCCAAACCTCACTCAAACGCGGCGGGCGTCAGTACTATATCAAAGCCGGTTCCAAACCACCTTGAACTTTGACCTATTACGTCACTTGAGCTTGAAGACTGGCTGGGGCCCCGGCTTCCCATCCCACTTATGACGTCACTTGACCTTGTTTACACACTTGTCTAATATTTAGTGATCTCGAAGGATGCTTTCCCTCCAAATTATTGACGTTAGGCTTTCCCTTCCACTTATGGCATCACTTGACCTTGTTTTGCACACTATTTGTGATGTGTTTACAAGCTTGATTTATGTTTAGTAACCTTAAAGACTGTCGGAGGCTTTCCCTCCTATTTCTCGACGTCACTAGACGTTGCCACACTATTTCCTTGAAGACACCCAGAGGGCTTTTCACTTTCACAAGTTGCACCCCCACCACCCATCAGTACATGCTTATAAAAACAATTCTCTCAAAAATTTTACCATAAATTGTTTGAGCGTGCATAATTTTGTGTACACCACATCATCATCGCTATTTTTATTTAAGGTAAGACTATTTTTACCCATGTATAAATTCCTCTGGAGTTTCCAACCGGGTCAAAGATTTTAACAGTGACGTTTCGATGTCTTGCTCTGCCATCATCTTGAGACTGAAGTGTCAAATTCGTTGAGTGTAAGCATTTATGTAGTCTGAGGCAAGTCTGTGCATGCACAAACCGCCTGTGATTGGCTAGATGTGGACGTGGGAGAGAGGGCGTCTCCCATTGGTCCACTTGCTTGGTCATGCTCTAGTCTCCCGTGGCTGCGGTCACGCGGCCCGTCTCTACTGCATCTGCATCCCGTGACTCAGCTCCGCGTTCCTCCGGTGAAACAATGGGTTCCAAGCCAGGCTCAATTGGAATCCAGAATCTCTATTCAGTAAATTTTCACTGGACCTGATGTTTATTGCCTCCAAAATAACGCTATCCCAAAAGCAATTAGCTCGGTCCAGAATACGCGTCTTAGCGAAAGCTATTTTATGGCCCGTGAACAAGGCATGTTCGGCAATAGCTGACTTATTGGGTTCTTTTTATCGTAGATGTCTATTATGCTCTTTTATTCTTTCATCTACGGTTCTGATTGTTTGTCCTATGTATTTACTGAATTTGAGTCCTTTAGAAAGGACCGAGGTCGAGTGGTCATCCAGGATAACCTGCACAACCATAGTTAGTCGCATACTGGCCAAGCATGATATAAAAACGGTGTTTCTAACACAATGTAAAATCAAAGACATGCTTAGGAATTTAAAAGACGATGTAGGCCTAAAGACCCCTGGTATTTATGAAATACCTTGCGACTGTGTCAGTAAATATAGCACAACCTTTTTCGCAGATGACATAGCCATCTCCTATGAAACCTCTCTCATCTCCAATTTCCAACCACTCCAATCAGCGCTCAACAACCTAGAACAGTGGTCCAAACAATGGCGAATCAGTATCAACCCCACCAAAACAATAACCGTCCCATTTACAATAACAAAAAACCCTCCTCCCCAAATCTACCTCTATCTAAACAACTCATTAATCTTTACAAAAACAGAAACCACCTACCTCGGAATCATGTTTGATTCAAAACTTTCGTGGAAACCTCATATTAATTTTCTCCTCTCCAAAATAAACCAAAAATTCAGAACCCTATATCCCCTCCTAAACAGAAAATCCCCTGTCTCGACCAGCACAAAAAGCCTCCTATACCTCTCCATAATACAACCCACCTGACCCTATGCCTCCTCCGTATGAGGAACAACAGTCAAAATCAATTCAATCAAAATTCAAACGAAACAAAACATAATACTATGAACCATTACAAACTCTCCATGGTACCTAGAAATTCCGTCAACCAGCATAACATCAAACTTCCAAAAGAAACTCTGTAATCTACAAATCCATAACCACCCTAATCAAACGCGCCCTCAACCACCCAAACCCCACAATCCTCCTCCACCTCCACGCTTCCGTCGCCTCAAAAGAAAATTTCCAATTGACCTCATCCTTCCCCCTGATCAATCAGGCACCCCCTAACCCACTCTACCATCATTTCCGCAGACCACATTCTCATTAATCCTTCAAAAATCAGTTCACTGCCTGTCAATCCTCACCCATCTACGTCGTATGCACCTCAGGTACTAACAAAAATAAATAAACCTAACCCATTCTCCTAAAGTAGGTTAATTATATGGATTAATCATGTTAATGGTTAATAATTCGTGTTAATTATATACCATATTTTATTTTTTAATATTGTATATGCTGTAAGTATCGTTATCGTCCTAACTGATAATCTGTATGATAAAAGTTTTTATATGAAATAAAAAAAGAAATAATATGACTGAGGCACCAAATAAATAAACACACATCGTCCATGTTGGAACAACACACTACTAATGCTGCTATCTTTAATACTGATGGAATACTACATTCAACAATGGACTAAGATTGTACACAACATGCCGTTTTCTTTAACAAAAGTATGAGTTCAATAAGCAATAACATTTGGGTCTCGCAATTTGGCTGGCAGTTGACGAACTTTTGGTCTATGAACTCTTGCATAGTTATTTGTCGGTTGCGTTAAGTTGCTGGAGATAACTGAAGTGTCTAGAGTCGATGGAGCCTTTTAGTAATTTTTGAAGCCTCCTACTGATGCTGAACTGGTGACATTGGTGGATGTACCAGAGGAGCAGGTACAGATGCATCTGGAGACATCTTGTATTGAAGGTGATGTAGCATCAGGCCGTAGATGAATTTTATTTAATGAATTCATGGCGTCTCTCATTTACAACCACGTTTGTGCTATGTGGTAGAATGTGTGAGACAATGGCGCGCTTCCATTCTCTGTGTAGTAAACATATTTAGCTTGACGGAAAATTATTTTTATCACTTTTAATGAAATTTTAAATTAATAAAAATAATTTATCACTACGAGTCCCATGTATCAACGACTGTACCACGCAACCCGCCACTGGGCACTCACTTTTGGTTTGGTGGTTGATATGGCTAGACATTTGACGCAGATTTATTTGAAATATTTGTCTTCTAAATTAAGCTTTACATTCTTTATCTTAGCTTCAATATAAGCATTTATTTACTTTGAAATTGGCCTTTTATTGTACATATGTTTAATAAAGTAATTTTATTTTAATTAAACAATTTTAATGTTAACAAATATGACTAATGGGTCATTCCACTTCAGGTACCAGGGGCCTGGTAGAAAAATATCTATAGATGTCAACAGATTGAAGTGGTCCCTGCGAGGGATTAAGAAACGCCTCGGCTGACCCAGCCAGGCTTGGACAAGCTGGGACACTACAATATTTGGCACGTGTAAACTTTTCACACAGGAAATGGGAATATCCTTGTGTGAGAGGTTTCGTGGCTTTGGAAACATACGCTTAAACCCCGTATTGGGCAAAGAGTAATGGCTACTAATTCTCTAATTTTGGTTCTGGAAGGGTGATTCAAGGTTTAGTGAAAGATGGGGAAACAGAAGAAAGAAAGTTAATTGATGGTTAGGATTTCCTAGAAGGCAGCTGTTAAGAATTTTGGGATAATATTTCAGAGAGATCAGTTGTTGAGAAGTTAGGTTTACAATTTCAAACAGGACAGTTGCGGAGAACTTATGGTTAAGATTTTAAAGAGAGAAATTGTTGAGAGGATTGAAGAGATTAAAGCTAGTAAAATTGGAAGTTTTGAAAGTGAGTTGAGTTGTTGAGCAGATATGAAACATCTGGTGGTAGCAGAGACGAGGTGGACCACTACAGATTAATTGCGGTGGTGATGGCCATCTAATTTGAGAAGTTTTACCGCTTCAAGAAATTGAGTGTCGGTGATCATCTGTGATTCCGTGGGCGTTGTTGGTAATTATAATTTGTTAAAAGCTGTCAACTGAATGCCACAGTTTTCATCACCACCGACAATTAATGTTTGCAATATGAAGACTGAAGGTATTTAAGATCACCATAACCCACAAAAAAAGAATCAGTTTTCTTTTATTAAAATTTAATTGTGAATTCAGTATCTAAAATACATATTTTTTGAAAGAGCAGGAAGATAAGATTTTACTTGTTCCATTTTGTCAAATATTTTATAAAATTTTAAACTTGCTTATTATTTATTCAGCCTGCTGTATTAATTAAGGTAGAATATAAATCCTCATTAAAAACATTAAATCTTCTTTTAATATGGCTTTGGAAAAACTGTCTCATCAAGCATAACTTGTTATACAGAGAAAAATGAAAAAATTTATTCAGTTTAATTAGAGCTTTTTGAGAACATTTTTGGTTCCAGGTTCTCATGAAGCTCTTTTTGTTCAATCTTATACACATAATGATTGACATACATAAACACAGCAATAAAATAAAACTGACATATTGAAATAAATGAAGGTCCCTAAAAAATTCATAAAACTCAATTAACAATTAAAAATCACAATCATTATAAGCTTCTATTATTGTCATATTAGATACTTATGGGATGCTAGGCCTCCATCGGCCGTCTCCCCAGGTTGCGCAGTGGGGACCACGACTCAGATGAATAGTACCGATATTTCGGGTCGGACAGCATGGTGAGGGGCAACAGGCCTCACTATTACCGACTTTAGGCACGAGGATAGTGATCCGGGAAGGGCTCAACATTGGACAAAGAGAAGCATGACTGGAACAGCTTTAATGGTTGTGTTACTGTTGCACAGCTGAAAGCAAGTGGAAATTACAGCCGTGCCTTTAATTTCTCGCGTACATGCAACGTTCAATGCATAAAAATATAACGGCAGTCTCTCGGTTAAAATATTCCGGAGGTAAAATAGTCCCTCATTCAGATCTTCGGGCGGGGTCTACTCGGGAGGATGTTTTCATAGAGACGAGGAGTGAGGTTCTACGAATCGGAGCGTGTAATGTCAGAAGTTTAAACCGTGCTGGTTAGAAATACTGAAAAGGGAAATGGATAGGTTAAAGGTAGATGTAATAGGAATTAGTGAAGTTAGATGGCAGAAAAATCAAGTTTTTTGGTCAGATGAATATAGGGTGATTAGCACAAAATCGAATAGAGGAAATGCAGGGGTAGGTCGCGTATGAATAGAAGGCTGGGTCAACGCATAAGTTATTACGAACAATAGAATAACGTTAGGGGAAAAAAACGCAGCCTACGACGATTATCAAAGTTATATGCCCACAAGTACCGGAGAGGAAGAAGAAATTGAAGAAATAATTAATCATATCAAGGGAAACGAGAATTTGATAGTAATGGGTGACTGGAACGCAGTGATAGGAAAGGGAAGAGAAAGTAATGCAGTTCGGAACTATGGACTTGGGAATCATGCAAATAGATTATACACATCATTCTGCACAGGAAAGAGTAAAACACGCCTTGCAGACAGACTCAATAGAACAATATAACGCTGTTACATCGTAACCTGTTACTCAGTAACAGGGTCCACTAAACCTGTTATATAACGCTGTTACGTCGTAACCTATTTTTGGGCCAAGTAGCAGGGTCACGTTTGAAAACAAATCAACTGTGTCCGACAATGCATATAAGAATGGGAAGTCTCACCAGCGTCCATCAGCAGTGTCGTTGAATGCGCGATGCTCCAGCTCTCCAGACCATGGCTCATCAGATTCATCAATTACAGCTCTGTTTATTTAGAGCATATTGCATTGGCTTGCGTACCCTCGCTCGGGCGTCAAACCCGATACGTAGCGACGTCCACCCTTCGGCGTAACTGCCGCAAGACTGCCCATTGCCCAAATTACAACCGTTCCATTTCGGGTTGACATTCTTTATGGACGCCTCCCCCACCCCCTATTCGTCCCTCTTCTGACCATCGCGTCACTATTGTTCGTAAGGCTACAAAATAATGTTCACGTCCAAACACGCTGTGTTGGAATCGTGATGAAACTTATTAAATAATGTTTGTGGTACGCGATTGCCTGTACCACATAATATTAATTAAATTGTATTTTTTTAATTTCTTATTTCTTGTACATAAGTAGTTAGATCTAAGCAGGACGAAGTCGGGAACATGAATGAACGCGATAGGTTAAGTAAATGACGAATTACAGTCATCTTCTCGGCCAGAAAACGGAAACATTAAGGTTCGGTAAATATTATTGGACGTCAAGGCTGTCCTGCGGAAGACATGGGTGACAGATGTTATTTACCAGCAATCCATCTGGTCAGCCGTGGGAAAAGTAAAAATTGACCTGACGCCTGGACCTGCTACCTGCTCTGTACCCCGATTCCCCGAAAGCCGGAACAATAGACGCAAGTGACTTCATAACAACAATTTGTTATGCAGTGCCCAAGATTATGAAGGACACTTGCCGAAATGACAATTTCTAGAATCCTACCCTCCATATGAAGGAAGTAGAAAGTGCACCCCCACCAGGAGAGATTTGGGATGGGGCGAGAAGAACAAAACCAGGGTGCACTAGGAGACGAGAGAGCAGTTTATCGAAATTTTTACTTTAAGAGAGCAGTTTACAGAAACATTTTTGGATGCATTTCAGAAGACAACATTGAAAAATTTAAATAGTTACGTCAGTTTCACTGGACGTAAAATCTGATCTAACCATCCGTCCATCTTTTTGAAGCCAGCATACCTCCGACGCTTGGGAGACGACGCCAAGCAGCCATCAGCTGAGTAACCAACCAGCAAGGACGTTGGGGATCGTCACAACACCGTGGTGATGTACCCACCTTATTGTTTCCTGCCTCTGGTCGTTTGTATATAAAGTGTTCGCTTTTCCCCCATATTCGATTTATACCCACTGAGCGTTTAGCTTTCCCTTAGTTAAAGATTCAATCATGCTCCCGATGTAGTGAGCGAGGATCCCCTTAAATATCTAATTTAATAAATCAGCATTTGTTAAAATTTAAAGTTTATAATTTTTTTTATCCCGTATTAATTAAACAACATAAATTCATTTATCCCCACCTACAAATTAATAGAACCCGCACCACATGTTTCTTTCAATAATGTATGCTACAATATATTCTCTGATATTATTTTTCCACTTCAATGTAATGTCTACCATAAATACTAAAAATTTGAGAATTGATATTTCTTTTATGTCTTATTTTTCTTGAAATACAGTGTGCAAAGTGCCATAGTATAAAACTATACTGTCTGCATTCTGTCACAGTTAATTAAGTCCATTTATAGAGAACCAATGTGTGACAGAATTGAATTTTTTTTATTCACTAATTACACTAATAGCCTGTTTTCTTGAGTATCTATAACAGGCCTTATTTTCATTTCTTACAATGTTTGTGTTACAGATTAATTCTATTTTATTTTATAAATAATTATTTTCTTAACAATAATAAAACTAATAAACTAAAACTAAAGACAGAAGGGTATAGGGTAAGTGGGAGTGGGAGGATTGAAGGGAAAGTGCTGGCGGAATATGGAAGGGAAGAAAGAGCGGGCGCTCTAATTTGAAGGGAGAGGAATCCTATGTTAAGTCATAGCTGCTTCCATCTTCTTTTACATTACATTACAGACTGAGATTTTTTAACACTTTTTTATAATACTTTTATATATATATTTATACATCAAATATGGAAGTATATTTTTTGCAGGGGTCTGTAGAGCAGACTGTGTATTATGCAGACGCTCTCCCTGCATAAGTTCTACCAGTAAAGATGTGTGGAGACGCAGGAGGTTAGCCATTGCCCTATTCTTGTCTCCTGGGCTTCCTTTTGGAAACAGGAGACAGTATTTCAATGTTCGCTTCCTCCACCCTTCCTGCATCTCCACTTCTCTAGCACAGGTTGTACTTCCAGCTCCGGAATTCCGGTTTCCCTCATTTTCCGGCGTCCAGGATATGAGGGTTTAAGCTGGCTTCGTCAAGTGTATTTTTCTTTTATTTCTACCGCCAAATTGATACGAAGATGTCGGGAGTGTATATCCTTGTCTGTTCATATCTGTTTTACTTTCCGGTTCCTGGGATTACCGGTCCAGGAGAGTGGTGTTGTCAGTCACAACATCTTTGAGGGACCCAAAGAAGTGTCGAATTGTTTGAAACAGTTACAACTGTCTTCCTCTCTATCCGCTTTTCATAGAAAATCGATTTTTATTCCTTTATGACCATGGAGCTTCCATCTAAGGTTGTGTGAGATTCTACAGAGATTGTTTGTAATTATATCTTCCTAGCTCAATCCGGGATATCTGGTTTGTTATATTTTCGAGCACTGTTATTGAATACGGATCCCTGATTACAACTTTTAGATCCATGTCCTTTAAGGCATTCCGTTCATCTTGATTTATGTCATATCCAGGGCAATCAAACACTACACGTTCAGGAGAGGCTAGCTCTTTACACAGGGTGTCCTTGTTTCTTTTTATCCTACTAAGGTACAGCCCATATGATCCATGGCCTGAGAGGAAGTGCATCAACCCTTTTATTGGTTGGAGGTGAAACATGGCTAGTCGTTCTCTAACATCTGGTAGAAGGCCATGGACTCTTCTGCCAGTGCTAGATTCATCCCATCGTTTGTGCCAAATATCAAGGATAATTTCAACAATTTCTCTCTTGCATCTAGCTTCTCTGCCTAATATATAATTTATTTTTCCTTGATTGTTCCTTTTCAGCCAAAATTGAGCACCTTTCTTTCTCACCTCTAGGTCCAGAGGGACTATGCCCAGCAGAACTGTTAGTGCGTCTGTCGATGTAGTACTGTATGCCCCAGATATTCTGATCAAGGTTCTTCTCTGAATTTGGAGGATTTTCCTACTTGGGTTTGCCAGTTTCAATCTGTGTGCCCATGAGCTAGCAGCATATTCCGTTATCGCTGCTAGAATGGTCTCATGATATAGTTTGAATATGAACAAAGGAAGTTGAAATTTGGCTGTTGCTATGCTTGTGATTTTGTTCATTATTTTTGAACTTTTAATCTTAACTTCTTCTATGTGTTGGCGAAAGTTTTTGCCCTCATCCAACCACACCTTGAGGTATCTTAGGGTCTTAGATCTCTTAATCGAGTCGTTGTTAATTTTTATAACGGGATTCCGCTTGAGTGTGCCTTTCAATACCAGATATCTCGTTTTGTGCCTGGATATTTCAAGCTTACTTTGGTTACACAACGAGTTAACTTGCTGCAAGCAAAGCATTGACTTAGTTTCGATCTCCGTTCTTGAGTCGCCTTCAACAACTATCATAATATCGTCAGCATAAGCCACTACCTCCGCGTTCTCGGTCATTTGTGAAAGACTTGTTAGCAGGTTCTCCATACACAAGTCCCAAAATATGGGACCGCACACGGATCCCTGCGGGCAACCTTTGGTGGTTGTTTTTTCGATCGAGTTACTCGGGCAGCTTAGAGTGACTCGCCTATCATTGCAATAACTTTTGACAAGATTTAGTATGTTGGGGCAGCTCAAGTACTTTAATCTAGCTATTAGGGCGGGCCACCACAAATTATCAAAAGCACCAGCAATGTCAATTGAGATGGCAAGTACGTATTTTTTATTAGAGATATCTGTCGTCTCTAATACCTTGTTAATGGCATCCTCCGTTGATCTACCCTTCCGAAAGCCATACTGATGTTCGCAAATTCCTTTTAGAAGTCTAAATTCCGTAATTCTTTTGCATATTAGTTTTTCGTATATTTTTCCTAGGGTTTTTATAAGACAAATGGGTCTATAAGATTTAGGGTCAGTTTTATCTTTGTCCTCGTCCTTCAGTTTTGACTCCTTCCATGTAGCAGGAAACCTGGCTTGGGCTAAACAAGCATTGGCTAACCTAGTAAGGTATGGAACTAGTTTGTCCGAGATGGCTTGTAGCATCTCATTGTAGATGTCATCTGGACCAGGTGCTTTGCCATTTTTGAGATTTTTGATTATAGCTTTTACCTCGGAATCACTAAAAGGTTCTACTGGAAAGTTGTTTGCACCTTCTTTTTCGCTATCTTCCCTGATCCTTTTCTGATCATCATTTTCTAGATCAGGATTATCATCTGGGAGTAGTCTCCGCATCAATAGCATTGCTGAGGACTGCCAGTGTATGGTCATCTGACCCTCTTCGTCCATCATGGTTGAAAGGTTTCTCGGGTTACCTATTTTCTTGGAAATAATCCTGTACGGCTTCCCCCAAGGGTCTATCGTCAGGATGTCACGCACCTACCGTTCCCAATTTTCCTGTTTCAGTCGTTCTCTTCTTGCTTTGTATAATTCTTTCTTTAATCTGTACTTTTCTAGAAGCCATTGCCTGTCCCCGTTTGGCTGCGAACGCTGATATTCTGTCCTTGCTTTCCTTACTTCTTTCCTCTTGACTTGGAGTTCATCGCACCAGAAGCCTAAGCTAGACCTCCCGTTCCCTCTTTTGATCATTATTGCCCCTTTCGCGGCATCATGAATTGCGTTTTCTAATAGCATAGCCGAATTATCCACGTCGCTAAATTCCGTTACCACTTCCGGAGGAGTGAATTTATCTTTAAACAAGGTCCAATTTGCGTGTTTGACATTGTATGTGGTGTTCTCCGTTTCTAGATTTAGGTTTATACGAGCTGGCTTTTCGAACCTGAAGCTTATGACGTTATGGTCACTGGTAGTCAAGTTCTGCTCCACCTCCCAGTTCAGCAGTACTCTACCGCATGCCTATTTGCCACCGTGACGTCAATGTTCGATTTTGCTCCTGCTCTGTTCTCGAAAGTGTGGGGCCTACCAGGTCTGTTCACAATTTCCAATTTTAGTTCTGGAAGGAGATCTACTAAGTCTTATCCTCTGTCATCAGTTATGTTGCTATGCCACAGTTCAGATTTGGCATTGGCATCCATCGTGTACACCACCGGCACATTTTTATAGCAGTCGTTGACACGCCTAATTCTGTCAAGGTATGGCTCAATATCATGACTAAATTTAAAATAGATACTAACTAGAATAAACCTCCGTTGGGTGGATATGATCTCTACGCATGCCATGTGCTCGTCGCAGAACTGACTGAGCTTCACAGATGTAATTCCCGTCGCATACACAATGATCGCCGCCATTGGTTTTTCCCCGTTCACAACAACCTGAGCCGTAGTTGGCAGTCCTGGTATACACCCACCTCTAGTGTACGGCTCTTGTACACATACAATGTCAATCTGCCGTTCATCCACTAGTCTCCTGATTTCGTGAAGTACCATAGCACTTCTCATGGCATTAATTTGTAAGATTTTAATGTTACTAGATTACGGATTATAGGTCACATAGTGACATGCCGCGCCTGTCTTGGTTGGATCAAAGGCTTTTTTACCATGATTTTCACGAACTCTTCATATATGGAATTAATATTTAAGCATTCATCCCTTCTTTCATATGCTTTTTGTAATAGAATCCAAAGATCAATGGGATCGGTTGGAAGTCCCTCAATCTTAAGCATTCTGTCTACAGCCTCCGGAAAAGGGAACAGGATCGAGTTGCCGTTAGGGTGCAGACATCTGGTTGTATATCTTAAGCATCTCATTAAAGTAGATGATTCTTCAATTTTCCTTAGTGTCTTGCTATACTGTAGGTCTACGTAAATTTCTATTGGGTCTATTTGATTTGATCTGTGGCGGTCCTCCAAGTCTGCTTGGACACATTTGTCTTCTGTAGGAGCATTATCCACATTTTTCTTTTGTAGGAAGAGCTCCATTCTTCTTTTATCTCTAGCTATCTTAGAGGGTGGCTTATTTTTCTTTATTTTGTTCTCCATTTTTTTCTCTGATGATGATTTGCTATTCATAGTCGGTTTTTTCTATCTCCTTTTTAACAGCATCTTATAGGTTTCACATTCTTTGAAATCCTTGCCAGCCTTGTTACATTTCTTTCCTCTTTTGTTGCACGCAATGCACACAGGTGGATCCTCGTTCTTCCTACATTCTTTCTTTACATGATCGTGACCTCCACAGTGTGCACATACTGTGTTTTCACAATGGCAATATTTGGCGATATGCCCAAGATCTTGGCATTTTAGGCATTTGGGAACCACTATGTAGTCTTTTGCTGTTACTGAGAGAAACGGTAGATATAGCCTACCCCTTTGTAGTATCAGTTTCCTCTTTGTGGTGCAACTTCTGCCACGTGATGGACCACGTCTTTTTCTCTTGGTCCTGTTTTAAATCTGAACTGAAATTGTTCCTCAAACTCCTTCTTCTCCATTAAATCCTCAAAGTTCTGGTCATAGATGACACCCAGAAGCTCTTTTTCGTTCATGTTTTTCGGGACGTCATATAATATAATTTTTGGTGGTTTCTTCCTTGGTTTGTCGACTTTCATGGTTTCTTTTAGTTTGACATTGGACTGCATTTTTTCAGCATCAGCCTTGTCTCCTGTTTCTATAATTATTGTTTTCTTATTTGTCTTTATATTTCTTATTTTTATTTTCTCTTCTCTGGGTTTCAGTATATCTCTGATTCTTTTTTCCACTTTTCTGGTGTCTTCATTACTTTTTGGCGTGATAATTACCGTTGTACCTTCTGGTTTGTCGTAATTTGAGCTTTTAGTGCCTCCTACTCTTTTGGTTATATTCGCATAGGTAATAGTGACTCTTAGCCGCTTCCCTTTCTTTTTTTAAATCTTTCTCCAATTGCTCGATTCTTCCGTATAAGTTTGCAATTTGCAAAAACGCTTCAGTAACTTTGAGTTTGACACTGTTAACTTTTGCCTCCGTAATTTGTTTTCCTATTTTCAGCTCTTCATCAATAAAGCGTAAGAGGTTGTGTAACTTTTTCTCACATTCCGGCTTCGTTGGGTCACCCATCTTATAATATAATATAATAAACTACTAACATTTAATTTTTATTATTTGGTTAAATTAGAAATTAGCTTATGATTATGATTAGCTTATGAATTGAATGTATTATTTACATTTTGTTCTTGGTTACATAAATTGTTATGCTTATGATATCTGCAGGTATTACAAGTTGAATTCATTAACCTTGGCAGGTCATTTATATAAATTAATAGCAGTAGTTGACCTAAGATATTTCTCCAGATAAAGCTAAATGTTTTGCCACAAGAATTTTCCAGTGTGTTGTTTTCTGTCTGATAAGTAATATCTAAGATTTAAAATACATATTAATAATTGCATGTAATAATAATATTGTGTACAGAGTCATATATTTTCCAGGGAATACACAATATTAATAATAGTTATTATTAAATTCATCCAACATTTAATCTTGTGGGGAATATACTGTTTTCTCGTTGGTGTATCATTTCCAAATCCACATTGAGCAGTAGAAAGTAACTTATTTTTATTTAAATGATTGAAGGTCCTATGGCACACTGTTCTATAATTTTTAAGAGACAGGAACAAAAGACAGACAGATAATTTCTTAGATCTTCTGTTTCTCACTTCTTGAACAGAAGACAGTTGCATGCATTGTTGTGATGGAAGCACACCATTTATTAACGAATGATTGCATAGATAACTCAAAATTTGACCATGTTTGAATAGAAGACTGGAGATTACATCATATCCTGCTGAGTGTTTTTCTTGAATGGTTTTATATTATATTTAATTTCAAATAGAACTTTTAAATGAAAATGATAATCACTAGCTTCTACATTTATATTTTCCTGAACTTTATGAACAGGTCAATAAGTTCCTGTTACTACTTATCAGTTTACCACATTTTGATAAACAGTGATCATTGTTTGTCTTTTCCAAAAGATACTCGTTGCAATCACCCATCTTATTTTTATGAGAAAGGTTTCTTTCTGTGTCTCTCAGTCTTAATAATTTTCCACATTGCTTATAGTAATTGTGTCTTGTCTATTTCTGGCAATACGAAGTAATTTACATTTGAATGTTTTCATTATTTCTTTAATGATACATCTGTTTGTTTTAAAACAATTATTTTAGAGAGAGATTTTAGATTTTATTCGAAGTGTTATTGAAGGCATTAAATTATTCACCATAATCAACCTGCATTTCAAATTCCTTTATGGACACATTTCAAATGTTATTTTCGTAATTTTTGAAATTTTAATATTTATGTTATTGCTATGATGAAATATCCAAAGAGGAGAACAAATCCATATAGTGGATAAATAACTACCCACAAACATTCAATTTTGAAGTGGTGGAAATAACAATCAAATTACCAGTATAGAAATTAAACTCCCGTTTCTAGAAGTATACAGATCAATAAACAGGAACATTCTTGAAACAATTCTTAACAAAACAATTGAGGATTATTAATATATTATTGCAATAGGAGATCTATAGTGACCCGAAACACGACGAACCTTTTTCTCACACGCAGGGATCCGGGGAACTTGATTCTTGCGCTCGCTGGGCTGATGCATCATCTTTAGGTGAAACACCGGGTAGGATCCTTACGCTACAGCCTGAGGGCCCTACCTTGCTCTACCTTCCACATCCTACATTTTCAAGTCCCTTCCTATGCTATTAAGAAGGAGTTGCCTGCTTCACGATCACCCTAAAAAAACGCCAAAAAACAGGTAGTCTTTCTCTGAACGCGTCGCCGTGCTGAACTGTTCGCCTTTCTCCCGCTCGTCAAACCACGTGGCTTGGTCAGTCGACCACGAGGCTCGTTCCCGATTGTGTGGCAAGTGAGACTGATTCATGTGTATGAACCATAACTTCCAAGTGCATCGACGAAGTCTATCAGATCATTGTATATATTGTAATGAAAAAACGCGGATTTTGGTTGTATTGTGGCAGTGTGAGGCGCATTTTGGCCTACAACAAGAGGTTATTACGTTTTAAGTTTTGTGCGCGACAAGCGAGGCCAACAACAATGTCAAGTTGACTGAAACTGGGTGAACCCCCGATGGGGATTCCCCGAGGAGCGTGTGTAAAAAAATGGCGGGGAACCCCGGAAGTTTATGAAATAAACCACTGGCGGGGGACCCCGGAGTTTTGTGAAGAACCGATGGCGGGGAACCCTGAATTGTGCAAGAAAACCGATGGCGGTGAATTTCCATGTGAGAATTTAAAAGGGGAGCCGATGGGTGGCTCGTGTTCAGAGGTGGTCAGATGTGAGCAGACGTGGTGAGATGTAGTCAGATGTTTACAGAGGTCAGATATGGTCAGAGGTCAGACGTGGTCAGATGTTTACAGAGATCAGATGAGTTGGGGAGAGGACGGACGACGGATCAAAAAGCAGATGAGTTGGACCTGGTTCATACTACCTTCATCGGTGTAAAAATCCTGCAAGACGCCAGAGAGACACGGAAACATTCGTGAAGTTGGATGTTTGTAGGCCCAGTAATTGTGGGTAAGTTCTTAAAAGCTGTGAAACTTGCTCATTGAGCTGATTGAATAATATTTAAATGATTTTTTTCTATTTTCAGTACCTGCATACTCCACTTCTCGAGAGCCCAAAATCCCCTGAGATATTTGCTCATGTAATCACTTTAAATTGATAAATGTAAAATTTTCAAATTGATTAAAATTTGTTCAATTGATAAATTAAAATCTTATCCCCTGAAAAGGATATTACAATATCTATGTAAATAAAGTTCGTTGTCTCAGACAAAGTGTTCTCTCTCTCTCGGACCAAGGATAAAAGACAAACAACGCTAAGAATCTAAACATTAGCATAGAAAAAGCATAAAACAGCTAAAGAGAAAAGTTAGACGCGCATATTCTAGGAAGGAGCACAGCCATTTATATTTCCGTCAGTTATTAACATTATTAGTTAAGGAAAAGAAAAATGCACAGGAATCGTTTTTACGTAACATTCTAAATGATAATAAAGACTGGGGGAGATTTTATAGCTATATTCGTAAACGCAGAGGGAATTGTGAAAAATTAGATATCTTAAAAACTGACGGCATGGATCCAACTTCAGATAAAGAAAAGGCAAATGTGCTGAAAGAGTACTTCGTTTCTGTGTTTACCAAATGTAACGGTACATAAACGGTAACAAAATGTGACTCCGAATCCGAAAACTTCCATATCACGGCAAAGGCAGTAAGGAGGAGATTTAGTAAATTAAAAAACAAAAAATCGCGCGCTCTAGATGACATCTCCATAGAAATAATTAAACTAGGTGGGGAGGCAATTATTCCGTATTTAATAGGGCTATTTAATATATCCATAAATAACTCAACTCTGCCAACGGACTGGAAAACGGGAATTATTATACCTGTATTTAAATCTGGAAATAAAATGGACATACGAAATTATTGACCTATTAGTCTAACCTCAGTTGTATGCAAAATCATGGAGCACTTAATAACTACGTACATTCGGGATGCACTTGAATCTTAAGGGTGGTTCTTTGAAAACCAACATGGATTTCAATCGGGTTTTTCGTGTGAAAGTCAGATAATCAATTTGTTTCAAGATCTAGCAGACGAAGTCGATCGGGGTGGTACAATAGACGCCATTGTTAATGATTTTGCAAAGGCTTTCGATGTAGTTCCTCACGACATCTTGATCCAGAAGTTAGATGGGACAGGTATTGACAAAAGAGTAGTTCTCTGGCTGCAAGAATTATTAAAAAATAGGCTACAAAAAGTCAAAGTTGGGTAAGAAACTTCAGAACTCGGATCTGTAACATCGGGAGTACCACAGGGATTTCATATGTATTAATGATTTGCCTAATAATATAAATTCTAAGGTCCGACTTTTTGCAGATGACTGTGTAATTTACAGGTAAATAACTGGAGAACAAGACGCAGCTACTCTCCAAATTGACTTAGATACTCTAAGTACATGGGCTAAGCGAAATAAAATCAAAATCAACAATAGTAAAAGTAAGGCGATTAGTTTTACTAAAATGCGCGTTCAATATGCCTTTATACATAAAACAGATGGGGAAACAGTGATTGAGGAGACAAACTGTAAGTACCTAGGCATTTATTTTAACAGTAAGCTACAAGGAAAGAGTGGAACACCTTGCACTTTGTCATGAGAACACTCAACAAGGGGAATGCGAAATCTAAGGAGATGGCATATTTGTCATTAGTACGCTTGCCCACTTATGGAATATGGTTCAGCATGCTGGGATCCGGACAGGATAAGCCAAATAGAATCCTCAGAAAGGGTGCAAAGAAGGGCCGCATAATTCGTACAAATAGGACCTGGGCATGGGAACGAAAAGGTAAAGCGACTAGGGTGGGATACGCTACAGACAAGAAGAGAAACAGCTAGGCTACACATTTTCTACAGAGCCTTTGCAGGTCAAAAACCTTGGCAGGGAATCCGAGATAGAATGAAAGAATCGGCTCGGAACGGGAGGGGAGGGGAAGGAGTGATCACCTGTTTAAATTACAAGCAAGGAACCAAAATACAGACGTTGGAAAATACTCATTCCTAAATAGGACAAATAATGACTGGATCAATCTGCCTGCAGGAGTGTTTGGGGAACTTCCTCTAACAGAAAGAAAATTTCGACTTAAAGTTTAGTGTAGTGAAGTAATCAGTGCTGCGAAATCTCTAAACATATACTACAGTGAAATACATTTCCAGTTTATTTCTTTCTTTTTTTTCAGGCAAAAACAATATTATTCTTTTTAAAAATTCGTTTCTAATAATATGATTCTACACTTATTTATTTATATTGAATATAATTATACATTCAACTATATGTTAAATATGGTCATGACAAGATTACTATTGATTAAGTACAAATGGGCAAGTGCCACCAGGCACTTGCCCATTTGTAGATTTAATAAATACAATACAATTAACTACTTTGGAATGGACAACATAACTTGAGCTTTAATTTAACCAATACCAAGCAGTACTATTAACACTAAATCACTCATAGATTACATATTACTAATGCTCCCAAGGATAGGTTCACAGCTAGAAAGGTTCATATCTGAACACTTTGGGCAATAACTAACGCTAACACTAAATTTTAAAAATACCAGTCCAAAATTGTAATGTATGGAAGGAAAATCATGTCTCATAAATAGCCTAATTCAAAACCTAGCATCAACTAACTGGGATCAAAGCATACAAGAAGAAAAGTTAAGCTTTAAATGTGAATGATTTCAAAATACCATAAGCAATGCCTGTTATGAGTTGTTTCTAATAACAGAAAAGCAAAATTATCCAAGAAGATACTATGTTACATACCCTAAACCTGAATGTGACAAGTACAAAAATAAGATAGGGCCCATGTACACCTATATAAAACTACTGGATCAGAGATATTTAAATTAAAACAGAGTAAGCTCAAAGGCATGCTCAAACAATTACTTTTAAAATGAAAATCTATATATATCATATAAATCAAAGAACATTAAAGCAATGTAGTTGGTCGCTAATAATTTAACTAAAATAAAGAAAGACAGAAGCAGGGACAACAAACAACTTCTAATTAACAGTGAATTAACTACAAGTTCAATGTAATAAGTAATGATCTAAATGATAATTTTCTTAATTCTGATAATCATCATAGATTTAATAAATGTAGAGATGAGAGATCATGATAATATTAATCAAAGTATATTCTCGTACCTGTGTACTACAAAATAATTGGAAAATGCAATAGGATGCCTCAGGAACAAAAAAGTAGTGGATGGGATGAGCAGGCATCTAACATAAAGCAGTGCCAGGCACAAATTATTCTTCCAATTATTGACCTAGTAAACATGAGCATGGAGGAAGTAAATTCCTTGACTCAGTAAAAGTAGCAGTAAATTTGACATAAAAAATTATGGGCCGATTTCTCTTCTCCATGTCATTGGAAAAATTGTTGAAAAATATTGATTATAGATTAATAAATTTCTTGTGTAAATACAATATCCTCAATAGAAATAAATTTGGTTTTAGGAAACGGTTGTCTACTATTCAAGCTCTAACAAAATTCATAGGAACAGTGCAAATCTGATGAAAATGACAAAGTAGCAGTAACCTTCCTTGATCTGTCAAAAGCATTAGATATGGTTGAACATACAGTGCTTATGGAAAAACTAGAATCCTATGGAATCAGAGGGACTGCTCTAAAATTAATGCAATAATACTTAACTAGTAGGATATAGTACACTGAAATAGCCACAATAGAACAAGGCGTGTACAGAATGATGAAGTCTAAACAGGAATATTGAGAAGAGTCAAGGGTCAATCTTGAGGCCTTTGTTATTTATAATATACAAAACATCTGTAATAAACTCTGAGGGGTGATAGATCTAACACTAAGGAACATTTTTTGTTGTACAACCTATATCTTCTGAAGCTAGCTTTGCAAACTTTTATGTAATAAACACTCAACATTGCTGCTCTGTTATAACTACATGTGTATTGAGAAAATTGGAACAAACTACAGTCAACCATGCTGTTTAACTTCTATATAGAACAGGCAATGAATATTTAAAATGGAATATAGTAAAATAATCATACTGCCGCTGCGTTGTGCTTCTGACACTGTGGACCAGAGCTGCTGTTTTACCGACATTAACAAGGTGAAGTCATGTATATGTCGTTTGATCATTATTTAGACACTCGAAGACTTTCAAATCAAGTGCAAATCATTGCTTTAGTTGAACTAATTTTGATGTTCAAAAACATTTAATTTGTGTTTACGTGCCCATTTTGAGTGCACTTAATAATGAATTATTTGGAGAATTCATTAAATGTAAAAATTTATTGTTCCTGTAAATGTATTGAAACAAAGTGGTAAAACGGAGTATTTATAAGATATTACTGATAACTTTCTGTGATGAATGAAACTCAATTTAGTGTTTTCAGATCTTTATAAATTGAAGCATACTTTAATATATTATAAGGTAATAAATGAAAGAATTTGTGTCATGAGAATTAGGGACCATTTCTTCAATTATACATTTATAAGTGTTCATGCACCAACAAAAGAAAAGGAAGAAGAACTAAAGGATCAGTTTTATGAAGAACTTGAAAAACTGTATGATGAGGCACCTAGACATTACATCAAAATAATGTTACGTAGAAATCAAAACGTTGGAATAATGATAAAGAATCAGGTTAATTGTAGAACACATTTATTTATAATGCACAAGTTTATACAAAGTGTGACCCGATGCTCGCTCACAAGTCAACTGCCCGCTGCATGGTAGAACATAATCTTTTATAGACATAGAACAGGAAAAGATGTAGCACTCATTGTTAACAAAGAACAATCTGGAACAAATTAAATGAAGTAGTGAAAAGTGATTAAAAACATTAGTGGGTGACGGGAATCAATCCATGGCCCACCAGACCGCAGATCAGCGTCTTAACCACTAGACCACAGCGTCAGCTCCTTGAGAGTTACAAATGTGGCATTAATAATTGGTAACTTCAATGTAAAGTGGGACAACAGGAATAATTTAGACCCACAATAGGAACATAGAATTTACACTTGGAAAGGAACAACAATGGATTATGACTCATCGACTTTGCTATGGCAAAGGATATGGCGATTAGTAGCACTACATTTGAACGTAAGAGAATTCATAAATAAACATCAGAGTCACCAGATGGAAATACCAAGAATCAAATAGACCATATATTGATTGATAAAAGACATGCATCAAGCATACAAGATGTTTGTATTATAGAGGTGTAGATTTTGATTCAGATCACTATTTTGTGAAAGCTAAATTGAAACAAAAACTTGCTGTAAAAGTCAGAGGTAACGCAGAGAAGTGGAAAAGATATAATGAAGAGCAACTTAAGGAGGTTGTAAAGAGAATGGAATATGAAAGGCGAGTAGAAGAAGGATTGAAAAGCAACAGAAAAGCAGCAAAGGTGAATGAATCATGGAGGGTGATTAGAGAAGCCATAACAAATGCAGCCCAACAGGTATTAGGAGAAAGAAAGAAACAGACAAAGAATGATTGGTATGATGAAGAGGTAAAACTTGCCTTGGAAAGAAGAAATAAAGCAAGGATGGCATATATGCAAAGGACAACAAGAGCCACAAACCAAGCATATGTGAAAAGTAGAAGAGAAGCAAAGAAAAAAGAAAAGGGAGAAAGAAAAAGATCTGATAAGAGAGATGCTACAGCATTCTGAGGACAAGAGAAGCAGACAATTCTATAGAAATGCAAAATAGAGGGAAGGTGGAATCCAACCAAGAGTAAGCTGTATACAGAACAAAGAGGGTCAGCTACTTGGAAGTAACCAAGAAATAATAGATAAATGGGCAGAATATTTTGAGGAAGCATTGAATCCAGGGTAGGTACAAACAAAGTGAACAAAAGGATGAAGAAGAATGGGAACCGCCAAATTTTGAAGACAAAGACGAAGAATCTACAGTATGCAATAGTGCAATAGTGAACCTTGGAAAAATTACAAGTTGTCGGACAACGATATCTAGCCTTCTTCCGCCAGTAAAAGACAAGCAGGACAAACTGCTGGCAAAAGGCATTTATCAAATACCGTGTGAATGTGGCAAGTCATACATCGGGGAAACTGGCAGGTCCGTGAGAACCCGTGTTAAAGAACATGACCGCTATATACGACTGAAGCAGCTCAATATGTCTGCCATTGCAGAGCACGCTATAGAAACTAACCACAAAATCGCATTGGAAGACACCAAGTTACTAGCTAGAGAAAACTATTTCTGGGCATGGAAGATACGCGAAGCCATTGAAATCCGGAAGAACCCGGAAAACATCAACAGAGACGCTGGCTACACTTCACCCGCTGTGGCTTTCCTGTCTTTGGAACAAACAGGGAAAAGTACGCGACGTAAACAAACGGCCAGACGCAAGTTGGCCTTTTAGGCAGCTGCCTATATAAGCAGCCTTGCGAGTAAGGCTAATCAGTCCTGGCCTAGCCTTGATAATGCTTGGTGCTAACAAGCGAAACGTTGGCAGACACGCCGAGAATTTACGTGGCCTAACAGCCCAAAAACCGATGTCAAATGCTGAAGTTACGTCGGCCACGAAAAACACCTGTTATTTTAATAGATCACATTTTTACAATGCGGATCATGATGTAAAAATGTTATGAATATAATATTACACCATATCAGCTTTACATAGATTTTAAACAAGCATTGGATGTGAGGGTGATCAAAAGACGAGCGGCGACCACGTGGCGTTACTGTGCTTTATTGCGCGAGCGGGATGATCATCCGGTCCGTCTCGAGAGTGCCAAGCAAGTGAGAGAGAGAGACGGCAGGGTTGCACTCCACTCGGCCTGTAGCCGGAGTGGGGAGGGGGGGGGCGTGCAGCGTTGCCATGTCTCTATCAGCGATGCCGCTGCGTGTGGAGCAACATCTCTGCTCCCCACAGCAGCCCCCTCCCGAGAGACGCAGTCGGTTTTAAAACATAGAAAGAAAAACAATGTAGATATACATATAAGCGAAACTAGCACTCTCAGTCTCTACGCATGTCTGTGCGGCCCAAAGTTCTGCACTGACGACGCACTCGCAGAGGGTCCGGGCTGCGGCGGGCGTGCTGGAGAGGTGCGGCGGCGCTGGGGCGACGGGGAGTACCTGGCTGGCGCGCGTGTGCGGCGGCCCGCGCGAGTTGCCGTAGGCACCGGAGCCCTGCTGGGTTGGCGTCCGCTCCTGGCTGGCGGCGCTGGAGCCTCCTGCGTCGCGACGGGGACAGGTGCGCCAGTCGCTTCCTCGGCTGAGGTGAAAGCCGGTTTCGCCCTGTCCAGTGAAACTCGGACGTCGTTCCCTCGCACCCGCAGGACGCAAGTCTTGTCGTCCCTGCTGACGACCAGGTGGGGGCCGGTGTAGGGTGGGCGGAGCGGTGGTCGCGCGGTGTCGTCGCGCAGGAAGACGAAGGTCCCGGGGCGCGAGTGCCGGGTCACGGGTTGTGGCCTGATGTGCTGCGTTGTTGCGCGGACGCAGTCGACGAGCGGAGTTGGGTCGACTCCGAAAGACTGCTGGAACTGGGGCAAAAAATTCGCCAGGCAGCAGGAGTGTTTCGCCGAGCACCAGCTCGGCAGCCGATGCCTGTAGGTCCTCCTTGAAGGCGGTGCGTATGCCCAGCATGGCTATCGGGAGCGCCTCTAGCCACGATGGTCCGGTGTGGCACATTAACGACGCCTTCAGCTGCCGGTGGAATCTTTCCACCATGCCGTTCGCCTGTGGGTGGTACGGCGTCGTCCGAGATCTCTGCCACCCGGAGAAAGCTCCCAGAGCCGCGAACAGCCGCGATTCGAATTGACGGCCTTGGTCGGTTGTGATGACCTCTGGGCACCCGAATCGGGCGATCCAGCCGTGGAGGATGGCGTTGGCTACGCTCTCGGCGGTGATCTGTTCCAGCGGGACTGCCTCTGGCCAGCGCGAGGTGCGGTCGACGATCGTGAGCAGGTAGCGGAAAGGCCCTGCTGGCGGTAGTGGCCCGACGATGTCGACGTGAATGTGGCGGAATCGGGTGGTGGGCGTCTGAAACGATCCGGTAGCCGTCACGTCATGGCGCGTGGTCTTGGCGTGTTGGCAAGGCACGCACGCTCTTGCCCACGCCCGGCAGTCGCGATTTACTCCAGGCCACACGAAACGCGACGTCCGCGGATGGCTGAGGCTGTGCAGCGCGCCGAACACCTGGCGTCGGCTGGGTGCTGGGACGAACGGCCGATGGCGCCGACTCCTCCTTGCGAAGCGTCGGTGAATAGTCCGAGTTGAGCCGTAGGGTCGGGGTGGGCCAACAGGGTGGCGTCGGCGAGGGAGGCCTTGCAGCTCTCGAAGGCCGCGGAGGTTGCGGGCGTCCACGGCACCGGTTGGGCTCCGCGGAGGCCAGATAGTGCCTCCTGCAAAACGGCCTGATTAGTCGCCGCGTGGGGAAGGAAACGCCTGTAGTAATTTACCATCCCCAAGAACCGGCGCAAGCCTCGGGCGTCGGGCGGCCGCTGGAACTGCTGCAGGGCGGTGATGCGCTCCGGGACCGCGCTGACGCCTTCGTGGGAGACGCGGTAGCCGAGGAAAGTGACGGCTGACCGACCGAAGACGGACTTCTCAGTGTTGAGCACGATGCCGTTCTGCGCCAGACGTTGGAAGATCGTGCTGAGATGTTCTCGGTGTTCCGCCGGTGACGAGCTAAAAACGAGGATGTCGTCTATGTACGGGTAGCAGAACTTGAGGCCCTGCAGCACCTCGTCTATGAACATTTGAAAGGTTTGCCCCGGGTTTCGCAACCCGAACGTCATAAACGGAAATTCGAATTCCCGAACGGCGTTGTTATCGCGGTTTTCGGGATGTCCGGTTGATGGACCGGGATTTGTGTGTATGCCTTGACTAGATCGAGCACGGAGAACACCGAGTTGCCCTGTAGGCTCAGTGCAAAGTCTTGCACGTGGCGCACGGGATACCTGTTCGGGATGATTCGCGCGTTCAAAGCGCGATAATCCCCGCATGGGAGCTATTCCCTGTCCTTTTTCGGAACGAGGTGGAGCGGCGATGCCCACGGGCTCTTCGAGCGCCGTGCGGTCGCTTCCGCTAGCATGGCCTGGAACTGCCCGCGCGATGTGGAGTTGTTCCGGCGCGAGGCGTCGTGGTCTGCAGGACACCGGGGGGCCCGGCGTCGTGAGGATGTGGTGTACGGTGGCGGACGGCCTGGGGTGCGCCGGCTGGGCGCGTGAGCTCCGGGAAGCGATCGAGGTTCTCCTGGTACGGCGAAACCGTCGTCAACACCTTGACGCTGGGCTACGAGCGTGATGATCATCCGGTCCGTCTAGAGAGCCAAGCAACAGAGAGAGTGCGCAGATGGAGAGAGATGGTAGAGAGACGAGAGATGCTAGCAGAGCGAGGAGGGAGAGCGAGAGTAGAGAGAGAGAGAGAAGAGAGAGAGATGAGAGAGAGAGGAGAGAGAGAGAGAGAGAGAGGAGAGGGGGAGAGGGGGGGAGAGGGGGAGAGGGGGAGAGGGGGAGAGGGGGAGGGGGGAAGGGGTTGAGGGGGAGAGAGGGAAGGGGGTAAATTACTACAGGCGTTTCCTTCCCCACACGGCGATTAATCAGGCCTTTTTGCAGGAGGCACTATCTGGCCTCCGCGGAGCTCAACCGGTGCCGTGGACGCCCGCAACCTCCGCGGCCTTCGAGAGCTGCAAGGCCTCCATCGCTGACGCCACCCTGTTGGCCCACCCTGACCCTACGGCTCAACTCGGACTATTCACCGACGCTTCGCAAGGAGGAGTCGACGCCACTCTCCAGCAACGGGTCAACGGAGCATGGCAGCCACTGGGTTTCTTCTCCAGGAAACTGACTCCCCGTCAATCGCAGTGGCCGGCGTACTACAGGGAGCTTCTGGGGATCTACCTGGCGGTCAGACTCTTCCGCCACGCGATCGAGGCGCAGACTTGATGGGGGTTCTGGGAGATGCATACTAACACCCCCATCTTGACACACATTCATTCAAACACATCCATCCTTAAAAGTGTCAATATTTAAATATTGATACACACTCTCATACATACATGCAACCACCATTCAAACAAATAGCAAGGTATACACACACACAGTATGCACACAGAAGGTTTTATTGTATATACAAATTCCAATGAACTCGTGCTTTGGGGGGGGGGACGTTGGAGATAAAGAGTTATAGGATGTTGAGTCCAGGGCTTTGTCTGAACTGTAGGACATGCTGAAATGAAAGTTCCCACAGATGGGGTTCAGCTTCTGATGAGTTGGGAGGTAGGGCTTTGAGGGGGGTCAGTGTGAAGCACTAGTTGAAGTTGTTGGTGTTGTAGCTATGAGCATGGGCGGCTATGGGGAATTGGGTTTTGAGGAGTTTTACTGTACTGCAGTGGTTGGCAATCCATTTGGGGAGGGGTCTCTTTGTCTGACCAATGTAAAAGGCTAAGCAGAGTGTGCAGTTTATTTTGTAGATAGTGTGAGAGGAGAGACAGGTTATGTTTTCCCTAATTTTGTAGGTAGTGCTGTTGGTGGGGTTCTGGAAGGTCATGGTAGGTGGGAGTATTGGGCAGACATGGCATCTGTTTCTGCCACACGGTCTGCAGCCAATTGTGGGAGGGGGGTTGGTGGTGTGGGGTTTGTAGGGTCTCTCTCTCTCTCTATCTAGCCCTATCTTTCTCTCATCTCTCTAACTCCATCTATGTTCCACTTTATCTCTCTCTTACCCATCCTCTATATCTATCTGTCTCTATCCCCCTGTCTCTCTCTATATCTCTTTCCTTGAATGTCTCTCTATTTCTCTCTATCCCTCTCAATCTCTAACCATCATTCTCTATCTCTTTCTCTCTTCCTTCTCTATCTCTTAATCTTTAACTTTGTCTATCTCTCTCTTAATCTTTAACTTTGTCTAGCTCTCTCTAACTCCTCTATCTCCTACTATCTTTATATCCTTCTCTATCCCTTAATCTAAATTTAACTATTTATGTCTCTCTATTTGTCTATCACTCTTCATCTTTCTCTATCCCTCTCGGTATTGCTCTACCTCTCTCTATCTCTTTACCTATATGTCACTACCTCTCTCTATCAATACCTATCACTCATTCTATCTCTTTCTCTGTTCCTCTCTCTATCTCTCTCTACTTTTCTCTGCCTCTTTCTACCTCTGTATCTATTTATATCTATTTACCTCTATCTCTCACTATAGAGTAATCGAGAGAGATTTAGAGAGAGGGAGGGAGAGGGGGGGAGGGAGGGAGGGAGAGGGAGGGAGGGAGAGGGGGAGGGAGAGAGAGAGATAATAGAGAAGATAGATTGATAGTGAGAAATATAAAGATATAGCAATAGATAGAAGGTGAAGAAAGAAGATATAAAGAAATGGAGAGAGATCGAAGGAGATACAGAGATAGAAATAGAGAGTTAGAGAGGGTGATAGAAGGAAATAGATAAAGTTAGAGAGAGGAATAGAGAAAGAGAAGGAAAGGTAGAAGGTGATAAAGAGGAAAATAGAGATAGAGGTAGAGATTGAGGGAGATAGAAATAGATAGTGATGGTGAGATGTAGGTGGAGATAGAAAGAGATAGGGATATGTAGAGAGACAAAGAAAGTGACATAGTGAGATAGAGAAAGATGGAACTAGAGAGAAATAGAGAATTATAATGAGAAAGAGATGGATTGAGATAGTGAGAGATAGAATGTGATAAATATAGATATAGAGAGATATATGGGAAGAGAAAGTTATATTGAGTGATATAGATAGAGAGAGATTTAAAAAGATTAAGTCAAAATCATAGAGAGAGAAGGAGAGAAAGAGATAGAAAGAAAGAATTGGAAAGATAGTGAGAGATTAAGAGACAGATATTGGCAGTGAGAGATAGAGAAACATAGAGACCGATACAGACAGTTTAATGGTTGATTTAGATTGATTGATCTTTATTAGCCTATAGGCTTTTTTTACAAATGATATTTGCTATTTTAAAAATCCCAATACTTACATTTTTAAAACAAAGTATAAATAAGTAGGCACCAATAATGATAATTACATTAAAATACTTATATCTACTAATTTGTTATTAATATTTTTTAAGAATCATGCAATATCATATAATGAAGAATTTAATTTATATCACAATTAACAATTTTTTAAAAACTTTTATGAATTAATTAAATAATATATTCACACTATTTGCTTTGGATGAATATTTTCAATGATGTAGTTCTTCAATGTTCTTTTAGATGTTTGAATTTTCTTGCATTCTTTTATATTTTGTGGCACATTGTTGTACATTTTGAGTCCATCGTAAAATATAATCTTTTGAAAAGAGAATGGAATGAATGGCTATGAATTAAAGTTTGTGTGGTGTGCTTGCAAGAAAGAAATTAATAATGTAGTCAATGTGTAGAACAAATGTTTCACCCTGTTTACAAGTTCAAACATAAGGTTTTTAAAAGCAATGAGCTAGTTAATTGTGACAGTGCTTTTGTTAAATTTAGTGTGAAACAAAAAGCTGATACATGCAAGTAGGGACTGAAATCTACTGAAAGTATAAAAACAATATCAGAAATTAACCAAACAAATATTGAAAGTAAAATGGACAGTTTATTGCAAATAGTGAATGGCCTAAATAACAAATTGGCAATGAGAGATGAAATTACTACAAGTCTTTCAGGAGGATATGTTAAACTTTATGATAAAATTTGAAACTATGAAAACAGATGTCATGTCAGAAATAGAAAATATGAAGGGAAGTATACATATGAAAAACAGTGAAATTAGTGAAAGTAAAGTGAAAACCTACAGTAAAATTGTTCAAGAGAATATTCTAATTGTCAAAACAAAGGTTGAACAAGAAAGTGAAGTAACTAAACAACTTGTCAAAGAGAAAATTAATATTAAAAATCTAGTAGTTGGAATAACAAAAAATTAAAAACGGAGCCAAAGGTGCAATAATATTAGGTTTTGAAATGATAATGAAATAAAAAGAACTGAAAGAAACACTGCATGAAGAACTGAGGGAGGAGTTTACCATCAAAGAACCAAAGAAAAGAAAACCAAAAATAAAAATAATGAATGTTAATCAGGAAAAATTATTTTGCCTACCTTTCAGAAAATATTTATTTGTACTACTTCTGTGCCAATCACTATAAATCCATATTTAATACTATGTCAGAATAATAAGCAGTTTCAGTCACCCTGTGACTTTTCCCTAACTCGTGTGGTGTTCTCCCACACAAAAATATCTGTATCACAACAGCTTTACTCAAAATGCAGTGTGATTCCCATCCACTTGGGGATAATCACCAAATCTCCTTCCATCTTATCACGTGGTCTTACAACTGCCACCCACTTTTCCTGTCAACTAACAAAATACATAGCTCAACATGGCCTTCAGCCTCACCTAGACAATTCTTAAAATAAAACCCAACACTTCCATTGTATGGCGCAGTTAATACAGTATAAAAGTCATCCATTACCCCTTAGCACTTCTAGATGAATAAAACATGATAAGAATTTGGCTGACATATGACCTACTCAAAATAAATTCACCCATTACACATAATTCCAAAATAACATAAACTTATATGGCTGAACTGCCCCCTAACACCATCCCTCAAACAAAATAATCATAACTGCCACTAAAATTTCCTTCCTGAGATATTTTATTTAGAATTTCAAAATACTACTAAAACATGAGTAGAAATCATTTATTGAATAATACTGCTAATTATCCAACAATAAATAAATCAATAACACAGCTTGATAGCCCCATACCATATTTAATTAACCAGCACTACAATTAATCCAAATAACACATAATGTCCATAACCTCACAAAGGTTCTTATTCATTCAACCGAGAACGGAGAACCTCACACTCTTGTTAAAATTATAATATCGTCGAAATTACTACTTAACCCTGATTTTGGACTAAAACAAATGAGTCGAGGCTCAGAAGATAAAGGTGAATGAGACATTGCTTGGAATAGTTGAGACTGAGCTCAGAAATCTTGAGTCAAAGCTTGAAGGATCAATAAAATGCAGTATTTTGGACTCAAACTATCATGAACATAGTGTCCGACTGCATATCAAAAACACCAAAAATTTCGAGGACAATTTTCAGAAAATGCTAAAGGAGATAGTTTTGAAGACATAGAACACTGAAAGTATAAATAAGTGTCCTATTAGCTCGGGGTTCCCATGGTTGCAAATCATTAAATTATCACAGACCGATAACTCCTAGGAGATTGGATCTCATCCATACTGTCTATTCCCTTTGTTTGAAATAGGGCACTAAATTAAACGTTCTAATAGGTCCTCCTTTTTCATCTTGAATGTCATAGTAATTACTTCCCCCTTTCTTAATAACTATATACAGACCCTGATATATTGGCAATAATTTTGCCTTGATTTTTATCTGAACTTGGTACTCTCAAACACTTTACAGGTCCCCCGCCTCAAAATCTATTGTTCTATACTTTTGATTCTCTCTCCTTCTTTCTCCTCCTTTTTTGAAATTTTATTTTACCTTCATCTTCATTATATTATAGTCCCAATCTATATCACCAATAGGATAGTCCATTAACTGTTCATTAGGTACCCATATCTGTGCCCCTTTTTGAATTTCTTCGCTGTGCTATATCTCTGATTAATGTAATTTTCAACTAATTTCAAATATCTTCCCCACTTCTGATGCTTATTTATACATAACATCCTTAACATGACTAATTGTCCTCATATATATCTCTGATGGATTACTCTGTGGATGCCTAATTGAAGTGATCCCTACTTTTATACTCATTCCCTTTAGTTCCTGTTTCCACCAATGGTTATCAAACTGTTTCCCATGGTCTGAAATTATTCTACTTGGTTTATTTTCTTCCTTGCAGTATGTCTTTACAGCCTTTAAACACGTGACCATATTTACTACCTTTAAACCAAGCCTGACGAACATTGAAAATGCATCCAGAATAACCAAAATAAAACAGAACCCATAGTAACCTTTTGTTAGAGGCCCCAATATATCCAAATAAACCAATTCTCCTTTACTTTCAGGTACCACTGTTATAAACCTTCCTTCAAAAGTGATGTTCCTATGCTTGCTCATTTGGCATAAATGGCAATATCTTATGTAGTCCTTTGTGTTTCCACTCATCCCTCTCCAGTGTACAGTATTTCTTAACATTTCAATCGTTTTTGTAAACCCCGGATGTCCCTGCTGGTCATTGAAGATTTTTCATACTATTACCTTTGGAAATTCCTATATCCATATATATATTCCTATATCCACCCTTTTCTTGTTCTATTTTGTATCTACAGTCCTCTCCTACAACAGCATTTAATTGTTCCTCCCCCATGGGATTATCCATATTTCGATTTTCAATTATTTTTTTCTGCATGTACTCCTCCATAGTTCCCTCACGCCTATTACACTTCCCGTCAATCAAATTCTTCATCGCTTATAATTGTTTCCTTCTATTCCTACCTCCCCTATTCTTCCTTCCCTCTACATCCTGTTCCTTTTCTAGCCTCCTTTCCCTTTCCATTCTGTTCCTTCCTTCCTTCTCCTTTCCATCCTTCCTACCTTTCCATTTCTATCCTTCCTTATCCTCTCTCCCCTCTCCTTCCTTCCTATCCCACCTTCCGATCCCTTCCCTCCAATCCTTTCCTACCTCTTTCCTCCCTGAACCTTTTCCTAATTCCTGTTTACATACCTTCTCATCCTCACGTCCTTTTCCTCCTGCTTGGTTTCCACCTACCTCCCTTTCCCTCCTCCTTTCCCCTTCTCTTCCTCTTCCGACCTCTTTCCTAACCCTGTCTTTTCCCCTCTTTCGCTCCTATCTTCCCTTTCCTTCCATGTTTCCTCCTTTCCCTCCCTGTTCCTCCTTCCTACCTTCCGTCTACCTCCTTATTTACCTTCCTTTTCTGGGCTCCTCTCCTGTTCGGTTATCCCTTCCTTCTTCCTGTATCTACATCCTCCATATTTCACGTCCTACCACATCCTCCTACCCTCCTCCTATACCCTCCTACCATTCCTTTTCCTCCTCTAAAGTTTCCCCCCATTCTTCCTCCTCCTTCCTATTGTTCCTTCTCCTCTTCCTTCCACGTCCATTCCCTTTACTTCCCATCCTGTTCCATCACTCCTGTTCCTCCTACCTTTCCTCTCCTCCTCCTCTAACCCTCCTCTCTCTTTCCCTCCTGCCTCCTGTCCTCTTCTACTTCCTCTCCTCCTCTCTTCCTACTTAATGCTCACCGTCCTTCCCTTCCTCCACATCCTTTCCTTCACTTCCATTTCCTCATTCCTATCCTCCTTTATAGCTCTCCTTCCTTCCTTTCCTCTTTTCCTCCTCCCTTTTCCCCTACCTCTCCTTCCTCTCTCTCTCTACTCCTGGCTACTCCTCTCTTTCCGTTCCTCGATCCCTCCTTTCCTCCTCCTTTCTTCCTCTTTCCTATCCTAACTTCCTTTCGCTGTTCTCTCTTTCCCCTCCTCGTAACTAATCCTGGTTCCTGTCCTTCCTTCCTCCTTCTCCTTATCCTAATCCCGTACCTTCCTTTTCCCATTTCCTAACCTCCTTCCTCCTTTCCTTTCCTCCTTCCTTTAACCTTTCCTAATCCTTCCTTACTTCCTAAACCCTATAACCTATTCCTTCTATACCTTCCTTCCTATTTCCTCTCCTTCTTCCCC
Source organism: Eucriotettix oculatus (assembly GCA_034510155.1). Lineage (NCBI taxonomy): Eukaryota > Metazoa > Arthropoda > Insecta > Orthoptera > Tetrigidae > Eucriotettix > Eucriotettix oculatus. Next base: position 511,616 of record JAEMUL010000008.1, read on the forward strand.
ATTGCCTTTCCTATCATCTAACACTTTCCTCATCCTAACCTCTTCTCTTCTTTCCTCCTCCTTCCTCCATTCTCCTTTACCTATTCCTTGTCCTTCCTACTATCCATTTTTTTCCTTACTTTACATCCTACTGTCCTTCTTTGTTTCCTTCCTGTCCATTCTGGACTGCTTCTTCTTCATCCTCCTTCCTTCCTTCTCTCCTTTCCTACCTTCCTTTCCTCCCTCCTCCTCCTCTTCCTGTCCTACCTCCTTAGTGCCCCCCCCCCTCATAACTACCTCTCCTTTCCTTTCCTTTACTCCTCCTCTTTTCCTATCCCCTTTCCTCTCAAGCTCCTAACTTTTTCCTATTTCCTATTCCTATCCTCCTCCTGCCATCTAATCCTAACCTCTTTTCCTGTTACCTTTCCTCCTGCCTTCCTTCTATTCCATCAATTTTTCCTTCCTCTCACTTATGTTTCCATCTCCTCCTCTTCCTGTTCCTCTCCTTACTCCATTCCTCCTTTATTTCCTCATTCCTTTCCTCCTTCTCCTCATCCTCCTCCTCCTCTGATCCACTCCTTCCCCCTTCCGTTCCTCCTCTCCTTGACATTGGAGACTCTCATTCCTTCTCTCTCTTTTTTCCTCTCTTGCTGCCTATCACTTTCCTAAATTTCTCTCCTGTTCCTTCCCTCCTTCCTATTCCTCCTTCCATTCCTGGAACCTCCAATTTTCCTTTCCTATTACCAGGCCTTATCCTTGCCTATTCCTTTGCTCTTCCTGTTCCTCATGCACATCCCTTCCTCCTCCTATTCCTTCCATGGCTCCTCCCCTTTTCTTGCTCTTTTCCTACCCTCCTCCTCCTTTTCCATCCTCGCTCCTCTTCCTCTTCCTTCTTCCCTTCTCTACCTAACCTTCCAAACATTCCACTCCTTTCCTTCTTCTTCTCTCCATTGTCTTTCCTCTCCCTCCTTTCCGATTTTACCGTTTCCTTTCCCTTCCACCACTCTCTCTCTTATCCTCCCATGTTCCTCCTTTGCCTCCTCCCATCCTTTTCCTCTTAGAACCCTTCTTCCTCCTTTCCTTCTTTCCCTCCTCCTGATCCTCTTTCCTTTCCCTCCTCCTCTCTTCACTCTTCCTCTTGGTTCCTTTTCCCGTCCAGTCCTTTCCTTACTTCGCAACTTTCCTCTTTCCTATGCCATTGTTTCCATCTACCTACTACTTCTTTTCACTCTCCCTCTTCCTCCTTCCTTCCTTCCTTCCTTTTCACCTTTCCCTTTCCTTTCCCTTCTCTATAATCGTTTCTCTAACTCACCCTCTACTTTCCTGTAAACTCACCAATTCCTGCCTGTTCCTTTCCTCCTAAAAATGTTCCTCCTTCCTTCCGATTTCTTTCCTTCCTCCTTCCTCCTCCTACCTTGCCTTCCTATCCTCTATTCTCTTATTCCTTCCTGTTCCTTTCCTCTGTCCTAACCTCCTTCCTTCCTCCTTTTCCTTACTACCTACCATCTATCCTTTACTCCTCCCTATGGGATTATCCATATTTCGATTTTCAATTATTTTTTTCTGCATGTACTCCTCCATAGTTCCCTCACGCCTATTACACTTCCCGTCAATCAAATTCTTCATCGCTTGCGCCTGAATGCTCGTTCCCCATTACCTTTTTAAGAAAGCGATGAAGAATTTGATTGACGGGAAATTTAATAGGCGTAAGGGAACTATGGAGGAGTACATGCAGAAAAAAATAATTGAAAATCGAAATATGGATAATCCCATGGGGGAGGAAAAATTAATGGAAGTTATAAGAGGACATTTTCCGAAAGAGATAAAAATGCTTCTTTGAAGACAAGTGAAGAAGTCATGGCATTCCTCAGGGAAGCAGAAAGCGTTCTAGAAGATTCCCAATTAGGAAATTTTCATCCCGTTGAAAGGGAAAATCGTTTGAAAAATAGGAATGCAAACAGAAATAGTGGCGCGTGGAATAGATATGTAAATAGTCGAGATAACCACCAGAGACAAAATAATACGGAAAATCTGGAGACGGGAGTAAGGAAGATTTATAACGTCACCAATATGATTCCGTATACTAAGAGAGAGGATTGGTAAACACGAAATATATGGGTCAAGGGTGCAAACTCAAGAGCGAGTAGGTATAAACAAACGGCACGCGCCGACAACAGGGGTGTACATTTCAGTAAACACCAAAACTGTCACGGAAGATAAAAAAAATTTAAGTAAATTCATTTATAAACTACTTAGATAGAGACTTATTATAAAAAAAGTGTAAACAAAATGGCATAAAAATGTATTCATTGATATGTGTTCAAAAATTATTTTGTGTTTATTAATTTGCGCAATTATAATGATATATATAAATCATTATTGTGGGCAGTATTATTATTATTGAAAGAGTGTATGTAAAATATAGATTTATATTTCCCATAGCTTATATCAGCCCCCAGGATGAAAGTTGAATGAATGAGGGAGAGTATGTTATTGTTTTACGAAAATGGAATCAGAAATGCCGTTGCGTTGTACGAACTGAAAAAAAAAGTGAACAAATTGTGATTTAGGACAGCTGATATCTCAAATAAGAGGACTTTTAAAACAAAATAATTTTTTCAAAACAGGGGGAATATGTGGTGATTCATGACCCTTACATTCATCGGGTAAAGCAAAAATAATTTAGTTTTTGTTATTTGCGTACACAGGACGGAAAACGAGAATGTTTTGGTGATGCCGAGTAGGCAACATTATTGATTGCCTGGAGTGGATTGTAGTGGAAACACGATCCGGGGTTGTGGAATTGACGTAGAAGGTGGATCTATTGAGTTTTAAATGGAATAGTGTGGGGAAAGAAGGAGGCGAGGGGGAGTCACTTAATGTAACAGTGGATGATCTGGGAGTAGACGTAGATGAAGAAGAAAGTAGAGAATTTAGTGAAAATTATTCGTGCAACAGGGTAGTAAACGAGGAGGAGGAATTGATAGGAAGAATTGAGGATATAACTAAAGATATAAAAGGAAGTAGTGATGAGGAAAGAAAGGATGTTTACGCTATGCTATTGAGAAATAGAAGCGTTTGTAGTGAAAACCCGGAGAATTGAAAGGCTATACCCATACTATAGACACTGTAGATCAGAGGTCATATCTGACTTCGTTTTCAATGACAGAAGCCGTCGCGAATGGCCTTAAAGAAATGATTAAATCCGGTCTTATTGAGACAGGATCACGTCCATATAATAATTCCCTAGTAATTGTAAAGAAAAAGGACGCAAAATTAAGAATATGTTTATACGCTGGTTTATTGAATAAAGTTTTAACGAATGTAACCGAAAGCCGATTAGACTCGATGAGGCCTTATAGAAATTTTACAAAAAGAAATGGTTTACAAGTGCAGACCTCGCAAAACGTTTCCATGAAATTGTTTGGATTATAAATCGCGAAAGCTTACTGCATTTCCCGTAGATGGAAAAACATACGTTTTCAAGAAGTTGCCATTTGGACTGAAAATTAGCTGCCACGTGTTTGTGCAACAGCTTGATTTAGCACTCACCGGCGAGAATCGGGAATATACTACAATTTACGTAGATGATACAGTGGTGGGAAGTGAATCATTTGGGGAACATCTACAACAATTAGATAAGTTATTCAGTCAGTTAAGGAAAAAGGGCCTTACTATTAATATTAACAAGACCCAATTCGCAAAGGCAGAGATTTCATTCCTAGGTAACCTTGTATCAGAGAGAGGAGTAGAACCGCTTCCTGAAAGAATCAATAAAATAAAAGATCAATTATTAAAAAAGGGGGTTAAAGTTAAGTGGGAAGGAAAGCATGAAGCCGCGCTAGACAGGATTAAAGATTCTCTTTTCAAGGTCATTGTTTTAGCTCATCCAATGGAAGGACGCGAGTTTAGAAGGTATCGCAGCCATTTTGAGCCAAGTAGACATCGAGGGTGAAGAGAGCATTATTTCATTAGCTAGCCACGGATTGAAGAGTAACGAAACTACTTACACAATATCCGAGTTGGAACTCCTAGCAATTGTGTTTGCAACTCAGAAATTTAGGACTTACATATTTGGGAGAAAAGTAAGGTTGTACACCGACCATGAAGCGTTGATTTTTATGAAAGATTGTAGACATGTAAACGCTATACTACGAAGATGAGCGATTGCACTTGATGAATACGATCTTGAAATAAAACACATAAAAGGAACCGAGAATAGTGCGGTAGACTTTCTAAGTCGTTATAATTGTCCGAGCAGGGTGAAACGAGTAATGAATAAGGATACAGACGCATTACAGGTAGGCAAATGTCCCGCGTATAAGAATTTGAGACGAGATCTCATTCGGTTGCAAAACGACGAGGACTTGGAGATTGTGAGGGGAAATTTTGAAACTGGAGAGAAAGAAATAGCAGTCGGTACGGGTGCTAGAGGGGACCGAATCACGGAATACCGAAAGGAAGAGGGCGTCATATTTAAAAGGGAGCTAGGCGGTAGAAACAAGTGGCTTATGTATATCCCGAAGGCGGGTATCAAAAGAGCTTTGTATTTATCGCATGACTTGTTAGGACATATGGGTACAAGTAAAGTAGTAAGAATTACAAAGGACCAAATGTATTGGTGAGGAATGTCCAAAGACATCAAGAATTACGTTAAAAGCTGTCATGAATGCCAGATCTGTAAATTTAGGAATAATTATTACGAAGGAGCCTGGCAGGCTATAATTCCTGAAGAAGTAGGAGAATTGGTGATGCTAGATTTACTAGGGCAACTGCCGACTGGAAAATATGGATATAACTACATTTTAGCTGTAGTTGATGCCTTATCAAAGTTTGTTAAGTTGTACGGTTTGAGGAGGGCAACGACGCAAGCTTGTTTGAAAAAGGTTATAGATTATTGGATCCCTTTATGTGTAAGTCCTGCTAGGGTCTTATCCGATCATGGGACTCAATTCTATGATGATAAATGGAAAAAGAGTCTAGGAAATCTGGGTAGGCAATATACAGTGCGATACGCCATCCCCAAACTAATATAACAGAGGGGTACATTGGGAACGTTAGATCGCTGTTAAGAATTTTGTACCACAAACATCAGCGGGGGTGGGCTGAGTATTTGTCGCACATCGAGGAACAATTTAATTCCCACTAAAACTCTACTACAGAGGAAATTACAACCGAAGTTCAGTTTAGCAAAAGGATGCAATGGCCAATGGAAACATTAATAACCTTTCCTGAGGAGATAAACACGGAAGTAATATGGGAGGACATTGCTCGGATAAGAGAAAAGATACGCATAAAAGCTGCAAAAAGAAAGTTATGAGTTTCAAGGAGAAGGAGTGGGTTTTAATAGAAATAATCGGTATTCGGAAGGCGATAAAAAGATTGCAAAAAAATTATTGCCTATATATGACCTTACGAGGTAGTAGGAAGAATAGGACCAAACACATACGAGGTAAAAAGAGTGGAGAATGGTAGGAGGACGCAAAATTTTAATTTAACGAGTATGGTAAAATATTTTAAAAGAGAATAAAAAAGATGGCAAATATAAAGTGTTACATTTTGTAATAACTCTATGTGGGCATAAATATGTTGCTACAAACCAACCTGAAAATAGCATACCTAAGAATATCCTTCCCATGTCCGGAATGTATGTAAGTAGGTTCTTAAATGTTCAATGAGTGGAAAGTATGTGCAAATTATAATGATTGATTAAAATCTGTAAACGGGTTGTAGGTGTGTAATCACGGATGGGACGCAGGTGGACGAAGTTACGAGGTTGTACTGCAACGGTGGATTGTGTGTGTGTGTAAGTGTAAATGTGTTAAAACTTGTGGTTAATGTGCAAGTTTCTACAGGGTGTTAAACAGATAATCGGACAAAATGAATGATAATATGGACAAATAATGTTTCCAATAAAGAAAATATAAACATTTCTAGAGTTCTGTTAATTTTTAATGTGGACATTTTCCTATTCTGATATTTTCATAATTTTAGTGTGAACATTTATGGTATTCTTGTAATTCGTAGTGTTATGTAATCATTTTAATATTCTGATATTACCATAATTTTAATGTAAGAATTTTACATTTTTAGCTATCTTATATTTTCATGATTTCTACGTAAAATTTTTACTATTCTGATATATTCGGGATTTTAATGTAAACATTTTCAGTATTCAGAAAACTTCATCATTTTAGTGAGAACATTTTTAAGAGGCAGACAAAGATGACTAATGCTTTTATGAAAAATTTCAGTCATTTGCTTAGCGAATAAAATTTTTGATGTAAACAGGGAGGAATAAATGTAATGATCGCTAATGTAAGAAACGAAATTACATCAGTATTGTGTGTTAAAATCAATCAAGATGATCGCGTTATTTTGTGTATAATATTTTTTGAAGTTCGTTTGGGTACAAAGGGTTGCGATTTCCACACTGACCGCCTGGACGTTTCTGAAAAGGGTAGATTTATGCGGGATGAGACCATTCGGCGCGAAACTCGCATAACATTATTAGACATATAATTTAATGATTGTCAAAATTTTTAAATATATTCCTAAACACTTAATTAGTTGCAATACCCGAGAGTTGTAAAACATTAATAGTAAAACAAGCTATAAGTATGAATTCCACAAATATGGACGAAACGTCGTAGGTTTATTTAAATAAATATTAGGCTACGTTTTTATGACAAATTATTTGGACTTTTCATTAATATTTGAAGATACCAAATTATTTATTCATTTAACAATCAGTAACAATAACTCATGAGACTTTTGTGTTCAGAATAAAAATCGAAATATTTATCCATCAGTGAAACGTAAATTATATAAAAGTAGCGATTTAAATTTATTTAAATTACTTGTATTTTTTAATAATAATAATAATAGCCAAGGGTCTGTAGAGGCTAGCGACAGCAAGAAGCACTACGAGACGAGATATAAGCGGAGAAGCATCGCTCATCAACATCCATCGACATCAACAGGACTCGTACGTCGAATTGACAACGTCCTTACGAGGTCGCCATCAGCAGATGTAATATCGCAGCCGACCATCTCCTACTTCAATTAATACCACGGGGTCCAGGACGGGACCAGTTATGCAGCTAAAACCAGCATAATACGGAAACAATGGTAATTACCCATTATTTTCGTAAATAATTAAACTCACGGGCAACCTGAGATTCCGTGACTTGATTTTGTTAGTATGGAGCTAGTAACTGTAAATATGTATATTTGTTATTATTAGTATTAGTAAATACTTGTAAATAACATTCAATTTGTTTCTTTCAAAATAAAACCCTTAAAAATAAAAAATTAAATTTTAAAACCCTCATTAATATAGTTAAAATATAAATAATAATAATAACCCCCACCCCTCATCACGATATATATATATGTATATATCGAGAGAGAGAGAGAGAGAGAGAGAGAGAGAGAGAGAGAGAGAGAGAGAGAGAATGTTTTAGAATGGAGAATGAGATATTTGCTCGATTGATCTTTATTAGCCTATAGGTTATTTTTTTACAAATGTATCACAATATTTACATTTTTAAAACAAATATAAATAAGCAGTTACCAATGATATTAATTATATTAAAAGTACTTTTATCTCTTAATTTATTATTAACATATTTTAAGAATTATGGAATATAAGAAAGTGAAGTATTTCATTTATATCACAATTAACTAACTTTTTACACTTATATGGTTTAGTTAAATAATCTATTCACACTATTTGTATTGGCTTAATATTTTCAATGATATGGTTCTTCAATTTTCTTTTGAATGTCTGTATATTCTTGCACTCTTTGATATTTTATTGTACGTAATTGTCACGTTTAAGGAAAATCTTGAGATATAATAACACACAGACCTAGAGGTTATAGACGTTTATTTAACGACGAGGTACTGTGCAAAGGCTCGTACTGCGAAAAGACTGACTCCGATTCGGAATCTATTACAATTTATACATACATGTAATATTCTAGAAACAGAATATTCTTGAACGTGAAAATACTATAAGTAAAAGGTAAACAAAGTAAGTAAAGCAAACAAAAAAAAATGTTTGCATCGAGTGGGGCTCGAACTCGAGTCCACATTACTGCAGTCCAGATAGATACACCTCAGCCACGACTGGAGGTTTAGCAACGGGACATTGCTCCCTCCTTTGTCACAACAGCGTCGCGCTGTTAGTTCCGTGCTGCCCTGAGTCCCGTAGATCTCGTCGTTGGCCCGATGTAAGGTTTTCGGCTGGCAGTCGTCATTACTAAATCCTCGTCTCCGTATAATTACGCGTCGTCGTTGGGTCGCGTTTCGTCCTCAACCTCCTCTTGAGTGTCGGGTTTGTGATGCGGCTTCATCCTCAGTACGTAGGCGGTGTCACAGTTCTTTATTTCGACTTGAATTGGAATCGTAATTCTCGACCTCATAGCTGACGTCAGATAATCGTCGTAGCACACGGTACGGACTAAAGCACCGTTTGTGGAGCTTTTCCGAGACGTCAACTTTGCGAATAGGAGTAAAGATCCAGACTAGATCCCCTGGCTGGTATAAAACTGGACGATGTCCTGCGTGTGTAGTTGTCGGTCCTTTTCTTGAGTTTTTTTTGTGAGGGCAGGTGAAAACCTTCTAAAGACACTATCTCAGGGTCCGCACTGGATAGTAGTGTGGGATTCTACCCACTAAAAACACCTCCCTTTCCAACGATGACTGTGTGTATCTTCCTGTGGGACCGTCGTTAGACATTACTTCACAGGAAGCAGTCGTAGCGTCGAGCTCTCTCTGTCTCCTTTAAACATTATTATTTCTCTCTTTTTCGTAATTTCTTAATCTTTGAATTACTGTAGAGGCATATGCGCTTACTTTATTCCAGGTATTAGGTGAAAGCAGCATATTGGGTACCAAATTATCTGGTGTTATTGAAGTTCCAATATCGTTTTCTAATGCTCGTCTCTCATATGAAAATCTCGAACAATTGAAAAACCCGTGTTCTGGTGTCTCATTAACTCCACATTTAGGGCATGCAGGTGAATTATCTACGGCAAACCTGTAGAAGTATGCGCTGAAGCAGCCGTGACCGGTCAAGAGTTGAGTAAGATAATAATTCACTTCTCCGTGTTTCCGATCAATCCAGTCTTTAATTGATCTTATTAACCTATGGGTCCATCGGCCTTTATTGGACTCATCCCAACGGCGTTGCCATTCTTCATATGTTTTGAGCCTCTCAACTCTGTTGCCTTCCAGACCTCTGTTTGTTTGTAGTCTGCGGCACTCATCGCCCAGAATGTCTACCGGCGGCATTTCTGCCACCACACAGGCTACATCGTCCGATACTGTCCTTTTCTTGAACTTGGAGCGTACGTATGCGGGCTAGTTGTCGGGATTCTTAGGCCCTCGTCAGTAATTCACCAATACAAGGATCATTCGAATCGTCGGGATTGAAAGATAATATCGTGTCCATTGTCGTTTCTGCCTCGTGACAGTGGCCCAGGAAAAATGGCGTGAATCCCGTTGTTTCTTGCTTGGCGGTGTTGTAGGCGAACGTCACAAATGGATGTACCGCGTCCCAGTTCTTCTGATCGACGTCGGTGTACATGGACATGTCGGCTAATGTTTTTTTAACCTCTCGATAAACCCGTTCGTTTGAGGACGGTAAGCAGTCGTCATTCTGTACGTTATTTCACACAGTATTTATCTCATGTATTAGTCTAGACTGAAATACCGTTCCCGATCTGTGATTATAGTTCTTGGAGCTCCATGCCTAAGTATTATTTTTCAACGATGAAGGTGGCGACCTCTAAAGCTTCCGCCGATGCTACAGCTTTTGTGACGGTAAACCGTGTTAAGTAATTGGTGCAGACAATCCACTTGTTTTCCCGGGATGATGTTGGAAACCTTCGAGCAGGCAAACCTTCCGATGCGTTGAATTGTGCGTCGGCCGAAGGTAACGGCAGTAGTCGCTCAGGTGGTTGTTGGGGAGTCGTCTTTCTTCTCTGACACTCTCTGCAGTGGCTTACATAGTATCTAATGTCCTTAACTTGTCACGGCCAGTGGAAACGCTTATGGGTTCTATCATAGGTCTTGGCGACTCCTAGATGCCTGGTGGGTGCGTTGTGGAACTGACGCAGAATTTATAGACGCAGTTACTTGTAGATGACTAGCAACCATCTTCTTCCCAATGAGTCGTAATTTTTCTTGTGTAATACATTATTAATTATTTAGAAGTCCCCTTTCACATCCTGGGAAGAGTTCAAAGCTCGTATAATCTGATTCAGCTTTGGGCGCTTTCTCTGTTCCACAGGAATACCTGTCAAAGTGTTAAGAAAATTCAGGAACTCAATCTTTGATTCGTCGTCGTTGACAGGGTTTCGGGAGAGACAGTCTGCTTCCTGATGTTTTTGTCCACTCTTGTACTTTATCGTGATGTCATATTCATGAAGTCGTAGAGCCCACTTGGCGAGCCGTCTAGAGGGATCCTTGAGCCCGGTCAGCCAGCAGAGGAAATGGTGGTCCGTTACCACCGCGAATGGTTCGCCAAGTAGAAACGGCCGGAATTTATTTACGGCCCAAACAACAGCAAGGCATTCTGTCTCTCTCATCGAATAATTCCTCTCTGTCTTGCTAAGTGTTCTGGAAGCGTACGCTATGACTTTTGCCTTGCTACCGACTATCCGTACGAATACAGCTCTAAGTCCGTGGCCACTGGAGTCAGTATACAATTCCGTCGAGGCATTGTTGTCGAAAAACCCTAGAACGGGGTGGGAAACAAGGGTTCGTCGCAGCGTGTCGAAAGACTCTTGTTGTTCGATGTTCCAGATGAATTTGGAATCCCCTTGCAACAACAGCTTGTGTAATTGCCGTACTTTCTCACTTAAGTGTCGGACAAAACTCCTATGATAAGATCAGATTCAAAGACAACTCTTCAGAACGTGACATACTCCTTCTCGGCGAGACTAGATGGACGAGTTTCTTTATTTCCATGGCACCTAATAGACACTTCTTTGTGTTCAGCCTCAACCATGCTGTATTCAGACACTCAAGAACTGTTCGCAGTCAATGCAGATGGTCGCTGAACGTTTCCGACGAAACTATGATGTCGTCCAAATAGCAGAGGCACATCGTCCATTTCAAGTGGTGCGCAAGTTGTTCACCATTCGTTCGATAGTTGCCGGTACCTTACACAACCTAAACGGCATAACTTTGAATTCGTAGAGTCCATCTGGTGTAATGAAAGCGTTTTTCTCTCGATCGGCAGCATCCACTTCTATCTGCCAGTATTCTGAGTGCAAGTCCATGACGGAGAAAACATTTGCTTCCTTGAGACAATCTAGTGTATAATCGATTCTTGGTAGTAGATAAGAGTTTTGTTTTTCATGATCTTGTTAAGTCTTCTATGATCAACGCAGAATCATCAGGTTCAATTTTTTTGTGACAAGTACGACGGGAAATGACCACGGGCTCTGTGCAGGATGGAAAATCCTCGGCCGTGCAACTTAACTACTTCTTGAATAGTGTCGTTCTGCTGGTGATATTCGGTACGTCCTTTGACTGATTTATATATGGCTTCCTGTGTTAAATTTATGTTTCACCTTCACAGAAGTTGATTCGCTCCTGATTACTGTGTCGAAGCACGTAGAATATTTCTGAAGCAGCTCAAGAAATTTTGTCTGCTAATCCAAGGTTAGCTCCGATGCTAGTTGCTTATGAAACTCGAATCCGTTGTATCTAACGACGTGTTCAGGACGGCCAATGTGGAAACACACAGGTCTGCTATTCTGTGTCCTCCAAACGTCTGTCTTCCTAGCGACGTAAGTTGGTTCTTCCCGGGAAACGACTTTTGCGTAGAGAGACTTCCGCTTCGCCACGACTTTTCGCCAGGAGGACGTCGGTGTGGAAATTGGAGCCAGGACACTTTCCACTTCCTCCCTGATGGCTTCTTGGATGGTTTCTGGCTCTGCTGCGTCGTTGCGTAGGGATAGTGGATGTTGAATTTCCTTCCTCACTATTTGGCGAACGAGAGACGACAGATCATTCGCCTCACTTAATAAGGCAATCGGCACAACGTTTGGAAGCGTCTCAAATTTGCGGCAAACTCGTTGATAGCGCTTTAGGCATTTTCTTGGGTCTTGCCCGGCGTCACCTGTGAAGATGGCAGGGTTCCTTATCTGCTGCTGGACAGCAGTATACTTCGGTGCGCTTCATCCTGACGTTCCATCTCGCAGTTTGTCGGTTTTGAACATGGTGCAAATTCTGGACTCAAACCTTGGATCCTTCGGCTTTGTCTAGGTCTAATAGGGGCCACAGTGTGTTAATGTTTGATGTATACCTGGCGCCTCCACCAGAAATGTCACGTTTCTATAGGATCGTAAGATATAATAACACACACACCTGGAGGTTAAAATTTTTTATTTTACGACGAAGTGCTGTACAAGGGATTGTACTGTGAGAAAAAAGACTCCGATTTGGAATCCAGTACTTTCATGGAATTTTCAAGAAGCAGAACATTCTCGAAAAAGAAAATACTAGAAATGAAAGGCAAACAAAGTAAATATTGTATATACTGAATTAGTTATTGTGCCAACCAACAATCATTACGATAAAGGTTTTTATATGAATAATAAGAAATAAATAAAGTAAACAAATAAAAGCGTTTGCGTCGAGTGGGACTCGAACAATAAGTACATTTCTGCAACCCAGCTTGATACCTCTCTGCCATGACTGCAAATTACAGTAGTTTCCCTGCCAGAGGGCAGGCACTGCACAAGGGTGAGGGGTCGAACCATACAACCAGTACAGTTTTGAGTGCGCATTATGTTTTGTTAGTTTAAAGTGTATATTAATTGTCAACAATATATAAATAAGTAATAAATCACAATTTCATGCTACATACGGAAGTCTCATTTATTCCACGTGGAAATATAGTCCAAATACAAATAAGCAACAAGGATTATTGACAACTATTTCAAGGCCCAACAGCAAGAACCTGATTTAGGAGTTTTCATAGCCGGAATATTAATAAAAATTAAAATTCAAGAGATTGTAAAACAAATTATCATTTTTTAATAGTATGTTACGGTTAATTTTAATTAAATATTGTAAACTTCTTCATTAATTAAAATCTATAGTTGGCATTTATGAACATCCTATCATTATCTACAAGAACTTAAACACTCATTTCATTTTGCTAATTTCAGAAACAGCTTTCCGATGAAAATTCAATAATTGGTGCAATTTAATGTCAATTAAATATTAATTTTTTATATTTAACATTTGTTTCTTGCGTAAAATTGGATCCTCAAAAGTGGGGCAATCTAAAATATAATATTTGATTAAAAATACATCTGTTAACCCTGTGGTGTTCGTTGGTTACACCATCAAAAATATTGTTGTACAATCAAACGAACAATAATAATAATGTATTTAATTTGAATAGAAATATAACTCAAATTAAGTTATAGTGGAAAACATATAAATTTACGATATAAATTTAATCATTAGCTCGGTCGGTAAAAGCAAAAATTATAATCTACGCAGCTTCTTAAATGGCTGCTCCCGGGAACGCGGGTGACGAACGATATAGTTGAAAATTAAATTCGCGAATCAGACGAGAATGGTTTGTATGGAAAAACCGAGGTAAATTGCCGTTACCGGATGTTAACGCCTGATGACGTCGTTCTTCGTTTTTGTTCGTATGCCGGTTGTTCCTTTGCTGGGTCACGTCTTCTTCATATTAAGATTCTCTAGTGCCTCTCCTTCAGATCAAATGTTGTCTTTTTATTTTCTGTACTCCCACCAAATGAATCTCTTTTCTCGAAACTAAATTTTATACATGTCGCCTTGTTCTGCTACTGCTTCGTCTCTCCCTAGCGTCTCTCTCCGGCAGCCTCTCTGCAACAAACTGTTCAATCTACTCTCTTCCAGGCCATCAACAATGTTGCAGACGGTGACGTTTTCCCGCCGACATTTCCCGCCTACTCGACCCCACCAAGCCATTCTCGTCTTCCGTCCTGTATACGTAAATAACAAAAACTAAATTATTTTTGCTTTACCCGACTGTAAGGGTCATGAATCACCACAACCCATTTAATGTATTACAACGTGCGGCAGTTTAAATAGTCAATTCATTTTAATAATTTGGTGTATAACAATATTTGTATACATAACTTTGTGGCCAAGTGATTATGACCACCTAGCAGCGTCACAGTGTTGCCGCTACGCAACGTTCCAAGAAAAATAAAAGCCAAACTTAGGGATTACTTACTTGAGTCAAACGACAAATTAGACGTGCTCAAAATTGGAATAAGAAAACGCTGTTAACTGTGTCCACGAGAAAAAGATCGAGATTCCAAACGACTTTGTTCTCCATGCTTAAAAAACGTTTGTAACCAACAATTAAAAAATGTGTGACACATGTTTCATTTAAAATGTAAACTAAAATAATACTATTATCTTCAGATTTAACGCTGTGTTACTTCGCCATTATTGTAATATTCAGTCTGCTTTGAGGCCTGAGACCCCACGCGACTACTTACGTCTGTGGCGCCACGCGAATACTTAAGAGCTACGAGATAAACGTGGACCAACATTGTATTGAGGGGGTGGTCATACCAATTTAGCCACTCAGTGGTTGAGAATTTCAGAAAAAATATAATTGTTAAACTAGGGGTGGTTTTAGACTAAAGTCGACATTGAGACAGAGGTGAGAAGATTTTTCACTAGTACAACACACATGTGTGTCGTGGAACACAAGAAAAAACTAGTTCCCGTAGAAAACCAAGGATAATTATGAACCAGATTGAGAAATGAGAGAAGAAAGCTCATGAAATGCTGGAGTGTTGTGTCAGTTTAAAGGGAGGATTAGCCAGAGGCGGATGCACTTCAACATTAGGAGCAGTCTTTGGGTGTAGTTCCCCGAGTAGTTGGAAATTGTGCCTGGATCTGAGAGATTGGCAATTGGCTTGGAGTTTATCTAGCGAGCAGTCGTCTATGAGATTAGATTAATGACGGATGTATATAAGAATTAGAGCAGTTGGTGTTTCAGTATTTGTCTTAGAGTGTTGAATGGTGAGTCTGATCAATGTCCTATACAATAATAACATGGTGCAATATCCTGGTATTGGTGCCCAGTGTGTATAATCTGGAAAGTTGACCTGTTGTACGCGAGTGAAGCCACACTGGTATAATTCTGACAAGTGTGGCTGAATAGGAGTTTATTCGCCTGCATTAGAGTACATTCCTTAACGTAAAGTGCTGTTTGGAGAAATTAAGTATACAGTGTATAACTTTTGTGCAAAACATGACCTATAAGTAATAGTGAAGGAGATGTGAAAGTGTGGTGTGGCAAGTTGTGGAGAATTTAATACTAAACTAAAAAGAAGAATTAACAGCTACCTAGCAACGTAATATTATTCATAATAAACTGTTAATAATGTCTATTATTAATTCCGTCATTTTTTATCTCATTACATTTTAATTGTATGTCCAGTTAATATTAATTAAAATGAGTATCCACAACGATGTTGAGGCCCAATAAATGTTCCCAGAGTTCAGAGTTTTAATACAGCTGGAGAAGTCACGAAATAATTGCTGTATGACAATTTTTATGTATCGTAATTCTATATTTTTTAAATTTTACTATTCGTTGTACAACTTCAATTAATCAAAACTTGTTCTTTTCATTTTTGAATATAATTTCAATAGTAAATAGATCTTGCAAAATCATTTAAATTTAGCTAATTTGAATGATTAACAATTATAATAAAGCTAACCTCCCTTATTCAGGTGGAATGTCTGAACGTGTGGTGTGAGTTTGTATCCCACACATACATACTTATATGAGAAACAATTTCCCTCTTAATAACTATTATTAATTTTGTATGTATGCATATAGAAAATAATAATTAAGAAGCGGGCTATGCTGCTTAACAGGTCTACGACAGAGCAAAAAATGATCGCAATAGCTTAATGTTAAATTAATATCCAATTGAATGATATCGATAGCCAGAACGAGAAACGCAAATTAGTACCACTAGAGGAGTACCAGGTCAGTATTTAGACCTGTAAAATTGGTACAGTGAAGAAGGGACGGACTCCGACCTGAAACCCAGGTCTGCCAAGGAAAAAAAAGACATGAACAATTGAAAACCAACACAAAGCCTCGGAGAAAGTCAACACATCCCACTAGGTAGAAGAAGGCGGGGAAAAGGGTAATATGAGAAGAAGCAGAGCAGATTTTAGGCTATTACATCATTAGATGACATTACGTACTGCCATTACAGGACATTCCATTCCATTAAATGATATTGCAGTACATTACATCAGTATGCCGAATATGAAGGAAATACGACTTTTAGTAAATTCAGTAAATTTGTTCATATTTAATTTAATAAAATTGTTTCCTTTTCTTTATTAACATTGAAATTTCTTCATTAATAATAAACATCTCCAAATCCACCACAAACGGCAAAACGTTCAGCCGTTCAAACACACTCAAAGGAAGGTAGGGTCAGATTTGGAAAATTCACATTTTCCTGCTGCCCTACAAGTCGACGCCTAGTATCAATTTAAAGTAAGTTAATTACTGGTTCAGGGAAATTTTCCCTTTAGACTCCTTTTATTGGACTACCTGTCCAATGATGCAGATCATCTGTCCAGATCTCTCTCGAAATCTCTCACAAAATCTGTCTTGCCATCTCTATCGGAATGTCTCACCAAATCTCTCCCGTCTCGAAAAACCTGTCGATCTAAAAATCTCTCTGCACGCATTTTTAAAATCTACTCCCCATTTCTTTAGAGTATATCACCAAGCTGGCAACAAAATTTATGGTTACACTTGAGGAAATACACCAGCCGATGCTGCCAAATCTCACCAAAATTGGGAAACTTCCCAGGTGCGACGTGATGTCTGAGTTTTATTGTCCCTGGCTCAAATACTGTCTCCTTCCTTTGATTCCACACCGCCAAAGTCCGAACAGATGAGTTTGGCCGTTACACTATTTTATTACAATGAGATGAGGAGAACGACTCTTGCTTTAACATTAAATTAATAAAATCCATTCTATTTGAATTATGTATTCATAAAAGTGGTTGAATGCAGACAGATCAATCAATTTTAGTTTAATAGTTAACTTCATTTGTATTACACAGATAAATTTATAAGCAACGACGAGAATTCCAAGATTTTGATTATATCAACACAAGTTTTGAGTGTATGTTTTTCTGATTGATTTATTGATTGGCGCAGAAAATTATATAAAATAATGAAACACAGGAAGGCTTAGAACTGCAACGCGATAGCGCTGCAAACAGCGGCAAGTCGGTTTCCCCCGCGATGTCGTGCCGAAGGCGAGCCGGAATGGGCAGGCGATCATCCAACTGTCTGATGAATCTGGCTGAAAACTTAGTCAGAACTGCGGTGTGAATTATATTTAGGAACCTCGCCGAAGTCACGAGACGAGGTGAAGACAGAGACAGCATCCCGCGTCAGTCAGTTTGTCGAGACCACACCACGACATCTTATGTACTTCGTCACTGCATGTAACAAATTTTATTAAGATAGCAATGTATAATATTAATAATATCATTACAGCGATAGTAAGACCGATTCTCTGCAGGAAATTAGTCAACCTAAAAATACGCTATGTATCTAAGTCCATCTATACGAAATGTAATAGTGAATAATTTATAACAGCGGAATATTTAAAAATAAATTTGGCACAATTTTCTAACTACAAATTATTCTTTCGTCGTACATATGGATATAGTTTGATGGAAGTCTCCTAAATGCAGCACCTCGAATGGTGTTTTTTAAATAACCACAAAGCATACAACAAGAAGACAATCGACTAGTAATATATTTACTAATTAAAAAAATTTAGACAGTAGCCTGATTTTTTAGCCTGTCACAGAATGGTTTACATGCTCAATGGGCATGCAACACCCGAGAAGCGGAGTTTTACGAGCTTTACGAAGGTGCAGGGTGTAGGAAACTGAATACAGCGCATGCGCTATTCTCATTCCAGAGATTCAGACTTATCAAACAGCCAGCTTGTTGCAAAAGTGAGATCGAGCGCGGTGCAAGGTGGTTTTAAGTATTAGATATCGAAGGAGGAATTACGACTGTTACCACACAATAATTACAAAGGTTCTTAAACTTACGAAACAAATCATTCTTCCTAATTAATTTATTCACTGAGGCACCAGCCACCACTGAACGAAAGTATTTTTCATTCTTACATATTTTAAGTAAAGAACAACGCGACACATCAGACAACACCGTGACAGGCAGACAAAGACGCGAAATAAAAGTACAATTTCATTCATTCAATAATTAAAGTTATTAATTTTAAATAACTTATATATTCAGTATACAAATAGGATTAATAAATTATGTATTTTTTATTATATATCATAATAGAAATTTATTTTTAAGAAAAACGAATACGGAGCAGAATTTAGACGACTTGTAACATACTGAGAAAATTAATCCCATTACCCTGAAGCCACGCAAGATTGCAGTATTGAATATTCTCAATGCCCCAAGGCACAGAATAGTTGCAGTTTGTTGAGCTTTACGGGTGGTGCGTATGCCTTTATATCTCATTCCAGATTTGCAGAGTCAGCTAGCTGTATTAGCGCGTGCAGAGAAAATATTTTCGACATAGATTAGAAAATTCACTTGGTCTAAATACAATTATTAAAAACGTTCGTAAAATAAATAAATAATTTATAGTCCAAATTTATTTATGTTCTGTAGCTTGCTTGCAATATACTCGAGTGTTTTGAGCATTCTGTCGGGGAAGACCCGTCATGAAGGCGGAGAAACCTACCTAGACTATTAGAAGGCCAGAATACAAGAAGTCATTGTTGGATGCCTAGCCTAAGTTATGAGCGGTCCATGTCAGCAGCAGTAATTTTAATGATTGGAAACACGAGGGTGAGGCGGCTTGGACTAGGAGTGGAGATCAGAACGGTCCGGGACGTAAAAGAAGTTTATTGTGGACCATTGTCTTTTCAGAAGTAAAATTTAATAAATTTGAGATGCTTTTGATGGAGCGCAGATTTACTTTTCTATTGCAGTTCATATCACAAAAAACGGACATCCCAATCTGTGACCTCGGGAATCGGACTTCACACAAATATCGAGATACAGCCTGCATCAAAGCAGCTGAGTGTGTAGGGCAACAAACATTAAAGATTGAAACCTAGTTACCCTTACACATCTTTCAAAAAATTTCGTAGCATAAATACAAATAAAATATAATTTCCCGAAGAACGAATCTTGGTTGTGTGTTGCCGCAACCAGCTAAAAATACTGAAGAGAAAGGCCATTTCAATTTTAAATAAATAAATGCTATCTTGATATTAATTAAAATAAAGTTTTTACTAGAAGATAAGGTCATATGCACCATCAGCCACTGAATAAATTGAATTTTTATAGATTTAACGTTATTTACTGTGCCATAATATTGCAATAAGCTCGTTCTCGTAAGTTATAATACCCTAAATACCTGCATTCATTGATTGATAACCATCATAATAAGAGAGCCGCTTTCACAATTTCTCATTATGAGGAAATAAACATTGTATTTGTATAATTCCGGTCCAATTTAAACTTAAATTGACTCACCAACTCTGATCACTTGTCACCAGGAGCTGTAAGTTATCTGTGCTGAACCAACCGGGAAGTCTCCGTTGACGAATAGCGACCTCTGCCGACAACATGGCGAAAGTAGTTGCATAGGCCAGCAGACATACATAACTACTGTCACCATGTTGCCAGTAGCTGCCGCTTATGGTTGTGCCGCTGCGACGAGCGGAAAGCCTCTTTAAATTCATTTTGCTTATCGGTGTTATCACTGCCATATCTGTTCATGTATCATGCTCAAATATATCACAACATTGTGAAACTGATAGTCACATGATTATTTGCAACCTCCGAGCAATTTGATTTAAAACATTTCAATAGTACGCTTTGCCGATGTTAATGTAGTATTAGGGGAGTCTGAAGAAGACTTGGAAAACATAATGAATGCCATGAACGTGGTCCTGGAGAAAGAGTTCAATATGAAGATTAATAGAGGAAAAACAAAGGTAATGGAGCATAGTATGGGAAACAATGTAATAACAAAGGGTGTTATATTGGGGTAGGGATACTTTGAAGAATGTTAAGGAATTCTGCTATTAGGGGCAGCATAATAACTAGGGATGGTAGAAGTATAGTAGACATAAAGAGTAGAATAGCACATGATAGGAAGGCTTTCGTAAAAAATAGGAATTTACTTACGGGTAATATAAGTGTGAATATTAGGAAATTTTTACTATAAGTGTTCGTATGGATTGTGGCGTTATATGGGTGCGAAACGTGGACGAGAGGAGTTGCAGAAAGGGAAAGAATAGAAGTCTTTGAAGTGACATGCTATACGAGAATACTGAAAATGAGATGGACGGATAACGTGTAAGTTTTTATCAGAATAGGGGTGGAGCGAAAAATATGGAGGACGTTGACGAGGAGAAGATATGATGGCCTTGTAAAATTTGCATTAGAGGGATTGTGTGGGACAAGAATAGAAGAGGGAGACAAAGGATGGAATACGCTAAGCAGACTTTGGAGTATTCGGGTTGTGGTAGTTATGCGGAAAAGAAAAGGTCTGCAGAATGTAGGTGAGTGTGAAGGGTTTGGACAACACCACCACAACAACAAGTGAGAAGAAGTGCTTAATGACCTTTCTAAAGCGAAATTTTGATTCAAAGTGGTGTAAAAGTATAATTAGAGGGTTACAAACATTTTGACCTTTTTGGAATGCGTGCTCAGCAGTTTGAGTTCCAAACCTTTCGATTTATCTCATTCATTTTTATAAAACCAACTTTCCTCTGTAGCGCCGATTTAATAATTGCTCAAATTACGAACGCAGCAGTTTGCTACTGAGTATCAATCGGAAGAAGAATTGTTACGTCTTAATTATATTCAATTAAAGTAGTTCTCTTTCTCGTCGTATTGAAGAGTGTGTCTAGTTGATGATGACAGGTGGCACTGTTATCGCAGAGTTGTACTTTGCTTACAACGTTGCCTGGTAGATGGCGACCAAGCCACCGAAACCTAAGCTCGGCGACGTTAATCGTTTCATCTTTTACTTTTTGCAGATTAAATCAAGTAGCACTTTTACATTCTAAATTAGAAGTATGCTACGCGAACCAATCAACTATTCGTTAACGATATTGTTACTTAAATAATTTTAATAAACAGGAATTAACTGGAGATGCCGTTGTGGTTTAATAAAATTTGACTGAAACTAGGGACTTCAAGTGGGTTCACAAAATTTACGGAAATACATCTATTTAATGAAGTGTTATAAATTTTAATTTGCTTATACTTCTTTGAAATAGACGTCCAGCAGGTTTTATCAACTTCCCAAACTATCCTCAGTTTTAAATTTTAATTCCTCTTTCAAAAATAAAGATATGTAATATTAACATATTTTAACTTATGGCAAATGTAAAACTATGAACTTACTAACTCGTTTCCTCCAAAAATTTCGCTGATATCGAGAGGCATGAAGTTATTTAGTGATTTAGGCATTATTTCGAATGAGAAAATTTTTCCATTCTGTAATACTCGTAACATTCCGTCGTCTAATTGTAATTTCTTTTAAATTACCAGGTGATAAGAGGTTAATTGCAATTGAAATTGAGCATTCGCATTAACTTAGCTTAGAATTATAATATTTTTTCGTTCGCTTTTTTTGTCATATTGATGCTACCGCAAAGTTGTTTCTTCATAGGAAACTGTGTACAAACTGAAGTTTCTGGTCCTATTCCTGTCAGTATTATAAATTTGTAATCGTAGAAGATGATTGCCATATATCAGGGAAATGAATCATTAATATTGAAAAAATAATTTCGATACCTTCACCACGTATAATTCCATATTCGGAACGTGTCATGTAGGCTAAAGCCCTCAATGGGGCAGAGAAGCAAAGGAAGAATAAGAAAAAGAATAACCCATTATGGAATTGTATTCTTTCATTAAAACTTAACACAACGTTGTATATGAGTTACTTTGCAGATCAATTTTAGCGGCTTCAACGAGTATCGTACCTCTAACGAAATATTGAAACAAACAGTACTCTACATTGCACTTAGATTAGTTTAGTAAACTGTTACTGTATTATCAAGGATAGTAGGCTTTCCCAGCAATAGAAAAAGCTCTCGGGTTTCCAACCGGATATAACATTGAATTTGACGACATTGATTTCGAGGACTATAGGCTCTACTTAGAAGATGACAGAACCTACAGTTTTCGAAACGTCGCTTCTAAATCAATGTTACACCCGGTTGTAAAATATGATCATTGAGTTTAGAATAATAGTATTTTATTTCATAAACTGCTCAAGTGGTTAACATATGCATCCTATTCTGTATAAATAGAACACTTGTGTACGAAATATCAGCAGATTTTTGTGCGTAACCGTCATTGGACGCAGTTAACTAAACAAAATTATTCACATGTGTGATTGTTTTATCAATTTAAAAACTAAGAAGTTCACAAATACGGACGAAACGTCGTAATTATGTTAAATAAATATAAATTAGCTTTATTTCTGACAAATTGGCAGTTTTTCTTATTTCTTATCTTTAAATTAAAGACAATTGATTTATTAAATATCAGCAGAAATAAATACTATATAATTAAAACCTTTTATTTGATAAATTTAAAATCCATGTAAATGACTCACATCTGTGTAGAAGCTATTTTTTCATGATATTTTAAATTTATCATCATTCCGGTTAGGATATAATCTTATGCGGCAGGATAGTAAGGACGGTAAGGATATAAGGGTTAAATAAAAACAATGAAACAGTATTGTCATTATTCATGATGTAAATTTTATACGAGACACGTAGAAATGTGTAAAAATGACAAAACATTAATATTATAGTTTCTAATAGAAAGTATATAAAAATAAATAAAAATATTTGAGTAGTTAAAAAGCAAATATTTACAAATAGAATTTCATTCAAGTGAAATATAAATAGTGACATAAATAATTTATTTTAGATTTACAAAGAGCACTTAGTGCTCAACGATTATGATGACATAGTCATCTACATATAACTTTTCGTAGTAATCACAGTCGCACTAAATAAATTATATAAGTAACCTAGAGCTTAAATAACGCTTTCAATATAAATTAATTTATAAGTACGCCGCTGGGTCGATTTGTGTTTGAAACTATATTTGTGAAATAACTTACATACGCTCGACCTAGTAGTTTAATTTATGAGGAACTGACATTACTAACACGTGCATACGAATAAATAGATACAAATTCCATTCACACCTAATCCTAATAATACTTTGAATTAACCCATTTAGTTTCACTCAGATTTAGTTTGTAAAATCACTTGTGTGCCATCACATACTTTACAGAACACACTGTAACAACACTACGTTCGTCTTCTTCGGCTATTTTAAATTTGTCGGGTAACGAATTTCGTGGTTTCCTTCGCTCTGCGTTTTCATTCTAGAGTGGTCCTGCAGATCTCTGCGATGATTTTGATCTGTGTCTCTTTCTATTTCCGACTCTAGAAGTGTCCTTTGCTTTCTTGTTTTCACGTTTTCCTTTCCTCTTTGAATTGTTTTTCGATCTTTCGTCGAAGATTGTATTCCAGTCCATGAGAAAACTGTTGTATAATTTGAAAAATGATTTCTCGCAGCCTAGAACCACAGCAGTGCCTTTGTCAAACTCCTCCAAACACGGGTCATATTCGTCTTGCAGCTGTGGTTTCTTCTCACTGGTTGTGTTCAGGAATGTTTCTACCTCGCACAGAAGCTAAAATAAAAACACAAAATTACTTCATAATTCTAAGTATCTAAGTTTTGTATGACTCCAAACGACTCTTCGTATTTAGACAATATAAAACACAGCCACTTACATATTTAGCTCTGGTAGAAACTTCTCGGAAGAAGTGCCTTCGTATTTTGGTGTCCCTAATGAGAAGATCGTCTGTCTCCTTCATGCTCTCCATCCCAATCAAAAATTTTTGCAGATCTTCATGCAACTTTGGGATCTGTAAATAATGTAAATTATTTAAAAATGATGTAGAGTGAAAATAACCTAATATTATGAGAAGTGAAAAGTAAATAACTTTTAAAACAAAAAAAATACAAAATATTTGTATCACTCACCGCTTGTGTTGTATGACCCTTGGCTGGCCTTTCTTGTTTGTTGTTCAAACTCGACGTGCTGCTTGGCAGATTATCGAAAGATTTTTTTAATATTTCAATCTATAAACAGAGGGGTGACAGTTAGTTATCTGCTGTACCGGTTGAAGAATATAGTTAATGGTCGATTTGCGAATACCCACCGAATCGTACATGGACGCAGCCTTCTCCCATTCTTCGTGAAAACTGTCGCGCGTATTTTTGAGCGTGGTTATGAGAGGCGCAACCCTGCTGCTCCTGTTGGCGGCGTGTCTTCGTGCTTTGCCCGAGGGGGAGGAGACGTGGCAAGGGTTCTGCCACGAGGCGCTGGCGCTCCTCCGTACAGGCGAGCCAGTCGTCAGCGACGCCAGCATCAACAGCGCAAGGGCGACGAACCTCAAATCTGAAACAAATACCATCAAAATTAAGTACACGTACAGCTGTTATGCAAAAAAAAAAATTATGAGGACGGCAATTCGGGTTCCTGAGATAAACGAAAATAACAATTCCAAATACATGTTATTGACATTGCTTGAAGTCAAATAAATTAATTTTGACTTTCCGTGCAAGATTTGCTAATATATTACACGTTTCTATAACTATTCCGGATAAGGAATTAGAACGACATCGTGATAGTCTATTAGTTTATGAAAATTACCATTATTTAACGTATTGTTACATTAAAAGTCACTGGGTAACATTGTAAATTGTATTATCACGGGTTTTGGGGTTCCATAGATTACAGTTCTTGAGATAAAGTAAAATAAAAAATTTTAAAAACGACTCACTCGAATATAAATTATTGGAATTCCTTGAAGTTAATTAAATTAATTTTGATTTTTAGTACGAGATTCCCTAAATTATTACACGTATCTATAACTATTTCGAATAAGGAATTAGAACGACGTTCGTGACAGTGCATTAGTTTAAGAAAATAACCGTAATTTAACGTAATCTTACATTAAGTCACTGGGTAAATTGATTTATAACGGAAACTGTTTCAGAAATATACAAAAAGATAGTTTTAGAAAATATGGATTTATTTGGCAAATATTTACAATCTGAAATAGTACGATAAAGGTGTAAAGAAGTGAAATACATAAATATGACTTTGAATATTCTGAAACCGTTAAGCAATAAGAAGATGACAACCGAAATGTGTAATATGAAACGCTCAAGGAGACGGACATACCAGAAGCCGGTGTGCGAGCCGGCTCCTGCTCGTGCCTCTGCGTTGCGCGGTGTTGAGTAAGGTTGCGAGTGACTGGACTGAGTCACAGAGCGCGACGCGTTCCTCCCCTACCCCTACTCCTACCCACCTGCTACTCGTACTTTCACCATGTTGTCGGCCGCATGCTGTGGGACACCTCTCTTATGCATTCCCCCACTTCTGACTTGTTCCTCGTCTCATCGCGGTTTGAGGCGCGCTTACCCAAGAGGACCACTTTTATCTTGTGAGCCGGCAATTCCAGGAGACTGGTGACGTCAGTTCCCCAATCCCCACCACTCCACACCGCGGAGCTCCATTCATACCTTCGCAACGCAGCGTACGTATCAAGCCGGAGCACCAGCTCGACCCACCGCTTATCTCATTCAATAAATTTACTTTCAAAAAGCCATTACGCTCGATATTGAAAAGAATGGTGCAATTTTCACGTGGAGGAAGCTTAACAGGATACTTCCACTCCCTACCTACTGGATCACAACTCAATTGCTGACCATCATTTACCATTACGGCGACTGAATTATTATACAACCCACTGAAAAGCGATCGTAAAATACTTACTTGATAGAAAAATGAATAGTGTATGAGTCTCCGAAACTTACAAAGTTTCATTCTCAAATGAATGTGACAATGGAGAAATTGAATCAGTGGGAGAGGATGGTAAAATATATACGTAATTGAGGTGAGAGGAGAGATTTTGTAACAGTTTATTTTAACGCTATGGCTAAAATTAATACGTTTTAAATATATGCATGTAACACAGTGAAACGATTAATAGCATGCAAATATACATATCGGATTGAAGTTATTTCACTCCGTGAAATTGATGTCTTTGTTTTGCGGCGGAAATATCGGAGTCGTTTCTTGCGCAACTCGTGACTCATGAGATAGCCGTAGAAGCTGTTGTAGGGGCCCCCAGTCCGGGATTCCCCCTCAACTCCAACTCACACTGCTTACATGATCTAGGAACTCTGACAGGTTGCATTTCGAGAGCATCACTCTTTTCCTAAGTGAAGTTCCCAAATATTTCTTTGGAACAGGGAAAATTGTTTGGATGTTACTAGATTACAGTTTACTTTTCATTTAAACTGAATTTTCGTTGGATGGGCGAACTCGGTGTTGGCACACGCACACAAAATTATATCAGTTTTCTCTCTTTCGTTGAATGAATGTTTCACGATGGGAAGAGGCTATTAGAAAGGACGCGGCTGTAAGATTGTCACTCATATTGATGTAGGTCATCAGACAATAACAATAGTGGTTCAATTACGTCTTTTAAGAAATATTTAAATATGACGGGCTTGCAAACGTGTGAGTCGTCCTTGTAATAGAGATAGACAGGGACGCCGGAACATACATCTACTTCATTTCCTTCCGATCTGTCGTAGTCTCCTTTATAAAGATTGGTCTCGTGGATGTATGTCAGTCGTCAAATATGTGTGAAACGCCTCTTCCTTCCAGTTAACCGTTGCGAGTCATTCACGCCGAGTTCAGTCAGGCGATGAACTTTTTATGAGCTCTATTTGCATTATTGGATGTAAGCCGTGGGTGGGATTCACGCTACGTCACAGGCGCTGCACGTCACGGCCTGGCGAGGCGCGTATCGTGACGTAGCGTCGCGTCGCGTCGCCAACTTATCTTCAGCTTAGTACCATAGATGGCTATCACCAAATGATACTCTATTTGCAATACTCGTCTTGAAATAATCAGATGAAAGTTAAAAATGAATTTGACGAGTTTCAACAGGCAATCACTTTTACTGATAACGGACCGTATTTACCCTTATTGCATCAGTTGAAAGTCATTTACTTCCTGCCGTTGAAATTTACGGCATCAGGATATTAGTAAAGCTCTAACAAGATTGAAATAATGTCCTGTAAATAAGAATGTGTTATAGATACAAATCTACGATGTTAGCTGATAACTCGTGATATACTAAAAATTTTGATTTGCAATCAAACGTAACGCGTTCCAACACGTTATCTCATGTGATGTATAATGCGGATGAATATATTTTAGTATCTTACAAAGATATTCGTAATCAGTGGCTTTGACCAGTGACGTGTGCTGGTATTATTGCCGTTTGGTGAGCTCAAGTAGCCTTCACGTTCTTATTCAGCAATCGCAGGCAATATTCTCAAGTGGTATCGCAATAGTATAGAATTTCAACCAATGCGATCTCTTAATGGACCTAACTAGAGCAAAACCGGTAGGAATCAAATTTTATTATTTATAGGAAAAGAATAGATTAAAATATTTTGAAATTTAGCAGTATTGTTATTAAAAGACGACCAAGAATAAATATAAAGTGCGTGATGAGAATGGTTAACTGCCATTGCTATTCTTGTGCAATTACAAAATCAAACCTGGCTTTTTACTTCTATAGATTAGCGAGCATTAGTTTGTTTATTGTTGTTGAAAGTTGATGTTTGTAGCAAATATAGAGTAAGGATATTTTGCTGTTGTTGTTTTAAGAATTTAAGAGGTTTATTTGATTTTTTGGGTGGGGTGGGGTTACAGGCTACATGAGGGTTAATAACATAGGAAGGGAATTGAAATTAGACGCAAAGTCAATATAGATTCTCTAGTCCCTACATTCTTCCTAAAACCAAACTGATCTCTTAACTTGAATTCTATTTATCGTTCCATTTCCCTATATACTATTTTCGTTAATATTTTGCATGCATGAAATGCTAAACTAATTCTCCTGTTTTTTTCTTGCATCTATCAGTCCCAGTCTACTTTGGTACGGGTATAATTAAGTTTTTATAAAACTTTCTGGTACTGTTCCTGTTTCGTAGATTTCGCAAACTATCGTGAACAGCCTTATTATTTCTGGTATTCTTAAAGTAAACTAAGGGCCATGATTTCACAAACGAATAAATAATTTTAATTAGATTCAAACAGTTTAATCCATTATAATTAGATATACAAGGTGATCGAGTGGTGTACATCTATTGTTGTCTGCAACTGATTCAGTTTGACGGAAAAGGCCGATTAATATGATTATCGTCGAATTGGTCCACAAAATATGAATATGAACGACTGGCAAAATAATGTTCAACAATTAACAGACGTTGGTTTCTAAAAACATCATTACGAAGCTATCAACTATGCGTCAGTAAAACTACACGTTTCAACAGGTCTTACATTGTTGTCGGTAATACCCGTGCTGCTATCTCGTGATAATAAATAGAAATCATTTTAAAAAGTTATTTATTTCTAAGTGTGTAATAATTTATTGCTCATAAAGAGGAGGTTTTCATTTTTAAATATCGTTGAAACTGTGCACGGAAAGGTTTCGTATAAAAAGTTTTAGGAGAATCCCTTGAATATGGCGTAGGACGTGAATAGATCGTGTCAACTATTTCTTAGTCCAAGTTTTTTGTCTTACTTTGTATCGTCAGACTAATTGCGTAGACTTGGCTTCCAATTTCCCGAAGAAAAACAATCTCAAAATAGCATGGCGAACGTCACGGCAAATAAAAACGGGACTAAGTTTATTGTTCCCACTTTATAACATGTGCTTGGGAGTCAGCGCCAACGAGAGTGGGCAAGACGCAGTCTCGGGTGTCGGCAACCATCATCGTACATATCAGCCAAATGTGATGCTACAAACTTTCCCTATCCGAATATTCAATTGGCGGCTAGTAATGCTAATGACTCGCACGAGAAACATTTCCTGACTTTTACTGTTAATGGCTGACCACACACGAGCAGATATCATCAGTAGGTCTGATCGGCCGACCAATCGCCGGATTGGAGAGCAGATATTTGTCTCAACGATCAAATCTGCGTTGCGTCTTCACGTACATATAAGATCTGAACAATTGACGGTCGTCAAACGCTGAAAATTTGTCAGGATCAGCTTACGTGGACGTACGAAATATTTATTGTAAGGTTTGTAATAGCTACCCTATTTTATCATAATGGGAGTTTTATACTGTCAGTTGTTGGATACATGGTATTAAATGAGTCAGAATTTATCATAATTCGAAATTATTAGATGTCAACAACCTAATTTTTATAATTTAAACCAGTGATAAGCAACCTTTCTTCAACTACAAATGAAAAAAAATATGCGGTCCACATATAAGAAACTTAAAAATAATAACGTGTGGCAGATACAAATTATCTCTGTATTAACAAAATGAATAAATTATGTTCATTATTTTTACACGTATCTCTGATAATCAGTTTCCGGAATGCAGATTATGCCAAGAATATGAAGCAAAAATGCATTAATGCTTTCCACTTGTAATTAAAAAATAATTCCATAGATACATAACAAAACAATCTCTCTTTAATTGATTGACTCCTATATGTCTCAATTAAATACGTGAATTTATCACGCCACTTTATAAATATTGCCTTTTTAATTCATGAATTATTGTGAATATATTTTGGGGCAGAGAGGTATAAAGTACTTAGCGATCTTTAATTGAATTTTAAGTATTAAGTACAATTAAATAAAATGCAATCTATTAATGAAGACAACTTTACATTTGGCAGAGGGCAAATGCATTTCACATACGAGAATTGGCACGGATCTGGATCGTAAGATAATTGTCTGCAGATCTACACTAACGTTTAAACGACCTGCAGATTTGTTAAATCTGCCAGATATCTGCTCGTGTGTTTCAGATACAGAAGTATTTTCTATTTGGGAATAACTCGAGCATGTATCTCAATTGACAAATTCTTCGTTGTTCAGAGTATTGGTATGGAGAGTATTCCGGGGTTTCCCTGGGCGATAGCTGCGATACTGTCCTGACGCAGTTCAGTTCTGCATGTAGGTGTTCTGATTGCATCAACCTAATTTGCAGAGAAACGTCCCAGGAATGTAAACGGAAACTTTCCCGAGACAGTGTGTTTTACAAAATGAAAACGGGTTCTTATCTTTTCCTTTTTCTTCTTAATTTGCAACGTCATAGCAATTGTGCAGAATTGGTTCCCCATTTCCTGAAGGAAAACAGTCTACGAACTCTAAATTCTGCTTATAATATTGAGGATTAGAAGCGTTTAGTAAGTTTCACGCAAAGTATTACAGCTATGTGTATTGACGGTGGTTAATTAAATTATTTTAACCCATGAACGAGGAATACTGTCTTTTATTTCTCTGAATATACAACAAATTATATTAAAATCCGTTTCGATGGGAATTAACATCTAAATTTAACTATGGATGAAAATAACTATTTTATTTTATTAATAAGAAGAGAACTTCATTTCACCTAATTAATAAATTATTGAGTAGATGCTAAAGTTTACATGCGTTCAGAGAACTAGTTATGTTTGTAAGCATATTGTGAAGGAAATTAAATATGCATGGTTAAGTTACAATTTGAATTTCTTTCGGCTTTTTAAATAATTAGGTAAGTTTTAGTTATTCCATAGTAAAATTTGATTCAGCCGACATCCTGTGGTCTAGTGGTTAACGTCGTCGCCTCAGAACCCAGGGGTCCCGGGTTGAATATTTGTGCCGTCATTGTCGCGAAGACGGAGATTGAAACTGCTGGAGAATCCATACGTTGACCACATATCACTACAAATTTCGAATGTGTCATGCAAGATGACAGTCCGCAGTCTATCCGGTAGGTCTAGGCCGTAGAGCCAAAGAAAAAGAAAATTTTATTGAATGATTGAAGTTATTATAAAATGATTACAATACAACTTTCACATCTTAAAAAAGTTACTGTTGTAATTGAAAATACTCCAAAGATCTGCAGTGCAGTAATGCCATAAAAGTCGAGATTTACACCGTCCTTAATTGAGCTTGTTAACACATTTAGAACAATGACGCACTCAGAAAAATAACGTTGCACTATTTCATCAATGTCGAAACAAAGTATTCGATGAACATAAAGTTTAACGTATATTGACTTGTGGGTTCATACACATGATCGTTTTTTTAATACATTACAAATAACTTATGAAATATGAATAGTTTCAAATGAAGAATAAACGACGCGTATAACAGACTTTCACACAAAAATTTTACATTTTCATAGCATAAAGTAGACCTTATGAACATCAATTGTGGTCATTGTCAATAAATGTTTTGTTGAAATTTATTGACAAGGACCACAATGGATAATCTTAACGTCTACTTTACGTTTTAAAAAAATTAAATATTTTGTGTAACAGTCTGTTACACGGGTCGTTAATTCTTCATTTAATTTGGTTATTCACATACGTTAATTGTTTTTATAAATTATTTGATTATTAACTTAGTATATTTGAAATTTATATTGGAATAGAGTGCGGAGTGTCATTACTCACTAATATAAAAAAATTTCTTATTTATTAACATGCACTTCCAATAAACATATTTTTTTATACTCGTGGAAATAAATAAATTGACAAGGGAATTGAGAATTCACGTTCAGTAACATTTGTAGGAAGTAACAAATCACTTTTCGCGTTGAACATCACTTTGAGAAGTGATTTCTGAACGTATGTAATCCGCAAAGTATGACAGCCAGTCGAAAGCGAGTGTCAAATGACTGAATGGTTTTCCCTGGCGGATTTGCGTCCGCCGCAGCTGAAATGACGCAAAGGAAAAGTGGCCAGTTAATTGACTCC
Organism: Eucriotettix oculatus; assembly: GCA_034510155.1. Classification (NCBI taxonomy): domain Eukaryota; kingdom Metazoa; phylum Arthropoda; class Insecta; order Orthoptera; family Tetrigidae; genus Eucriotettix; species Eucriotettix oculatus. The sequence goes on from JAEMUL010000008.1 coordinate 543,607, forward strand.
AGTTCGCAGCCTTAAACTATGAAAAACTGTCAGCATGACAAACTTGCGCTAGGCGTCGACATTCTCAAGTCTCTGAATCAAGACAGTCAAAAACGAGAGTGATTCAACATAGTGTGGGAGTAAACTTATACGTTCAAGGAACTACGAACTGTGACTTCGGCAACCTCCACTTCATTGCGAAGATTGAAGAAGAGAGGATATGAATCACATTCCATGCTTCGGTCCTTATTTTTTATACGTTACTGTAAAATTATATTTTTGTTTATCTACTTACTTGCTCAGGATTATTTATAATCAAAATATGCTTATAACAGGTTTTATTAAAATTTGTAATATTTAAACAAGGAAAAAACCTGTCCTCATTCTTCAGTCAAATTAATCAAATTAAACAACTGTAATATGAAACTTACCGGAATTTAATATCACATTTTTCTTAAATAGTACCACGTTGTGCATAGCCTCTCTTAGTGACTTTATTTCTATTGCATTTCTATTTAACTATCAAATGAAAAATGGTAACGGATAAGCTTAAGAACCAGAAAAGGGGTATATTAAAGTTTTAAACGAATACAAATATTTAACATTGACGATTGGCAAGCAAGAAACGAGTAAAATAGAAACAACACAAAGAATATGGTAATCATAAAATTCCGTTAGTATATCAAACAGAATGTTATGATAAAAAAGGATTCAAAGAAGAACAATGTATTGGATAATTCAAACAATTTTTCAAATTAATCTTTTTTATGAAGCAGAGCCATGTGAAATAACAAACGTGGATAGAAATAAACTCAATGCTTCAAAACTAGAAAATATATGAATGAAGAGATAAAAAGAAGAATGAGATATGAGAGAAAATTCGCGAAAGTAATAGGGGAACGACGGTTGAAATGGTAAGGATAGGGGATCAATGATGGCATAAGAAATTATTAAACTGGCAACTACTCACAAGAAGAAAAAGAAGAAGACCACCGGAAGATTGCGTGAAACAAATCTAAATTAATGTCTAAGTTAAAGTGAAAACAGGAATGATAGAGAGGCTTGGATCTCTAGTGTCAATATCCATGTTCTTACAACTTTCATGCATATTTTACACTTTTTTTTAAAAATAATTACTGATGATTTGAAAGTTACTTCCTCGTCCTATGATATGATTCATATGTAATAAAACGGAAGATACAACCACGATATATATAAAACTTCGTATATCTACATGTATACTATTTCAAGAAATTAATTATATATAAGACAACACATATGGACGTCAATTCTGCCGTCCAAAATAGAAAGAAAGTAAGTAAAAATTTTGAAAATATTTCACGGATAAATGTATTATAATTAATTTATAAAGACAAATTCATATTTCTTGGTAAGATTAAAACTAATTTCAATGAGATTAGGGATTTATGTAAATGTCGAAGCTAAAAAAATCTTTATCCCTTGATTTCTCAAAAGAAGATTTTTCGACTTTTAATAGCAGAATTCATATTAATGTTTTCTTCAAATGACAAGGTATCATTAAAATAATAGAGTCCCGTTGTAATTTAAGAAAACAGTAAAATTACCTTACAACACCCCAAACATATACCAACGAGAATGAATTTACATATATCTTTTACTTTTGTAGCAAACATACACGCTTTGCTGGGCTCTAGCAAACAAGGGTTGAAATTAAATATTCATTAAATTTGATTGGGCTGCTGTAATAATTGATTTTGTATTTAATAAAATTTAAAGCAGACTTAAACAGCCTCCAGTTATTTTCAAATTTAAATATATTTGAAATCTGTTGACCTTACATCATTATCAATGAATGAAATTGACTGTATAAATGGTAATACAATACGATATTAGTAAAGTTAAAATTTGTGATCCATTTTAATTTTTACTCTACACTAACGCATTCATTGACGATGATTAAATGAATGAGAACCATAATTCAACTGTCGGAGACCTAATATTACAGTTTTCTTAGAGACCTGGCATTTTCAATGTCATGCATACAATCTTGTATGGACAAATGTGTCACCCACGGAAATTGACGCAAATGTTCCCCTACGTAATATTTGCAATATTCTATTTGCGGAGACGTAAATCGATAAGAGAGATAAGTCGCAAAGTTCATACGAAACAGGAAAACGCACAGGAAGTCAGGGCGCATTTTACAAAACACTTTAATTTATGTACTGTTAAACGTTTCTATAATTGCAAAGGCTATGTCTAAAAATGCTTTGTCTAATCCGAATCAATACATTAGTATATGCATTTACTTATTGCTCAAATAAATCTCTAATCATTATGCCCCGCATATTTCACGTAATCTCTCACGTAATGTCTCATCTAACAACGAAAATCCAGTGATGATTTCTTGACTTATATAATATAAAATTGTCCTACATTGTTCACATTGAGGCTTTTTAAGATATTCAATATACGCAAATATGCAACAAGTAATTTTTAAAAAGTTAGTGAAGAAATGAGACATAAAGGTAAAGTTCAACAGATGTGCAACTACTGCAGCCACCACTGAGCCTCTAATTTTCAGAATTCTGTGAATGATTGTTTTGAAAAGGTCGTTTTTTTCGCATACAGCCAACCTAGTTTACGAAAACTGAAACTTAAACCTCAACATTTCATATAATACGGGGCCCAAGAGACTTGACATTAATTTTAGGTTACATATTTATATCGACAATTCATTTTGACTCCAAGATAATTAGACAAAATGCCGATATTTTTTCGTTTTTGGCTTCATTATAAAATTAATAGTCAACATGTCACCATGTTCATGTATGCAGTAACACTTGTGCAAGCGAAATTTTAAAATTTACAATAATTCTTTCACACCGTGCTTATCAGTCAAAAAACATGCTTTTATTAAATCCATACAATTATTTATTGAAATTAAAGAGCTTTCGACTAGGCACCGTGATTATCGCATGATCAATAAAAAATTAGGCTGAAACTTAAAATTCACATACACAGCTTATAGTTTTAATCTGGTGTAGAAAATAATTTCTTCCAGATTACATTAGTTAAAATTTAACATAATATTTAAATTATTGTAGTAATATATAAAATTATTAATGGAGAGCGAAAATATACAAAATTATTTTCATCTCGCAATTACTTGTAGCCGGCTGATCCAATCTCATTTGAAATTTATCCTAGTTTGTAGGAACAAGGTTAGAAATTGAATATTGTGTAAACCCGATAAATTAAAGTTAAGTCACGGCTACAAAAAAAAAATTATTTTCACGTCATATTTGGCTCATATGGATGTAAGTCTAATTACACAATTTGTAGCGACTTCCAATTTCGACTTTGATCAAAGTCGTTAATAAAATTATTTAGATACATTTCATTCATAATTAAAATGATTACAGCAGTCAAGGGCCAAGTTTCTGTATTAATAGTATAGATCTGTATATTATATATATATATATATATATATATATATATTGTATAGGTTCAGTAACAGTTTTCCTGAATCATATTCTTCACGTATTAATTATAGAATATTAATATTAATTAGATTTAAAATTAATTATGATTTCTCCTATGGAGTTCATTTCTCTATCTTCATTGTTATAGACACAGATCCGTGATATTTCCTTGTTTGGTAGTGACGTTCTTTACGTTTGAAATTTAAGAAAAGTCCTAGGAAAATATTATTTATTTAAAGACGTAATGTGATTCATCTCGGTTCGTGTGCGAAATCCGTATCCTCTATTGGCTGGAAGTTCTTCCCCGCGGTGCTGTAAAGTTTTATCGTGCTTTAGCTCACGAGCACAGAATTCTAGGAGAATCATGTAATACAAACAGGACAGCCAATGTTAGTAAGCTGCATCCAGCTTGAACCCACCTTCAACTGCGTCATCAGTGACGCGGATTCTCGAAGAGCTAACACAACATCCGTCGTAGGCCACACTACACACTACTGCTACAGATACCGGGCACTGTGCAAATTTAGTGTCATCAATATTGATTGTGTTCGGAGAAAATATCTCTCTCTGACGTGTACTAAAAAGTGATATAATTGTTGACCTAAGATTCGATACCTACGTATAACGGAAAATAGGAAAAGCTTGTATCTGACTTGTGTTCAAATAAATCTAACGTATTTCAGTGGCTCTGGAAACTTATAATTATGGGAAATACTATTTATTTTAGTGACAAGAGACTCCCTAAGATGACCATCCCTTCTGAGCAATTCAGTCACGAAAACAGAAGGAAAGTATAGTAATGATTGACTCATTCCACATCATTCATACAAGGTAATATTTATTTTTAACATACTTTTATTATATTTTGGTGAGAACTAAATATTAAACCTTTCTATAAATTTGATAGCTGTTATATATATATATTTTTTTTTCAATTGATGATAAGTAATCATCTCCAAGAAAATGTGTTATCAACGTCAGTATTCAGCATACTGTAGAATCAACTACAGAAAATATTATTCGAAAATAGTTTGATAATACTCGATTCAAGAATAGTTATATTTAAGAAAACTGTTTTAATTGACGTCGTGTTTCTAATTCTAGAATGATTTGTGTAATAATTAATTGACACAAATATTAAGTGCATGCTTTTAACTTAGTGAATATAATGACTGTATTAATCCCAATGCTTTCTATTAACGATTTTTTCTAGAGAAAGGAGCTTCGCACATTGATGTTTTCTGTTCCAGCAGTAAATTAGTAAATTCTCATACATGGAGTTCTATCCGGATTCTCTTGTGAGAGTCAGATAATGAATCTGTTCCAAGATTATCAGAAGAATTGACATTGACTTTGCATAGGATTTTTCTTGTAGTTCGCCATGATTTTCAATTCCTTCAAGAGTCGGATGAAACAATTTTTTTTAAAAATATAGGAAACTGAAAGGTAAAGTCGGGAAATATACTTTGGAAGTCTTATCTGTATCGTTGGAATTCCCAAAGTATCGGCCATTATCACATTCATAATGAATATAATATTCGCTAACTATTTACCAGTTGTTATAAATTGGAAGATCCGACTTTTTACAGATGACTCTAAACTACTGCGAAATAAATGATGACTTACACGTAGATACACTAATTACATGTTCAAGTGAAATCAAATTTAATTTAATAGTTACAAAAATAAGGCGATAAGTTTTAATGAAATCAGTCTACAATATACATTGGAATATAAATTTACTGTCGAAACATCGGCCAAGGAGACAATCTGCAAATATCTAGACATTTATTTAGATAAAGAGGGGGAGAGAGGAGGAAGGAATGTATTATTTTGATGAGAACTTTAAAAAAGGAAAATGCAGTGTACAATGAAATGACATATATATATATATATATATTAGTACGCTAACTAATAGAATACGGTACAGCTTGTTGGGGCATGAAAGCAGAAAAGTGAAACTGATATAGGTGGAAATATGCTGAGGAGAAGAAGGGAAATATCTAGATTACAGGTTTTCTTTACAGTTTTTGTAAGTCAAAACCCTTGACAGGGAATTCGTTGCCGGAGAATGCTCAAATTCTTCTAGGCAGTAGATACGGTTTTTGGAAATACCGTTCGTAAATATGACAATATAATGGCTAGAACAATTTACCTGCAAGAGGGCTTGGAGCAAGAAAGAAAATCTAGAATGATGCTTAACACTTTCTAGTGAATATAGGTTAGTGTAGTGAAGTTATACGACTAGATTGACAATCGATAAAAAAATAAACTAAATTAATGTTTTATTATAGTACGTAACCTCTATTTTCTGCAATTGTTTTAATTTCTAGGAGAGGGCATATTATTGTTGTGTTTATATAAAATGTACCTTTTCAAAATTTCTCTTCGATTCATATTTATCTTTGCATACTTTTTTAACTGAAAACTGTCCATAAGTCCTGTTTGTTTAATGATTTGCGATAGTCATATTTACTATTGTAATATCATTCACTACGCATTTGAGATGAAATCAATACACACATAAATACGGTTTCCTGAGGTATTTATTTGTTTCTAAATAGGAAATGTTGCCTTCTGTTACAAAGTAATATCTATTTATTCTTTATACATGTTTTAGAAGAAAGACAAGAATGGAAAAATGTCAACCGGACCAGAGAATCGAACCAGGACCTTGCGATATCCAGCCGCATGCTCTACCATCTGAACTAATCCGAGTCGACGTCCAAGGACCGACTTAACACTTCTCCATTTCGTAAACGTAAGCCAGGCTCACCTACCAATTCACTAATCATAATCCTGACGTCCTAATTCTAGGAAATACGTGAAGACGGATATTGCGTAAATTGATCATAGGCGCATTGAATTCTAATCTAAGTTAGTGGGAATGATCAATTCAAGCCCAGTAAAGCATGAGCCTGCATATCGCATGGTCCTGGGTTCGATTCCCTGGTCCGGGTGACATTTTTCCATTCTTGTATTTCTTCTAAAAAATTAACTATATGCTTTACTGTACTTCAATTGAGCATTCCCACTAACTTAGATCTTTATACGTTTTGAAAAGTATTATGATGGTAAAGATATATAAAAAAACCTCCCAGGGTTATAATACTAGTGGAAATGAGTGCATAATAATTTTAAAAATCTGAGCATGACCCCTTTTTTGGATTAACAGGCTACTTGAGGGTGATCCTGAAACAGGCAATTCCGTTTAATAGCATAGGAAGGGTATTGAAAAGGGGGGATGCGGAAGGTAGAGCAAGGTAGCTAAGGGTTGACTAAGGTCCCCGGGCTATAGTTTAATCTAAAGAGATGTAGGGAAAACCCTACAAAAACTGCATCAGGTAGGTCGGGCATTGGGAAATGCCTACGAGAGAGACTCTCACAGGCATCTCCAATTTGACCCATTTTTGAAGCGAATGTTATTTTATAATGTACCAATGTATATAAAAGAACTGCAAGACAAGCAGTTTGAAAGAACTTTGAAGAGTATTTAGTAAATAAACTAGAATATAAGTGAAAGGAATGGTGACACAATTTTAAAACTTTCTACTGAGTAATTAAAATTATTATTTTTTGTTTTATATAAACGCAATGTTACCTCATATTGCATTTAAGTAATTGTATGGAAATAAATTGTTTCTTATTCTTAATACTTAGCCCCTTTCCCCCTTCAAGTATTTCATTACCACAGGGTTTACTACTCCATGAGAATGTGAGAGAGAATGTGGGCAAGCAATCTGCCGACTCCACATTTATACTTATAGCCTTTTTTATCTACGCGAACGAAGGTATAAAATGTGGAGCGATCAGATGAACGGTTTTGCAAAAACCCAACAAACGCCGAACGAAAATTTCTCGTCATAGTAGCCAGTATATCATTAGTACGCTCATAGAATATGGTGCAGCTTGCTGAGACCAGTATTTTAAAAATTCAGGTCGAACCTTATAAACGGTGCAGAAGCTATTACAAAACAAAGTCCATTTTCTATAGAATCCTCACATTCAGCGCTAATTTAAGACTGAAGTACAATCATTTATTTCACGAAGTGGATAAAGGAATCCAACCCACAACAAGCAGTTGAATTTCGACATTCTTCTTAAACGTTTCTTATAAATATTTAATAAGGGAAGGTCGATGTTGATGTGGAATAAAAAACGCTGTGTGTGAGGTGTTAAGCATTAATATTTTATGTGAAAGGACCGTGTACGCCTTTTAAAATAAAAATAATTTTGTTAAACGTTACACACGGCTTGTTTCGTTCCATTTCAAAATCGATTGCCCCGTATTGAAAAACAGTAAACTGTATATGGCAATACCTGTGACAAAACGTACAGAATTCCGATTACTTCATAATAATTCCCCATCAAATTCATTCATCTTCGGACATCGATGAATGGTAGGTATTTTTGGTAAATGAATAAACAAGCTAACAGAAAGTAATTGAAAACCTTTTATTCCAATCTTCTCCTGTATCCCAACAATATTAATTTGTTTTTTCTAATGATGTACTTATTTTTGTAATGTGTTTGATATACACACGGTAAGCATGTTCCATGTTTGGCAGCTGAATTATTATTTTAGCTTTCAAGTGTGTGTTCAATTTCTGAAACAAGGGATGCCATGGCGCTTCGTATACGTATGTTCTTTTCCTGTCTTTATAGGTTTAGAGCCTGTTCCGGAAACAAAGTGCTACTAACCTTCGAATAAATTATATATGAACCGTGTAGGCTACAGATAATTAATTTTCAGAATTTACTGTGTTCTCCAGTAGTATTTTTCAACCGAAATAGCGCCGCCGACCACTAAAATACATCATTTTCTATCGCGGCTTACAATCCACAAATTACAGTTTCACATATCATATTACTATGAATATTAGTTTTTGAGAGCATCGAAGGTCATTGGAAAAACTACAGTTGCATTGAGTTTATCCCATATATTAAAATTAATATTGCTATTTTCTTGGAGAAATAAATGTAATTCGTTGAATAGTGAAAATATGCCCGCGTTTACAACAGTTGTGCAATCCATTTTCTTCAACATTATTACTGTTTCAACAGCCATCTATTATAATTTACTTAAATTTGAGTTACTTTTTTGCTAACAAGAATGCAATATTATTAATTATCTTTAGCAGCCCATTAAAACTTTCCTGCGGAACACCGGATTCTAGTCAATACTGAAGCACAATTATTGGCTGATTTAGACTTCAGGCGATACAAAAATCTTGTTTCGAGTAAATGGGTTAAATTTATATTCCTTAATTCAAAGTTTTGTACATAGTAACAATTTACGTCCAAAAGTAATTCAGAGTTTAACGAAATGAAATATTGAGAAGATCAGTATTGTTTTTCAGCTTAAGTGAATTCCAGGTCAGTTGCGTTCAGAATCTCATATAAATTATTTCCCCTTTTATAACAGGAGCTAATGGTCTGATATTCCTTTAGACAATACAGTAATCATAATAAAATGGATTTGACCTTTCAAAATTGGAATGGAAAATCTGAGAGATAACCATCAGATATTCACTAAAACAATTGAATAGTACTCCGACTCACTTATTAGTAATCCATTGTTAATGGTTGGAACAAAACTTGAATGGATCAACGTAACGTCTTAAATTTGAATAAGTATATGAAGAATGGCAAAATTAATTAGTTTGAATAACGTTTGAATATACGTCTAAAGTAATACAGAGTTTAACGAAATGAAATATTGAGAAATACAAGTCTTATCGATAATAGAATGGGAATTTTTCCCATTCTTTGGCTTACGCAAGGAAGGCTTTCGCGAAAAAGAGGGATTTACTTACGGGTAATATAACTGTGAATATTAGGAAATCGTTGCTAAAAATGTTCATATGAAGCGTTGCGTTATATGGGTGCGAAACGTGGACGATAGGAGTTGGGGAAAGGAAAAGAACAGAACCTTTGAAATGTGGTGCTATAGGCGAATGCTGAAAATCAGATGGGTGGATAGAATCACAAATGAGGAAGTTCTAAACAGAATAGGGGAAAAGCGAATAATATGGAGGACTTTTAAGACAGGGGGGTCTTGTAAAATTAGCATTAGAGGGAAGTATGTGGGGTAAGAACAGAAGAGGGCGATCGGGGATGGAATCCGCTAAGCATATTAGGGAGAATGTGGGTTGTGCTAGTTATAAGAAAACGATAAGACTTGCGCAAGATAGGTTATCATGGAGGGTTGCATCAGACCAGTCTCAGGATTGAACAGCACAACAACAGTCAAGTAAATTGACAAGTGCTCTCTCCGAATTATGTAGGAGTCGTCATGGGGGTAGTGGAAGGAGTAGGTTGTGTCGGCGGGAGGACGTGAGAATGACCGCGCTCTGCAGATATAATTATTTTTCATGCTCTGATTGGAATTAAAACTATTAAAATCATCTTTTGGTATTTTTAGTGAAAATACCTGGCGCCCTAAAAAGAATTATAAATTATCGAATACGGCGGAACGACGTTGCCGCTACAGAACAGGAAATAGGAACAGAATTAAAACAAATTTTCACTAATTGGATTTTAACTATCACCAAAAAATTCATATGCGTAAATAATAGTTGTACACGTCACATTAACGTTGTACGTTTACTCCATCAAGACTTTAATAAAAAATTAGAAAGCCGTTGCATTAAGTGATGACGCAGCCTTCAAAAAGTTGTGTTTATATTTAGATACTAATTGAAGAAATGGATTTGTGTGAGGAGAAATGCTTATTGTTGAAAATGCAAGAAATAAAATCGAATTAAATGCCTCGGCAGTGTTTTTGCAAGATCCTGTTGTGTATGAGACGTGCTGTAATTAACAACTTGGAATTGTAAACATAAAGGCAGCGAGTGGCTAAGCAGGACGTGCTAATAGTGAATCAGCTGCCTGGGCTAGTGTTGCTGGTGCTTGGCGTGTGTACCTTAGAAGGTACGCTTCGCTGGCCAGACACCAGTTGCGCCCTTCCGGCACTCATCGTCGTGGAATGCTCGACGAAGACCAGCCGTCGCCTTCACCTTCGCCGTCATCGTCACTACTCTGGCGCCAACACTGGCACACTTACGAATCTGCAATCTCGACCGACTTTCTATTGCCACTGTTGTATTGATACTGGTGCCACTCAGTAATTTGCCGTTTTTTTATGTAATTGCAATATTTAGGCAATTACTTGAACGGACAGATGTAATTCCAGGGTAGGGTAGGTATGAGTCACTGTACATATCTTTCGGTACGCTATACATCTACACCCCAGTTGGATACGTCAACATACTAGTTCTTTATTAGAAACAGTAAATCCACGTGTTTCCTTATTTGGCCACGTTGCCTGTTTCACATTAACCCGGTTTGCAGTTTGAGCAGCATTCTAACCGTCCCTACAGCAAGCCAGCTACCCTGTTCTCGGCCCGACTTGGTTCATCGCGCCTCAAATATATAAAATTTATTAATCGTACATTTCTTTATTGTACTAAATCATGTAAGAGAAAAATCGTATTTAAAAAATTGAATCCACTACGTTTCATACCTTTTTGGAATTTCCTCTGATTAGTTCAAAAATTCTAAGAAAAGTAATTAACATTACAAAAAATTAAAATAGTAAAAAAGTACAATAAATATAAAAACTTATAACATTAGTGATTATATATACAAATTTCTGTTCTTACCGTCGTTTCGTATTTCACATATAAAGGAATACGAAAAATTAATTACAGTATATAACTTAATAACCACAGTTCGATTAAAAATACTTTATTTAATTAGAAATAAATTTTTAAAAGAAAATAATAATAAATAAAATTAAAACATAGTATAAATAGTTGAATAAATTTCATAAACAACATTGGTATGATGGCGTACTTACAATTATAATAATACAATTTTTTCTTGTTGCTCGAGAGACGTCCGGGGCCTAAATAAGCAAAACGCTCAACATAAAATAAAATCTCAAATTCTTTAAATGTAAAAGCAAACAATATTTAAATTCTATATATGATTCTGATTTATTATGATGTACTTATGTATTCTGGAATCTTTGAAATATATATATTTTTAGTATCAAACGAAGGCTCTCCTGGTCTATGTGATTAACAAAAAATTCTCGGGATTCTAACCGGGTGAAAACAGTATAAAACGACGTGAGTTTTGCGATGTTTCTTTGCCCTTGCTCCGTTACAGGAGAAACAAGAAATTTTTAAATTATTTTAATTATAAATACATCATACCAATTTTATTTAATAATTTCTGTCAACTATTTATATTTAATTGTATAATTTTTTCTAGAAAGAACTGAGGAGATCCTTAAAGTTGGGGGACGAAACGTTTTCTAATTAAATTTTTCCGTTTCTGACATTTGGCCATTATTTGTATTTTATTTAATATATACGTAAACAAAACATATCTAATATCATATGATATATAAATATTGTAATTACAAGAATTCAAAATATTTAAAATTTCAATATGACTTAAAAATAACTATTTTTTACTGCAGCATATTCCATTCTTTCTTTTCATTCATATCTTCATAACCAATTTTAATTATTTACAAACATATCCAGGCGTTTCAAAAACCTTTACATGAACTAAATTTGTTAATAAATCCATATTCTCCCTGACACACGTGAAAAATCTATAGTTGGTTATCTGACTAGGAACACGGTAAATTGTAGACTGGACGAATCCTGCGGAACAGATGTTAAACGCTCTATTTATCCCAATGGCCCGTGGCTAGAAGACTTGCCGACAAACCGGGTACTAGTTGAGGGAGAATCGGGCTCCCTACATGGCTATGTGGCTGCCGGGTTGCCGGGCAACCGGGTAGCCACCGTGCAGGTCTAATGTGAAATGTCTCATTAAATTTTAACCCTGCTGCAGTTTACTCTGCTATCGGTGTCGGATAATCGGGTTAGTGTGAAACAGGCCTCCCGGTTGCGGTTTGACCAGCAAACTGTCGGCCCGACAGTAAGCTACTTTCACATCTACCCAGTTGTCGGCCCGAGTTGTCTCGTCGAGGCTCAAGGTCGGAGGATAGTTTATTGGCTTGAATAGTTTTGTATGACGTTTGAAAACGAGACGAAGAAACAGGATGCAATAGGTACATGCATTGACAATGCAAAGAGACAAGTTCGGGGCATTCTATGTTTTGTTTGGGGAGTTACGAAAGGATGAAGATAAACTTTTCAATAATTTTCGTATGAGTGTTAACAACTTCGACAAACTTCTTGGACGGATTGAAAAATCTATACAACGCCGCAACACATCAATCAGGAAATATATGCCGCCTATACTCGTACATATGTTAGCAGTCACAATCAGGTAAGTTCAAAAAATATGATATTTATCCTACATTTCTTTGTTGTAATACATCATATAAGACAAACATCGTATATATAAAAAATGGAAACTACTTTATGTTTCATCCAATTTTGTAATTATCTCAGATTTGTTCAAAAATTCTAAGAAAAGAATTAACATAAATGAGAAGAAATTAAATTACTTAGAATAAAGTACAATACAATAAAAAACTTACAATAACATTATTAATTCATAAATTATTATTCTCATCGTCGTTTTGTATGTCACATATGAAGGAATAGGATAAAATTAATTACTATAACTTACGTAATAATCACATTAGGATTAAAAATATTTTATGTACTTACAAATATCTTTAAAAATAAAACAATAATGAATAAAATTTAAAACTTAAAACTGATAGGAAGACTAAATGAATTGGTGACCTTGACCTAGAAATCTATTGTTCGTAAAATTGACCTATCGCCGGGGTGGGTGGTGGGTGATTATAAAGAGGAAAATTTCTGCAAGTTGAAGGAATGTCTTGTTGAGGAGGGGCCAGGCTATTATATTCTGACGACTTATTTCGTTTTTTACATATCCGAAAGTAGCTGAATTATTTTCAGGTGAAATTCCACTACTTCATCGTCATAAAAAATACCTAGCGAAAGAATAATTTCGTTAAATAAGTAAATAGCGAGCTCTGCACTTCACAGTTGCAAAATTCATTTGGCATTATACGTAATTTTGTTGTTGAAAGGCATAGTTACACATTGAAAATATCTCTATCTATAACTGAGTTTAGAAGTATAATGAGAAGTGAATGCGTACGTGGGGGAATTCAGCAAATAACGTAGAAAACATAATGAATTACTTTTTAACTACTACTGATTCAGAAAAATGCTAAATTTCATACATTTAATACATAAATAAATTAATTATATTATCTGACTTAACAATATATATGAAACACAAAGAGTGCCTAAAAGTTAAAAAAGGGAAAAATTTAATTAGAAACCGTATCGTCCCCCAACCTAAGGGGCCTCAGTTTTTTCCACAACAAAAAATTATACAATTAGATAAGCATACTTGAATAGTAATTAATAAATAAAATTGGATTGATGTCGTACTTACAATTAAAAAAATACAAAAAATAATAATATAGAATCATATATAGAATTTAAATATTGCGCTATGGGTGATACATTTAAATAATTGGGATTTGATTTTATGTGGAATATTTTGCTCATTATTATTCTGATTTACTTTGAAATGTAATTTTTGTAGTTTAAAATTTTCTGTTAGTACATTGTGAGCTTTGCGATTTTTCCTTGTCATTGTTTTTACTCATTTAGGCTCCGGACGTTGCAGGAGAAACAAGAATTTTTTAATCTTATTTTAATTGTAAGTAAAACATAATACTATTTTTATTTATTACTATTTATTGAACTATGTGTATTTAATAGCATATTTTTTGTATAAAGAACTGAGGAGATCCCTAAAGTTGGGGGGACGAAACGTTCTCTAATTAATTTCTTCCATTACTAACTTTCGGCCACTCTGTGTGTTTTGTTAATATGCACGTAAACAAAACATGTATAACGTTGTATCCTATATAGAATTTAAAACATTTAAAATTTTAATATAATGGGTATTAAAATACCAATAATTTGTACTGTATTCCATTCTTTCTTTTCATTCATATATTCATACCCATGTTTCATTATTTGAAAACTTCTATCCAAGTATTTCTATATTTATTGTTCCTTTATAAGTGTCTATAGTTTTGTCCCACTTAACAGGTTGAACATGAACTAAATTTATTAATAATTTATATTCTCCATGATAATAAATGCAAAAATACAATATTGATGAAAACAATTGATTATCTGACTAGGACCACGACGAATCGTGTGGGACAGATGTGTAGGAGAACGGCCGACAAACCGGGTACTAGCTGAGGGAGAATCAGACTCCCTGCATGTCTTTCTTACTGCCGAGTAGCCACCGTGAAGACCTATTGTGAAGGCTCTCATTAGATTTTAACCTTTCTGCAGTTTACCCTACTGTCGGTGTCAGATAATCGGGTTAGTGTGAAACAGACCTGAGACGCTGAAATGGCGCTTTTGTATAGTTACTTCTTCGAATTGAAACTAGAAACTTTTAAATATAAATAAAGACTAAAATGCAGATTATTGTGCAAGATAGTCTTTTACTAGATGATTTTATTATTATTTTATGTGAATTTTTGACTAAATGTTTTATTTTTCTATCAGGTTTCTTGAGTGCAATGGCAAGACTAGAAAAAACAGGATACGTTTATCGTTCAATCTACCGACAGCCGCATACTTTACATAAATTGTTTCCAAATTAGAGATAACAGTTCAGCAAGTTACTTTGTCTTACCTGTAAACAAATTACCTACGTCTTCTTTCGTCACGCTTGTTTTTGTTTCTTATTAATGGTCTTTTAAAATCCGGACAGTCTATAATTAGTCAGACTTTGGAAGACTAGGAAATGGTAACGTCAGGTTTTACTAGTTAGCTTCAATGTTGATTCCTTATTCACAGCGGCGTCTGTACAATGCACACTGCAATTACTATATGAAATATTCTCTCAGGGCGTAATAGATCTTTTTAAATGTGTACTGAGCACAATTTATTATTAATACTATGGTCAATTATATAGAAAAGTGGATAGTGTGGACAGAACCTCTGTACTGTCACCAGTAGCGGTCAATTTCTTTAAGGAATATTTTTAAAATCTGCGCCTAGAAACAGTAATGCTAGTATAACGTATTGTAAGGATTGTTTTACTTTAAATTAAATGATCAGGTAGTAAAAATGATAAAATAGTTTACAATTTTAAAATTATATTTTAAACAAGAAGACAACTAATAAAATCAATTAAAAATCATCTCCCTACTCTTTATATATATATAAACACTTTAGAAAATGATTTATTTTTACAAATTAAAATTGAAAGTCCATCCCAGGGGATGGCGGGATTAAAATTTTAGGTCTTTATGTTCTAAACATTACTTGATGATGTCAATTCTTACTGTGACTGTTAGTAGACGGCATTGATGGATTTACGGTTCATTTAGTACATTACGGACAACAACCTCGGAGGTATATCTGGCCGGAACCTTTGGAACCCTTGAAGAGGCAGCTTTTGGAATTCGTTGGGCTGCTACAACTGGCAGGACACCTCCTTCCAAACTTCTCAACAGTTCATCTTCCTGGATCATTCCTCCAACTGATTTAACTTGCCCGCTCAACAACCACTAACTCTTTCATCCCTCCGTCTCCACGACAACGCCACAACTGCTCTCTCCTCCACAACGTCCCCATAAATAACCCAACCATGAAACCTATAATTTCTCCTTCCCAATTCAAATTTTTACCAACACGAAACATTCTTACATTTTCTAGTTCCTAGAAACGGGGCTCACACGTCTGCCCAAAAAGTCGCACAATGACACTCACCAGAGGTTACTGAACCTTTGTGTGAACGTCTGAAAAGCCACCTAATATAATGTCTTACTAGCCAAGGTAATACAAATAGTAGAAGTGATTGTCAAATTGAGTATCAAAATTAAAATATTCCGAAAAAAGTTCATTTTTTGATGAAATATTACTATTTTTATTCATGCTCTAAGAAATTAATTATGTATATTTGCCCAATATTTAATTTTGTTAACAATTTATTGCAATTTATGTCGTGCTGTAATTGTACTCGGACGACGAGATAAAATTACTCAAACGTGTTCCCTGAAAAGGCGTTTAATGCTGACCGCTACAATAATACGTTGTTATTGTGGCATTCAAGCCTCCATGCTAACCTATCTTACGCAAGCCTTTTCATTTGCTTATAACTAGCACAACCCACATCCTCCCTAATATGCTTTGCGTAATCCATCCTTGGCCTCCCTTTCCATCTAATGCCAACTATGGCCAACATGGCCTATTAATCTATCCATTCTCTTGGTCAACGTACTCAATATTGCTCGCTTTTCCCCTATTCTGTTTAGAACTTCCTCGTTTGTGAATCTATCCACCCATCTAATTTTTAGCATTCGCCTATAGCACCACATTTCAAAGGTTTCTATTTTTTTCCTTTTCCCAACTCCTATCGTCCACGTTTCGCACCCATATTACGCCACACTACATACGAACATTTTTAGCAACGATTTCGTAATATTCACACTTATATTACCAGTAAGTAAATCCCTCTTTTTCGCGAAAGCCTTCCTTTCCTGTGCTATCCTACTCTTTATGTCTACTATACTTCTACCATCCCTAGTTATTATGCTTCCCAAGTAGCAGAATTCCTTAACTTTCTTAACTTCCGTCAAAATATCTCTTCCAAATCTAAGTGTAAGGTTTTAATTTATTTTCCTATCAGTATGATTCCTTTTCTATATTACGTTTTAACTTACTTCATCGCTTGTTCTATATATAAGTTAAACAGCATAGGCGACTAACTGCATCCTTGTCTTGCTCCTTTCTTGATTACGGCTATCCTATCTTGATCTTCTATTATAATTACTGCTGCCTGTCTCCTGTGGAGGTTATGTATAAGCTTCCTTTCTCGATATTTTATCCCAGTGGTCTTCAAAATTCTTAATAGTGTATATATATATATATATATATATATATATATATATATAGTATATATATAGTTCTTGCAGATATTTACCCCGAGGCATATACAAGCACCTTATAGCTGACTGAAATAATGAAGATAATGTAGTAGCCATTTCAGTGAGAAACATCTCTCCCAAATGCTTTTTTGAGAGACAATAATTTTACTTTGCTGCTATTCCAAAATTGAGAAATTGGACCAGATGTCCACATATTATTTAATTGGGTTGATAACCCTTCACTTATTAAAATCCCTTAGTGCCTTAGTAATAATTTTTAAAAATAGAATGGAATATTCTGCCGTCATAGAATTTAATTAAAGGATGAATATATAAAAAGTATACTGAATATCTTTCTCTTAAGGGAAATAGACCTGCTTGGAAGATTTATTAATGGCGGCTGGTTGCGAAACGCTTGGCGAGGCAACGCTTGAATAAGAGACACTTGATGGCTGATCACGTTGCTATCACTCTAGAAACAGGCCTTACCTTTCTACCTTTAGCCGGACACCGTCTATACTCTTTCGTGGTAAAATCAGGAACGATCTAGCACAATCTCTCTCTCCCCCTCCCTCTCTCTCTCCCTCGTTGGCTTGGTAAAATTTTCCAATGAAAGAAAAGTGCTACTAAAGTGAGCGCGTGTCTATAGAAAAAGTCAAAAATTATTTTTAATTTTTTCAAGAGAACGTACTGAAAATTATTTATAAGCATTACTTGTTCTTAATATTCGTTTTGTATTGTGCCTGTATTCCGTATATTTATTCCTTGCAGCACTAAATTAATTGAATCGTGCATAAAATAGACCTTCGGCAATGATATTCGTATCGATTATTTTTAACAATGTTATTTAAATTCACCGTTAGCACATTAACTTAAAATTATGATAATTTTATTCGTATATCTGCAGTTTTAGACTAGAAATAAAAGTTCTAATAAATGATTGAATAATTGTGTTTCAGGTTGTCATGGGTGATCTGGTCTGAGCTCGCTGATACAAGACTGCTAAGAGTGGTTCATTATCTATAATGAACCGAAGAATTTGTTTCCAAAGTTGAAACTGTGATGGGATAATTGCAGCGAGAGGGCGCCGTAAAGCTGTCCCTGTGTCACTCGGGCGACGATTACCTGCGACACGACGGTGGAACCCTACAGGGGAAACCCCACAACAGCAAATGACAAACTTTTCCGTTTCTCTTATCACACATACCGAACATTGAATATTCAAACATTGCTATATATTACACAACTAGTACGTCAGGATATTTGCTCACAGATTAATGTCTTGAATTGAACTGGGAAAATTAGAATTTTAAAACTACTATGCACTATAAAATTCAAATAAATTATCTTAATCTTCATAAGGTTTCTTTAAAAGACTAAAAATTCCTCATATCGGCTCGCTGTTGATTTGTAATTATAAATTATGATAAATATATCTTTGGCAACAGTTTCGTTAAACAAACATTAAATGAACTACATCATTTAATCATTTTATCCAAAATCGGAAAGTTTCCGAAAACGTCAGTATATGTCATCATCATCAAATAAAAGTGAACTTTGTCAAATTTCGCAAATTGTGCCGGTGACACTTAAATTAAAGGCACAGTTGCATGTATCTATGTTTACCAGTGGCGGATCGCGGAAGTGACCGTCATAGACGGTCGAAGCTGTGGTGTTCATTGGTTACACAATCAAAAATATTGTTGTACAATCAAACGAACAATAATAATAATAATGTATTTAATTTGAATGGAAATATAACTCAAATTAAGTTATAGTGGAAAACCTATAAATTTACGATATCAATTTAATCATTAGCTCAGTCGGTAAAAGCAAAAATTATAATCTACGCAGCTTCTTAAATGGCTGCTCCCGGGAACGCGGGTGACGAACGATATAGTTGAAAATTAAATTCGCGAATCAGACGAGAATGGTTTGTATGGAAAAACCGAGGTAAATTGCCGTTACCGGATGTTAACGCCTGATGACGTCGTTCTTCGTTTTTGTTCGTATGCCGGTTGTTCCTTTGCTGGGTCACGTCTTCTTCATATTAAGATTCTCTAGTGCCTCTCCTTCAGATCAAATGTTGTCTTTTTATTTTCTGTACTCCCACCAAATGAATCTCCTTTCTTAAATGTGCAGAAACTACATTTCATACATGTCGCCTTGTTCTGCCACTGCTTCGTCTCTCCCTAGCGTCTCTCTCCGGCAGCCTCTCTGCAACAACTCCTATCTAATCTCTTCCAGGCCATCAACAATGTTGCAGACGGTGACGTTTTCCCGCCGACATTTCCCGCCTACTCAGCCCCACCAAGCCATTCTCGTCTTCCGTCCTGTATACGTAAATAACAAAAACTAAATTATTTTTGCTTTACCCGACTGTAAGGGTCATGAATCACCACAAAGCAGAGATGTGTATGCTACATTTTATCATCCAAATCCTTCTAAACAAAACTAGGAAAAACAAAGGTTGAACGCCAATCAAAACTATATAGAAGAAACTTACTCGCACGGAATTCGCTGCGTGATCAGCCATACTTTTGACATCAAACTCAAACTGTTGAAGAAAGCTGGAAGACATTAAATAAACATTAAACTAATTAAAGTTTAGAAGACTATTTTAATTTTGGGGTGGGGTGAGGGGAGGGACTAGCTAAATGATGGGAATCCTGAAACTGGCAATCCCATAAATTAGCATAGGAAAGGAATTGAAAAAAGGGGCATGTGGAAGGTAGATAAAGATAACTAAGGGTTGAGTAGAGCCTCCGGGCTATATTTTAAGGATATTACCCGGTGTTTCACCTAAAGCTGATGCAGTGAAAACTCTAGAAACCTGCATGAGGTAGTTCGGGCATTTTGTACTACTCCCACGTCATTCTGATGACGGGAGACTGTATTGTTGTGGAAAGGCATCAAATCTGCCTCCATACTTTGATCAAATTTGAGGGTCAGCTGTCCGATGGTATCAAAAAACAATTATTTTCGAAGGTGTGTTACTCCTATGCATACACCCTTCATTTTAACATTGTCTTTCAAGCTTGAGGGAGACTTAATTTAAAAACTTTAACCTGGACTGAAGAGGATAAGATAGAAAACCTAGCAGGAGGAAGTCAGCTTTGACAGACTTTCTAGAACTCGTCTAGATCCTTATCCCCCATCCATTCGCCCATGGTTAAATAGGAGGCAGAATATTTTTGTTAACAAGCAGACAACTTCCCTTTAATAGGATAGGAAGGGAATTGAAGAATGGGCATATGGAAGGTAGAGCAAGGTAACCCAGGGTTGAGTAGGGCCCCCGGACTATGTTTTAAGGATCCTATCTGGCGTTACACCTAAAGAGATGCAGGGAAAACCCTACAAAACCTGCATCAGGTAGGGCACATTCCAACTTTGCGTCGAACCACAAAGAAGAAATTAATAGAGAATTTTCAAATGCGTAATATTTAAATGTTTATCCGGTCTCTAAACAGACATATTGAAGAAAATTCCTGAAAAAAATTCAAAACTCAATTTTTAAACAGCTGTGACGTATAAGCGCTCACAAACTGTTTCTTCTCTGTAGCTCTTGAGGGTTTAGACCTAACGAGACGACCGTGGACTTTCACATTTCATGTCAGATTCAGAATTTAGAGTGGTATGTGGTCAGCGAATAAATTCTTCTTCAGTCTTAAGCTCGGTTTCCCACGGACACCCTTGCCCCTCGAACCTTGATGTGGGTCGGAGATGCTAACCGCTACAACACAGCAGGTCGGCTTTTGACGAATTACCATACGAAAATTGAATTTTCTTTGATTTCAATTGATAACATCGTGTTACACGGAATATATGAAAATATATTATTATATGAAAAATAAGAGGTATGATGTTTAGGCCAGAATGAAGGAGACGCAATGCAGTTCATTTGAAATTGGCAGGACAACCCAGCGCAAATCATATATATTCTTCACGCAGAAAAATCGAACCGATTAAAATTTTTATAAAATTAGTTTCGAGTTATCAATAAGCAGAGAAGTGCTCCAACAGATGATGAAGCAAACGAATTCCTTTTTTCTGTACCCATTTTTATATCTTGAACTTACCAGTAAATCTAAACAGAGATGAACACGGTAGTCTTCCACAGTTCAAAATCAAACCGAAATTGTGTTTCTGTATGGACTTCTCAATTCGTCGCGTTAAAGGAGGACTTTATCAACCAATCAGGATTGCAGATCAAAAAAATGAACTGAAATTTAATTATACCAGTATATTACTGAATTTTCATTTTTGTTAGTTTTCTGTTCCGTCTTATTTGTTTCAACCAATTCCATAATACTAATTTATTTATTTCTTATTGTTTATTACCAAACACAGTTTCACGTTATTCTGTACTGTTTGGGCGTGAAAAACCCAATTGACTAAAGATTCCATTGCATAATTATAATTTACTTGTTATTATTTATGTTTTTGATCTATAAATTTGAATTGCATTATTCGTCGTGTTATTATAATCTTAATAATATTAATAAAATTTTAATATTATATCATTGAAATGCAATATACTTTGAATTAGTTAAAAAACTATCAGGTTAAAAGATTTTATTGGCTTACGTTTTGCCAATAAGTGCAATTACTTCAATAATAAAAATTCAAAACAAAGACCTTGTTCCCATTAAACGTTCCCAGACGTTTCGCAATGCCACGAAGCAGCTTTAAATAGTTTTATAATGTGGCAGCTGAAGTTACATTGTTTCATCTGGGGGGATTCACGTTGGGGTATTCCGAAAATCGCGGAATGTCGTCACACATTGCGGATATGCGCGTCAAAGAGACAAATTGCTGATAATTAAGCATGACCAACAACGTCACGGTGTTGGTTGTGCGATCCCAGGAAACATACAAAAATAAAATGGATGTATTTCATGTATCTTTTCACTAATAATTTGTTTTTTAAACAACACGCACACATACATATAATATACTCTTATAAGCAATTATATATTCAAATCGTCAAGTATTTATTAACTTCATTTATGAGTAAAATCAAAGCTTAAAGAAACAGTATCTAATAAGTAATACCTGTGGTTGATAAAGTGACAAAGTTAATAAGATGAGGAGCATCCAAATGCGAGAAACTGTACTGCACGAATTTTTCTAATGGTCACTAATATCTCGATAAATTAATTAATTAGATTTAACGACCCGTATAACAGACAACTAACATCTTTGAACAAGAAATTTGAAACTTAATCAAAATAGGCGTTTCGACTAACACTTGCGGTTAATACTCATAACAAACTCAATTTACAATTTAAAACTGAAGTTTCTGTCTGATAGTTTGTCTCAAATAAGCTCCGAAACAGCTCAACGGATTTCAGCGAAACTTTTAGTGACTGAAACAGAAATTTTAACTTAAAATTTAGTGTATGTTTCAGTTTTATGTATTGCAGGACTCAGAAGTTATTAATACTTGTAATCCATTGGAATTCCCGGGCCAAAACCGGACCTCTTCAAAGCCAACTGTGTCCCTATAGCAGTCTTCTGATTGCCGTGAAATTTTAAGGTCCAGCGCTGGTCAACCCACAGACGTTATCTGTTGATATTAAAAAGATTTAGGTCCTACTCTAAAGACGTATAGAACTTGCAAATGGAATAATGATCTCACGTGTCAATTAAATATTATTAAATACCGTGAAATAATGTTTAAGCTTAACTAATATATTATTTAAGTAATTATACATTTTAATGGGTGAATAATAATGAAAAATGTTTTACAAGTCGCAGTGGAGATTGATTAAATAAATACGGAAGTCGCACACAACTTTATTTTTAGCAGTCACGCGCATATACACGTTATTTCACGGTAATCAGACCAAAGAGATGGTTCAAGTATAAATATATATAAATGATTGTTATAGTGCATTTCTGTGTATGTATCTGCTGCATACAAATGTAAATACGTGGAGTAATTTCTATCAAAATTTGTACACCTGCTCCTTGCGATCCGAAAGCAGGCAGAGATAAGACACCCCTGGGAACGGATATTTAAAGCGGCTGATATATACACACGAAAAAATGTGTTTCGCTGCTAATGAGATTGATAGTGTCTGACTGGGTACTGTACATTGTCAAACTTTTTTTGTTATTGTGCTTATTTAAGGTACTCCATTAAGTTACTGAGTCATCACAGTAATTATGATGATATTCGTATCTCATAAAGTGGATATCAAAAATGTTACCCGCTCGCTGATAGTTTAATAATGTGTTGTCGAATTAAATGCTATAGTGGACTAATCTAAATGAATTTACGGGAATCGTCGGGCACTCAGATAGTAACAACTATTAAAATAACAAAGCGTCTCAAAAGAAAATCAAGATTAAAAGATGTAATTATACTTGAGATACAAAATATTTTTTGACAGTTACACTAATATTCATTTTAGATAGATTGGCGTAAAATAAATTTTGTGTAAGGAAGAAACTGTCCACATATCGACCATATAATTTATTGATTCATTAAATAAACATAATGCAATGCCTTTCTACGTCGGCAGTTTCCTAAAATCTTAAAAAATGATAAGATGTTATTGGCGAATTTCTGTCTAAAAAACGAAAAATTAAAACCTAGTATTTAATAATACTTATCTGAAAATTTTATGGCGCTTCCAGGATATTACTATGTATAAATGTGTTTGGAAACATTTCGGGAAAATCCATTTTTTTTAAGAAAGCTGCTTGACGATGCGTATGAACTGATAAGTGGGGGGCATTGATACGGGTGTTGTAACGGGACATGTCTCGGATATATATATATGAAAAACTATTGTAACGAGTAGTCTATTTCAATTTGTCTTTCGAAACAAAAGGTTACGCGCACAAATATCAGTCTTCTCACAAAAAGCATTCCATACCGACATCCACGCAAAAAAACGGAAATTAAAAAAGTAACGTAATGTAATGACCATCCGGCCCCCTTCTGTATCACTTATTGCATATCAAACACTCGGAAATAGGACACAGTAATTCATATTTCAACAATTGAAACCCAATTCATCATTAAATTGTCGTTATAATAATGACGTAAATATTATGTTTAGATTTATTCGTATTTTCTTAAGGATCAACCAGAAACCAGAAACAGTTACGTCATAGAGCTTTTTCGGTCATTAAAATATTTATATTTATCTTCAGTTGTCATTAGTTCCTTTCGCTAATTATAAGTATTACAGATTTCTTTACTTTCATATTAGAGGCTTAAAAATGGGATGAACGTGACATAATTTAAAATTAAAATTTTCCTAGAGCCCCGATAATTCAGTTGAGCTAAAATCTCCTTGACGTTATTTCGAATTCTAAAGACACTCTTTTCAGGTCAAGTAAAACGTCTACATACTTTGATTCCCCAAATGTTGGGGGTTAACTTTGGAGCTTTTCACTTTCTTTTAATGAGCGCGACCAAAAACGTATAGGTTTATTAGTTCAATTAAAACAGAGCTTTGATTTTGTATAATTGAATAAAAAATTAGGCTATTTTGCAAACGTGACTGATCATCGTAGAAACGTAGTTGACGGCTCATTTTAAATCGTATGACTATTACTCTGTATCGTGTTATTAAAATAAAAATATGCATTGTCATCATAAGAAAAAACAGCATCGAATTACAGCAATTCAGTTATATGGGAAGAGGAAGATGGCAGCGTGATTGCGATTCTTCAATTTATTAAGGCAGACAACAATGACAATAAAAAACTTTATCTAGCACTGAATGCTTCATGTTGAGGTAATGATAAAAATAATACAGAAGAAAGTGTGTATATGAAAATCTTTATTAGATACAGGGATTGGACAAAATAATAAGAAAATATGAATTTACTCAAAATTTATTTATTAATGAGGAATTGGACGACCATTTGCTTTGAGAACAGCTGCAATTCGTCGTGGAATAGATTATTAGTGTCTCAATAGTTATCAACGTATGTTCTCTCACTATTGTAGGAACGATGTTGGAGGTGGAATCTGCTCCTCATTCTCTGCTCTAAAACTCCCCATGACGCTTCAATGATATTGAGGTCTGGCGATTCTGCTGGTCAGGGAACAAGACATTTGGATGCTCAACAAATCACGACTGAACCGTTTTGGCTGTGTTTATGGCCGCGTTATCATCTTGGAATATGCCTGGTAGCAATATGCTAGTCAGAGTAAACACTTCGTTATTGAAGATGTCGAGATATTAATTCACAATAATCCGGCTAGTAAGCGTAATGATCGGGCGAGCTGAATACCATGATACAGCCCACACTAAAAACCTCCTCCGTGCTTGACTGATGAAAGCATGCAGGCCTGATCGTAGGCTTGTTTTGGTGTTCTGCCAACAGAAACGCGGCCGTTTGTAGGAAACAATGTAAACGGTGATATCACATTCTTCGTCATTCAGTGTCCAGATTTTATGATCATGGCACCTCTTCTTTAGCAGCTTTGTTTTGGATTCCGTTACGAAGTGTTTTGAAATTGCAGTCCTTCCATGAATGTTAGCTTCGTGAAGCTCCCGCCATCCTGTTTTTGTCGAAACAGTTTCTCAAGTGAGTATTGAGTTCTGCAGTCACTTTTGCCGCGGACGTTTGATGTTTTCTGGTAACAATCCTTTTCAATGTTTGTCTGTTTCTGTCTGTTAACTTCAGCTTTCGCCCAATATTCCTAATCGTTGATGATATTTTGTCAATGCTGTCATTACTGTCGATACTATCGTTCGTGAACAGTAAACAGTTTACTAAACGTTTTCTTCACAGATGCTCCCGCAAACTGCGTACCAACGATTTGCCCTCTTTCGAAGTCTAAAAGATAACGCATTTCACAAATCACTGGTGTTAACCGTCGCAGAACAAAGCATATAATAAACTGCAAAATAACCTCAAAACGTGGCACATCAGCTAGGCACTGTAGCCGCGTCGCAGAATTTGCACGTACACAGTGGTGCCAACCTGCAACAGGCCGTACCCAAGCCGTTCATATTATTTTGTCCAACTCCTGTGCACAGTAATTTTATCGTGTTTTTCACGGTAAGACAGTTTTTTTCTATTTCTGGAAGTTGATGTGTTCTTGTATTTATTCTGAATCCTTTAAAAAAGTCAAAGTTCCTTCAAATTAAACATACTCTATAATTTTTTACATTAACTTCATATATATATATATATATATATATATATATATATCTGTGTAATTTTTAAGTGGAAGCGTCACTGTTACAGAAGAAGTCTTGCTCACAGGCCAATCAATTACTTTATTTTCATGATCGTGGAAGGTTTGGAGGTCTATTAGAATACAAATGTAAGAATGTGTGTTCTGCGTAATAAAAACTGTCCATCTCAAAGATTTCCCGTAATTTTAAAGTTGGTATTATTTAATCTTAAACCAATATGCAGCACTTTCAAAAGTCGATTTGGTGCGTTATAAGCGTGTGTCGGTACAAAATAAGGGTCTGAAGATTTAATTGTTGGCAGTTAATATCACGTTATTAATACGTTACCCAATTTCTATTACAGTACTCATTTCATGTTACTTTATTTATTTGGGGTAATTGTAATCAATTAACATATTATTATCGCAGGGTTGTTAGAATTAACCTAAAGAAGTTCAGTAAAATAGGACAGAATTTAAAAGATCATAATTGAAAAAACTGGGTGGACGCTCTACCATCTTAGATAATCCGAGTCGACCCCCGACAACTGTGAGATACTTCCATCCTTTGTATACCTGTAGCTCAGGGTCACCTACAGTTCAGATAACCACAGTCTTTACAGTCTAATTTTGTGGGACTTCAGCGAAGAATGGAACGTATATAAATCCAATAATGATTTCCATTTAAAAATAGGAGTAATGTTTCCAGTTCTAAAGCAGTTTTTTGGGATAGTTTGTATATTAAGTTTTAGAAGAAAGTGTTTTAAAATAATTTAGAAATGGTGAAGATATGGAAGAAGAAATTGTCTTTCCGTCCGTTACATCGGAGTTAAACAATAGACAATGGAAAATGTAGAACCAGCCCTGTAAATCTCTGTTAAGGATACCTGTCAAGCACTAGCTTGAGTATCCACTACGCAATAACTGTCAGGCGGAGAACAAATTGGCTACTTCAGTTCCTACGAGAATATCTTTATCTTCACGGAAAATGTACGAAACGTCTTATCTTCACTAAACAGATTATTGGAAAAGTTGTAAATAACGGTTAATGGGAATAAAAGCTTAGAAGTATGTTCTTCCCAGATTTCTTTAAGTCGTCCACCTACAAATACAATTTAATAGTATCAGATAATAGAGTTTGGTGCATTAAATAATTAAATAGTTAATTTTTTTAATCTAGGCTATTCAATATAGTTCCACAGTAATCTACCAATAAGAGGTTTCGAGTTTATCTTAATCGTAAAGCCACCCGCCCTAAATAATGTCTATAAACTACATGCTGTAGCCTTATTGAAACCTTTCTTTACACATTTACCAGAAGAAACTACACTTAGTTTCATAGCGTTATAATTGTGGCAAACCATTGAAAAACGCTAAAAAATAATTTACATTGTTTACAATTTCTAGACAGAATTAATTTTATTTATTCGCTTCGTATCAATTATTAGTTATACTTTAGACCGCAAAATAGTGAGTAAAGAATTGGTACAGATTTTTAGTGCTAATTTGTAGTATACATAATATTGCATGGTATTTTAAATTATATTCTGTAGAGCATAATTCAATTTAATTTTGTTGATTACATTACATGTAGGAAAGGGATAGGATAGGGAAGAGAAAGTAACGTAGTTGGAAACTATGGACTTTGTGAAAGAAAACAAAGGGAGATAGGCTAGTAGAATTTGAATTGAGCACAAATTAGTGTGACAAATACCTGGTTGGAGAATCATAAAAGAAGACTGAACACATTGAAGAAGCCGGGGACACAGGCAGATACAAATTGGACTATATAGACAGATATATAGGAATTAGATGCTGGACTGCAAAAACTATCTAGGAGCAGATGATAACTCGGACCATAATCTGTTATATACTAATCGCAGGCTGAAAAGGAAGAAAGGATTTAAACCAAAAGATGTGAATTGGGAAAACTGAAACAACAGGAGGTGCTTCAGAGTTTCAAAGAAGATATCACGAGTAGATTAATAGAGAAAGAAGAAAGAAACAATATTAAAGAGAAATGTGCACTCTTGAAGGAATAAATGACTAGAGAATCCGACGAAAAAATAGGAAGAATAGCTCAGACCGTAGATAAAGCAAGGAGTAATAAAAATAAAATGAATAGCGTAAATATAAAAACGCGAGAGATGCAAATGGTAAAGAGCAGTACAGACGCTTGAAGAATGAGAGAGATCAGCCAAAGAGGCTTGGCTACAAGAGAAATGAAAACCAGTTGAAGATGGTGAAAGGGAAAATAGACGCAGCTTATAAGAAAATCAAATAATCATTTGGCGAGAGGAAAAATATTAGCAAGAACATCAGGAGAGCGGATGGGAAGCTAATTATAGATAAAGAAGAAAAAGTAGAAAGATGGAAGGAATATCTAGAAGAGGTGTATCATGGTGGAAGTCTAGATCAGTCAGTAATAGAAGAAGAAGAGGAGGTGGATGATGAAGAGTTGGGGGACGAAATTTTAAGGTCGGGGTTTATAGGGAGCTGACAGATCTCAGCGATTGTAAAGCGCCAGGAATTGATAACATTCCAGTAGAATTGATAAGATCATAGGGCAGAGAAGCAATATCATGGCTGTTTAGAATAGTCAGTAAAATCTACGAAACAGGAAGAATACCAGAATATTTTAGGAACAATATAATTATCTCTATACTTCAGATAACTGGGGCTGATATATGCGAACAACACAGAACAATTAGTTTAGTATGCCATGCATACAGAATATTAACGAAAATAGTATATGGGAGGATGGAACGACAAGTGTAATGCGAGTTAGATCAGTTTGGCCTTGGGAAGAATGTTGGTACAAGAGAAACAATATTGTTTCTGCGTCTAATTTTATAAGACAGGATAAGAAAAAACATGCCTACGTTCATGGCATTTGTAGATTTAGATAAAACCTTTGATAATGTTAACTGGAGCATACTATTAAGGATTTTGAAGAGGACTCGAATAAAATATCCAGAAAGAAGAGTTATCCATAACCTCTACATTAGGCAATCAGCAGTAATTAGATCAAGAAAAGAAAGGCTAAATCAAGGACAGAGTAAGGCAAGTATGTAGACTGTCACACGTGCTGTGTAAGTTGTATATAGAATCGGCATCGAGAGCGTAACATTTTGAACAATTAATTTTTCACTCCATCTATCCTATCTAAGCTAACCGAATGCTACTTTTGTCAAAATTGCTGCACAGTAACTAATACATTTCATACTTAGGTACACTAGGACAGTCAAACATACTGCTAGTAACTTCAGAGGCACTTAAATCCTCTCTATTTAAGAGCGTATAAAAAACTACCGGTGCTTTGAAAGTATTCTCGTCCTACCCCTAATAGAGTAAAACAATCTTCCCTGTTTCTTAATTCAAATTGAAAACTACATCCGGTAACCTAAGGCAAGTGAAACATACAACTGAGCTTTTAGTGATTAATGAATATTGTCGTGACCTCTAATAAAAAAATACTCCCGACAACCAATGAGAGAAAAAATATAAAACCGTCGGTATGTTGAGAGATTGAATAATACTTTAGTTACCTTAACGGAGTTTGAGATAATCCCTGTAGCAAAGGATAACAAAAAGAAATTTCAGTAACCTAATAGAGGGAATGTAATCCCTTCAAACTCAAAAACACTCTAGGAGCCTTTAAAAAGTCCAAAATAATACAGGTAAGAGGCTCAAATTTATTTCCAGTTCTTTAGAGAAATTTTCTTCCAGTACATTAAGACGGGCAATAATACCCCTTCGTTGCCTAAATGATTCAAAAATATTTTCAATACCTTAATAATGTGACGTTGATTTTATTATGTATTAATATATTAAAAGAATTAGCGTTCTGTTTAAATGGGTGGGGGGCAATAAGTCTCAAATTTGAAATTTAAACAGTTTTATTGTCTAAACTAAGTTGGTGGGAAAGCTCAATTTCAGCCCAATGAAACATATAGTTAATTTTTTAGAAGAAAGACAAGAATGTAAAAATGTCAACCGGACTAGGGAATCGAACCTTGCGATATCCAGCCGCATGCTCTACAAACGGAGCTAGTTTTATTGTTAAAAAATTAAAAGATTCAATAACATTTCATTATTTAAATTTAATGAATTTTTTGCGTAGCTGAGCCCTAGACATAAATAATATTGCAGGAGACTTTAGTAAATTTAATTCACTTTTACTCAGTGCTGTATTTATACGTTCATCATCCCCTACTTTCCTTGTTGACGGGCAGTCCTGGAGTTAACACAAAGGAAGCTATTGGGTCAGCATTTTGCGGCAGGTGGTGTCGTTTCCTTGTGATGCTTCCAGCCAGATCGCCTCTCATTTCAAAGTCGAAGCCAGCCAATCACACTTTACGTTTCCTCGTACTGAACTCTCACCTCCAACTCTCTTTCCCGAGGTCCTCTCCACCTCGAACTCACCTCTCTTAAAACGTGATTGGTGTCCCCGATTTTTCTATCTTCCCCAGATCCTGCAATGGGGTTGGCGTCCCTACCCTTCCACTCCAAAAATAAAAAAATTGGGAGGGGTCACCCTAACAATCTTTTGGGTCAACCACCTGGCGAAAGGGGGGGGGGGGATCGGCGGGCCGCAAATACCTTTCAGTCAAAGACTGTGACTGTGAGGCTACAAGTCATGAGGCTGTGTTTGTCTTGCCGGTATTTTCCCCGGAAGGGTGCCTTGCGAATACCTCAGGACTCTTCTCTACGGAATTTTGTAAAAAATTCTTGATATTGTAAAATTAATTTATGTGAATAAAATAAAATATATGACGATATTTTATACGCGTCACAATAGAGGCAAATATTATAACGAGACCGCAAACCTTGCACGAGTTGCTGACCTGACAGTGGACAGCTACTGTACCTGTGCACTCGCCTCGCCTCGCCTCATCTTGTACGGTCACTTAAGCTGATTTTCTGGCGTGACAGCATCCCTTCAGTAGCTAGGTAGTATCTTTTTCAGCATCTTGGTCTCGTGTAATGCCGTAAAATATACGACTCATCAGAGCTCATCTTTATATATATATATATAAATGAATCCCTATTTCACTTGGTCATGCCATAACTTGAGAACGACTTTACCGATTTCATTCATCCTTTTTATATAAGGTTTCAAATACTTTGTGCAAGGTTCTTACGGAAACAAACATTAAGAAAATTGCGCAGAAAATTGGAAAATTACAGAAAACGTAAGTGCGAGAAAGCTACTTTTTCTCCCACGCGTTTGAATTTCCAAAGTGAATGTGTGTTGCCTTCTCACCCGCCTGGACGACCTTCCATTTCCCCCATATTGCCCATGCCATATCACGTGGTATAAATGGTTATACAGAAAAACTAAGGGAGTCAGTTCGTTCTTCAAAATGCCATTAATTAGACGTACCAACTAAGGTCACAGAACTCGCAATGCTGCAACTCAAAGGAGTATACGAGCAGTAAAAGTGTCGACCAATGCGAAGCGCGAAATTAAGTTGAATCGAAATCAACTATGTAGAAATGTTACGTTTATTCCTAATCAAGCTGCATTCAATTGTAACGTGGCAATCGATTAAAGTTCACTTCAAATCGCTGCTATTGGACCAATGAACGTTGTGTGTCCACATTGTAACGCATTGAAGTTTAAAATAAAGCCCCTGGATTGTGTTGCACCAGTGGCCAAGTCAAATTGACGCCATTGGTACCACCACCAGAGCCATTCCATTCATTGGTTTCCGAAAATGGACCTGATTCTTAACATTTTTTGACTCATATCCAGTAATACAATAATTGCTTTCAAATGATGTCATTTGGGGCAACACAAATTATACGAGATAACTTTATGCCGAATTTCACAGCATAATACCACTATGTGGCTGGTGAAAAATACGTTGGCAGCTTTCAATTGACTTGGTGTGAAGTACGTTGGTAGCTATGAATTGCCAAAAGCAACCAGAAGTGAGTGAATTTACAGAACTTGATGGGAGAATGGCAGTGCTGCCAACGTATTTTGGCAGCCACATGGTGGTACAAACACTTCGCTATACAATTATCTATATTACATCTGTTTAACTTTGAAGCTTCAAGGTGAAATATATCATCGAACAGGTTCCTTACTGGCAACGCCGGAAAGCGACTACAAATTTTTGCAAATTTATTACAATGGGCGATTCAGCAAGACAAGTCCATCAGCGATGTGAACAAAATTCCGTAAAAAAATTCTAATTGTGGAACAACTTTAAACATTTTTCCAACATCACAACGAATTGGTTGCATTATTCAAAACCGCATTAGAGCGAATGCCATCTGATAATCACAAAATTGTTATTAGAGCCGATAAGACGCCTGCAGGACAACACGCAAGACGTTTTAATGCGACAACAATTGATGAAGTCGCTATTGTCGTCGTTTTTTATCATAATTTACTTAGCAATCAGAATACAATTCAATAGGCTAAAATGTTGACAGTTTCGAATAGTAAAATATCCAATTATATCACCTGTATGATCGAAATAAATAATGAATCAACTTAAAATAGTTCACTAGGCCACACAAGTCTATTATTTATCATAGGTTCAAGAAGTATTTCTGTAAGTGGGTTGGGATGGTTGTCCAAGATTGTAATCGTGGCTGAAAATTGAGATTGGCTAGCATGGAGGCATGCATCAGACCAGTCTTAGGACTGAATGCCACAACAACAATTCTCTTGTTGAATATTACAAGGGAGATTTTCGTACGGTTGGGTTTGACTCTCCCCTTGGAGCAGATCCAGTTGCGGAGTTGTTGAGTGTGGTAAAGAGACAGTTTGGGTCGAATCTGATGTCCAGAATACTGTATCATTGACGAACTGTAAAGTGAGGGGGAAGTTTTTACGGTATTTGTTGAAAAGAATAGGAACAAAGATGTCTTTTTGGGGGAAGGCCAACGAAAGGGGCCAAGAAAGAAGAGTGGTTTATCATTGAGAAACGTGATCTGTCTATTAGAAAATGTGGGATAAGGCGTATGAATTGTTTGGGGATACTTAAGTGTAGTAGTTTATATATGAGATTTTAGTTCCAGTCCTTGTCGTAAGCTTTTTCAATGTGCAAGAATGATGTTGCAGTGGGTTTGAAACAATTAAGAGTTACTAATATTCAGCATTTTTCAGTATTATTCAGTTTGAATGTATTTCTCACTGAATTATCAAATTGATTAAGCGGTATGATCTTTCAAGTTAGATTGGCCGTCATATTACAGGTGAGATGTTCACAAAAATTGATTTTAGAAAACCGTTAATTTTCAATAGTATTTTCTAATAAGAATGGAGTTAATTTTCTCTTATTTCAATTATCGTGACAACATGTGTGGAACTTAAAATGTATAATAAGTAATCAGTCGGTCTTTTGACAAAACGAACGACTGTTCTTTAATAATTAGACGACATTATTTGTCCAGGAAAGTGTGCATCTAATTTATACAGGACAACGAAGGTGCTTAAGTCTTTACTGTTAAGCAAGGGTTTCCTCTGGCGAGATAGGCCTTCCTGTTTTCAGAGCTCAGTTTTACGAAAGAAGATGTTGATTCCGACATGTAGAGTTCCTGTTATACACCGCGATATCCAGATTCCAAACGAGGAAATCTTGTGCAAATAACTCCTCATGACGCCGGAACTTGAAAACTTCCCGACTACTGACTACTGTATGACGCTAATCCAATCCCTAACATTTGTCAACAAAAATTATCAGAAATATCACAAATATAAACATCATGGTCTATGAATCGATAAGTAAGGATTAACCGTTTTAAAAAAATGAGAATAATGTATTTTGTCTTCTCAAACAGTCCTGATTTTAAATCCCACATATTACAGATTGCATTAAGGGTAGGCACATTCATATTTTAATCAAAAAACTTAATAATGCAATGAAAACAAATGACTTGGTTTATTTGAAAATGAGTTCATGAATATAACATTCACACAGGATTTCAAAATCGAATGTCATTCTTTAAGTTCATACCGAAACGAAAAGAAAGGTAATTAAACAATAGATGACCTTGTACAGACTTTATATATAAACATTCTGTAACAAAGTGTCGGCATGTTTTCATGGAAGTTAAAATAAAGTCAAATTAAAAAAATATATATATGGAAACAGAAAAAATGCCGAAACGTTGTTGTTGTGGCATTCAGACTGGTCTGATGCAACCCTCCATGCTAACCTATCTCTGCCTTATAATTAGCACAACCCGTATCCTCCCTAATCTGCTTAGCGGTTTCCATGCTTTACCTCCCTCTTCTGTTCTTACCCCAGTCACTTCCCTCTAATGCAAATATGACAAGACCCTCATCTTAAAACGTGGCCTCTGTCAACGTCCTCCATAATGCTCGCTTTTCCCCTATTCTGTTTAGAACTTCCTCGTTTATGATTCTATCCACCCATCTGATTTTCAGCATTCGCCTATAGCTTCACATTTCAAAGGTTCTGTTCTTTTCCTTTCCCCAACTCCTATCGTCCACGTTTCGCACCCATATAACGCCACGTTCCATACGAACATTTTTAACAACGTCTTCCTAATTTTCACACTTATATTGCCCGTAAGTAAATTCATCTTTTCCGCGAAAGCCTTCCTTGCCTGAGCTATCCTACTCTTTATGTCTACTATACTCCTGCAGTCCCTAGTTATTACGCTTCCCAAGTAGCAGGATTCCTTAACTTCCGTCAAAATATCCTTTCCGAATCGAACACCCTTGTTATTCTATTGTTTCCCATACTAAACTCCATTACCTTGGTTTTACTATTTATCCTCATATTGAACTCTTTCTCCAGGACTCCGTTCACGCCATATATTATGGTTTCCAAGTCTTCTTCTAATTCTCTTAATACTACAATATTAGTTACGTTATCCACCCATCTAATTTTCATCATTCTTCTATAGCACCACATTTACAAAGCTTCTATTATTTCCCTATTTACAACTCCTACCGTCCATGTTTCGCACCCATTTAGCGTCACACTCCATAATAACATTTTAAGTAATGATTTCCTTATGGTAATACATAAAAATGTATTTCTCATAATCAAATACATATTTATTGGAATAATGTAAATTTAAAAAGGAAACAATTCAGATTCGCTCTAAAATTTTAATAAATGCAAATTGCGTTTCCTTTATTGACACAATTATGAAACCACCCTCTTTCTGTTAGACTACAGATTTCACAGAACAGTATTAAATGTTAGTTATCCTCGCGCCTTACCATTAAGAAAAAAGAATTGTTTTCCAGTTTATTGATGGGAAGAGAAAATAGAAGAAATTAATTGTTATATATTAACTTTTGAATACAAATAAGAACTATTGTAACAGCTTTAGAGGTGAAAACGGACAGAGTTTTGCGGATTATGATAAATATAAGTTGACGTTGTGACTCAAGAATTAAAGTAAAGGTAGCAAAGTACTTCGAATTTCGACATCAGAAATTTTTGCTATTAGGAACAAGATTTGTTGAATAAATTCGTCAACTTTAAATCGCTTTCCTATTGCAGATAATGTGTAAGTCATTGGTTCTCAAGTGGTCCAATTGACGCCAAAGAGTTATGCCTTTTCCGCTTGTGGTTTCAGCCGGAATTACATTCCTTTGTGGTTAACAGTTTGCAACATAGTATTCAGGAAGATGATGTGTTTATCTGTGTAGCGAACTGTACACGTCATTTTCTGGTACCTGAGAATCTGAGAAAAATACAGTCTCCCCAAGATTTTCAAAATTACGAGTAATATTACGTTATATTTCCAGCAATTACGAATTAGGACAACAAATGACATGAACAGCCAGATTTAATGACTGAACAAGTAATTAATAATAGTATATTACCAGTACGCTAACTTGAAAGTGGATTCATGTGCTTTATCGTCCATACACTGTCACTCAATTATTGTGTAATAATAGATTGGCTTAGTATGCACTATAAATAATCACAGGACATAAAATATGAAATGGCTTTTTTTTGGAACTGCAGACAATCACGGAATACAGAATGTGGCTCTTCTGCATTTTAAAAAAAATATGTAGTTATAATTTTTGGTTATTCGGTTACGTTTTACTGTCCATTCAATAAGACATAAATGTCATTATATTAAAAGAAAATAGGTTTGTTGCATTCAATAATGTAATATAATGAAATAAAGTTACTACACAAAATAAAATGACAAACGGGAAAAATACATTTGAATTCGATAGAACCCAATATATACAACAAAAAATACAATTTTTCAAAATGAACTTTCAACTTCAATAAATAACGAAAGACTGTTTAAATAATTTTACGGTTTTGCCGGAGGTTTGACAATGCATTTTGCGGACAATCTTTGGAGAGAGTGTAATTCCTAGTTTTATCAGAGATGGCACAGACGCCTAAAGGATGTGGTAGTGCAAAGCAGCCAAAGAGGTTTGGCTCCAAGAGAAATGCAAAGTGGATGAACATTTCATGGCGAAATGGAAAATAGACGCAGCTTATAGGAAAATTACAGAAACATTTGGAAAGAAGAAAATACTAGGAAGAACATTAGGAACGCTGTTGGGAAGCCAATTCTTGGTAAAGAAGAAAAGGCGGAAAAATGATATTGAGGTATTAGAGGAG
This sequence comes from Eucriotettix oculatus, assembly GCA_034510155.1. Classification (NCBI taxonomy): domain Eukaryota; kingdom Metazoa; phylum Arthropoda; class Insecta; order Orthoptera; family Tetrigidae; genus Eucriotettix; species Eucriotettix oculatus. The sequence continues at coordinate 580,738 of JAEMUL010000008.1, forward strand.
TCAGAAAACATAATAAATGGCATGAACTTAATCCTTGAAGTAAAGTACAACATGAGGATTAATAGAGGAAAACCAAGGCAATTGAGTGTAGTATGGGAAATAATATGGGAAGTGTGTGGGGTAAGAACAGAAGATGCAGGCCAAGGATGGAATACGCTAAGTAAATTAGGGAGGATGTGGGATGTGTTAGGTATGTAGAAATGAAAAGGCGTGTGCTGGATGGGTTATTATGGAGAGTTGCATGAGACCAGTCTTAGTACTGATTACCACAACAACAACATGAGATATGTTAAGTGTTGATCAGAATGTCTCGTTCTCTGGAAAGGAAAGCAACTGTGTTTGCAAACAAAGGTAGTAGGCAGAACCGAGCACTGCATTAATCCTCGTGGGAAACGTTCTGACTTTCCTGAAACTCTCAGGAAGGGATGAAAAGACAGCAAGTTTCATAATATTTTTCTCAAACTAAAGAACCCGAATGCATGTCTATCAGTTCCATTGCAGATTTTCTTGAATCTTAGTAACAACATCCGGTGTAGTGAAAGAAAAACTTGAAAATGGGATTTCAAAAAACAGTAAATCACGAAATCTTATTATGTAACTCTTTTGACAAGAATTTCATGTGACTGTCATACTTGAACTACAGACTTAAGATTACCACTGTCTATCAACTCTTTTTCATCCTTTTTTCACATGGGTACCAGATGACGTTGTGTGATATAAGTAATCCAAAAATTGAGTGCCGGTTGCTTATGCTCCGAAAAATCCATAAAAAATTCAGGGATTAAAACAAGAATTTTACCTTAAATTTTCGTGTATGTTTCATTTAGATGTCTTGCATAGTTCAGAAGATATTAATGAAAACATTCATACATCCATTGAAATGCCGCGCGAAAGGCGACATATAAACCAACTGTGAATTATGTCTTCTCACTCCATCATTTTTGCAGCAGGATTAATCTATTGTAGGCAGAGAGCTAAGTATCTGAGAAATAGTAAACAATTTGGATTGTCGATTCGATATACACGTAAATTGGTTTTATTCGTCACGTCTGGTAAGTTTTAATATTTAGTAATTGCTCATTTTAAACAGCAAATAAAATCAATAGAAACTATCCCAATAAATATAATTGAAGTTTCTGTCTGTCTGGAAGTTTGTTTCGCATAGGCTCCGAAACGTGTCGAATCAGGACCTGTTCAAAACCAACTGTGTTATTAGGTTTGCTCTGAAGCCATCATAAATAAATGATACCATAATTTTTACTTATTTAATGAATTTAACTTTATCAAAATTCTGTAACTGTTGTTTCGTTTTTAGGGAACGAATAAGTTATAGTTCAGGACCGAGATATATGAGTAGGTGTGAAAAGATGTGTAAGGTCGTTACATAATTATAATATGAAGAAAACAGATTAGTATCAAGTACAGAGTTATGGAAGTCACTGAATTTAATTCAGATATTCAACTTTTCGGTTAATATATACTTCCTCACCATTGAGTGGGTATTAAAGGGTATGATACAAATTTCCGCGTACAATTGCACTAATAATACCAAACTTTGTACACCCCTTTTTACGACCCCGTAACACGTTCACGGGTGGGAGACTAAAATTTTTCACTCTCTTATGGTACCGGATCTATGTTTGACTCTCGTATGGTTTCTGGGGTGTATTCGACTGACTTTAGGAATCGGAAATATTTGTGTGTCGCTTTATGTGCCGGGACTTTTTTTTCTATTTTATTCTTGTATCGGGAATTTGTTGACTCTGTTAATATTTTGGGAGTATATTTGACACCACGGGTATTTTTGACTCTTTTAATGTTCAAGAAGTTTGTCTGAATCTTTTCAGAAACTGGTTACAAACGGAAGTTGAAGAAAGAGACTGAGAGGTAAAAGAAGAAACAAGATAATAGGTAACATAAAAAGAGGAAAATAAGTCAATCTGAAGTGGATGGCAGAAAACGGGAGAAAATGGTGAGCTGTCCCGTGAAAACATACTTGTGGGCATATTTATCGTAGTAATTTTTACTCACGATACCTAGAATATTTTTTACTGTTAGGCTACCAGGGAATATATATATATATATATATATAATATTCTTTTAGTGTATTGTATCTAACCGTTTCTCAGTGCAATTTAAGTAATTAATGCACCTGTATTTTAGATTATTTATAATTATTGTGATTATTAAGGCACCATTTCATCAAGCATATGCTGATGAAGTAGAAGTACACATTACATCGGAATAACATGACAAGAATAGGTAAATATTCAAAAACCAGACGCTCTCTATACCGGCTACATTACTTGTTCAACAAGACTTCAACACAATGCCGGGTTAATACAAATAAGTACCAGTTAAACACCAACAACCAGCTAATCTATACCAATAAATAAAATTGAACTGTCTGTCTGTGTGGAAGTTTGTCTCAAATAGGTCAAATATTAAATACATTTAAATCAAATTGGAGGGTTTAAGACAGGAGTGCATGTTTTATTTAGATATCTTGCAGGCTTCAGAAAATATTAATATAAAAAACGTAAAAACCATTCAATGGAAAAGGTTTAGTGAACATTCCTGCTTCGACAGTATTTCCCATTCTGCTAGTAGAAGGATGTAGACATACCTTGGGAGTTCACTATAGTTCGATTTTTTTTATTTATTGATAATAATTTACTTGACCTGATTTCTAGATTCAATAACAGGTCTGTTAAACAATATTTTTTTCTTTTGTTTGAATGGGCTGGCAAGTTTCAAGGGCCAATTTACTCTCTGCGGGGCGACCCAGAGCACGTCAGTACTGAAAGGAGCTATGAGCGCGGCCGTACTTCGGGGTGCATGGGGCGTGCGATCTATCCTCCGGAGGCCCCAAAGCCCACCTGGCGGTAAGTTTCCCACGTCCCAGGCCAACGCACACTGGATTTGGACTCGAGGTGGCATGGTTTTACGGGAACAAATTTTTTCCCTTTCCTCCCAAGGTTGCAGGTCCCTTCTCACAGGGGGTTATTAATATAAACGCCCTCATTGCTTCTCGTTTGAGGGGTGTCTTCGAACAAAAATACCGATGAGAACAAACATTAATAATTAATAAAAATTATTTATTTCTACTAATTCAGCGGTGTTGGTGCCTTACTTTCCTTTCCGTATCCTCTCATTAAAACCCCTTTCCTATGCTATTAGATTAGCTCCAACTTTCATACCCTTGTGGTGTTGTTTTCTCACCCAAAAGTACCGTCCACAGCTTCGTTCTTGATTGCGCAGTCAAAAAGAATATATAAAATTCATAAGATAACAAACACCACTAACATATCAGCGTACGCTGGAAGTGAGTATAATTGAATGAAAACGTTTAACAAAGTCTTACGTTGTGAGCAGTAAATATAAAAATCAACTTATTTAAGACAGAATATCGTACAACTGACAAACGTGATGCTCAAATCGTATTGGTTTTCCTCTAAATATGATAATTATAGCTGCCGTTAACTAGCAGCACTATCCAGAGATCTCCCATAACTGCGAATTTTGATGTAAAATTACAATCAGGGGCGAAAATATATGTTCGTCGCCCACATGCGGCCAGTTTGGCACCCCTGATATAAACTTAACAACATTAATTTTTCTCGCAATATTTTCTTATATTTTGTGGCGCAGGCCAATGTTATATATTATAAAGATTCTGAAGTTCGCTACGAAGCCCATTGTAGTTGAAACCGTTGTTGTTTATTTATAAATGAATTACACAGCAATTTTAAAGACATTAATATCCTAATGCCGTAACACTGACGGAATAGTCGCAAATGATATAATAAAAAATAAATTAGTTCGGCACTCAAAATCTTAAATATTTTTCCATGCAACAGAACTACCGTACTGCATCCTGTATTAACAACAGTTCAGTGACAGTCATGATCCTACTCTTCTTTAATTCTTTCTCCACTACTATAGATCGACAGGTACATAGTTTGGTTTTCAAATGTCTTTGTTGGTCTATTTGTTTCTTCAACTCCAGTTTTTCCCAAGACTTGAATTTGGGCTCTGCGGTCTTGGCAAGGATTCATGTAACCCTGCATGCAGATGTGCGTTATATTCGCTCAACACATGATTTAGGTTAAAAGTTCTGTTTTGAGGCATGAGTGTATCCCACGCGACCTCTGAATAAATAATTTGTTAATTTTTTATGCAAATTTTATATATATTTTATAATCTAGCGCTCTTGAGGTCCACTACAATAATTACAATCTTTGAAAAGACGATTAATTAGGTTTGCCAGATCCTAATGCATATGACGGTGATTAATGTAATAGTAGCAGGATTCCAGTAACATTTCTTACGTTACATTCAGATTGTTCATTATAATTTTTCAGGTTGGAAAATGGTGTTATTGTGAGATATGATTCCTCAATATGTTAAATGGCACGTCAGTTAAAATGCTTAATGCGGATTTATAAATCAATATTTTATCATATGTCTTGGTCTTTGAGCGAACTTCCAGAGAATTGCGTATAACTTTTAATATAATTAAACTGAATGTTTATAATGAAATATGAGTTAGTGATTCTGCACCCGTATTTATTTCCCTCGCCATATGTCCATCGAGTGAGCCTTCGATTTCATCATATGCTCTTAATTGAGGTGGTTCTATGTGGGGAGACTGTGGTGGCCGTGTTGTTCTGGCGTCAGTCACTGATGCCAAATCACCGTCGCAAATTACACGATTGAGCTGCACGTCCAAATAAAAAAACTTCGTATCCGTTTATGCGTTACGCGTTGCGCCGATTTTACGACAGACCTACTGGACCTTCAAAGTCAACTCTCCAAAATTTGGTGGCCAAATTCGGGACGACCGTTTTGGAAAACAATCAGCCAGTATCCGTACGTCAAAGAAACACCAGATCGGCCTAGAACATCACTGCATTTCGTGAAAGTGTGCAGGCAGACAATCACTCGCGGTACTCATGAACATGGCATTTCTGAAATTTAAACTTGGTGAATCTTGGTTTGGCACTTTGGCTTACACAAGTACAAGATCCAACATACCCAGGAGCTCAAAGTTAATGACCATAGACAATGCCATTTGTACGCTGACTGGGCTTCGAAGCGTTTGGAAGAGGACCCAAAAATGTCAGAAAAATACCCTTTTGCGACGAGGCGCATTTTTGGATGAATGGCTATGTTAACAAGCACAATATCGGTTACCGTTTCTTGCGGATTTTGGGTCAGCGGTGTAATTAGTAATAATTTAAAAACTAAATTGGTGAGGCCATCACCGTCAACGAAGAGCTCTACAGAAAGATGATAACCGATTTCTTTTGGTCGAAATTGAACGATATGGTCGTTGACGACATGTATTTTCTGAAATGGTGGCACTATGTGCCACTCAGCGGAAACCACGATGAACATAAACGATTTGAGTGTATGGTTATCTCTCGCAGAGGTGACGTAAATTGGAGTCGCAGGTCGCAATCGACCGATTCCCTTAAAGTCAACACAACCCAGGCCATCGTTCAAATTCAGCAGGATCTATGCGGCCGTCATTGAAAATAGGACCACTCGGATCCGTGCCACCGCGAGAAGCCTCGGCGGTCATCTGAACAATATTATATTTCATATACAAAGCAATACATGGTCCTTCAAAATAAAAATAGAATTTCGTTAATACCTTACACACAGCTTGTTTTATTTCATTTCAACACTGACCCGACATTTTCTAAAAACCCTATATTATTAATTTTTTAAATTTTGTTTTTTAAGTCGCATCAACAGCTAAGGTCATTAGCGATTATATACAATTAGGGAAACCTATATCTATGTAACACAATGTCCAAGCCCATGCAAGGATTCTTACTCGGGACCTCTGTGAAGCGAGGTAGCGACGCTAACCACTACACCACAGGAGGCGGACAAATTACCATTGATCGTGATATTTTCTGTACTATTCAGTTTCGATCTGGTACGTCATTAACTCTGAATTAATAATCAAGAGCAGAGAAACTTATAGGGATTTTGGTGTTATAATAAGGATTTATAACTGAGACTCACTGGTTACTTTGTACTGAATAGTGGTAGGGTACAGTTTATTTCTATTTGAGCATAGAAAGTTTTGATAAAATGTGCTTCTTGTGTCAGTCCGCATTAGAGACATTATAAATTATTTCTTTATAATTTAAGTCCATAGGCTCATCTAAATATAAAACGAAACAAAGGCTTTTCATAGCATAATTTGACACGTAATTTGGATATTTGTGGATATATAAATACGAAATTCATTATTTGTTCGAAAACTTCATGTTCATACAATTTGTTTTTGTACTAAAATTCACCAATAAATATGAATTACAATGAATCTTGTTTGAGGGAAACTTACCTGCAATAGACTGTAACGAATCTGCCATTTTAGAATCTTTTTGTGATGCTTCGCTGAGAAGTAACTTCACTTCCTTTACGTAACACTCGTCTTTCACTTCAGAAAGTTAACTCTGAAAACTTCTCCAAGTCCAACTTTTTAACTACGTTTTACAACTTTTTTATGATCGTTTAAGTTAATGCAACGATGCCATTGTACGCTTGTTTTAATTCAAGCATCGCGGAAATTAACATGAGAATGGCTGCGGCTGATGTTGAACAAAGCGTTTGAGGCATTCCCTGCGCCGCCCTCGCTCGCGGCTTCAGCCAACCTCAGACTCAACATTTCATCTAAAGTTGTCCAATTGCTTATTAACCAATAATGAAAATAAGTTACACTTAATTTGACAACCTTTTTGGCTAACAATAAATTTAAATTTTTGAATAAGTCTATTACTTTTATAAGTTATATCATTTCATCTTGTAACTACAGAGCATCCACTATCGTAATTTTCTTACCCTATCAGGGCTTTCCTTTATTGTAATCCAGGGGAATATTCCACATTGAGATTTGGCAGATTGCCGAAGGGCTGTTTGCTATTAGATAAATAACAAATCTGATTGATTAGAGCCATCAATCTTACTGAGTAGTGCGTAAGATTATGTAACACTTATTAGACCTGAACTTGATTGAAAAGGGTCTTTAATAGTCAGAATGGTTTACGGGAAGAGTTCTCGTGTGGAAGCCAAATGATAATTCTATTTCAAGAGTTAGTTGAAGAAGTAGGTAGTGGGTTGGGGGATAGATGGGGTTATCATAGCCTTGATGTAGTGCCCCATGATATCCTATTGGGTAAATTAAATAAAGCAGTATATATAAAGGAGTGGTGCTATGGGTGGAAAAAATTTTAAGCGACAGATCGCAAAATTAAAAATCGGAGAGCAACTTTCGGATTCAGACTTTGTAACGACGGGATTTCTTCAGGGATTTGTAATGGTACCATTACTGTTTTTAAATTTTTGTCAATGATATACCAAACTATTTAAAATCAGGGGTAAGGCAATTCGCGGACGACTGCGTAATCTACAGAAAGAAGCAAGACCCATTAGTATTACAAGAAGTTCTGGATGAAGTCAATTTCTGGGTTCAGGAAAATAAAATGAAAATTCCTGGAAAGAAAAGCGGCTCAATCTACTTTACAAAACCAACGTTGATAAAAGAGACATGGGGAAAAAATTCCAAGGATGTAGCGCAGAGAATTACCAATCAATTATTTGGCGTTATAATTGTAATTATATATATAATTAAATAATCAACGAAAAATGAATTTTATTTTTGTTTGGCAAGCGAAGATTGCTGATGCCGTAAACCTAGGTGGCGCGACAGACGGTCGCCAGACAGATTAAGAAAATTTCCCGCAGACTTAGGGCAATCGCCCTGGAATTTTCTCAGATGTTTTACCCCACCACCTGGATGACCCTATGGGAGAGGTTTTGAAACGAAGAGGTGGATTGGGTGAAATATACCACGTGAGAGGCTGTAACATGAAGAGTAGTAGGGAAAAGGCGAGGCTAAAAGGGAAGCTGCGAGGAGAGAAAACGGACGGTTCTTCAAACGAGCTGAGAGGAAGAAGGTTAACAGACAGATTTTGTCAATGATGAATAGAGAATAGATAACCCTCACAACAAAATCAAGAGCCTCTATATACAAATTAATCTGGGGATATGCTATTGAAAACGCCTGGTCGACGGTTGCTAAGCTGCTGAGACGAAGGATTTATACCTGGAAGGAGAATGCAACTTCACGCCTTCCTGGATCCCAGAATTTCTGCTCCGGACTGCCAGAAGCGACATCCAGTATACCATTAAAATAGGTGTGTCATTTGCGTGTTACATGACTCTGCCATTCTGCTCTGCACGTATCCCGCCTACGTAAATCCGTTTGAATTATATAGTCTCAAACTTTGCTTATTTTTAACCTCTGAGTGAGTCCAAAGTAAATATATTGTATGAGCCCTGTAATTTTTTATAAATTAATAAAGTACTTTCATTAACTTAATGAAATAATTAAAATATGATGCTTTAATGTTCATTTAAATTATAGTAAGAAAATAATACCCCATTCAATTAAACCCATATAAAACTATTTTTGCAAGGGTAACGAGCTGCAAATATCTAAGGATATGTTTCAACTCTAGACTTGGGTGGGAGGAGAAGGTGAAAGCGCTTTACACTTCATAATGAGGAACTTAAAAAAGGAAAGCTCAAAATGAAAGGAGGTGGCATATTTAACCTTAGTTAGACCAATTTTGGGATATCTATAGAAAAATTTAAATAGAATAATTAGAGAAAATTCAGAAAAGGATTGTTAATTTTGTGCGAGTAGGGCCGGGTCATAGGTCATAGGTCGCAAAGGAGAGAGAAAGAAAGGCTGCATTTGCTATTCAAAGCTTATACCATGGATTGGAATTAGCTCCAAAATGAAAAAGCCCGGTAATATAGGTAGATGGGATCATCGATTCAAAGTAAAATGTATAAAATAAAAAACAGAAGGTGGTAAATTTTCATTCTTATAACACCAACGACTGGAATAATTTACCTGTGGGAGTGTTTGGAACAAATTTTCTCCACGAAAATAAATTTAGAACAAATCTCAGAAATCGTGAAAGTGAAGTGGTTATTCTCAATAATATATGTATAGTCAAATTTAAATGTTAAAGCTAAAGTTAAGTGAAGTGTTAAGTTGATATAATTATTGTAGTGTTTCTCATTTCTTTCTTTCTTTCATTGACATTTTAAAGAACAATAGTTATTTTTAGATTCATATTATAATTCACTGTTTCTTCTGAAGGTGCATCGCTCTGGAACCGCAAATATTCTTCTTCTTCCTTGTCGCTACAGGCCAATTTCTAGTGTCGGTTTACCGAGTCGACACACTTCAAGTCTGGAGAGACACTTCGTCAGCTTTCGAGACTGTGACGCTGATCACTACACCACAAAAGGTCGTAAATTCACTTTATATTAGTGAACACATGATCGTTTTTACGTATTTAATTGCATTGAATGTAATATTACATTTAATAAGAAGGTTTAAGTCTTAAAACAACTTATGCTTTATGAATTTATTATACAATTTCTGTCAGAAAATTTGAAATTATTTGAGGGGTTATTACTTTATGAAATTTAAAAAAAGAAAAGAATATCTTTGACTAGATAGAGTGCGATCTTTGTTCTTGTTAACTTTGTTGGATGATTGTTACTGTGTTCAACATAATAATAATTATTATTTATTGAAGAAATGAGTGTTTCTGTCTGTTGCCACAATGTTTCTTATTGAACATGAACGTAAGCACAATCAATTACTAAAAATTAAAGTTTGAATTTTATATCATTCAATTATTAGCTACATCACCATGGTTTACACACATAAAATACACATAATGAAACTATACATTCCCCAACCATCGTCGGCTACTTTAAAGACTTTATTTTTATGTTGGGCTAACGGAAAAAAGCGAACTGAAATTTCATTAGTACTTCGTCCCAGCACCGATGATTTTAAGGAAACTAGGGAAACCCCAAATCCTCCTCCACATGTTTGGTATAGCCACATTGGTTGATCCTCTAGTCACGTGGAGATGAGAATATTTCATCAATTAGAAGAGCTACAAACGAACTGGTATTATATTTTAACAAAATTTGCAATTTTTAATGTAAAAACGGAAATTATATCTTCTTCTTCATTGGCTCTGTAGTCCATTCAGGGCTTTGGCCTACCGAGTCGCCTGCCGACTGTCATGTTACATGATACATTCTGAATTTGGAGTGATGCGTGACCCAGTAGTCTTAATCCCAGTCTCCGTGACTATGACGGAACAAACATCCAAGCCCGTGCCAGGATTCGATCCCGGAATCTGTGTTATGAGGCAGTGACGCTAACCACTACACCACAGAAGGTCGGCAAAGAAAATTATGTATGTTAAGTTGAAGTAAGATTCTACTTAGAATCTGAATCGAAGATGTTTTGACCGGCACTCTTCAAGAATTATTAAACAATAAAACTAGTAATAGCTTTTGAGGAGATGGTAAGTTGTCATTATTGCTAAAGTAATCATGACAGAAACTAAATTTTGAGTTATTTATCTTATGATTTCATTACATCATTTTACTCCCAGAGTTCTTGTCCTCTCAATGTACATAGTTTTGTTGCACCACTTGAATAATATTTTTATGTTCCCCACTCACCAATCCGCCTAAATATATACATTAACAGCATTAATCGACAAAATTATGTACTAAGAATATGCAGAATAAACTTAACCTAGATCTATAGGTCGCACTGTTGGTAATATTGCAATTTGCCGGCCTCGTGTCACTGCCTCCTACCACTGAGGTCCCGTGTTCGATTCCTGGGTGTGGGTGTCTGTATGCGTCTGTATGTTCCCAAATCAAGGAAGATGATATCTTCCCTAAGTGGTAAACTAATGACCTTAACTGTTGGAACGACTAAAAAACTTATTGCAAATTATTTCCCGCATTATTTGTGTAGTAAGTTTCGTTTCCAATAAATCCCGGAAGGAAGGCAAGTAGAGGTCAATGCACTGATTAACCCCTGTTGCGAAGAACAGTGAAGACGTATGTATATCAATCTATATTTAGAAAGAACTGCTCATTTAAATGTACAATTGTAGGATTTACTTTGGGAGGCATGAATCGGATGAGAGGAAGCATTGAGTTCTCGACTCGACTTGACATCTTGGAAGACGATGCATTTAACTCTCCTGGTTTCATCTTCATCGTCCGCACATCGCATTTTTCAATTCGTAGTGGCGCAGGAAGTGGAATTTAGATTTAGAATCAACCGTCCAGCTGTCAGGTACGTAATTTTAATAATATTTTTAACTGAACGAATTTTTAAAAATTTGTTTGGGAGTCATAATAATCATTTTCCATTTATATTTTAATTAAATTTTAGTTTTATAACATTTCACATTTCGTTTATATATTATACGCATGATTTTAACACATATTTCTTGTTAGGCAAAAATTTTTCGTCTCAAGTATTCTTCAATCAATTTATCGAAGCAAATAAAACAAATTCAAAGTTATTTGCACGAATAAAGTAGTGTATAATTATTACATTTTTTTTGGTGTACTAGTCCCTTCTTCTCCTCCCCTTACTTAAGTTATTAATGTTCATCGTCTGAACGCTAGAATAGAGTCGTATAGGATTCGTAGAGCCGAAGAGTAGTTTTAAAAATTCGACTCGCAACAATGAGAGAATCGACTGTGAACAACTCTAGAAAAAACGATCGATCTGCCCATAGCTAGTTTATACCTTCTTTAATCACTGTTTCTCATAATTTTTTCTCTTGACCAATTTTATTCTGACATCCTGAGTTGTGAGACTATTTCCCCATATTCAATCTCCTGTGACGTAGAGGAAATAACTGTCAGAGGGAATAGTGTTACAGACGACGGTAGATGGTCAGTCTGGCTAGTTACAACAAAATATTCTCACGTGGTGGGAGTGGTTCTCAGCAATACCGTGGTGTTGTGCTTCGACCTAGTATTTTCGGTTAGCGCAAGATGGTGATCACCTGGCCATGATTGACGACCAATACTCAGCTCAGTAATATTCGGTTCCACTAACTCTCGGATGGCGTGTAAGAATAAAATGGCCGTCAGGCAAGTGCCATTGCGATCCGTCTTGCTGGGTTCAAACGGAGCACTGCATCCGTCCTACTCAGACCCTGGTGCTCGGGGGATCTCGACGTATACAGGAGCCCCAGAAAGCATCCGGGATCAGTTGTGATTTTGAACTCAACTTACGATTAGAGTTAGACTCGAAGTGACAATGCTGGGGAACACAAAAACCTATGTGGCTTCACTAACGGAAGTTGGAACTGAAGAATTGCATTTCCGACACCAGTATTCTGATGCCTCGGTCAGTGCTTGAGGGACGGTTTTACCCGGTGGGCTGATCACTGGTTGGTGGTCAAGAGTCAAACTCATAGCGTATGGGGATTCAAACACTATACCTTTTTTACTTCTATCCAAGTACTGATTACAACCGAGTAGAAAATAATACATTCTTTCATAGATTTCACATGATAAACAAAATTTTGAGATTGTGGAAAGAAGCATAATTATTAGCTTAATGTAAAATGTTGAATAATATAACCTACATAGGTATCAGAATATAGCAAGATAGTTTAATAATAAATAATATTAACAATAAAAAACAATAAGTACCAAATGTCTGTCTAAATTAAATAAAACTTATTCAATTTCTGTTTTTGGTCATTTGTTGTATTTTCTTAATTTGGTTTTGTTACGTTAGTAATTACAGAATTGTACCAATAGATATAATCGTTAATTCTGAGAGTTACTTTAACTAGAAAATGTAAATTTGTTTTATAAAAATGCATTAGAATAGGCAATAACATATTATCAGAATAGATTTACGCTATCTAAAATTTATAATACATACGTGATGGTTTAAGGGAAAATAGACGCAGATTATAGGAAAATCAAAGAAACATTCGGTGAGAAGAAAATATTAGCAAGAACTTCAGGAGAGCGGATAGGAATCTAATTCTGGATAAATAAGAAAAATCAGAAATATGGAAGGAATATCTAGAAGAGCTTTACGGTGAAAATCTAGATCATTCAGTAATATAAGAAGAAGAGGAGGTGGATGATGAAGAGTTGGGGGACAAAATTATAAGGAACCGAGCAATTGTAAAGGAATTGATAACATTCCCGCAGAGCTGATATGATCATCGGGCGAGGAAGCAATGTCATGGCTATTCGGGATACTTTACGTTAAACTACGAAACAGGGAGAATACCAGAAGATTTTATTACAAAACATAATTATACCCAGAAGAAAACTGGGGCTGATAGATGCGAACAATTAGTTTAGTATCTCAAGCATGCAACTAAAATGGTCTATAGGAGAATGGAACGTCAAATAGTATGTGAAAAATTTGGTTTTTGGAAGAATGTAGGGACAAGGGAAGCAATATTAACTTTGCGACAGGTTAAGAAAAAACCAGCCTACGTTCATGGCATTTCTAAATTTAGAAAAAGCGTTTGATAATGTGAACTGGATTTTGAAGATCCCTGGAATAAAATATCGAGAAAGGAGGCTCATACATTACCTCTACAGAAGACAGACAGTAGTAATTAGAATAGAAGATCAAGAAAAAGAAAGCTGTAATCAAGAAAGGAGTAAGACAAATATGCGGTCCGTCGCCCATGTTGTTTAACTTATATATAGAACAGGCGATGAAGCATGTTAAAACGGAATATGGAAATGTAATCATATTAAAAGGAGAAGAAATAAAAACTTTATGCTTTACCGACGATATTGTAGTATTAGGGGAATTAGAAGAAGACTTGGAAACCGTAAAAATGGTATGAACATAGTCATGGAGAAAGAGTTCAATATGAGGATTAATAGAGAGAAAACCAAGATAATAGAGTGTAGTTTGGGAAACAGTGGAATAACAAAGGGTGTAAGATTGGGAAGTTAAGGAATTCTGCTACTTGGGAAGTGTAATAACTAGGGGTGGTAGAAGTATAGTAGACATAAAGAGTAGAATAGACTACAAAAACTGTTCGAGGGATACTTTCGTTGTATTTTAAGTGTTACGTATACATTGGTAAGTAATTTAAACAATTAAGGTACGTAAATGTGTAAAAGACGTTCCTCCGTAGTAATTTTTATACAAAATAAAAAATATATATTATTCTTATATGAAGGTTGAGTACCGCTTGAAAGCTTCTTAATAAGTCATTGGAGTCAAGTTTCTTCTTAATGTCACAGTTTTATGTACTTATAATAGCATTTCAGTGTATGGTACACGAGTTTCAAACTACCTAGTATGTGAAATGACGTATTTTTCTTTTAAAAAGTGACAAGTTAGTTCACCTCCACCACATCCCGGACATGATTATAGTTCACACTCTGAATTCATGTCACTGTTCCTGGAAGTTCTACCGTCCTCCTTATAACCAGCGTACATGTTCTTGAAAACATACACTTGCTAAAGCTGAGTCACATTAGTCTGTGACTCGACTTACCCAAAAAAAATTAGTAAATCCTGGTTGTAGTCCTCTAAATATTTTGTTCCGTATAAGCCTTCGGACTACAGTCACTTCTGAAATTAAAAAGGGGAAACATGCCAACACGTGGTCACAGTAATCATTCTATTAACTGAGTGAAAAGAAAACGGAATATGTCTACCGACCTGAAAAATATATGATACATCAATTTACGTCCAAGTAAATCTCATCATAAACACATCTCAATTCAACACTGACTCGTCAACAAACTGAAAGACAATGAATTGACTTTACAACTATAAAACACTTTACACGGCGGTGACGGAGGAAAAAGTAACTAAAAATACTACTGTAGGTAACTGAGTTAGTGAACTATTAAATTACAACTAGAGTTGAGTAAGTAAATTCGTATAACTTATTTAGCTTTCATTTTTTTCGTTCATAGAATACTCAAAATTTTAAAAATATATACACCATATTATTACCTTCTCTTATATTTATGTACTTATTATTTAAAACTTTTATATTATCAATGTCAGCTTTATGGTTTTTAATTTTAAAATGTCTCGATAATAAGGTATTACTTTTACTCATCTCTTTACAATCACTTCTCGTTTTTAAATCCATACCGGTGTGTCCATAATACATAAATTTACAATCAAAACATTTAATATAATTAACTACATAACAATTTTCCACAGTTTTAACTTCATCCTTCATATTATAAATACATAACTCTATTTTGGTTACTGGTGTACGAGTAACTTTCAATTTGTCAAAACCGTGTTTTTGGATTCCAAATTTAATCTTCTCAGTCATTTTCTCAAAATAGGTCAATTATTTAAAACAGTTTTTATATATTACATCTACATTACAATCCATTGAATTAACCACTGAATCCCCATCATCCACAGTGTTATTATCATCTTTTCGTCTAACTACATCAAAACATTTATATATACCAATATTTTTATTATTAGTGCATAAATTATTTCAAACCTTATCTTTAACATTGTCTATATTTAATATATATATTTTGTAGCATATCCGTCGTTCCTCTTTATTCGAGGATTTCATAATTCCTTTAGGGAGCCAGGTATTTTTCATAAAAAACACCATAAATTGATTTTAATAGTTTTTAATTTCAATCAGAGCAGGGCGTGGTCATTCTTTCGTCGTCCCGCCGACACAACCTGCTGCTCCCATCACCCCACGACGACTCCCGCCTCCCTTTGCGGACCACCCGACGTCTCTCAAGACCACATTGTTGGTCAGGGTTGCGTCAGTTCGTCAACAATTGCAACTCGCAAGCTGGCCTGCATTGTTCATCGTAACTTTTCATGTTATGTTATACTTCTTAATGCTAAAGCTTTATGTATTAAATTACACACCACATTCTTTTTCATATAAATGGATGACTCGATTTGAGATTTACCATTATCTATTTTCTTCCGACAAGTTATTAAACAATTATCTTTCCTAACTATTCTGAAGATTTTAATTATTGTAATTGTGCAAATAATGTAAATGTTGAGATGTGTTTATGTTTCTGACGAGATTTACTTGAACGTAAATTGATGTACTATATATTTCTCAGGTCGGTAGATATATTGTTTTTTGTTTTACATCAGTTATATGTTGACATGTTTCGCACTTTTAATTTAAGATGTGTTTGGTAATGGACTGAAGACCGAAACCTTATATGGAATAAAATATTTAGACTACGTTCATTATGATATGAGTCTACTGGAACATGCTCGAAATTATCCAACCTGTTGGGAATTTACCTTCCTTGCATACGTTTCTCGTCTTTTTTATGTATTCCTAATTAGTCATTTCAATCATTTTTACGCAGAATTTCCTTATTTACTCCCAATTTTACGTTTCATTCGCCCAATAGAAATACAGAACAAAATTATTGAAACGTAGATTAAAGATCTGGGTTACAACGACACAGTAAGATTTGTCCTCTTAGAAGAAGCTGCACTCATATTAATCTGTCAATCAGAAATATGCTACATTAGTTATGTTGAAGTAACGCGTCGTCAGCTGTTTTAGCCTTGAAATTTGTTTATTTGTGACCATTAATTGGATTAATTTAGAGCGTTGTCCATCATTGTTTCTGAATTACTTGTACAATAAATTGGACCATTATCAATCCAGTCCGTAAAATATTAACAAATGTAGTTCCTCACGACATCTTGATCCAGAAGTTAGAGGGGACAGGTATTGATAAAAGAGTAGTTCTCTGGCTGCAAGAATTCTTAAAAAATAGACTACAAAATGTCAAAGTTGGGCAAGAAACTTCAGAACTCGGATATGTAACATCGGGAGTCTCCCAGGGATTTCTATTTATTAATGATTTGCCTAATAATATAATTTCTAAGGTCCGACTTTTTGCAGATGACTGTGTAATTTACAGGTAAATAACTGGAGAACAAGACGCAGCTACTCTCCAAATTGACTTAGATACTCTAAGTACATGGGCTAAGCGAAATAAAATCAAAATCAACAATAGTAAAAGTAAGGCGATTAGTTTTACTAAAATGCGCGTTCAATATGCCTTGATATATAAAACACGTGGGGAAACAGTGATCGAGGAGACAAACTGTAAGTACCTAGGCTTTTATTTTAACAGTAAGCTGGGGCAGGTAAATTATGCTACAAGGAAAGAGTGGTACACCTTGAACTTCGTCATGAGAACACTCAACAATGGGAATGCGAAATCTAAAGAGTTGGCATATTTGTCATTAGTACGCCCACTTATGGAATATGGTGCAGCATGCTGGGATCCGGACAGGATAAGCCAAATAGAATCCTCAGAAAGGGTGCAAAGAAGGGCCGCATAATTCGTACAAATAGGTCCTGGGAATGGGAACGAAAAGGTAAAGCAACTAGTGTGGGATACGCTACAGACAAGAAGAGAAACAGCTAGGCTACACATTTTCTATAGAGCCTTTGCAGGTCAAAAACATTGGCAGGGAATCCGAGATAGAATGAAAGAATCGACTCGGAACGGGAGGGGAAGGAGTGATCACCTGTTTAAATTACAAGCAAGGAACCAAAACACAGACGTTGGAAAATACTCATTCCTAAATGGGATAATTAATGACTAAGAATAATCTGCCCGCAGGAGTGTTTGGGGAACTTCCTCTAACAGAAAGAAAATTTTGACTCAATTTAAGTTTAGTGTAGTGTAGTGCAGTTAGTGAAGTGATCACTGCTGCGAAATCTCTAAAAATATTGCCACATCTCAAGACCTGCAGTGACGGCAGAGCGGTAGCCAGCCGGACTGCAGACACGTAGACTCGGGTTCGAGTCCAAGCCGACACAACCATTTTTATTTGTTTAATTTATTTACATTGTTTGCCTTTAGTTTCAAGTATTTTCTGTTTGTAGAATGCTCTGCTTCTAAAATATTCCATGTATGTATAAATAGGACTGAATTCCAAATCGGAGACAGTCTTAAGCAGTACGAGCTTTGTAAAGCGTTGATTAAACGCTTATAACCTCTACGTGTGTTATTGAATCTCACGATCCCTAAGAGACGTGACATTTTTGGTGGAGACGCCAGGTACATCTAAACTTAACACACAGTGGCTCCCATTAGACCTCGACAAAGCAGGAGACTCCAAGGCTTGAATCCGGAGTACGTACCATACACAAAACCAACAAGCACTGTGATGGATTGACAGGAAAGGAGCTCACCGGCTTATGCTGCTGTTCAGCAGCAGATAAGGAACCCTGCCATATTTACAGGAGATGCCGGACAAGACCCAGGCAGATGGCTCAAGGGCTACCAAAGGGTTGCCAAATTCAATAAGTGGGACGACACGGTTTGCCTAGCAAATGCATACTTTTATTTGGACGGAACCGCAAGACAGTGGTTCGAAAATGTTGAAGAAAAGTTGACCAGCTGGGAAACTTTCAAGTCCGAGATACAGAATGCATTCGGCGATTCCGAGCGTCATGTTCGGTAGGCCACAGAAGAGTTAAAATACAGGGCTCAAAAAAGTGGCGAGAACGCCCAATCGTACATCCAAAACGTTCTCGCATTGTGCCGAACGGTAAACCCAAACATGGGGGAAGATGAAAAACTGGCACATCTGATGAAAGGTGTCGCGGAGGACTTATATCAGGACCTCCTACAGAAGAACGTAAAATCGACGGACGAGTTCGTAAAGCACTGCCAGTTCATCAAAGAGATGAACCAAAAATGAATTCGACGAAGGTTCGAGAGGCTTCCCAACGTTATGCCGATTACCTCTGTAGGAGAGGCGAATGATTTGTCGTCTCTCGTTCGACAGATAGTAAGAGAGGAGATTCAGCGTGCTCTATCCCTTAGAATCGACGTGGCAGAACCAGAGGCCATCCAAGAGACCATCCGGGAGGAAGTGGAAAGCGTTTTGGCGCCAATCTACACCCCGACGACCTCCTAGCGAACGTAGTTGCACGGGAGGAAGAGGCAACCTACGTCCCAAGGAAGACAGACGTCTGGAGGACACGGGATAATAGACCCGTGTGTTTCCATTGTGGCCGCCCTGGACATGTAGTTAGATACTGCAAGGACAGGAGACGTGTATTCGCTGAAGCAAGAACTAGGCGAGTACAGGATGCATATGACCATGGACGCCAATATGTCCATACTGAACAGACGGAGCTGTTTCGAGGAAGATACAGGTCGTCGTCGCCGAATCCCGCCGCAAGGAGAGGACGCTCTCCGTCACGTCACTCCCGATCTCCGTCGCCATTCGGTCGCTCCCCTAGCCGACAGCCGACGTAACCTGGAAAACTAGATGACGAGACCTTCCCTGGAGGTGAGGCCGCGGAAGAAGAAAATCCTCCGTCGACGACCGTCGCCAAGATGTCTGGAAATTATATAGACGTAATGTTGGACCGCAAATCGGTACGAGCCCTAATAGATTCCGGCGCATCATTCTTTGTTATCTCCGAGACTTTTCGACGACAGTTGGAGAAGACCAAGTTTGCTGATAACAGGAATACTATTTTAAGGGTCGCGGATGGCAAATATGTGCAACCAGCCGGAAGATGCACAATCATGCTGAAAATTAATAACAGAATTCAGCCGTTCGAATTTATCGTCCTGCCGCAATGTAGCCACGACGTTATCGTCGGATGGGACTTTTTGAAGAGCTCGTAAGCCGTAATTGACTGTGGACGTTCTGAAATTCTGTTAGACGAATTACAAGCTTCCGAAGAAATAGGAAATAAGGATTCGTGGCGGTTCTGCGTCGAGCGCTACCAAGGTTACAGTCACGTGCTCTAAGTTAAATGGCCACGTAGATCTTATAATTAAAACGAAGAGGAAATTATCCTGCGTCGGTCATATCGTTCAAAAATGGCACTGGAGGTTTATGTGTAGTTAATGGGCAGAACGAACCTCAGTTTCTTCCGAGACATATGTGCTTAGCAAGGGCTGTGCTAAGAACACAACAACATCTGACTGTCATGGAAGAAAATCCACCCATCCGCAGAATTCCTTCAGTGTTGAAAAACAACGAATTCGAGTTTCATAAGTTACTGGCGCCGCAGTTAACCATCGATCAGCAGACGAAATTTCTTGAATTGCTTCAGAAATATTCTGCGTGCTTCGACGCAGTAATCAGGGAAAAATCAACCACTGTGAAGGTGAAACATAAAATTAATACAGGAAGCTACTCACCTATCAGTCAGAGGGCGTACAGATTATCACCAGCAGAACGACGCATTATTCAAGAAGTGGATAAGATGCTTGGCCGAGGAATCGTCCAACCATCACAGAGCCCGTGGTCATCACCCGTCGTACTAGTCACAAAGAAGGATGGAACCTGGCGATTCTGCGTCGATTAGCAAGATCACGAAGAAGGACGTTTATCCACTACCAAGAATTGACGATACTCTGGATTGTCTAAATGGGGCAAAGTTTTTCTCCAGCATGGACTTGCACTCATGGTACTGGCAGATAGAAGTGGACGAAGCCGACCGAGAGAAAACCGCTTTCATTACGCCAGACGGACTCTACGAATTCAAAGTTATACCGTTTGGGTTGTGTAATGCACCAGCAACATTCGAACAAATGATGGATAACTTGCTGCGCCACTTGAAATGGACTATGTGCCTCTGCTATTTGGACGACATAATAGTTTTCTCGGAAACGTTCAGCGAACATCTGCATAGACTGCGAACTGTTCTCGAGTGTCTGAGTACAGCAGGGCTGAGACTGAATCCAAAGAAGTGCCTATTCGGTGCAAAGGAAATAAAGATCCTTGGCCATCTAGTCTCACGGGAAGGCGTACGACCAGACCCGGAGAAAGTCAGGTCGATAACAAACTTTCTGCGGCCAAGAAATCTGCGCGGCGTCAAGAGTTTTCTTGGGCTCTGCTCTTATTATAAGCGTTTTGTCCAAGACTTAAGTGGAAAGTCACGGCCACTACACAAACTGTTGCAAGGAGACGCCAAATATATCTGGAGCAGAGAACAACAGAACTCTTTCGACACGCTGCAACGAACCCTTGTTTCCGACCCCGTTCTGGGGTTGTTCGACCAAAATGCACTAACTGAATTGCATACTGACCCCAGAGGCCACGGACTTGGTGCTGTACTCGTTCAGATGTTCAGTAAAAAAGAGAAGGTCATAGCCTACGCGTCGAGAACACTTAGCAAAGCAGAGAGGAATTATTGCTTTTGTTTTGGCCATTAGTAAATTCCGGCCGTATTTCTTTGGCAAACCATTCACGGTTGTGACGGACCACCTTTCCCTCTGCTGGCTGACCGGACTCAAGGATCCTTCTGGGCGACTCGCTAGGTGGGATTTACGACTTCAGGAATACGACGTCACGATAAAGTACAAGAGTGGACAAAAACATCAGGATGCAGACTGTTTCTCGCCGCGACAACTTAAGGACGTCAGACACTATGTAAGCCACTGCTGAGAGTGTCAGAGAAGAAAGACGATTCCCCAACGACCCGATTCCTCCGGCCAACGCACCTTTTCAACGTATCGGAATTGACCTGCTCGGAAGATTTCCAACAAGTGGATTATTGTCTGCACCGATTACTTAACTCGGTATGCCGTGACAAAAGCCGTAGCATCGGCGGAAGTTTCCGAGATCGCCACCTTCGTCGTCGAAGAAATAATACTTAGGCATGGAGCTCCAAGAACTATAACCGCAGACCGGGGGACGGTATTTCAGTCTAGACATAAGGTCAATAGACTGTGTGAAATAACGCACCGAATGACGACTGCTTACCATCCTCAAACAAACGTGCCTACCGAGAGGTTAAACAAAATACTGGCCGACATGTTGTCCATGTACACCGACGTCGATCAGAAGAACTGCGACGCCGTACTTCCATTCGTAACGTTAGCCTACAACACCGCTAAGCAAGAAACAACGGGATTCACACCATTTTTCCTGGTTCACGGTCGCGAGGCAGAAACGACAATGGACACGATATTACCTTTCAATCCCGACGATGTGAATGACCCTTACATTGGTCACTTAGTAACGAGGGCCGAAGAATCCCGACAACTAGCCCGAATACGTACGCTCCAAGTTCAAGAGAAGGACCGACTACGATACGACGCAAGACATCGTCCAGTTTTGTACCTGCCCGGGGATCTAGTCTGGATCTTTACTCCCATTCGCAAAGTCGGCCTCTCAGAAAAGCTCCTCAAACGGTACTTTGGTCCGTACCGTGTGCTAAAACGTTTATCCGACGTCACATATGAGGTCGAGATTTATGATCCTAATTCGAGACGCATAAAGAGCCGCGACACCGTCCACGGAAGGTAGAGCAAGGTAGCCAAGGGTTAACTAGGGCCCCCGGGCTATGGTTTAAGGATCCTACCCGGTGTTTCACCTAAAGAGATGCAGGGAAAACCCTAGAAAACCTTAATCAGGTAGGTCGGGCATTGGGTACTATTCTCACGCCCTTCCGAATGACGGGAGACGAGTTTGCTGTGGGGACGCAGCATTCCCTTCTCCGTGTCTCCACCAGTTTCAGGAGGCAGTTGGCCGACTTATCCAATGGGATCAGCGGACAGCTCTTGCCATATGCCCATGGTCTTTGACCCCGTGGTTCTTACGACCAGTTTATTAATTATTGTTTAATTTCTATGTATCTGCCACCGGGCATCTGCCCATTTGTAGATTTAATAAATACATACATACACATATTAAATAATTTATAACTTAAACAACGGTGTTACAAATTAATTTATTTTAAATAATGAAGCACAGAATTAGTTAATAAACATAATTATAAAAGTTCATATAAATTGAATAAGAATTGTTTTAATTTCACAACTATTTGTGATATTACGTAAAAATAAATAAAACCTTAACCAATCAATTGATCTATACCATGTTTTATTAGGCTCATAATATCCTCATGCCAAGTACATTTATTATATTCAAACTGCATTTTGCTTTTGCTCTTTCGGGTCTGAATTGTTGGTTAAAAAATTAATTTTGATCTTTTCCATTGCCCATAAGAGCAGAGGTATTTACTGCAATGTAATTTCATCAGACAAGGTCGTAATTTTAAGCTATTAGTAGTTTCTTTTAGAAAAGGAAAGTTTCAGAACAACATAATATTTGTATTGCCCAATTTATAATAAGTAACTAAGTTGCAATTAAGATAAAACCGTTTTGGAAAGAACACACAATTTTCGGTTTTATGGTAGGTAATATCTACATTTTAGAGGTATTATGACTCAACTCTATGCTTTTCCAGAGTTACTGTCCCAGATTCGGAAGTTTAACTTCCTTTTGCGGTTTCCGATGTACGTCTAGTTTTCTTCTTCTTTTTCTTCAACTTTTTCCGGTTGGGAACACTGGCCATTAACAAATTATCTGAATGTGGTCTTCAGTTTCCCTTGACGTAAGTAGGTAGAGAATGATATTTTTTTAATTTTCGGTATGCTTCCTCAAACTACGAAAGGAATAAGCTATGCAGACTTTCTTTGTGTATTGACTTTACAATGTCAGGATGGTTGTAAAATAAGAAAATATTATCAAATTAACTATAAAACCGATAGCAGCAAAAAATTGATTTAAAAATAAGACATCATAAAAATTGTTTTTTACATACGTATTTCTATACATTAAATACTGTTTAGGACACGATGAAAACCTCTTTTCCGAATATGTAGGAATCTCATAAGGTAATTATTTAGGTTTATCGATAAATAATATATGATATGAACGTTTTGCAATGTGACCTATCCTTGACCTTCAGAGACATCTCTGAAAGAAGGAAGGTCGCACCTTATAATCATCAAACGAGGAAAGTAGCGTTAGGAGGAGGAAAATGAGTACGCAGATGGTTGTGGAACTAAGATATATCTAAAGGCTGATCTCAAGAAAGTGGAAATAAACGAATTAAGTGAATGGTTTTTCTAGTCTGAGATAAGAACATTAATAAAATAACATGTGGCATTCTTAGAGAAACTTCTTCCCCTCCATTACATTATAAAAAATCCAATATACTTCTCGTTGCAAAATTCAATTCAATAAATCTGCCACCAGGCATCTGCCCATTTGTAGATTTAATAAATACAACATATAGATAGATCATTTCCTATTCCAAAGGAACTATATACCTTAATTTTTCGTACGACATATTTCATCATAAGTTTTACTGGATTGAAAATATTAATTTCTTGTGCATGTAAAGTGGATTCTTTTTGAAATCTAATCATTTTAGAATGCGTTTTTAATGTATTTATACAAAAAGACTTTACTTATTCCATGAGTATCATGGAATTGAATGGAATATTTTATGACATTATATAATCCGCATTGTTAACTACTTCGTCTTCCCCCCACAGGAGGCTACTATTATTATTATGCATCCTTATCAGAACCTATAAAATCAGCCAAAGATTATTTCTTTCATTTATGTGCTACCAATAAAGAGGTCAGGCAGGAAATATTACTCGACATCTCCACTGGTAGACAAGAAAATGCTCGATGCAATTTCCTAAGAATAAGTTTTCAATGACGTACACAACTCAGTATTTAAAGTTTTCGAACCAGAGATTATCAACTCACATACTCATGTATTATAATAAAAATTTTCCAGTGCAGGGCCTTATTGAAAATGTTGGGAACAGAAAACGTCTGATTCTATGTTGATAATGAACAGGGGAAATATAATAGGCAGATTTAAGACTACTAACATCTATCTTGGTTGTTTTGATAAACTGAAATTGGCAGAGGAACAGAACTGTTCCATCTTTTATGAAGACGTGCTACATTGGGGTAAGCCACGTTGTGACAACTTCCCTCTATAATTCTTTTAAAATGAGAGCCGATTTAACCTCGAAGTTCCAATAAATTTCATGCGAGGATTTCTCGCAACTGAAGCAAGAGTTTGTTGGCGGGAAGTGAGAGGATGTAGCAACATTTGTCTTTGTCTTTATTCTAATCAACTGAATGATAATACTGCTGTTAACTACTATAATAGTGTACTATAATAATGTAGGAAGGGAATTTGTAACGGGGCATGCGGAAGAGAGAGGAAAAGGGTATATCTAGAGTTTCCGGGCTATAGGTTGATGCAAAGATACCCCTAGAAAACCTACATCAGGTAGTCAAGAAAAGTATAAAGAAATGACTGCTTAAAATATACTTGCCTTTAATAGAGAACCGATGTTCCTTTAGACACATTTAATCTAGAGTCATAGAAAAATTGTGCAATATTTTTCATTAATAAATATTTATTTTACAAGGCTTTGACACAAAAACAAGCTTTTTTGGTTCCCATATATGCCTATTCGAAAATAACTTTGAATTAACGGACTGTTTGCTCTGATACAGATGCATGTATTTAAAACTAAAATGAACAGTTGTCTCGGTAGTAGATGTATCAAGACACAGAAAATGAATTCACAATAAATGAAATTATTATTTAAATAAACAGTATTTTGGACAGTTTACACATCACTTCTGATTTCCTTGCGAGTTAATAATTTCTGGGATTTTAATGGAATTAAAAAACGACCGGTTCATTTGGTTATTTACCCTTGAAATTTGGTATTGTAGAAAAAGAAGCCACATTAAGATATAAATAATTTAGTGTCTATTTTGATCAACAGAAACAAATACGTCATACTGATCCCTTTTTTTGGTTAACAGGCTGTACGAGTATGATCCTTAAACAGGCAACTATCCTTGAGATGTGGTAGGTATAGCAGGGTAGCAATGGGTTGACTAGGGCCCCAGGGCTATAGTTTAAGGAACCTACCCGGTGCTTCACCTAAAGAATTGCAGGGAAAACCTTAGAAAAGACCTGCATCAGGTAGGGCGGGCTATTCAGAACTTTTCTTACGGGAGACGAGTTTGCTGTGGGGTCGCAGCATTCCCTTCACTGAGTCGCCAACAGATTTAGGAGGCAGTTACCCGACTGATCTAATGGAATCAACGGACAATTGCACAAGAACTTCGACCTCCTAAAATAGGTGAATTAGGCTCGGCATGTGAGAGCTATGAAAAAAAAAAGAAAGAGTACAAGGCAATCACAAGATCTGGGGAGAAATACCTGCGAGAGAAGTCTGCAGAAGGAATCCGCTACAATGATATTTGCATATTACATATTATTTACAAATTTTAAATTAATTATACCGGTGTGTAATCAATTTTAGCATACAAAAGGTGTAACAAATTTAGAATTCGTGCATACGTGTAGTAAATAGTATAAATGTAATAAATAATTCTATTATTACCTGTTCTGAAAGAGCTAAAGCGAGCCCAAGTCCAGACACTTTTCAGTTTAAAGACGGTAACATTAAGTTAGAAATAAGAGTTATCCATAATCTCTATAGATGACAGTCAGTAGAAATTATAATTGAAGATCACAAAAGAAAGCATAATTGAAGAAAGGACTGAGGCATGGATGCAGCCTGTCGCCCATACTCTGTAACTTATATATAGAACAGGCGATGAAGAAGTTAAAACTGAATATTGAAAGGAAAAGGTTTTCTGATGATATTGTGGTATTAAGAGAGTCAGAATAAGATAATAAATGGCATGAACTTGATGCTTGAGGAAGAGTACAACATGAGAATTAATAGAGGGAAAACCAAGGTAATGGAGTGTAGTATGGGGAACAGTGGAATAACAAAGAGTGTTAGATTGGGAAGGGATATTTTGATGGAAGTTAAGGAATTCTGATACTTGGGAAGTTTTGTAACTAGGGATGATAGAATCATAAACATAAAGAGTAAAAGAAAAAGAAACTAAGTAAGTGGAAATGCTTCAAATGAAGTTCAGTAAGGCATACAGCTAATTTTAGAAGAAAGACAAGAATGGAAAAATGTCAACCGAACCGGGGACTCTAACAAGGACCTCCCGATAACCAGCCGGGGGGCTGAGTGGGTAACGTGGAAGATAGGGGTTGCAGAAAGATGGGTAAATAGGAGAACTAACCAGGAGGTTCTAAGCAGAATAGAGAAAGAGCTAATAATATTGAGGACGTTGACCAAGAGAAGGGATAGATTAATGAGTCACGTTTTGAGACATGGGGTGTCTTGAAAAATTAGCATTTCAGGGAAGTGTGTTGGGGGAAGTACAGAAGAGGGTGGAGAAGTATGGAATACGCTTAGCGGATTAGGGAGTATGTGGGATGTGGTTGCTATGTATAAATGCGCAGCGATGCATATTATTTTCCTTTTCGCTGCAGCTAGAGGGCTCCGAATTGTAGCGTGTAGCGTGTAGCAGGGCGGTCTGTAACGTAACTGTGTCGGCGCGTGAGAAACGGGGTGCAGTAATCCAGTTTATAGCTGCAAGAAACGTGACTCCAATTGAAAACCTAGAATAATGAAATCTGTGTGTTGTTATTTTTGAATCGACATTGGTAATGCAGTAATGCGAGACGTTACGTTGTTCGTAATGAAGGAAACGGTGCTGTTAAACCCGGCGCCTTTCACTCTGACGTTTCAGTCAAATATTGACGATTGAAAGGCTCAAGTGCCTTGCTAAGTGGTGGAGTGAAATTCTTTATCCACTACATTCGATTCAATCGTTGGTTGAAATTTCTGTTAAGTGGGAATCGTCCATACAAGTTTAATAAAATATCCACATATTAAGTAATTTTATTGTTGTACATTAGTTTTTTCCCTATTACCTATTTAAAAGTGCAATTTCAATCAAAACAGTAACGTTCTTCAGGAAAAATATAAATAGAATTAATTATTTATAAACTTCTAGTGCAGAAAAAAATATTTCTTGAAAAAATATTATATAAAATGTATAAGTAACTTCTTCAATGGATGTATTAAAAATTGTTTAAAGAATGATTTTTATTTAGTTAGATAATAATTTTTCCCAATGTTAATCTGTCAGTATAATCAAAAATATTGTTTAAATTTGATTTCCAATTTATTTAGGAGGAGCTTTCGGCATTACCATCTACAAAATCAAATACAATTTTTTTAAAATATAAGATTTTTTATATAAAATGGAATTTTTTTAAAATATTGACAATTAAACAATGATTTGTTTTTTAAAATATTGTACATACCCTCATGTAATTTTATACCCCCCACACACACACAGAGATGGGAGTGGGAGGGGGAGAAAGGCAGGGAGAGGGGGAGGGATGAAGGGGGAGGGAGCGATGGGGAAGGATGAAGGGGAGGGATATAGGGGAGTAGAGAGAGGGGGAGGAGAGGGGAGAGGGAGAGCGTATGGGCTTATTCATTAATTCAGAAATAAAGTATATAGCTGATACATTTGTTGTACTTAATTACTTCTGTAATTAGATCTATATTCGTGATAGCTTAAGTACAAGTTGATACTCCCCAAATATGTCTTAATATAATCATAAAGATGCGAAGTTGCGTAAATTAGCAATTTGAGCAGAGTTTAGTTTCCTTCACAAGGCTAATATTTAACTTTAAGCTTTTATCTTTTCTCACGGTAAAGCAAATGTGGCACTTTAGCCTTAACAAGTTCATTACTTTCGAGATTTCACCATTTACCAAGCACGGCAAAGCTCATTTTGGTAACGAAAGTTGGAGTTTACTTCTTGTATATTTTAATGACGTCATTTGCATACTGCATTTTCCGCTCTTTCCTTAAAGATAAATTTAATTTTAAATGAGGAGCTCAATTAAAGGTTATCCATTTGCCAAGAAAATATTAGGAAACGTTTACTAATAAATGTTAGCAGAAAGTAACGTATTTAGCATGCAGTATCAAACCTATGTTAGGTAAATTTGTGTCTCAATATAAGTAGACTTCAAAATAAAACGGTAGCCATCAGGAGAATATTGCACGTTCGTGCGTGGATTTCATTGGAGATAATTTTCAGATCATTAAATTACGAAGTAGATTTGATGTAATAGAGCAAACGGAAAGGAATTATGTAAATTTGCCGGAGCCCATATGTAGATTGTACAGCTTATATTTTTGTCTTGTTCTATGCCAAGATAGATGGAACATTATGATAAAGAACGTTGCATTTTAGATTTTGTATATTTTAATGACGACATTTGTATACAACAATTTTCGCTATTAATTCACGAAATGAAGTAAGAGTTTCATGTCGAAGGTATGTATCGTAAAACACCATACTATTGCCCTAGATTCAATTGCTGAATTTTATAATTCACATGAACGTTAATGCCTTTAGGTTTTGGGGATATAGGAATAGATAAGGGGAAGGCCTATCAAACCCTGTCTGTCTTTATCTGTGTTTCGAGTATGTTTTTATTGTAAAAAAACCTAAAGAAATTTGTTACTTTAAATTTTATTGAAGACTAGTTGCAACCACGCCTGAAACAGCTCCTTTTATTTTGCTCTTGCAACAATATATGGAGTGAGAATTCTCGTCCTCTCCCCCTTCTCTCTCATGCTGCCAAAATAACGCTTATAATAGCATAGTAAGTGGGATGAATGGTATAGGAACGCCTAATAGGACTTATAACTAGCAGTTGGTTTTCACGCCGCCTTTTGTGCGGCTATTCTATGGATTTATAAATATTTCCATTAATGTCTTAAACGAATCGAAAAGAAACATACACACGAAAATTTAAGTTAAATTTTCTGTTCCAATCCCTGAAATTTTCATTGAAATGTGTTGAGCCGTTTAGGAGCATAAACAGATCAAGAGTACACGCAACCTGCATCCACTCTTGGCGATTGAAACGCACGTTTGCCAATAAACCTTTCCGTACAATTAATATTTATACTATACTACATTATATTAATATCATTATCGAAATTAAATATGCACGAATATTTAAATTAAGTTTCCTGTATATAAACCCTTAAATTTTCATTGAAATCCGTTGAGCCGTTTCGGAGTTATTCGAGACAAACATACGGGCAGACAGAAAGAGACTTCAATTTTATTTTTTGGTATAGATTACAGAAGTTATGTTGGATTGTGGGACAAAAGTATTTAAATTATATAATCAAACAAGTTCTATCAGATCTCCTCCAAATACTCCCACGCAACGAAGAAAATTCAGGAATGTTATACAACCGCTGTACTAAATTTATGTTGGTCAGTTCGGCTCAAATATTTTGAATAATTTAAGTATTTACAACTAAATTTTTATTCATAAGTTAAATGTCCAATTGACTTTCACATAATCCGTTAGTCCTTCCACTATGGCATTTAATACCACAGTGTAGCAAGATAGCAGGAAAAACTTCTTAAAAGGAGCTTCAACGTTTCTTTAATGAAATGTTTTGGCCTGCTCTACAACATTCTTCCATGTTTTCCTGTCGTGAAACAGTCTCGTCCTGTTATTGACTTTCATCACCTTAATATTTTCTAGCAGGTCGCCTCTCCATCCGTTGTTTGGCCTTTCCCTTTTTTTTTATCTTAAATGGGATCCAGTTATAGACTTTCTTTACATTTCTAGCATCATCCATTCGGTGTCGATGTCCCAGTCAGCTTAACCGTAGTGCTTTTATATGATTTACTATGTTTTTAAGCTTTATGAGTTTATCTATTTCTGTGTTAAATCTTATTCTCCATTGATCATCTGCCAGCCTTGCAGGACCTAAAATTCTTCTTAATATCTTTCTTTCAAATGTCATGAATTTTTTGATTATCATTGGTCTAGTCACTACATAGTAATAACTTAAGTTTGGCTCTCTTGGACAACAGTTTGCTCTTGAATAGATCTTTGTATGCAAAATATGTTCTATTTCCTGCTGTTATTCTTTCTTTGAGTTCTTCCTCTATTACATTATTTTGATTTATTAATGACTTCTTCATAAACGGTATTGTCTATCACTATTTCAGAGAGCTGTGGCCGTTCTGGTTTACATCTAATGTACTTGATTTTTTATTATTAATTATTAAGTTAAACATTTCAGTCTTTTCATTTCATTATGGAATAACAGTTCCATTGATCTTTTTGATCTTGTTGTAAGTCGCCTGCATACGCAATACATTGCCTTAATTTATTATATATATTACCTCAAATATCTAATTGAGATATAATTATGATCATTAACAGACCTAATAATGTAGCTGACAATGGGTCACCCTCTTTAACACCGAATTCGATATCAAATTCATCAATAAGGCTGTTCTTTATTTTGACTCTTGCCCTTGTATTTTCTAGTGTCAGGAATCTCATATTTTCTTAGACTTTCAATTATTTTATTTCTTGGGATAGAATCAGTTCATTACAAAAGCGAATCTCCAATAGCGAATACCTGAGTACAATAGATAATTTTATTTCGTCCGTTAATGAAACTCTAAAATGTGTTTCACTAAACAGTTTTAGCTTCAATCAGTAGCCGAAGTTTGTAATAATCCGTTTTGGACAGTCGGACAAAGTTTCTAAAGAGCAACCCATTATCATTGTATTCATTGTATCATTAATTAAAGCAAAGTTGCACATTTTCAAGAAAACATTCATTCACTACCGATTATTTTCAATTTTTGGGTTTATTTTCATCTAATAATAAAATTGCACTGATTCCGAGTAATAACTTTTCACGTTCCATTTAAAAACAAAACTTTTTACTAAAAAATTACCAAACTAGTTTCTCTTACTATTCAAATTCAAATAGAACTACCTTTTTCTTCCTTCGGAATAATAAAACTGGACTACCAGTTGAACGGAATTTGACGAAAACTATGTGGACACTTGTTACATGCGTCAAACCTCCGTTCAATAGCGCACGTAATGTAAACATAAAAGCGCAAGTTGTAATGCAAGTTGAAGACAAAAATGCACCAGTGTGGACAATCCTTTATGATAGCAATATGAAACGTACCACAGCTGATCATTACAGGTTCCGCGTAATACGTCTGGATAACATTACACCGGACGCTAAATTTCGCCATGAGGGATACAACTTATAATGAATATAGGGGGAATATTAATTATTTAAATGTATATATATTAACAATGAAGTTTATAATAACAACAAGAAAACAATTTACTTTAACAGAAAAACATATTTACATTAAGAATTACAATTTTTAATGTTTCGATATTTATGCCTTCTTTACATTAAATTCATAAAACTAACAATTTTATCTGTAATCTTAGGGTCACATTTATAGGCCTTTTCATAGAACACAAATATTTTACACTAATCTACTGGGACCTGGCAGTACAGGAAATCAACAAAAAGGGTTACAGATGTAATTACCATGTCGGCTTAATTCAGGTTCCAAATTCTTCCTGGTTCGTCCTCCCTCCCGATCAAACTGCCGACCACCTATTCTTTCCGTTTCAGGAAGAATTTCAAAATCCCCCTTGCAATTCCAACCACAGTCATGAGTGAGAAATTAAGCTCCACGCGGAATTTCACACCAAACATGTCGTGCCAGCTCTCCCGTCTCACTCCTCTCCAACAAACTCAGAAAATCTCCTCCAAAATTCTCCCCAAAATCTCTTCCACAGCCTTTTTAAAATTTCCTCCCCACTTCTTTAGTTTATATCACCAAAAAGGCAGGGATGGGTATCCACCAATAACCTTTATGGTAATAATTGAGGAAATACACCACCCGACATCGCCAAATTCTCACAAAGATTGGGAAATTCCCATACCGCGACGCGGTTTCTCGTTTTTATTTTCCCTGGCTGAACTGCTGTCTCCCGTTCTTTTGACTCCATGCCGCTAAAGACTGAGCAGATATATTTTTCCGTTACAAACTATCACTCCTGTATTGAGACTTTTGATTCTTGAATTTAGCGCTCGATCGAAAAATTGACAGGTTCATTTTTCTGTCTGAAACTAACCATACCCTTGAGCCCAGAAATAACGTGAATAAATAATTAAGACGACTTCCGCAAAAGATCTTGGTAATAAAGGATCGTGGAATGTCAGAACCTTACTGCAACCTGGAAAGTTATAAGAGCTAATAAGCCAAATTATGGAAATAAAACATGATATAATGGCAGTTAAAGAAATAAGATGGCGCAGAGAAAGTGTTCATAAAAACGACAACTTCTCATTTTACTATTAGTATCCAAATGAAAAAACTGGTCAACCAGTTGTTGGTTTCCTCAATAATGTTGACAGTTTTACCACAATAAATGAAGACAATGAAAATTTAGAATTATAAATGAGTATATAGGTAATTCGTATGCACGAACGAATGAATACGATAAAGTAGATATGAAATAATTTTATGAAGGCCTGCAAAGAATCATTAATGAAATACCGAAATGCGTCGCGTTACTGGTTCTAGACTATCTTAATGCACAACTGGGAAAATAAGAAACACATTGCGATATGACCGGAAAAGTCACAAACATAAAGATAGAAATTAAAATGGAGGACAGTTATGTGGGCTCGCAGCATTAAGAGAAATGAAACTTTGAACGTTAATTAATACATATAGGAACATTGGTACCACCAGACCACAAAACAAACAAACTGAACATGTGTTACTTCATAGAAAGAGAAATATCTAATTGAAAATATAAGGTCATCAATTATATCTTGAAAATTATAATAAAATATAAAGTCTCAAGAGCGTATGAAAGAAAACCAATTAAGTTAAGAAATATGATAAATATACTACACTTTAAAAAACATAACGGGTTTATAACGGTACTGTCAAAGTCATTGAAACATCTTAATGAGATTGAAGAAGGAAATGAAAACTGAAATAATGGAATCTGTGGGTATCCAAAATAAGAATATTAAGCTTTTTATAAAATTTGGTTTCTTGTAATTTTTTTCGGATTTTAGTATAATATTTAACTTTGATTTTATTATTCCTAAATTGTGGTATTGATTAGTAAAGTTAGTGTGTATTTACATTATCTTTGTAACTAAAGATGTATGCAAATGGTTTTGTGGATAATTTTCAATAATTTTTTTATGTCCGTGTGTTCTAAATTGCATGGAGGACATGACCTTTATTGTGTATGATTTAATTTAGAGGTGTTTTGGTTGTCTGAACGTGTTGTTGTTTCATTAGGAAGAGAATGGTAGATATAAATGTGAGGTAATCTCTGTTCATTTATTTAAATATAATCATGTGCATGAAATGAATTGCAGAATAGTTAGAATGGATTCATTTTTACCAAATCAGAATGAATAATAATTTATAGCGCGAAGTAAAAGATACAAAACAGAACATGTAGTCAGAAGCAGGAAGTATGGTTAAGAGAAATACACTGAAACTAGACCGGGAGAATGGCGAAATGAGTAGAGAAGGGGACATCTGCAGTACAGGAATGGCCAAGATAACGAAACTTTTCCACAATCTTACCGAAAATGGATCGCAGCAAAGGAAGAAAAATATGAAACAGGGCACGAAAATGATTGAACGAGGAATTCGCAATAAAGCTTATAATAAGATAGTGGAAGAAAATTTACAGAAGTTAGATGAAAATGTGGGAATAACTGAGAAAAGACTAGAGCCGCGATGTAAAGATGTAAGAGATTCATGCCTGTCAGATAATAAAAGTTTAAAGAATATAATAGAAAGCGAATGCGGAAGGGAAAGTGAAAAGTAAGAGAAATTTTAATATTAATCAGCAGTTTTAACAAACCGAAACGGAAGGAATGTTAAAAGTAATGGCAGCACAGATGGAACAGAGTAGCTCTGTGTGTGAAAGGAAATTTGCAACTATAAACAAGCGAGAAACATTGGGAGAAAGTGTTGGCGCAGTTAGAAAACAAGCAGCGGGTAAAAATAAATAAAAATACATATCGACGTCAGCAAGTCGTAAGATGGCAAGGAGCAGTGGAGAACCTTTGGTATATAAAAATGTTTCGGAAATTAAATTTTTCTCACCGAAAAATGGTGAAAGTGAGTTTATTGATGTCCAATAAGTGATAGGAGAATAAGACAATGTCTATTGATAGTGGCGTGGGAAGAAGGCACGAAAATGTAGGCATAAATAAAAATTTTACTTTAAGAGGCAGTTTACATAAAATTCTATAATGACGGGAAACACGACGCCCGTAACTATAATGTGATGTGTGATCATTGCTTCACAGATAAAATAAATTCCTAAAGAAGCACAGACAAGGCTTGTAGAGCAACAATTCATTACGAGAAAAACAGATGCGCAAGGTGAGAAAATTCACGTCATACGTGATGTAATTGAAGTATCATTAACTTGCAGATATGGATTTTACTGAGTATTTGGTTCAGACCATGTTCTATGCTTAGTCAAGTCGCGTGCCAGTTGAAAGCGAAATACAGTTCAATGAGAATTTTCTTCACAGTATGAATTCGTTGTTTGTGAGTGAACCAAAAACAAATAAATGCATGTGACGTGGAGTGATACTAAAGAACAGTTCTGGTCAAGGTGACAACGTTCCGTCAAATCAAAACAAAAAACAGACAATGCTTCAGATTAATGTTATAAGTTTCATTTAAGGTATATATATATATATATATATATATATATATATATATATATTTCATGCAGAAGGATGATACATGAATATATATATACCTTAAATTAGACTCATAAAATTAATCTGAAGCAATGTCATACATATATATTTAATGAGTTGTGGTTGCGGTAATCAGTCCTAAGACTGGTCTGATACAACACTCCATGGTAACCTACATTGAGCAAGCCTTTTCGCTTCTACATAGCAGCCACATCTCACATCTTCCCTAATCTACTTAACGAATTTCATGCCTAGCCTCCCTCTTCTGCACTTACCCCCACACACTTCCCTCTAAAGCTAATTTTTCAAGACCATCATGCCTCAAAACGTGGCCTATTAATCTATCCCTTCTCTTGGTCAAATTCTTCCAAATTGTTCTCTCTTCCTCTATTCTGCTTAGATCTTCCTGGTTAGTGATTCTTTCCACGCATCTCATTTTCAGCATTCTCCTATAGTACCACATTTCGAACGATTCTATCATTTTCCTGTCTGTAATTCCTACGTCCACGTTTCGCACCCAAAAAATGGCATTAGTATGTTTTGAATTTTAGGTATGTAATAAAAATCAATTATTTTTATTCTTAAACTGTAAAAATATGAATTATTACATCGCAAAAAAGCAACTAAATCAAAATATAAGGTACATTGCCATAAGTTCAGATTTCTAAACAATTAGCTAATATCTGTACTACCGATTATTTAAGTAACATTCTGGTATAAAAAGCCAATGGTCATCAGAAAATTATTAACGAGGATAACTTACATCATGTGTAGTAAAGTATGTCAGTTTGTATGGGTAGAAGAATATGCCGGTAAGTTACAGTCACAGTAACAATTTCAGTTATTTAAACACACAATGTTCCATTAAAGAAATTAATTCATGGCAAATATTGTAGTTTAATTATTTATATTCAGTAATATATAGAATGTACAGAACAAGAGATGAAAAAAGGTAAAACGGAATATGGAAAACGAATGGAACTGCAACGAGAAGAAATAAAAGCATTAAGGTTTGTTGATGATATTGTAGTACGTAATCCTGGAGAAAGACTTCAGTGGATTAATAGAGGAAAAACCAAGGTAATGGAGTGTAGTATGGGGAAAAGTGAAATAAAGAAGGGTGTTAGACTGGGAAGAGATATTTTCAAAGAAGTTAAGGAATTCTGCTATTTGAGCAGCATAATAACTACAGGCAAGGAAGGCTATTTCAAAAAAAAGATTAATGTACTTCCAGGTAAATGTAGGTGTGAGCATTGCAAAAAATGTTCGTGTGGTCTATGTGCGAAACGTGGATGGTAGGAGTTGCAAAAAGGAAAAGAATAGATGCCTCTGAAATGTGGTGCTATAGGAATGCTGAAAATCAGATGGGTGGATAGTGTAATATCCAGGAAGTTTCTAAGGAGATAGGGGAAAAGCGAACAATATGGAGGACGTTGACTAAGAGAAGGGATATATTAATATACCTCTTTTTAAGACATGAAGATCTTGTAAAATTATTATTATATGTAAGTGTTAGGGTAAGAACAGAAAAAAGAGGAATAAGCTAAGCGGTTATGGATGATGTGGGATGTGCTAGTTGTGCGAAAAGGAAAAGGCTTGTGCTAGATAGGTTGCACCAGACCAGTCTTAGGACTCAATACCACTACATACAATGAGTAATATTGTAGACATTTTATCAGAGTTTTTGCAATTTAATAGACGTTAAAAAATGTATTTGCTGGATTTATGTATGGATATATGATCTGATAAATATATGATTTTTCTTAGCTGGATTTGATTGATTTAATGGCCATTTCTGGGTGCAAAAAGCAACGGTAATATCAAAGTCCTTTTTGTTGCTTTTCTCAACTTCTGATCCTGCGAAAAATACTCGGTTGCAAAACTTGATTGAGGAACTTCAACAAGAGGGTGCCTGAAACTTTTTTTAGGAACCCGTCTGGGTGAGAGGGAAGGTGATACATCAAGAAGAAACTGCTATTCAGAAGTCTGCATTTGCCATTTATATTCGTTCCCGCACATCCAGGCGTTCATTACAAGCAGAGAAAGGAATTCGCTGTGTCCATATACAAGTAAATGCCTTCTTATCATTTAGGTGCTACTTTGTTCCAATCAGCTTGCCTGTGTTCCACGTGAAAGACGAGTCTTATAATTCCTCGTAAATTGTGGTTAGAACCTATTAAAAGTTCCTCGCGAGCGAGGAAGGCGAAGTTTTGGACCAAGATGAAACGTGGGTCCATAATTACGAACCGGAAGGTAAGGCTGCGAGCACCAACCATCGCCAGACGTCAACAAATTTAAACGTCAGCCATCAGCTGGTAACCCTATTCTGGGACATGGAAGGTGTAGTAGCAGTTCATTTCACCCCAAGAGGCTAAAATGTGAACATTGACAACTATTGTGGTGTGTTGCGAACTAAACTGAAT
Organism: Eucriotettix oculatus; assembly: GCA_034510155.1. Classification (NCBI taxonomy): domain Eukaryota; kingdom Metazoa; phylum Arthropoda; class Insecta; order Orthoptera; family Tetrigidae; genus Eucriotettix; species Eucriotettix oculatus. Next base: position 618,424 of record JAEMUL010000008.1, read on the forward strand.
CCCACAATCAGATCCGAATGTCGTGGATGTCATCGTGCAGCAAGATAATGCTCGGCCACATTCTGCCAAACAGACGGTAGACACAACAAAGGTCTTGCTGGAACAGCCGCCATACAGTCCACATCTGGCTCCAACCGATTTTCATATGTTTGAACCATTAAATAAGTAGCTAAGGGGAAGACGATTTGTAAGTGATGAAGAAGCCATTGATGAGGTGCAAAATTGGTTGCAGATACAACCTAAAATATTGTATTTCCGATGGAATCAAAAATCATGTGAAAAATTTGGAAAAATGCATTGAAACATAGGTAGGTTATTTAGGAGAATTAGGTATCTTTCATATATCTATCATCAGAATAAATGCTCCTTTTCTGAAATGTCCCTTTACTTTTTGACTTACACTCATATGTTATGCTATTCATTAGGTATATTTTTTGGACTTCAAAACTTCCAGACGACAGAAAACATTGTTCTATTTGTATAACTCGGTTTGAATGTGATCATTAATAGCAGAGAACTACAGATGAATTATTTAATGTAATAAGCTACTTGAAGTGTTTCCAAGCTGACAATTTTTGGCTTGAAATACACCCACTTCACCTTCATTAGCTAAAGCCATGAGACTTACCAGGAAAACGCCTGCGTTTATGCAATTTATCTGAATTGTGGAAATGTACAACGTGTAAAATTACCTCCAGATTTAATATTGAGGCAGATGTCTTCCAATAAATTAGCGAACCATCGTGTATACAAAGACTAGACATTTAAACATTGCGGGAACATGTATCAAAAAAATGAAAAAGTTTTTAGCTTGAAACAGAAATTTGCATATACGTTATTATAGTGGATAACTAAAGAATGCCAATAATACTCTCAAAGGGCCTGGCACTGTCCTAAATCTCCTGCGGCTTTACTTAATGAGGGCATATGGTCAGGAAAGTTTCATAGAAATTAGAGTTAGAAGCAGTAGTAAGGGACAATGGTCACGTGGGAACAAATGTTATGATAGACAAGTATTGCCCCGTAATCAAAAATTCATCGCATCGTAATTATTCAGAATGCACGATGTTCACGTGAAAGAATTTGTTTATTAAACGTCTCTTACCATTCGAATGGACGGCGATCTTTGTACTACGAATGATTAGAGACGACAACATTAGAAACCAGAAAATAAATAATGTGCAGAGCTATGCGAGAAGAAATATTAGGCTGCCGCACTTGCACAGATTTCGTTTTCTGGACATCAAGACGCTTGTGGATTTGAAGAATCACCCACTGCATATATTGCTATTAAAACTGATTTTTGCGTTTCCAACAAAATTTCAAATTGAAATGTCTTTCGAATTATTACAAAACATGCATGTGACTCGAGAACGGATCTTCATTTGTCGAAAAATATTCACAGTAAATGGAAAATCATTAATGTGATATCCTAGTTTCAAATAAATATGATTTCGAAGTCCGCCTTGATGCCACGACTTTAGTGGTTCTCCTAACAAAAATAATATACAGTGTGAAACCAAAATTTATTAAATTACTCAATAACCATTTCAACATGAGATACACTCAAGACACGCCGAAATGTCCGTGCGAAAGGAGGGATGCGTAAGGGAGAAGAAAGCAGCCTCGAGTTGACTAAGGCTCCCAGGTCCTAGTGTAAAAGGGCTCCTACACGGCCAATCAAGACTGTGAGTCTGAATGATGAATCAGAGTGACAGCCCAGGCAGGGGTGAATGAGGTAGTACGATACACGGTGAACCAGACTGACATTCTTCAGTTGCCTGTCGTAAGTCAGCAGGAGCAATTGTCCATTTAAAAGAGATCAACAGGTTTGGTTTATTACGAGTATTTTAACTATTAAATATGAAAAAGCTCCTACTCCTTAGAAGAACTTATAAATAAAATTACTGCCGCTAGTAATTTTAATTAAACGCCTTTTCAAAAATACTATGGTCATGAGAATTTTCTCGTTTTATTGTAACTGGCATTTGTTTTGCCTAACGGATTTTATTGTTTCCTTTAAGTCATGTATCCGTCTCTTGTGCCGCTCATCCTACATTTCTTTTAAAACCCAAGCACTGCAGAAATAATTCAAATAACACGCGCCCCTTTAGTAAATGCATAGTAAATTGACAATGAATGCGTAGCACGTAGCATGTGTAGGATATTGTTCATTTTTTGAACAATTTGTCCGAATCTCTTTATTTGTGGGATCCGCTTTGCGAGAAAACTGAAATAGAATGGTATAACATTTTGCAGCTATTGAGAAAGCTTCTTCTTCTGGGCCACTATAGGATCATTAACCCCTCAGCAACGGCAAACGGGGGTAGGAAGTAGAAATTCTTTGTCCTGGCCCCATCACTTTGGAGGCGGGGCTTGGGCGGGCCTAATATTGACACTAAGACATCAAAAGATCTACATATCCGTGATTCACGGTGTCAGTCCACCATTCACACACAATAATAGTGGCAGTTTCTGTTGCTACTGACCGTCATATTGGTCGTGTATGGGCCCTCTAAGGATCCTTACAAAATTACTTTTACCAAATTTAACCACGATTCAATTATTGTAATCTTAACTTCAATCGTACCATGGACTTTATATTCCATAAAACAAGTGTGTAAGGGCTCTATTATATGATAATACCGTATCAATGTTAGCGTCAAATTCAATACACAGGGTCTGTCAGTGAAACAGGATGATTGTTGGTTGCATTGAGACAAAGCTTGTAGATGGTGGGGAAAACGCAACTATTTCGTCACTACCTGCACGATCTACAATTAGTTGCAATGGATTGTTGGACGGCTGAACAACGCGGTTATGTGGTGAAAACGTTTTATCAAAATGGTCAAATTTTTGTTGTAAAGTGGACGAGCTTTTTGACAATCGTCCTGTTCCGACAGATAATGTGATTCGTACAAGAATCAAGAACCTCGAGCAAACAGTAACGACGACTAAAAAATGAGGCGGGAGTGTAGAAACTGTTTGAACACCTGAAAACATAGCAGCTGTTCTAGAGGTTATGTCGAAAGCAAAATTGTTTCAAGCAGATCTACCCGCAACATTTCAAGCAACGAATTGCTTCAATTCCTGTCAACATGTTGCAAGAGGTCGTTGCGAAACTTCCAGGCCAGGCTCCAACAATGCTTTAACTGCAATGGAAGACATTTGCTAGACGCAGTGTTCAAAGAAACTCTTTTGTACCCGTAATGGCTATTCTTGACCTTACAATTATTTTGAAAGAAAATATTAAAAACGATTTATATAAACAACCAATTACGTCACTACTTCATCTCGATTCACTGATGGACCCTGTACAATGCCACATTTATCATTAAAGCAGGAGATCTCAGTTTACTTAATGCCAAATGGAAAAACTACTAACAGTTCACTTAGGATAGATTCTACGCTTGAAATATTATTCCTAGAAACGCTGAACTATTAATGCGTATTGATGTTGAAGAAAGAAAATTTGAAGACGATGGACTAGAATTTCTTAGACAGAAAACGCACGACTGTACTCAGTCTTTCGTCCATATTGTTTTTGGGTTAAACTTCGTAACCCTTCTATGCTATGTAATACAGCTTGAAATCCCAAAACTTACATGTAAACATTATAAACAAGCCGGAAATATTTTAACCTACGTTAACCTTGGACAAAAATCAGTGTTTTGCAATCACTTATAACAATAACGACCTGTGTCAAGTACTACGACAAGAAATGGTACAGAAAACTGAGCAACAACTAATTAGAAGGGTATATTCAAATAAAGTCAAAGAACACATAAAAGAACCTGACCGAATAATCACTAGTCTTATTAAAATTAAGATTCTGAAAGAATCAACAGATGAAGATGTTAAGTTATAAATGCACTTCTCAACGCAAAACTAAAACCAGATTATTGATCAAATTACTTGAAGATTGGAAAAATAATTATGATACCTAAACACGGAAATTACGTAACTGGCATCGCATAAGCTTGCCATCAACACTAAAAATTAAGTCAAAAAAAATTAGAGCAGAAGTCAGCAATCAATATTAGATCCCTGATCGCCCTTTTCGATAACATCAGTCACTATTCACAGCTCAACAATGATACTGAATTGCAAAAATGCTAAGGGGAATAAGCAACGCCGTACAACCATATTTGTAGTTATATGGAAATCTTTTTGGCATTCGGGCCTACAAATTGAGATGAATATGAGTCAGCGTCGCCAATATTATTTATAATGAAGGTTATACCTTAGCCAATGGAAACAAAAGAGAATTAAGATAAACGGAAGAAGCTAAGCCTTCTTAGGGGCGGACGCAATAAAACGGAGTCTAGAGATGTAAACTTGGGTAATTCCGTTGTTTTTTTCGGACAAAAGAAATCGCGTGGAGGATGAGAGCGTCTTCCATCCAGTTTTACCATTATAACAATGTACAGTCGTAATTAATTACATTTAAAATCAATAATTATAATTAATAATATATTATACGTATCAAATTTATGAGCACATTGAGTCTCTTTTGATTGTGTATGATGAAACATGTCTTTAAATAACAAGAAAAATTCTCAATAAGGTATTTCTCATTCTTTCCAGCACTCCTTGCCCTAGTACATAAGAAACAATCCACTTATCTTATCCGGAAATATTTTAGAGGCCACTATTTGTTCTATCGTGTTTGTCTGCACTTTCCGATGTGCTTTCACATGCGTTGTATGCAGTAACAGGTTTTTCACAATCTAACATTTGCTTTACTGCAACAATAGTGAAACAACTTCATCAGAATCTACCGAATCAGTAATTGCTCCATTGTAACAGATTTCGTATTTCAGCAATTGACGAATAATGTTCTTCTGACTCATAACTACACTGAAACTGTTTTGTAGGGAAGACAGGAAAGAAAAACAGACAGAAAACATGTCTGCATTAGTACATCACAAGATTAACAGTAAGCGGAAGTAGTTGAGCGGGGATGCTGGAAGTCCCCAGACGTAAACAATCCTTGCTATTTCAGATTTACTTTTCCTGGAAGATAGGCGAATAGGGAAAAGATAAGGAATAATGCATTCAATATCGCAGCTACCGGAACCGATACTTTTGTAGACTAAGTTTTGCGGTCCATGAAAACTTGTTGAAACCCTGTCCAAGAGAACAATCACTGCATAATCCATTAATAGTTCTATCTTATCGACTATCCCGATCTCGATGGACCAGTCAAAATACTTTTGTAATTGCATGCTATTATTTCAGAATTCTTTATCCCAACTATGGCTACAACACAAGAAGCTACAGACATTTTAATTATATGTGCCCAACATGTAACATTTTAAGGGAAACAATTACTTTCTCCATGTCAAAACCACGTTGATGTTGTTTTTCATTTTCCATGAAAAATTAATCAACGTCACAGAGAACAATGTTCGTGCTGTAACGGATTGCAGTTATATTGGAGAAGAGTTCCAAACTTACTTCAATGAGCCGAATGGCGCCGTAATTATGCTGAGCAACATTAAATCAATACGATTATTGTTTTTACTACAAGAATCTATTGTATGTAATATACGTTTAAGTGTAGACACCACAAGGGAAAATCATTCTTTCATAGAATAGACAAAGAGCTGCGATGAAATATGCACAGATATCTACAATTGGCCAAACGCAACAACAAAGACTCTTGGCATATGAGGGAGAGATACAGTGAGCTGCAAGTAAACCACATGGAAATTATAAAAAATAATAAACCTACTTTTTCTATTTTTATTCCCAATATTATTCCACAGATTTTATTTTACTGGGTTTTCTCATAGTCATTGTTACAGGTGAATTTCACGGCCCCAAAAGCGTGGAATTCCTTACATTTCATGGTGAGGAACTGAAAAAAGGGAAGTTCAAAATCAAAGGAGGTGGCATATCTATCCTTAATCAAACCAATTTTGGAAGTCGGGGGGCGGCTTGTTGGGATCGCTATAGAAAACATCAAGTAGAACTGTTATAGAAAAGGGCTGCTAATTTTGTGCGAGTAGGGCCGGGTCATAGGAATGAAAAAGCAGTACAATTAGGTTGGGACATATTGTCACACAGGAGGAGAAAGCGAGAAGGCATTTGCTATTCAAAGCTTATACGGGACAAAAACCATGGATTGGAATTAGCACCAAAATGCAAAAGCCCAGTTAGATAGATAGATGGGTTCATCAATTCAAAGTGAAATGTAGAAACAAAGAAACAGATGTTGGCAAATTCGCATTCCTAAATAGGACCATCAACGACCTGTGGGAGTGTTTTGAGGGAATCCTCTTCAGGAAAATAAATTCAGGACAAATCTCAAAAAACGTGTGAAGTTAAGTGCGTATTTTGAATAATATAAATGCATATTCGAATTGAAATATTAAATTCATAGTGAAATGTTCAGATAATATAATTCTTGTAGTGTTTCTCCTTTTTCTTTCAGGGCAATAGAAGTTTTAAAGGACTGTGATTATTTTCTTTTAGATTAGGAGAATTTATGTTTAAGAAATTTAATTTTGTAACTGCCACAGGGCTTGCACCCAACTGTATAATAACAATAAATACAATACAGTTTCATTATTTCTGACAAAATGAATAATAATTTCGTCTCCGTCGCTGGTTAAATTTGCGATCCTACCGTTTCCACACATTTTTCTGCAGTAAAATGTACACCGTAAATTTGAAGAAACGTAAATGAATTGTTTGCCAACGCTATGACGGCAGTCGTGCAACAAGCGGCACTACTGTTTCATGGCAAACGTCACTCAATTCAAGAACAGCAACGCCATCTGGCTCATCCACCTGTTTCTTGAGCCCGCTTCAGAGCGGCAGAGCTTTACCTACAAAACTGACTGTAATTTTCCCTTCGTCTTCTGCACCTCACTAAGCAACCTCTAGGGAGGAGGCACAAAAGCTGCATTCCTCCTCTGCAGCCCATTGAGGGCCTTGGCCAACCGGGTCCGCTGTGGACTATCATACTACATGAATTTGGAGTGACACGAGGTCAGCGTATCTATTCTCCAGCAGTTTTAATCCCAGTCTCCGATACACCCCAACTGCAATATCATAAAATCTTCAAGAACATCTCAGTATAATTAATACTGGTTGAATATTTCGAAAAATAAGTGTAAATGAATGAAAATAATATCGCGAAACATTTACCCTTAGAAATAAAATTGTAAAACAGTGAAGCCCAATCAAGAAGAATTTTCCCTCGTTGTAGAATATCTTGGTCTTCTAGCTTAAATGAAGGAACATGTAAATAAAAATGCTTAAGAGCTAAAGGAATAATTTGGTTAATTGGAAGCAAATTAAAATTATAAGTAGAAAATAAACATCTCATATACAAATTACGTACGGTGTACAACTATGTTATATGTTGCCATTATGGAACGAGTACAATCGAAGATCCTTTGTGTCATTATAAATGTGCCATGATATTCATTACCACTTTACCTTACCAACCAAATCCACTACTACAGTCGTTACTACAACTTCAAAATCATCTTAAAGACAACTGCAGTCTGATTGCTAAAGAAAAATAAACAACGCTTTACTTTCAGGATAATGGAGGAATACAACAGTATTTCTAGAAAACGCGTTCAAAACGTTTTGATACTGTAAGCTATGAAAGACGTTTTCAAATAAAAATCCTAAGGGAAGAGATCAAGTACTTTAGATCATGAAGTCGAACCCCGAGCTTCCCACAAAGTTTGGAGAACATCCTGAGGCAGTAAATGCGGACTGTATCACGGGAAATAGTTCTGAATTCAAAAAGTATGCTGTAAAAAATGTGTGAGAGCTGGGAAATCGTATATAACCCCTATTATACCTCACAGTTCCAGTCTTATGTAAGACTTCAATTTTAGTTTTTAGCCATTGGTCCGAATGAGCATCAGTTGAGTGTTGATAGGTACTTCGCTTTTCAACAATGGGTAGTTACATATTTGCTAACCAAATTTCAAAATATTATTTTGATTCAATTCCATTATATAATTTCTAAGTCTAATTCCTCCTTGTGTGAAATACTAACGTTGGCTTCATTTGCAACGTCTTCTTCAAATTGAGAAAAAGGGTTAACGAAAATATTATAAACTAAATGGTTTCCTGGCGATGCCCGGGAATTCATTTACGTTAGCCCCTTCAGTATTTCATTTCACATTACTCTCCTTATAAATGGTTTAGGAACACCTAAGAGAAACCTTTGAACCCCTTACGATTCGCAGTGTGTATGCAATTTTGGATATATCTTAAGAAACCGGTTGCCATGTTTTCTTCTTTCTACTTGATCCTCTTGATTATTCCCAATTATTTTCAGGGGTTGTCAAGTCCTGAATCAGCCAGTCGCTCATTAGTCATACGTCTACCTTTCCTTTCATCCTCAATTTAAAGTGTGTTTAGAATCTATCGAATTAAAACTGTTATATTTCATGAAAGCAAACGGTTTCCGTTTAAATCGGTGTTCCAAAAAGTACTTTATGTGGTAGTCTTCCGTCTTCTTCAAAACGGTTATAGAAGTTATTCAAGGTCTAAATGGTTGCCCGACCGTGCCCGGGTACTTATTTATATTAGCCCATTACAGTAATTAATTATATACTAATGTAATTTAAGTTGTACAGAGCGCGTTATCTGTCCTTCCTATCCCCTGGTTATAACAACGGTTTTAGAAAGTATTAAGAAAGGAAAATATATGCAACGTAACTATGTGAATCTCATCTTTTGTAGATACTCATCGTGGCTCTAATACCAGCAATATTTTTAAAATTCCGACTCGTAATTACGGAGATGTCAGTGTGACGTCAGCACTCACACAATTACAACTTCAAGCCGTTTACATGATGCACCCTCAGTCCAAAGCATAAACTCTGGCATAAAAATTGCGTTTCAAATTTAACTACGGTCCACAGAGTATACTTGAGCTCAAAGTAGCACGTCAGTGTTACTTCTATTGTTATGAATACTTCCATAAAATAAACTATTTTACGGAGGATTATAAACAGTGGAATTCTTTAAATCCATTATAAAACACAATAATAAACTAAATGTTTGGCAAATAACGAGTTGCAACTTTTCCGTCGCAATAAATTACAATTCTTCTTCTTCTTTCTATGGCATTGGGGCCTTTGCCTACCAGGACGACTGCGGACTGTCATACATGACACTCCGAATATGGAGAGATACGTGGTCAGCGTATCGACTCTCCATCAATCTTAACCCCAGTCTCCGTGACCATGACAACGGGACCTCTGGGTTGTGAGGCAGCGACGCTAACCACTACACCACAGGAGGTTGACAATAAATTTCAATTACAATTTTTAAATTCGGACAGTGCGACAAATTATCTTTCTCCATGCGTGATTTCTATAGCACTAATTTAGCTTTAAAATAATTTAATGCTCATCAAAGCAATATGTTGATTTCTACCTTGTAATTGCTTATTAGGTCTTTCAAATTTAACGTTATATATTAGAAAGGAAAGTTTAATTGATACTTTTTTTTTCAAATTGAACACAGTTGTTTCCCTCGATGTAAAAAATTTCTTAACCAAACGAAATAAATTTAGAATCCGTTCAAGTACCTTTCCTTCACTCAAACACCTCACTTTTGTGTGTGTGATGAGATCTTAAAATTTTGCATAAACGTTTTGTAAGAGTAATTTAAATAATAAATTTTGAATTTCCCCTGTCCTCATTGGATTCATAACTTTTGGCACTTTTGGAAAGGTATTGCTTTGGTACATAACATTTCTTGGTGAGTTATGGTCGTGATAAGATGCAAATATTGGATGCTTGTTACACAGATAGTTACTCCTTTCTTATTTTCTTTCCTCGCAGGTGCACCAACGGTTGTAATTGTAGTCAATTTTTCTGAAGGCATTTTATTTTTCTACAGACACAGCTGGAAAAACACCTTTGGAAACTATGCATGCGTGTTATATCAGCCGTGTATTCTACGTATTATGGAAAAACGTAGTTAATTTTTTAATTTTCTGTACGCATGTAGGTGGATAATGAAATCCCAACTCTCCAGGGTACAGCGGCTGAAATGTCCTTAATATATCTCATTACTTCATAATCACAATAACGTTACAAATGTTATTACACAACTCAAAACGATTTTATACTTACAGTTCTAAATACTTTGAAAAGTATAAAACACCGTTTTACTGGTGTGACCAGTTTCATAAATGGTAGAATTATTAAAATACTGAGTAGGTAGTGAGCTGTGGACGTGTTACCGGGCAAGAATGGGGTGAAAAGCGGGGATGAATCGCCGCAACAGGAGAACAGACCAGCTATGCATATTATAAGTGTCCTGTTGGTGGTTGGAGGCGTAGAAGTAGATCTAAGCCCAGAAGTGCAAGGTGATCAGGCAATAAATTGCGACAGATGGAAAAAGAATTTGAAACTTGACATTATTTGCAGCACATGTTTTAATTGGCTTTACTTTATCTGCCAAAAAATCAAACGGGACCAGAAAGTAGTAAATGATTGCAGCTGGGTGAGGTGCACCGATGGCAATCTAGCTGTAAAAGACGTAATTCTAAGTTTACGAAATTAAACTGCTGGAAGAAGAAAGTAAAACCCTGGAGACCGACTTCGAAGTAAAAGCAACGAAGCAAAAATACTTAATTATTAGGGACTCAATTATTATGCACATGGGACCTGAAAAATGATAACTAAGTGTGTAATGATTCTCAGGAATAAGGGCCGACAAATTTAAAGTCAGAAACAAGATTAAACTGAAGACATAATAATTCGCGTGACGATTAACGGGAGAAATGTGCAACGTAGTAAAGTCAGTGAAGAATAAGTATGAGAGTGGAATGTTTTTATAGGAAAGCTGTACACTGGTGCAGAGTAGGTGCGCTAAATGACTATTCAATCAGTATCACGAAAATTAGAGGGGTTTGCTACGTCGATGCAAAGTCGTGGCTGAAGCACAGTGATGATGTACACCTAAAATGAAGAAGTGCAAATGAGTTGGCCGCTATTTTCTCGAGAGTGGTAGCTGCGGGTTCGAGAGGACCTTCACCGCTGGCGTCGGATACGAACACGACATCGCGGACGGCGGCGTCGACGGACAACGCGGGTGTCAAGAACAGCGACGGCAGCAGCGATTAAGGACGGCCGATCGCAGATGCAGAGCCAGGGCGGGTATATGAGGAACTGGGTTCCATTCCATTCTTACAGGTAAATTCTCGCAGTGTTATAAATAAAATAGAATAATTCTGGAATTTTGTAGACGTTTATCATCCTGGATAATGTATTCCGCACCGAGTCGTGGTTGCAAACAAAAATAAATGGTAACGAAACTTGTAGCACTCAATTCAATTTGTAAGGAGGGATAGAGTAATGAAGGGTTGAGGAGGGGGCATATTTGTATTAACAAATTTAAATTTAATAAGTTAAAGTTGGATATAGTTGGAGTTAGTGAAGTTAGATGGCAGGAAGAGTAAGATTTTTGGTCGGATGATTATAGAGTCATTAGCACAAAAGAGAATAGAGGGGTCTGTCTTTTAGATAATGGAAGAGACAGTTAAGTTGTTGGTGACTGGACTTAGTGAAATGAATTAAAGGGGAGCCGGGCTAGTATAATTACGTATTAAAATATATTAGTAGTAACAAATATCACGTTCAAGAACATGAAAGAAGACTGTACACATGGAAGAGGTCGGGAAACTCAGGTAAGTACCAATTAGACCAGTGACGGGCATACTTTTTAAAGAGGGGGCAAAGAAAAGGAGAAAAAATTTAGCAGTATACATTTTAAATTTACTAAATCCTATTAATGACTGAATGATTATGAAGTAGAATGTGTTGCATTACTGCATTTCTAAAAGTTTCTCATAATTTGATTCGAACTGGGATGCACTTATTCTTAGAAGCGAAGTTAAATGCTCATCTGCCAGTCTGTTTCTAAGGCAACTCTTTTGAAGTTTCGCTGTAGTAAACACATTTTCACATGTATATGATGAAGCAAACACAGCAGTAACTCTGGGTATGAGATATAAGATTTGGAAAAGTGGATGTCCACAAGGACTTGTGGAACTCTAATTTTGGGACATTGAGAAACAACTGTTTGAGTGGAGTGTTGCATTGTAATTTAATCAATTCGAGTTGCAAATCCGGTTTCACTGTTTCACAGTTCACATTAAAAGGTATCCTGAAAATTTCAAAGTCTCTTTCAATGAGACTGACGCCTTCAAATCTTCTTTCAAATTCTTTCAAAAGTCTTCTCAGACTATCTTTGTAACTCTTAAGCTTTTTCTTCATCACCGGGGCTATTGAATTCAACGTTATGCAGATTCGCGGATAGAACAAGTTGTAGTTTAAACCATTTGACATGGCCCCAGATATCGTCGACAAATGGATTTTTGCCTTGCATCTTGATATTAAACTTGTTCATGTGACCGAGAAGATCCATGAAAAATGTAAAATCCGAAAACCATGCAGTATCTTCCAGGATTTTATACTATACAGACCCAGGGCTGTTTCTCATGGAAGAATGTCTTACAGCTGCCAAACTCGCTCGAAGCCGCGTCCTGCGCTAAGCCACCTTACTTTCGAGTAGTACAATATATCAGAGTACTCAGATTGCATGAATTCTAGAAACACCCGAAATTTTGAAGCGCAGGTTTCATATCCAAACAGATTTACTCAGGGCGTCTTGATGGATGAAGCAATGTAAAAGTATAACATTGTTATCTGGATTTTTTTTACTAAAGATCCCAACAAATCCAGATTTTTTCCATGTCATATTTCTCGCCCCATCTGTTTTTATATTACATATACAATTTCTTGGCACTTCAAAAGTTGAAATTCCTTCCATAAATTAATGAAATATATCTGCCCCTGTAGCAGTTACTTTCAACGACCTCATGCATGCTAGCTCCTCTGTGATACAGAAATTTTCGTCAACACCTCTCATAAATAATAGCAACTGTGCAGTGTGAGAGCTTTCATCCATATTAATTGGGCAGAATTTAAATTTGCCAATTTTTATTCCAACTGTGATAAGATGTTTTTATCTATTGCTTCGATTCTAAAAGTCACCGTTTTCTGAGATAAGCTGATCGTTTCAAAATCTTTTCTTTTGTCAGGATATAAAATATCGCAAACTTTGGGGTTGCAGTTTTTAAAGAACTCTCCATAAGAGAGAACTTTTTTACTTATAGTAATATTGTATGCTACAACTAATCTTGCACGTGTTGCTGCTTGCTGAGAATTATTTGTTTTATTTTCTGACCTGATATTTTTTTTACGTAGATCTGCTTTTTGTTTTCTTTCTTCTTCGGACATGGCTCTAAACCAGACATAGTTGTGCTTAGAGTTGAAGTGTCGTGAAATGTTATATTCTTTGTAGACTGCCAGTTTCGTTGCAAATGAGAAATAGTGGTTTATCTCTAAAAGCCATGAAAACGTACTTCCAAGTCCATTCATCTTTGAAAAAACGACACTCAGAATCAACTTTACGTTTCTTAGATAACATCTTAGGGCTCAAATTTTACACAATATGCAGAATAAAACTAACATGTCTGAATGAAGCCGCGGTGGAGGAGCTAGGTTTCTCTTGCCAGTGACTCACTCTCAACATAACATTCCAATATCTAAGATAAGTCATTAAATTGGTATTCGTCATTGATATAAAACGAAAGAGAGGAAAAAAAGAGTAAAATATTTACTGTATATTTCTTATAGCCTGTATTCTTTTTTATTCCTCGGATTAGGAATAATGTCGCGCAGGCCGGATAGAACATTTCCGTGGGCCGTATCTGGCCCGCGGGCCGTACTTTGCCCATCACTGAATTAGACTATATTGCCACTACTAAAGACCTGCAGTGATGGAAGAGCGGTAGCGAGCCGGACTGCAGACACGTAGACTCGGGTTTGAGTCCCAGCCGACACAACCATTTTTATTTGTTTAATTTATTTACATTGTTTGCCTTTAGTTTCTAGTATTTTCTGTTTCTAGAATATTCCACGTATGTATAAATAGGACTGGATTCCAAATCGGATTCAGTCTGAAGCAGTAGGAGCTTTGTACAGCACTTCGCCGTTGATTAAACGCTTATAACCTCTACGTGTGTGTGTTATTGAATCTCACGATCCCTAAGAAACGTGATATTTTTGGTGGAGGCGCCGGGTAACATCTAAACTTAACACACAGTGGCCCCCATTAGACCTCGACAAAGCAGGAGACTCCAAGGCTTGAATCCGGAGTACGTACCATACACAAAACCAACAAGCACTGTGATGGATCGCCAAGAAAGGAGCTCACCGGCCTATGCTGCTGTTCAGAAGCAGATAAGGAACCCTGCCATCTCCACAGGAGACCCCGGACAAGACACAGGCAGATGGCTCAAGGGCTACCAAAGGGTCGCCAAATTCAATAAGTGGGACGACACGGTTTGCCTAGCAAATGCATACTTTTATTTGGACGGAACCGCAAGACAGTGGTTCGAAAATGTTAAAGAAAAGTGATGAGCTGGGAAACTTTCAAGTCCGAGATACAGAATGCATTCGGCGATTCTGAGCGTCATGTTCGGCAGGCCACAGAAGAGTTAAAATACAGGGCTCAGAAAAGTGGCGAGAACGCCCAGTCTTACAAACAGAACGTTCTCACATTGTGCCGAACGGTAAACAAAAACATGGGGGAAGATGAAAAACTGGCACATCTGATGAAAGGTGTCGCGGACGACTTATATCAAGCCCTCCTACTAAAGGACGTAAAATCGACGGACGAGTTCGTAAAGCACTGCCAGTTCATCGAAGAGGTGAACCAAAAACGAATTCGACGAAGGTTCGAGAGGCTTCCCAACGTTGTGCCGATTGCCTCAGTAGGAGAGGCGAATGATTTGTCGTCTCTCGTTCGGCAGGTAGTAAGGGAAGAGATTTAACGTGCTCTATCCCTTAGAAACGATGTGGCAGAACCAGAGGTCATCCAAGAGGCCATCCGGGAAGAAGTGGAAAATGTTTTGGCGCCAATTTCTACCCCGACGTCCTCCTGGCGAAAGGTCGTTCCGAAGCGGAAGCCGACCTATGCGAATGTAGTTGCACGGGAGGAAGAGGCAACTTACACCCGAAGGAAGACAGACGTCTGGAGGACACGGGATAATAGACCTGTGTGTTTCCATTGTGGCCGTCCTGGACATGTGGTTAGATACTGCAAGGACAGGAGACGTGTATTCGCTGAAGGAAGAACTAGGCGAGGACAGGATGCATATGACCATGGACGCCAATATGACGATGCCGAACAGACAGAGCTGTTTCGAGGAAGATACAGGTCGTCGTCGCCGCATCCCGCCGCAAGGAGAGGACGCTCTCCGTCACGTCGCTCCCGATCTCCGTCGCCATTCGGTCGGTCCCCTAGCCGACAGCCGACGTAACCTGTAAAACTAGATGACGAGACCTTCCCTGGAGGTGAGGCCGCGGAAGAAGAAAATCCTCCGTCGATGACCGTTGCCAAGATGTCTGGAAATTATATAGACGTAATGTTGGACCACAAGTCGGTACGAGCCCTAATAGATTCCGGCGCATCATTCTCTGTTATATCCGAGACGTTTCGACGACAGCTGAAGAAGACCAAAATCGCTGATAACAGGAATACTATTTTAAGGGTCGCGGATGGCAAATATGTGCAACCAGAAGGAAGATCCAACATCTAGCTGAAAATTAATAACAGAATTCAGCCGTTCGAATTCATCGTCCTGCCGCAATGTAGCCACGACGTTATCCTCGGATGGGACTTTTTGAAGAGCTCGCAAGCCGTAATTGACTGTGGACGTTCTGTAATTCTGTTAGACGAATTACAAGCTTCCGAAGAAATAGGAAATAAGGATTCGTGGCGGTTATTTGTTCTCGATGATGTTACCATTCCTGCGTCGAGCGCTACCAAGGGTAAATGGCCACGTATATCTTATAATTGAAGCGAAGAAGAAATTATCACAAGTCATTATTCCTGCGTCGGTCATATCGTTCAAGAACCTCAGTTTCTTCAGAGACATATGCGCTTAGCAAGGGCTGAGCTAATAACACAACAACATCTGACTGTCATGGAAGAAAATCCATTCATCCGCAGAATTCCTTCAGTGACGAAAAACAACAAATTCGAGTTTCTTAAGTTACTGGCGCCGCAGTTAACCATCGATCAGCAGACGAAATTTCTTGAATTGCTTCAGAAATATTCTGCGTGCTTCGACGCAGTAATCAGGGAAAAATCAACCACTGTGAAGGTGAAACATAAAATTAATACAGGAAGCTACTCACCTATCAGTCAGAGGGCGTACAGAGTATCACCAGCCGAACGCCGCATTATTCAAGAAGAAGTGGATAAGATGCTTGGCCGAGGAATCGTCCAACCATCACAGAGCCCGTGGTCATCACCCGTCGTACTAGTCACAAAGAAGGATGGAACCTGGCGATTCTGCGTCGATTAGCAAGATCACGAAGAAGGACGTTTATCCACTACCAAGAATTGACGATACTCTGGATTGTCTAAATGGGGCAAAGTTTTTCTCCAGCATGGACTTGCACTCATGGTACTGGCAGATAGAAGTGGACGAAGCCGACCGAGAGAAAACCGCTTTCATTACGCCAGACGGACTCTACGAATTCAAAGTTATACCGTTTGGGTTGTGTAATGCACCAGCAACATTCGAACGAATGATGGATAACTTGCTGCGCCACTTGAAATGGACTAAATGCCTTTGCTATTTGGACGACATAATAGTTTTCTCGGAAACGTTCAGCGAACATCTGCATAGACTGCGAACTGTTCTCGAGAGTCTGAGTACAGTAGGGCTGAGACTGAATCCAAAGAAGTGCCTATTCGGTGCAAAGGAAATAAAGATCCTTGGCCATCTAGTCTCACGGGAAGGCGTACGACCAGACCCGGAGAAAGTCAGGTCGATAACAAACTTTCCGCGGCTAGAAATCTACACGACGTCAAGAGTTTTCTTGGGCTCTCCTCTTATTATAGGCGTTTTGTCCAAGACTTTAGTGGAAAGTCACGGCCACTACACAAACTGATGCAAGGAGACGCCAAATATATCTGGAGCAGAGAACAACAGGACTCTTTCGACACGCTGCGACGAACCCTTGTTTCCGACCCCGTTCTGGGGTTGTTCAACCAAAATGCGCCAACTGAATTGCATACTGACGCCAGAGGCCACGGACTTGGTGCTGTACTCGTTCAGATGTTCAGCAAAAAAGAGAAGGTCATAGCCTACGCGTCGAGAACACTTAGCAAAGCAGAGATGATTTATTCGATGACAGAGAGAGAATGCCTTGCTGTTGTTTGGGCCATAAATAAATTCCCACCGTATCTCTTTGGCAAACCGTTCACGGTTGTGACGGACCATCATTCCCTCTGCTGGCTGACCGGACTCAAGGATCCTTCTGGACGACTCGCTAGGTGGGCTTTACGACTTCAGGAATACGAAGTCACGATAAAGTACAAGAGTGGACAAAAACATCAGGATGCAGACTGTTTCTCCCGAAACCCTGTCGACGACGAAGAACCGAAGAGTGATATCCTGGATTGTCTTAACTCTTTGACTAATATTTCTGTGGAACGGAGAAAGGATCCGAAGCTGAATGAGATTATACAAGCTTTGAACTATTTCCAAGGCGTGAAAGGGGACTACGAAATAAGTAATGACGTACTACACAAGAAGAATTACGACTCATTGGGAATATGGTTGGTAGTCATCCTCAAGCAACTGCGTCTAGAAATTCTGCGGGAGTTCCACGACGCACCAACAGCTGGTCATCTAGGAGTCGTCAGGACGTATGACAGAATCAGTCGGCTATGTTATTGGCCGCGACAACTTAAGGACGTCAGACACTATGTAAGCCACTGCAGAGAGTATCAGAGAAGAAAGACGATTCCCCAACGACCACCTGGGCGACTACTGCCGATTCCTCCGGCCAACGCACCTTTTCAGCGCATCGGAATTGACCTGCTCGGATGATTTCCAACATCATCCCGGGGATACAAGTGGAATCGGAAGCTTCCGAGATCGCCACCTTCGTCGTCGAAGAAATAATACTTAGGCATGGAGCTCCAAGAACTATAATCACAGACCGGGGGACGGTATTTCAGTCTAGACTAATACATGAGGTCAATAGACTGTGTGAAATAACGCACCGAATGACGACTGCTTACCATCCTCAAACAAACGGGCTTACCGAGCGGTTAAACAAAACATTGGCCGACATGTTGTCCATGTACACCGACGTCGATCAGAAGAACTGGGACGCCGTACTTCCATTCGTGACGTTCGCCTACAACACCGCTAAGCAAGAAACAACGGGATTCACACCATTTTTCCTGGTTCACGGTCGCGAGGCAGAAACGACAATGGACACGATATTACCTTTCAATCCCGACGATGTGAATGACCCTTACATTGGTCACTTAGTAACGAGGGCCGAAGAATCCCGACAACTAGCCCGAATACGTACGCTCCAAGCTCAAGAGAAGGTCCGATACGACGCAAGACATGGTCCAGTTTTGTACCTGCCAGGTGATCTACTCTGGATCTTTACTCCCATTCGCAAAGTCGGCCTCTCAGAAAAGCTCCTCAAACGGTACTTTGGTCCGTACCGTGTGCTAAAACGTTTATCCGACGTCACATATGAGGTCGAGATTTATGATCCTAATTCGAGACGCAGAAAGAGGTTTAAGACCAAACACGACCCGACGATGACGACGCGGAATTTAACGGGAACGAAGACGTAGGAATGACGACTGCCAGCCCAAGAACAGGAAGAACTGGACCTACTTACGTCGGGCCAACGACGAGATCCAGAGGACTCAAGGCAGCTCAGAACTAACAGCGAGACGCTGTTTTTTCAAAGCTGGGAGCAATGCCACATCTCAAGACCTGTCTATATTTAATATACATATTGTAGCATATCCGTCGTTCCTCTTTATTCGAGGATTTCATAATTCCTTTAGGGAGCCAGGTATTTTTCATAAAAAAAAAACAAAAATTGATTTTAATAGTTTTTAATTTCAATCAGAGCATGAAAAAAAAGTTATATCTGCAGGGCGTGGTCATTCTTTCGTCGTCCCGCCGACACAACCTGCTGCTCCCATCACCCCACGACGACTCCCGCCTCCCTTTGCGGACCACCCGACGTCTCTCAAGACCACATTGTTGGTCAGGGTTGCGTCAGTTCGTCAACAATTGCAACTCGCAAGCTGGCCTGCATTGTTCATCGTAACTTTTCATGTTATGTTATACTTCTTAATGCTAAAGCTTTATGTATTAAATTACACACCACATTCTTTTTCATATAAATGGATGACTCGATTTGAGATTTACCATTATCTATTTTCTTCCGACAAGTTATTAAACAATTATCTTTCCTAACTATTCTGAAGATTTTAATTATTGTAATTGTGCAAATAATGTAAATGTTGAGATGTGTTTATGTTTCTGACGAGATTTACTTGAACGTAAATTGATGTACTATATATTTCTCAGGTCGGTAGATATATTGTTTTTTCTTTTACATCAGTTATATGTTGACATGTTTCCCACTTTTAATTTAAGATGTGTTTGGTAATGGACTGAAGACCGAAACCTTATATGGAATAAAATATTTAGACTACGTTCATTATGATATGGGGTCTACTGGAACATGCTCGAAATTATCCAACCTGTTGGGAATTTACCTTCCTTGCATACGTTTCTCGTCTTTTTTATGTATTCCTAATTAGTCATTTCAATCATTTTTACGCAGAATTTCCTTATTTACTCCCAATTTTACGTTTCATTCGCCCAATAGCAATACAGAACAAAATTATTAAAACTTAGATTAAAGTTCTGGGTTACAACGACACAGTAAGATTTGTCCTCTTAGAAGAAGCTGCACTCATATTAATCTGTCAATCAGAAATATGCTACATTAGTTATGTTGCAGTAACGCGTCGATAGCTGTTTTAGCCTTGAAATTTGTTTATTTGTGACCATTAATTGGATTAATTTAGAGCGTTGTCCATCATTGTTTCTGAATTACTTGTACAATAAATTTTACCATTATCAATCCAGTCCGTAAAATATTAACAAATGTAGTTCCTCACGACATCTTGATCCAAAAGTTAGAGGGGACAGGTATTGATAAAAGAGTAGTTCTCTGGGTGCTAAACTATATTGTCACTTCTAAAGACCTGCAGTGATGGAAGAGCGGTAGCGAGCCGGACTGCAGATACGTAGACTCGGGTTCGAGTCCCAGCCGACGCAACCATTTTTATTTGTTTAATTTATTTACATTGTTTGCCTTTAGTTTCTAGTATTTTCTGTTTCTAGAATATTCCATGTATGTATAAATAGGACTGGATTCCAAATCGGAGTCAGTCTTAAGCAGTACGAGCTTTGTAAAGCACTTCGCCGTTGATTAAACGCTTATAACCTCTACGTGTGTGTGTTATTGAATCTCACGATCCCTAAGAAACGTGACAATATAATTGTGAGACAAAGATATAGGATTCAGGTTATGGACTGCAGAACTTACCCAGCAGATGTAAACTCTGACCATAATCTGTTTATAATGTAATGAAGACTGAAAAACAATAAACTCAAAGAGTTGTGTGTAGAAAAACTGAAACAACAGGAGGTGCTACAGAGTATCAAAGAAGATATCTAGAGTAGATTAATACAGAAAGAAAACAATGTAGAAGAGAAATGGGCACACTTGAAGAAAGAAATGACTAGAACAGTTGAAGAAAAAATAGGAAGAATGGCTGAAACCGATAGGAAAGCATGGATAACACAAGAAATAATACAAATGATTGAAAAATGCGTAAATATAAAAACGCGAGAGAGGAAAATAGTTGTACAGACGATTAAAGAATGAAACATATTGGAAGTGCAAAGCAGTCGAAGACGTTTGGTTACAAAAGCTGTTGAACATTTTATGGTGAAAGGCAAAATAGACGCACTTGTAGGAAAATCAAAGAAACATTCGGACAGAGGAAATATTTAGCAAGAACACCAGGAGAGCGGATGGGAAGCCAATTATGGATAAAGAAGAAAATTCTGAAAGATCACGATGGACATTTATTTTGTTAGAATCCCACCTGGTCTTTTTTCGAAGCTTCCAAGGAGGAATGGGGAATATCTAGATACCAAAAAACCCGGACGGAAAAGGGTCCTGTTCCCTTGTAAAGATGAAGATTGTGCCGCGAACCACTACCCCTCGAATGCTACCCCTACAGCGTGCGTTGGCCTGGGACGTGGGCATTCCACCACCAGGTGGGATTTAGGGCCTCCGAAACATAGATCGGAGGTCTCACACACCCTGAGGTACCAATTTCCCCGCATTAGTCTGCCGGTTCAGGGTCGCCCCACAGGGAGGAGTTCCACTTACCATTAAATGGCCCTTGAAGCTAGTCTGCTCATTCCGGCGATCGAGAATGTGCTTTAACGCTAGGTCTGCATCCTGCTAATAATGGAATGAGCAATGCTGTCAGATGCTTATGGCCAGGCGGTTACATCATCGATCAACTAGAAGTGCGAGGGCCGATACGGCCCAGGAGACCCCGTCAAGGTTTGAACGAAAGCCCAGAACCCTCAACATCGCACCAGTTCCCACAAATCCGACATCTTAGTCAGGAATGACTCAATGACCGCCTTGAGTCAACCTCAGCTGCGGTCTCGGTGGACATCTAGACCAGTCAGTAATAGAAGAAGTATAAGAGGTTGATGATGGAAGAGTCGGGGAACAAAATTTTGATGTCGAGTTTTATAGGCCGCTTACAGATCTGAGCAATTGTAAAGCGCCAGGAATTCATAACATAGCAGCGAATATAATAAGATCATCGGGGGAAAAAGCAATGTCATGGCTGTTCAGATAGTTTGCGAAATATACGAAAGAGGAAGAATACCAGACGAATTTAGTATAAACATAATTCTACCCATACTGAAGAAGACTGGGGCTGATGGATGCAAACAGCATAGAACAATTAGTTTAGTATCGCATACGTGAAAATGTTGACGAGAACAGTATATAGGAAGAACAAGTAGAATCTGAGTTAGGAGAACAGTTTGGTTTTAGGACAAGAGAAGCAAAATTAACTTTTCGTCTAATTTTAGAAGACAGAATAAGGAAAAACAAGCATACGGTAATGGCACTTGTATATTTAGAAAAAACCTTTGATAATGTAACTGGAACACATTATTAAGTATTTTAAATAGCACAGGAATAAAATATCGAGAAACAAGGCTTATCCGTATTAACCATACAGACTAGAATTGAAGGACAAGAAAAGAAAGCAGAAATCAAGGAATGAGTAAAACAAGAAAGCAGTCTGTCGCCCATGCTGTTAAAATATATATATAGAACGGGCGATGAATAAAGTTAAAAGAGAATATGGAAAAGGAATTATATTGAAAGAAGGTTTGCCGATTATATTGTAGTAATAAGGGACTCAGAATAAGACTTGGAAACCATAATAAATGGCATGAAACTGGTCCTGGATAAAGAATAAAATATGAGGATTAACAGTGGGAAAACGTAAGTATGAGAAATGTGGAATAGCAAAGGGTGTTACTTTTGGAAGGGATATTTTGAAGTAGGTTATGGAATTACTTAAGGGTAATATAAATGTGAATATTAGGAAATCTTTGCTAAAAATGTTCGTTTTTAGTGTGGTGTTATAAGGGTGCGAGACGTGGACGGTAGGAATCGCAAAAAGGGAAAGAATATAAGCCTTTAAAATATGGTGCTATATGAGAATGCCGAAAATTAGATGGGTGGATCGAGTTACTAACAAGGAAGTTATAAGAAGTATAGGGTATAACCCAACAATATTTTGTACGTTGACTAAGAGAAGGGATAGATTAATAGGCCACGTTTTAAGACATTAGGGTCTTGTAAAATTTTGGTTAGAGGGAGGTGTGTGCGATAAGGGCAGTAGAGGGAGAAAAGGATGGAATATTCTAAGCAGATTAGGGAGGATGTGGGTATGTTGTAGTCTTACGCAAGCGTGGAAAGTTGCATCAGACTAGCCCACGGATTGATTACCACCAGCACAACAACAAATTCACTAGTTGGCTATTTAGGTGAGATGTAGAAGATGATTTAATATATGCAGAAATTGAATCAGGGAAAGAAAGAATTAGTTTAATAGTATGGGAATAAGTATATAATTCTAAGAAAAATGAAGCAGAAAAGACTGACGGCTGAATTTTCCTGGTAAGTCATAGTGGCAAAAGTAAAGAAAAATGAAATCAAAACCTATTGAATAGAGTAGTTTGTGATAAAGGGTTAAGTCAAGTAATTACTAATCCCATCCGAAAGAAAAATATACTGGATATAAGGCTTGAAAACCTTGTTCCAGGTTCGAGTGATCATTAAACCGTTCTTAAAGAAATAAAATGTTCAAGGGTAGAAATCTCCTGTATAGAAACACGAAAATTTGTAAATATCAAAAAACTGACGCTCCAAATTTAGATACTTTTTATTTTACTTTTAATTTGGTGTTTCATTAACTGCTATGGTCAAGCTTTTCTTTGGGAACAATGATCTAAATTCAAGTGTAATGGGGAAAAATAAAATTTATTTTAGGGATACTTTCAAATACATATTAAAGAAAGCTAGAAATAGGTTCTTAACACAGAAAATATTAAGTGTAAATAACATTCTGGAATAATACACCCGACATACAAAACAGTTTACAAGACGCTTTAGGCACGCGTATGTTCGTAATAAAGTAAAAAATGCAAATTTCCAAAACATCAGAGGTTTATAAAAATTATTCGAAATAAAAACAAAATGGCGCAATAGAAGTTTTTATGCAAAATAATATTCGATTATAATAAGAACAATGGGAAAAAGTTTACAATTTCGTTCGCCAAGCGGATAACAATGGCTCAGTGGCGGTTTTAGATAATAACGGCTAAACGGTAACATCGGATAAGGAAATATCAGATCTACTAAATTCATACTTTATTTCAGTAATTTACGTTTGTATGAACAAATTTCAGTTAGAGGGAAATGATAGAAGTTCGAAAATCTATAAGTATAATGTGAAAACCATCAGATATAGATTTTTTTTCTCCATGGCTCTACAGTCCATTGAGGGCCTTAGCCTACCGAGTCGACTGCTGTCATCTTGCATGACACATTCCGAATTTGGAGTGACGCGTGGTCAGCGAATCGATCCTCCAACAGTCTTAATCGACCATGACGACACAAACATCCAAGCCCACGCCAGGATTCGTAGTCGGGACCTCTGGGTTGTGAGGCAGCAACTAGAGGCTAGCCACTACACCACAGGAGGTCGGCTCAGACGTAGATTACGTAATTTAAAAAACACTTCGTCACGGGGACCAGATGACATATCCGCAGCTTTATACAAACTTGGAAGGGAGGCAAATGGTTCTGTACTTAATTAGAATTTTAAACTTATCAATTAATAATTCTGCTCTTCCGGCTGATTGGAAAACTGAAATTTTTGTACCAATTTACAAATCTGGTAAAAGAATATACATTAAAACTATAGACCTATCAGTCTTACCTCAGTAGTGTGTACGATTATGGAGCACTTTTAGCAGCCTGCGTCAGATCTGAAGGTTCTCGTCCGAAATCCAATTGATAATTCTATTTCAGAAGTTATCTGATAAAGTAGATAGTGGGGGACGTAGTGCTTCGTGATATCCTACTGGATAAATTAAATAAAACAGCTATAGATAAAAGAGTGGTATTATGGGTGTAAATTTTTTAAGACATGGATCGCAAAAAGTCAGGATTGGGCAACAATTTTCGGATTGAGGTATCTGTAATCGGGCCATTGACGTTTTTAATATTTATCAATGACTTACCAAACTATTTAAAATCAGGGGTCACACATTTCGCGGACGACTGCATCATTTACAAAAGATAACGAACGAGCAATACACGTTATTATTACAATAGGATATATATAAAGTCAATTGCTGGGCTCAGGAACATAAAACGAAAATGAATAGAAACAAAAGGAGCTCAACCTCGTTTACAAAACGCACTTTGAAAAATGACAGAGAATATAGAATAGATGGGGAACTTTATCAAAGGGTAACGAACTGCAAATATCTGGGAATGTATTTCAAATATAGACTTGGGTGGGAGGAACAGTGAAAGCGTAGAATTCCTTACATTTCATAATGAGGAACATAAAATTGGGTAAGTTTAAAATGAAAGGAGGAGTTAGGCTAGTTTTGGAATATGGGGGTCTAGTTGGGATCCCTATAGGCAAGTCAAATAGAATTATTAGAGAAAGTTCATAAAAGGGCTATTAATATTGTGGAGTAGAGACGGGTCATAGGAACGAAAGTTCAGAACAAGTAGGTTGGGAATTTTTGCCACAAAGAATTTGCTTTCCAAAGCTTATACGGGGCAAAGGCCATGGATTGGAATCAGCTCCAAACTCCAATAGACCAATTTTATAGCTAAAATGTAGAAGAAATAAAAACAGATGTCGTAAAGTTTCATTACTAAATAGGACCATGAACGACTGGAATAATTTACCCGTGGGAATGTTTGGGGGAAATACGCTTCAGAAAAATAGATTTAGAATAAATCTGAGAAAACGTATGAAGTGACTACCCTAAATAATATCAATGTACAGTCGAATTTAAATGTTTAATCCAAAGTGATGTGTTAGGTTAATATATTTCTTGTATTTCTCTTTTTCTTTCTTTCAGGAGTGTAGAAATTTTAAAGGACAATGGTTATTCTTAGATTTATGCATATAAATGCATATAAATAAATTGAGTTATGTATCTGCCCGGGCTTACGCACAATCTTAGACAAGCAAATACGATACAAACAATAATTCTATTCAGTTCTAGATTTATATGAACCCAATAAAGTAACAATTCTACTAGTTGATCCCCATACATACAGAATGATCAGAGAAATATCTGCCGAATATTAGCTAAGGGACTGACGGTAATCTATATAGGGGAAAAGAGAAATCAAAAAACAACTAATCGTGAAGAAGTACAACATATAATATGGTATAGCCTTTCTTTTGATAGAATGGAAGAAAATGACGTAGAAAATATAAAATATCAAAATGCGTCCAGAGAATAAAGACCCATATTTACCGGAATTCTCCAAGGAAATGTATTGGGGTTGGTGCTGAATGTAATACAGAGCTGATATTATAACCACTGTAGTGAAATTTGCAGACAATACCTCAGTGTTAGCTTTTCGTAATAAAACAGACATTGCCTCGAGGAACCAACAATGAATAAAATACAGGCGTGGCCAAGAAAATGGAGACGTCGAACCTTTGAGAACAAATCTCTGCATGAAATGTTCATTACGTACGAAAAGACATCTCCAACATATCAGCCTGCACCTTTATTGCAGATTGACACGGCGAAAACAATTGTAAACAAAATCATATTAGACTGAAAGTACCATACGTCTCTTTCTATGCCACGAAATGACACACACTCATTTAGCCTGCCACCGTAAAAAAATGGACTGTAGTTAACAGAAATATTGAAATCATATAAACGTTTCAAAACAAAGTGATGCGATCGAGAGAGAATACATCGTGGTACGACCTTAATACAAAATATCCAAACGGATTTACAGTAAAATAAGAAAAATTCAAATTTAGTCTAAAATATAGTGACAGTTTGGTACACAACCAAAAATTTACTGAATCCAACAGAACAATTAAGATGTTTAAAAGGGTTTAACCCAACAGACTCGCCGAGAAGTACAGCTTAAGAAGTGTCATCATTAAGAATTGTGTGTAAAAATTAGTTAAGTTAAAATAATAAAAGGACATGCCTAGCAATGATCGCTGCAAGCAAATGCAAACAATCATAATGCGAACTTTTTTCTATTTTACAATAAATTGAGTTACGTATTTATTGATGTTTGTTGGAAGGAACACATCACTGTGGGCATTTGAACGCCCCACAGGAATAAGGAAATATTATTAGATTAGTTTGCTTTGGTAAGCCCCTGTACTCTTCTACAATCGGAGGTTAGAGTTGTTTTCAGTCACAATTTCTTTCGGTGCCGTCATAAGGGTACCATAATCATGGCAAACAGCCTCAGCACAACTGTTGCACTTGTACAGAGATGGGACAGAAAAGTCAAGGGACACTTGCAATGCTTGTGATGATTTCCTTTCCTTCCCATATTCTAAATTTGCTCATTAGGTTAAAACAGCAGGAAGTAATGAAACAATGACTTACAGAATAATCACGAATCCAAAAATGAAGAGGCATATGATTTCAACAAAAGTATAAAAAGGACTGAGATTTGGTGCAGGCCATAACTTATAGAAAATGACACAGTTGTGCGGAACTTGGTAGTTTCAACGTTTACTTTGACTCGTTAAACCCTTAAAACTTTAAAATAGACAGTAAAGATGACATTATCTACATAATCGCGAAATACTCAAAGTTCGAGCTGGAGACACTTCAACTTCGAGATGACATAGGCGACAACATCTTCAAACATGTCCGAAATACAACTCTGGGTTCATCTCTAAATAGTTTTGTGCAATCCTGCACGTCTCCACTCAAGTTCAGTAATTTTACCCTTATATAAAATGCAATGTCAATATTATTTAAGACGTTCACTGTCCCTTCCATCATAAGTTTCGTAAGTGAAAAAATATAGTAATATCAATAACTACAGAGACACGAAAAATATACAAGTTTAATTTTCATAAATATATATTTCTTTATGTAAATTACTGCAGGACGTTCATGTTAAGAACAATGAAACATTTTATTTAATTAATAATGTATGGAATGATAATTAACAACGAAGATAAAATTTCCCACTTGCCCGATTTTGTAATAAAAATGTCCAGACCGGTCTGTGCGCCTATCGTATCCTGCCCTGGAATTATTTATCTGTGTAAACTGCGGAAGAATCGCACTGCAGTTTTGACTGAGAGATGACAGGAGTTCGCTTCAATGACGCGATACTTACTAAAGGAAAGTACGACAAAGCGAGCGTCACTGCATCGTACAACAGATGTCCCGGGATCGGTTACTGGCATGGGGTTTGAGTTCCGAAATCGAGTAACATAAGGAAGATAAGTTGCTAATGAACTTAGCTGACGGCGCGACTTAAAAATAATATTAAAACAATGCAATTAATTGTTTCTCGAATCATTCGGAATGCTAAAATGTTATAATTTAATAATGATAAAGAATGCATAAAAAGACTGAAAAGGAAAGTTAGAGATTACATAAAAGTAAACATAGATTTTAGAAAAAAAATTAAATTAAACAATATAATGATCTGATACTTGTAAATGAAACATTTGTAAAAGCTAATGTTATGATATTTTGTAATAATTATGACGTAGTAGTCAATGAATTGTATCACTAAATTTAATAAATTATTATACGCATTTACTACATATGTTGGTACCTATGAGAATAATAATATTATATAATCAATTTTAGCAAGTAACAATTTTGATTTATGCAGTCGAAACGCATGTAAATATTTTAGTTTAAAGACTATTATACAGTACAAGATAATTAATAGTTAATGAATTATTTAAACAATTGTAATAATATAATACGCAATTCATATTACCTGGTGGTATATGAAGATTTATTCGTATAATTGGAACACATGTAAATGTTATTCTATTAATATATACATATATATATATATATATATATATACATATATTATATATATATTTTGTCATTAATTATATCACTAATATTAATAGTTAAAATTTAGTAGTTTATTTAGTGGCGCTTTGAAAACGTAGCATACGAAAAGCTCAACCACATTATATGCAGCTATGGTATAAAGTAGTATTTTGGAATGTCTTGGTGGTTTTGAAGATAGGTAAATGCACTTGTTCTCTTGTTGAACTTAAACTGGGTAGCAGTACCCTCTCTGGCTCTGTGTATGTACATTTTTATTTGAAATTACATATGAATATGGACAGCTAAGGGTTGAAAGCTCCTATCTGATAAAGAGGACTGTGTTTATTGGGTTTTAATTTGATAATATTCTTGATTGTGAATAAAATGGATGCGGAACATTTTTGCCGGGGGCGTGCAAGTGTCTCCACCATAATTATAACAGAGAACAAATAAATTGCCGGCCGATTACGTATATATTTTGCGAACTTCCTTTACTGAAACAAAAACATTTATCGATGTTTATATAGATTCGAAGATTTTAGTTGATGTAAATTCATTGATTCAAAATGTGTCCGTATCTTTCAGGAGGAAGAATTGACGCGGCAATAGCACTTTTTATAAAGCTTTTAATACACTACGACTGTAATTATACTAAATAATCAAAGCAGACAGTAATAAGGATAGTTTTCTATGAGAATTTTTTGAAAAACCGTAAGTCCACGTGTGAACAATAAAATGGAAATTATTTCTGGTGTGCAACAGGAAAGCATAATGAGCGAAGCTCTTTTTGAAGATTTAATAAAAGGAAGATTTCTCATTTATATACGTTATTTATGTAAGGTATAAAGGTTCTTCAAGAAGGTATTAATATTGTAGATACAAATTTAGATAATCTTGTAACGAAAGTTATCAAACCAAATAAGTGTTATAAGCGCCAATACAATATGACTTTCATTCAAAGGGAAAGTTAGTTAAGGTTTAAGGCATTGGTACGAGCATTGTTGTATATTATCTAACTGTTTGATGCGCCTTCCCTGGGTTTTCCGATATTTAAGTGCATTCCCCATAAGAATTTACTTGGTTGATCTTGTTATTCCCCGTGAATCCCGATTTTGTTTTCATTGGACGCGAAAGTAATCTATAAAGTCTTTTAGTAGCGTCTTCAGAAAGACCTTCATTATGCGCATTTTGGGTGTTTTTTTATTCAGTTGCCGCCCTGCCTCATGCATTAATCTCGATACGGTCGTGGTATAGCTTTCACATAATATGTAAACAAGGTTGATGGGATCGTCCTGTAATGTGCTGGCCAGAGCCGCATCTGATGGACGCCCTAACGACACCGCAAGAATGTAATCAAGATTCGTGCGTACCGGTTTGTGGGTTTAAACGCGGGTGCTCTTGCACGTAAATCTAGTCATCCTTAGAAAATTCATGTCGTGTATTGGGCTAAAAACTACATGCTACAACTCTTCAATGGTGAAAACTGAGCGTTAACAAGAGAATTGTTCTCCAAGTACACCCCTTGAAAGAACGTTATTGTAAAATTATAACAAAAATTAAATTTTCGTTAAAAGAATCACATGCCATTACAAAACTTTCTACCAAGGATTGTAGAACAAGCTGTTAGCCGTCTTTCGATTGTTCTAAATACTTACGCAACCTACATTTAATATTAATTATAAATATGCCAAATATTGCGGAAAAATTGTAGTAGAGTCTTACAGATATTCCATTGTTTCAAGTGGGCGAGGCTGAAGTAAGAGTTCGAACAAGTATTGTGCCAAACAGAAGAAAAGCGTACAGTTCTCAACTTTAATCAAAACGTTTCTAATAAATTTCCCATTTCGATCATGATTGCTTTTAGTTTGACCTTTACTCTTAGTAGATCCATCGTTCTTGCATTGATTGATTCGTGGCTGTGATGATTTATAGTTTGAATAGGGCATTTTGTGATCTGTAGTCGAAAATTTACGGGAATTATTTCAGTATTCATAAAGATTTTAATCAAAGATTTTTCAGTGTTCCTTCTCTCATTTAATCGGCGATTTGTTAAATTAGCTCGATGATATATAATATTTTTGTACATTACGTAAAATTAACTAACCATATTTAGAATAATACCGTTTGAATTACAAAATTATGTTCTTTTATTTGTTTACGTTTCCTATTTACTAAACCGAAAATAAGAAATACTTTTAGGCGTGTTTTGTCCGACAAATTCGGTTCCAAATATTTTAGTGAATTTATAATAATTTTTGTAAATATTATAGTGTTTCACTTTTACAAATTTTTGGCCAATCTACAATTTCTATTGCTTACTTTTACTGTTTAATAATTGAATACAAAGATAACGTTAACGTTATTTTTTTGGAATTACATCAAGTGATCCAGATATTGGGGAAACTATTCAACAATTTTTGCAGTTGTTACTATTTTAAGGAATTTTATGAATCTATGGTTTATATTTTGAATTACCCCTTTCTACTACGTCGTATGTCTTTCACATGAAACTGCGAATCAGTTAATATCATTATATTACACGATTGATTTAAATTAACTTTTATTAACATATAAATAAATCCACGTGGTTTATAGGACTTCAATAAATTATTTTAGAAAGAATGAAACACGTAATTTGTAAAATGGAAAATCAAGATAAACGAGATTAAGTCAATACAAGTTACATTTTCCACAAGACGCCTAGTGTGCCTTCCAGCCTACTTAATTAACATTCAAACTTACATCTAGTCCTAAAAATGACCCGGAAAATACATATACTAAAAAAAGACAGAAAAGAATTCTAAAATTAAGAGAAATTACTTGGTTAATGGGAATAAGATCTAGACTATCATAAGACAATAAAATTTTATTATACAGATACATCATTAAGCCCATATGGACCTACGAATTGTTGGGATATACGAAGAAATCGCATCAAAAAATAATTCAAATAATACAGTCAAATATACTCCGCTCGATCACCAACGCGCCATGGTTTGTTTCCATTTCCACATACACAACTGTCTCAACATCCCATTCATCACTGAGGAATTAAAAAAGCTAACGGCACATTACTTTGAACGAATGGAAGAACATCAAAATAGACTAATAACCGAAATAATCTACCGTCCTGAAACACAGAAGACTTAGAACATCGTGACCTAGAGAATTGATTCAGGAGAAGCACACCACTGAACTTTTAGTGAATCATTATTGGACGATTACCCGTATATAATTCTAATTCATTTATTGTGACCATTGCAGATTGTAAATTCACAAATTGAAAAAGTTTTCTGTAAGTGATGTAATTATTTTTGTTACTTTGATGAGCAGGCGATCAAGGCAGCCCGTTTGTCGATCATACGAATTAGAGGAAGTTCGTGGACGAGAGACCCATGCTGAATTTTCATCCACAGCCGTCAGCTACAGTTGCTTATTTCTCGTAATAAAATACGCTGAAGATGACCTTTTATATTTAGATTGACATAATATTTTTAGCAATATTATATGGCAATGTTGAAAGTGAATCTTACCAAGTACAGATAATACTCTGCAAACTTTCTTGAGTTCGTCAGGTGACCAACATTACACTCACATGTGTATTTAAAGCAAACTTATAAAATATGAAACACGTGGCTTTTCTTTCGGCCTTAAGGAACGCGTGCTTCATAACACGTGGAAGATTCGCCTGTCATGAACGTTTTGTGACTGAGAGTATTGTTTCTTCTTTTAACAGACAAACTTGCTGCTAATTAGCAACGTCATCAACGTCACATCTCGAGAGAGTAGTCAGTAATTAACACCTGGGGATAGTTGAGATGAGATTTACGGCCAGGCAATTTGCTTCTAGCCAGATTTAATGGCGTTAGGGTAATTGGAGTGGCCGACGCGACAATTAGCATCAACAACATCTTCATCATTACTGTGTAGCCACGGAGTAATGAAGAGATGAGGTCGGGGCTATATCTTACTTTGTACAAACAAGTTTTAGTATACCATCAAACCTATGCTCACTAAAATACTCAGCTCAAGTCCTCTTCGGCACAATTTTCAATTCAATTACAAAGTTAATTTACTTTAAAAATAAGGGGGCCATGACTCACATATCAGCCAATATTCTGTCAACTTATCATTCATTACATCGTAAAATTATAGAAATCGTTATATATAAAAATGAATCCCTTTTTCCCTTTGTCACGCCATAACTTGAGAACGACTTCACCTATTTCATTCATCCTTTTTTGTAAGGTTTCTAATACTTTGTACAAGGTTATTGCGGAAAGGAAATTAAGAAAACTGCGCAGAAATTTGGAAAATTTAAGAAAACGTAAGTACGAGAAGGCTACTTTCTTCCACGCGTTCAAACTTCCAAGTGAATGTGGGTTGCCTATCTCCCCTCCATATTGCCCGCGCCATATCAATTTTTGGTAGACTAACACGTGATATACATCAGCCGGGATAACACTCAGCTAATAACTCGTTGGGATTGGAAAATTTTTAATAAGTAAAAACGGCCAATATTTTTATCATAAAAACATTCTTGGATAAATTAATTTGAAAGTGTCTCCTCCGATACTGCTAACGAATAATTTCAACTCCATACACAATCAAGTTTTTTTAGGAGTGAAAGTGGAAGGGACACACGTAAAAATAACGAGAAAAGAATTGAGATTTCGATTTTAACAGCTGTAATGTGAGCCACTGAGTTTAATTCTGACATAAAAAATGTAATTTAAGTTACAGATCATCCCCTAAGAGGCATTGGAAGGGGGTAAATCAGATTTACGCATACTATTTTATTTCGACCAATTTTTCAACACGTGTTCTTTTGGCGAATCAAAATCAACACAATTACTACAACTACTTGGGACGGGGCGGAGGGGAGGTAATTTTTAAAAATCGATATAATGCCGTTATTTCCTTAATTAATTTGATAGCGTTTTCGGTTAATTTGTTTGCGTATAATTTCAACCCCATTCATCGTGGAGGTGTAGGGGGCGTCATATGAAAACAGTGAAATTTGGTATCGAAATAGGTCCTATCGGAGCCTTCATTCTGGCATTTTTAATGCTAATGAAATTGTAGTTCATTCCCTAACAGGGAGATTGAACAGGGTAAAACACACTTCTGCTAAATACAACAATAATAGAACAATTTTCACAAAATTTTGTTTCCATATTCCTCGCGACCTAAAATCAAAGCCTTTGGATAAAAAACACGACTACCACCCCTAGGGGGAGGGGGTGGAACTTTAATATGTAATGAAGGCTCATATGTACGTAGAAAAAAATTCTGAGGTCAATAACATTTCTCCCTTGCAGCTTGATATGTCATATGAAAATAACAAGGGAACCATCAAGTTTGGTGTTGAAACCGGTGTAATGCGAGTCGCTGTGTTACAGTACGACTTTTAATATGCGAAATAAAAATTTTTAATGTTCAGAACTTATTTATAAAGAGTTGTAAATCTCTGTTAATGAATGGAACGTATTATTCACTGAAAGAGTCCATAAAAAGGAAGGACTAAAAATGTTTGCTGGTATCTTACGAATTCTCCTATTATTTTACAACCATACTCTACTATAATTTTACTGCCAACTTATTTTCTTTTTCATGTTCGACGGGAATATACGCAAGATTTGCTGCTGCCTCCTTCGTCGACTGAAAATTGAAGATTAATATTATCTTTTCTTTTTTTGTTCTTTAACTCTCAATTGTAAATATTTTTTCTTGTAATATTATATTTGATGTTCCCTATTTCTTCGACCAGGGTCTAATGAATTAAATAATAAATCATAATCTACAAGAATCTACAAGGGCTACTAATCGTTGAATGAAATCAGTGATAGGCTGTAAAAACCTACATTTCTTAGTAAACGTCTGAGGTTACAGAACTGAACGAAGGAAACGACGGACCTGATGGGGAGGAAGTTCTTGCAAGGAGCCTTCCACTTATTTCAAATAACATGCACACCAGCTTGTTTTAGCTATATTTGCCACAAAGTGTCAACAAAGCTGCAGTAAGTAAATGTCTATCTGTCTATTTAAGTATCTGTGAATTTACTTAGTCCCATAAAGACATAGTCTGTTATCTAAAACATTTGTACTTGGTTTCTGTGGCAGTATCGACCTATTTCACTAATTTATGAACCTAGAGAAAAATAAAACTCAAGTCAGGAAATATACACTGTAGTAGACACTATAGTGTTTATTGTACAAAAACCTGATGAAATCCAATGCCATCTAATTAAAAATCTCCCTGAAGAAGGTTTTACTCTTCTCCTAACCTTACTGAATACTATTTGGAGCACTCATCAGATTCCAACAATCTGGAAAACTTCCACTATCATCCCAATCCAAAACCCTGGACTCAACAATACGCTCCCCAGTATTTACAGACCGGTATCAATAAACTAATTTAAGTAAGATTCTGGAGAAAAATTATCACCAAAAGGCTGACTTGGTATAATGGGCTTAACAACCTTTTCTTCCTCAAACAACACGCTTTCAGGAAGGATCACTCGCTATCGATGGACAATTACATTAAACAAGCAATCAATGACAAACACCGTGCACTCGCTACGATAATAGACGTCACAAAAGCATACGATAAAATAAAGCAATGGAACGTAAAAAGAAAATTAAATGCAGCAGTAATTACTGGAAACATCCTCGAATGCTCAAAAAACTTAATCTCCCAAAGATTTATCAAAGTTAGGACAAATGCGGCCATATCAGACGAAGATGGGAAATGGAATACTGCAGGGATCCTATTACTTAATAGCAGTAAACGGTATCGACGTATCAATTCAACTCCCCCATTAGATTGGATATGTATGCTGATGATGTGGTCCTCCTCACCAGAGGTAGTATCATAAAAGAATCTACTTAGATGATCAAAATTATATGAACAATATCTTGACATAGGCAAACAGTATCGGTTTCAATTTCAACCCAGCAAAAGTAAAGGCGAATCTTTTTTCCACAAAATACAAAATAAGCATCCTTCCACTTACAATCAATGATACATACTACAAACACAAAAATCTTAGAAATCCAATGGGATGCCAGACTCAACTTCAAGAATCACATAAACCATCTTATCACTGAAACTAAAAAATGGCTAATCATTCGGAAAATGATTGCTGAAAAAAATATGAGAGCAAGCTATAAACGCCTACAACTTACCTACAAATCCATAATCTTACCAAAAACTGAGTAGGGATCTCACATATATCAAACCGCACACAAATGAACTCCAAGAAAACTAAACACAGAGCAAAACGAAGACTTAAAAGTGGTAACTGTATGCTTCAAACCACTCCAATAAATGAAGGAAAAGAAAATACCCTAAATCTCTGGAGAAAAGTCCACACAATCAAATATGCCCTAAAAGCCTTGGAAGCCGAAAACAGAAATCAGAAGCCAGAAATTTTGTCCGACTATTACAAACTACTCACAGCTCCCTCTGCTCCATTCCAAACTGGAATAATACATTTTACCTCCGACATCCAAATTTCCTGAAGTCAACTACAATACAACTTCCAAGACACCACCTTGGAAATATCCTAACCTTCCCCTAGACACTTCTTTAAACCTTCTGCCGAAAATCTTACGAAAAGAACAAGCGTCGGCTAACCTAGCATCACTACAATAACCCTACTGCAATTTTCACTGACTCATCAAAATCCAATCATGAAACGACCTGTGCCTTTTACCTATTGGACTTGAGTAAATCTACATCTATCAACAGTAGGGCCTCAGCCACCACAGCGAAGCTCTATGCAATACTGCATCGCCTCTCCACATGACAATTACATTATACTTAGAAATTCTATGGCATCGATAAATAACATCCGTAATCCAAGAATCAGAAACAGCAACACCAATAGAATCAGAGAAAAATTAAACTAACTGATGAAGAACAAGAAAACTACCCATATAACATGGATACCTGTACGACGTGGATGGCCTAGCAAAGCAAGAGCCATCCCCACAGGTGGGTATACCAAAGATATGAGAAATGAATGCATGAAAAAGATGGAAGTAAATGGCATATCAACAGCAAAAGCAAAACTAACGGCACGTTTCACAAGGAAACCAACAATTATGTCGAATTGAACCACCCTCATTACCTCACCAGAAGACAACAAGTGATTCAGAGTCGAAGAAGATCCCTTCACACCAACCTCACTCATTCTTATATTTTTCCAGATTTCCACGACCAGAATTCTCGCTCTGCAACACTCTGCTAACCATTGAACATATCATATTTGAGTGCAACAACATCAGAACTAAAACTATTGCTCCTTTCTCTAGATTAGACCTGTGCAACACCGCGGAAGAATTATACAGCCTATTAGAATTCATAGAGGAAGCTCAAATGTTCAAAGAAATTTAATAAACTATGCTATGTAAGTCGGCTAGCTAATGACACTTTATATTGTTGATGCGACCATAAATAATCTAATAAAAAATTCACAATATATGAACAATGTAGTGGTGCTATATAACACAAAATAACAAATTGTGAAAGTTATCCACGTTGCTTTGTGCGTAATTCAGATCAATACTCTATTCTGTATGGTTTAATCGATTTAAATGACAATTTCACGAGACCATGATTCTTCTTATTCAATGCGTCAATAATATTTGTCCAAGACTACATTTGATCAGCGAGATAGGAAGAAGCTGTAAAAAGTTAACGTTTTCGTATTAATAAAACTGAATCAAACGATAATACAAAATAAAGGATATTAATGTGCAATAGTACAATTTTTTTAAAAAAAAATTAAAAGAACCTATAATTATGAATAATTAAAATAATTATTGACATTACATTACACGACGTTACTACCCTTAGTTTGTGATTTATATGGTGTTTTAACTATCAAAATTGGTCACGAAGACCGGAACTAAGACTGGTGGAGAATCGATAAGCAGTTATTTGGACTGTCATTTAGGCCTCTAAGCTCATGCAACATGCGCGTCAAAATTACTTGTGTTTGAATTTCTCTTTTCTGTAAGTAATTTTTATTTTATGAGTAATAGTATTATTCATATTACGTTGTTTTCTTTTTAAGTTTATAGTTAAAACACCAGATGAGGTCCCTAACTAAGGCCTTTTTTAACGTATATTATTTCCAAATAGTCAGATAATAAACTAATTACTAATTTTTATAATTCGTACCAGTTTATTGTTTGTTACAGTTATATAAATATTGTTGGTAGGAAATTATATAAAGTCTGAAAACAATGTTTGATTGGAAAAATCATTTAGAGTAATTACTGTACCGTGAGATTGTTAGGACTTTGAACACAGTTCCGACTCTCAAAATAAATGGAAGTAAGTGGTTATATTTAAATTTTTAGGATGCCTAATAGTGCTTCTCTTATTGTTAAGACTAGAGGACTTTTGAAGTATTCGGATTGCTAGCCATCTGAGAGTTGAGATTCATCTTGATCGAGTCTGAAGTCGAGTTCACTCGTTACACTATTTCAGTACGAGTTTCATAATTTATCTAGTATGATCATTTCGGAATCTGTGTGAGGGGAATTGGAAATAACAATTTATATATTTGAGAGTATGAGGTAGTTGTCGATGGACATCCCTGTCAGCCGTCATGGGCGTCAGACGTATCATTACTTGCGATGATGATGATTGATAAAATGGCCGCCGCAGCTCCGGTTTGTTTAGTCACTTGGTTGGATAATTGGTGAGATCGGCTAATATCACATCTCTTCATAACGCTCACTACCCATCCCACGTAGTTGGCGTACCACTACACACTCCCACACGCCATCTATACAAGAATATCTCCCAAAGAATTACACATCCTTTATATTATCCCCCCCCCCGCCTCTAATATTCAAAAGTTATATACTTCCGTATGTTTAATTATTTA
The DNA here is from genome assembly GCA_034510155.1 of Eucriotettix oculatus. Taxonomy (NCBI): domain Eukaryota; kingdom Metazoa; phylum Arthropoda; class Insecta; order Orthoptera; family Tetrigidae; genus Eucriotettix; species Eucriotettix oculatus. The sequence continues at coordinate 656,971 of JAEMUL010000008.1, forward strand.
AAGACGCGTTGAGAGGATATATTGGATACATTTTTTTTCTGTTGAATGTTTATCATTAACAGTATTATGTCAGATAGAATCCTGCATAAATCCATAGACTTATTTCTGTCGTTATCTACAAAATATTAAATTAATAGAGTGGTGTTAACATTAGGCCAACTTTTATTATTAGGTTATTTATTACAAAACAGTTATAAGTAATGATTGATTTTAAATGACGACATGAAATGCTTTATACAAGGTTATTTAATTTTTTACAAGAATAAAAGAAGTAATATGCAAATAAAAGAGTTATAACAACCGACTTTGTAAGTGGTGTTTATTTCAAAGAAGTTAAAAAACTTCGTTTCGTTTGTCTTTGGATACGTCTTCAGGTATGGTAAAACATTAAATTACAATAGATTGCATTAGGTAATATGCTACAAAAAATTTTATAAACAAAACATGGTTTGAAACTTCTACAATTAAGCAGTTTGAATTGCATTTTAACTGAGGAGTGTTTTGTTTTACATTTATATAAAATTTATTAGAAATGATGTATATTTAAATAAATAAATTATTGTTTATAATTTATTTCCTTATCTGAAACCACAGAATATCTAAATTAAAAGAATGATTAAGTTCCCGAAAAAGTTTAATCATAGGAGATTGCTTATAAGTAATAAAATTTGAAATTGATTTATGAGCCCTAAATCTAGTTGACGAATGTAGCAAAATGAACAATTAGTAGAAGAAATTTCGTAAACAATATGACATTCAAAAGTATTGAGAACATCTTTACGTTTTTTAAATTATAAATGTGATTCATTTTAAGTATACCGAATTTTACAATAAAATGCATAGCATAAAAATTGGCATAAAGGGCTTAAAGTACGTAATTAAGATCATCAGAATTATGTCAAAACGCCGAAATAACAACGTTTGGCAATAAAAAAATTAAAAACCATTGTCTCATTCTGATTTACTGGATGAATAGATAATATTTATAAATATATAAAAATTTGCTATAGGCGAATGTTGAAAATCAGATGGGTGGATAGAGTAACTAACGAGGAAGTTATAAACAGAATAGGGGGAAAAGCGAACAACATAGAGGACGTTGCCCAAGAGAAGGGATAGATTAATAGGCCACGTTTTAAGACACGAGAGTTTTGTAAAACTAGCATTAGAGGGAAGTGTGTGGGATAAGAACAGAAGAGGAAGAATAGAATACGCTAAGCAGATAAGGGTTGATGTGGGTTGTGCTAGTTGAGGCAATGAAAAGGCTTTCGCAAGATAATTTAGCTTGGATGGTTGCATCAGACTAGAATAAATGGATTTGTGGTACCAATTAAAAGATAAATTATGTTTTTGTTGGAAAGTGGACACTTCAATAAGAAGAAGACAGTCATATTTTTTAATTCAAATTTAAATTTAATATTGGGACAATAATTATTAAAAATATTCATTAAATCATCCAATTTGCCAAACGGAATAATGCAAAAAAAGTCGTTAACATACGTAAAGTATCAAATACAATTCTCGGGTTTCAACCCGGGTCAAAGTTTGTTTAGACACAGTCTACCTTACGACGATGGCGGATCTTGCTGTCGAAACGTTTTGTAAACAAACTTTTACCCGGGTTGAAACCAGAGAATTGTATTTGCAACAAATTCACTGGGAAATTCTTCGAAATTATGTTTTTAAAGACATGAATTTTATGTCTTCATAACAATTTCAACAATTTGAGGAAACAAGGAGGAAACTACAGGAAGGTTATAAATCTGATTGTAAATAGTGTTATTAAAAGTAAGGAATCTGAAATTAAGGATTCAATTTGTAATTCACATCAATCAAGAGTCGTGAAATCTTTAATGATTGACCATCTGGATTTTAAACTATTGATGACAAATGCGAAAGGAATAATGATAAATCAGTAAACCACATCAGGGAATAAGAGAAAATTCTTAAGTGTAATATATAAATAGTAAATTTTACGGAACAAATCAATAGAGTTCATAATGTATGATTCACGTCCTTAATTATTACAGAAACAAAAAGTCTTTACAGAAAGGACGAAGAATTCCGTAAAGGACTGTCATTATACTTGAAAATGATTCTAAAAGGATTGCAATCCTTATGGAATTTTGGAAGGTAATAAGGTGCAAAATTAACGTAAAGAGATTTGTGCGCCGATTCTTGTTTCCACCTTATAAGCATATAAATTTGCTTTATGAATAATAGAATTGGTGATTTTGGAAGAATATATGGAATAAGTATTAGGATAATATGAAAAATATTTAGTCTTGGCAAAATAATATTGACGACTGAGAGAAACAGTGACTACGCCATTATTAGCTGAAGTAAATAATATAACAGAATATTTCTTGTAATCGAAATATTTTACATGGGAAATGAAAAATCTCTCTTGGTAGATTGTAACGCTTACTCTCAAGAAACGTTGTGGAATGTACGGAATAAAACTTATTTAAATCATGTTATCACGCGCTTAGTCGAGAATGTTTTTCAAAGTAGAAGTCTCTGATTGCGGGAGATAGGAAACTGTACGTATCCGATCTCGTTGCTTTCTGTCTGCAGCAGTTGCAGATTCTCCATAATTCACGCCGTCGCGCCGCGCCACTCCAATGTTGTTCCGTGTCTGTAGTAAGGGCAGCCATTTTTATGTTGTTCACCATGTATATGTAAATCTCGGTGTACGCATTTAAGTGCACACTGAAAGAAAAACGAGCCGAAAGGCTTTCTCGTCTTGCCATTGTCGAAGATGGCATTCAAAATAGTCCAAGACATATGCAGTCTCTGTAGTGCCAAGCACTAGTGCAGTGAGCCACGGGAAAGAAGGAGGGGACTCGGCTGTGACGAGATCGAGGCGATCTTTCCTCCACTGACTAGTTGATGATTGTAAATCCTTCTGTGGCATAATCTTCAATCTCAACATTTTGACACGTCTGAACTTTCCCATAGGAAATGTTCGATAACCTGGTTCTTGAGATTTCACAACTTTGAAGAAAGACAAGTGAAAACCGTATTTGGAACTCGAGGAAGTGTAAGATGAATTGCTATTTGCTAAAGTCGTGGGCAATTCGGAACTAAGGAGAAGATTCGAGGCTTTGAGATAAGTAGAAAAGATTGAAGAATTCTGTTGTTAATGGAATTTCAGAAAGTAAGTAATGGAAAAGATTTCATAAGTGGTAATGGTGACCGAGATTCCAGCAACGATGCGTGGACAGCAAGTATCAAAGGGCACCGTCAGTCCTCAGGTTGCGAGAAGCCCTCACCGCAGGGTTAACATCAATTATTTCAAACGGTTCCTGAACGTCTGTGTTAATTATTCCTGGGGACCGTTGGCAATGTATCCAGCACACAATAAACCCATCAAAGCCGTTCATAAATGCTACAGAGGTCACCGCTAACCATTGTGCTGTAATAATTAAGCAAGTATTTGACCCCACCATCTCCTGCTAGTCACGAGGAAATGAAAAGGCTCGCGCAAGATAGGTTAGAATGGAGGGGTGCATCAGACCAGACTTAGGACTGAATACCACAACAACAGTACTTATACTATTTATGATCATAAAAGTCTTATGTTGGTGCTCTCGAAAGGATTTCATGAACCCCAAATAATTAATTTAAAACTCGAAACACAATATTTAACTTTGAAAGAGAAACTTTCGCACACAACGGCCATATTCATCTATAAAAAAGTAATCATTTTTTAAAGAATTGAATATTTTTCATAATATTATTATTATTACTTATAGTTGTGTCAGTTTTAAGAAAATGAACCATTTTAACATTGTTGTTCTGGATTGTTTTTATTACGTTGTCCTTGTTCTACAATGAGGTCAGATTGGATCTCCACCTCACTTTCGTAGTCAGTTTTATCTTACAGGATTTTTTTGAGTGATTTACACGTGTCCTGTTGGAACCATACACGAAGAAAATTGATAAATTCTACGGGGAGGTCTATAAAAAATTTAACAAACTGAAGATTTGTAAACATAAACAATAAGTGGGTCATTTTCACAATAAGTATTAATGTTGGAACATCTTATATAAACAGAATGTTTGGTGAATTGTGGTTGTATTTAAAATAATTGTAAATAAATATTGAAATTTTGCTCAAAAGCTCGCTAGTTTTTAAATTTTTCTTTCAAATCAACTGATTTGAAACCCTTTGTGGTTATAATACAATGATGATACTTGGACGTTGTTTAAGACAAGTGAAACCCACAGACTACTCCACAACGCAGCTAGCATCAAGTTCCCACTCAACATCACCAGGAAAGATCAAACAGCATTATCTAGAATCAGATCAAACAATACGGACTTAACCCATTAGCATTTATTCTCCAAGTCCATTCCTCCACAATCTGAAAGTGGGTAACACAACTTTAAATCCAACATATATTAACGGAATGCAACAGACACGAAGCTCAACGGCTCTCAATTTTGGAGAATTCCGGCCCACTCGTGCAAGATCCAAGAGAAAGTGCTACATTTCTTCAATATCATTAATTAATTTTTAAAAGTTATGAACACTTAATGTTTTTTCCCGTTTCCATTGCAATTAGTTTGTAAGGAAATAATGTATTCATAAGCTTTAATCATGAAAGATGTTGCTAATAATCTCTGATGTACATATGAATTTAAATAAATATAAAAAATGGCACCAAAATCATACCAGTCATACTAAATTTATACTTATGGATGCAATTACACTTATTTTTTTAGACATTAAATACTTGATGCACGAAACAGAAATACTAGTCCTATGTACAAGTTTCAGATGGCCTCGGGAAAGAAAATATTCAACATTCAGTTATTGATAATATTTTTGTCTCATTGTTTACCATCTAATACTTTAATCATTACAATTCAGTACACACTGAAAAAATACACTATGGGAATTTTCTTAATTACTTGGAAAGTTTGTGTTTCTGAGGAATTACTTCAATAAGAAACGATGATGTATTAATATTACTTGGAAGATTGTTTACATGTGCTGGTTTTACTTCAGAATTTTATGCTGGAGAAGGTTATAATCTGTATGAGTTATTTTATTAATGAGTGTAGTATGAAAGGGATAAAAGTTCACTACTTTGAATACATTGCATTGTATGTACAAGGCAGTTTCTTACGAAGAATGAAATTATACTTTACTTGACACAATTTAAAAAAATGAGAAGTAAGGTATTTACTTCTCCACAACGGATCTGATAGCACCATTTTTTAAAACATCTTATTTGAAAAGGAGTCAAGTTTAGACCACCAAATACGAAAAAAACTCAGGTTAGATGTAACGCAGATTTAATGACGACCCAGAGTGAAACTAGAAAAATAAATATTCCATCTTGTACGTGTTTACATTGTGAACTGAGCGTAAATAACGAAATTTAGAAGTGGTTCATGTACATGTAACGTGTATCGTTATTTTGCATCTAGAGAACCAAACTTTACACAGCCATAACAAATCCAAATCCAGTGTACTTTGTGTTTATGCTTGGTTTATAGGGGGCCACAGTCCAGTTTCCATCGACGGAGATCCGAAACCAGGAAAGGAGTAAACATTAACTAATGAACTAAGTGTGAAGCTTGTGGATCATAGTCTCGAACATGATCGTTAGGTAAAATTTTTCTTTAAACTAATGCTACAAACGTTAAAATCACGCGTTTCTATAATGAATTGAGGAAGATGAAGTACTTTTTACAAACGCTCGGATCTTGATTGTTGGTATAAATGAAAGGTGGTTTAGAGAACTTGAACCAGAGTCAGAAGCTCAGATCAACGAGAGGAGACGTTCTATAATTGAAATAATTATTTCTCCACGACAAAAAAGTGCCAATGAGTTTAGTTATAAATTACAAAATGTCTATGATCACCAATGAATCACTATTCCACATAGGCGCTTGCAGAAGTATGGTGACGTGATGGAAACTACGTAATGCTCGCCCACACACGGGGAATGCTGTGACCAAAGACATGGAAGTGTTACTTCATCCGCCTTTAAGTCCGGACATGAGACCGCCGAAGTTCAAAGAACCTATCAGCGGACTCCGTCTTTCATATCTTCAAGAGCTAAATCAGAGACGTAATGTTAAAGCTTTTAAGATGTTGAGGCGCCTTCGTTAACTAGGAGGAAGTATTTGTGGAAGTTGTATCATTTTTCCTTACATAAAATTATTTGTTTTGCAACTGCACAGTCTTTTCCTCCTTTTTCCGTGTAACATCTTTCTTAATCTATTCTTTTTCAATACAACATCCTCTAACTAATTTTTAAATAGTTAAAAACGAGGAAATTTTTGAATTATCTCATGTCGAAATGCTGCAAAACTTATAAAGTCACAGATGTAAGACGCCAAAACTATAGATTCATAAACTGGAGTCAAAAGTTACAATGTTCCACCCCTATTTAAAACCAGTAAAAAAGGGAATATCCCGATATAGGCTGCTTTCCCGATCCGTCCCGACTACAGTGTATTACATTCATAATGTTGATATTGCGTATCCAACAATTCAATTACTTTTCTCTTGTTACACCAATATTTTGCTTTTCTTTCAGGACAAGAAGGAACGATAATTTCAAATACATATAATATGTATGAAATAAACTTTGCTAAAAATCAGATTTAGTAAAATTTGGGAGTGTTTGACGAATTCGAAAAAAAATCGTACAAAAAGGGAAAATATCGAAACTTTGGTGTATCGTTCTAGAATATAACGACCCAAACAATTACGGTTGCCGACGTCCATTATGCACTCCAATTTTTCCGCAAGACCTAAATATAATTTGGACATAATCATAAATTTGAAATTTGAAACATTTACTTGGTGGTGAATCTATTATACCTTTCTGGCGTCACAAGTCATTTTGGGTTTCAGCCTTAAGCCGGCGCCACACGTTGCAAAACATTAACGAAAATAGTATATAGGAGGATTGAACGTCAAATAGAATGCGAGTTAGGAGATCAGTTTGATTTTAGGAAGATTTTGCGTTAAAAAACAGGCCAATGTTCATGACAGTTTAGATTTAGAAAACTTTTTCATACTGTAAAATGGAACACTCTATTAAAGATTTTGAAGAGCAAAGGAATAATGTATAATCTACAGAAGACAGTCAACGGTAAATAGAATTGAAGATCAAGAAATTAAAGCAGAAATCAAGACAGGAGTAAAACAAGGATGCAGTCTGTCACCCATGCTCTGTAATGTATATAAAGAACAGGCGATGAAGAAAGTTATGGAAAAGAAATCATACTGTAAGGAGAATAAATAAAACCCCTACGCTTTGCCGATGATATAGTAGTATTATGGGAGTCAGAAGAAGATTTGGAAACCATAATAAAGGCATGAACGTGGTCTTGAAAAATACATCAATACGAGGATTAATAGAGGGAAAACCAAGGTAAGTGTAGTATGGGAAACAATAGGGTGTTAATTGGGGTAGGGATATTTTGAAGGAAGTTAAGGAATTCTGCTACTTGGGAAGCGTAATAAATAAAGAAAAAGAAGTAAAATTAAAAGGGCATAAAGAGTAGGATAGCATGGGCAGAGAAGGCTTTCGTGAAAAATAGGAACTTCCTTACGAGTAATATAAGTTTGAATGTTAGGAAGTCGTTTCTAAAAATGTTTGTATGGAGTGTGACATTATATGGGGGCGAAATGTGGACGATAGTAGTTGCAAAAAGGAAAACAAATTTTTGAAATGTGGTGTTACGGACAATGCTGAAAATGAGACGGTTGGATATAATCAGTAACGATATAAAGAGGACGTTGACCAAGATTAATAGGCCACGTTTTGAGACATGAGGGTCTTGTTAAATTAGCATAAGAGGTTGGTGTGTGGAGTAAGAACAGAAGAGGGAGGCAAATGGTGGAATACGCTAAGCAGATTAAGGAGGATGTGGGATTTTGTAGCTATGCAGAACGAAGAGTTTTGCGCAAGATAAGTTAACATAAAGGGTTGCATCAAACCAATCTTAGGGCTGATTACCACAACAACAATAAATATTATTCTAAATATATAAATTATTAGCATATAAGTAATGAAAACATACTTGTTTAATTCATAAATAGCGGATACGAATATATTAACAAAACTTAATTCAATTGTTGTTACTGGGATGGACGAATCGTTTCGCAGGTTGTCCCAGTGGCTTTCTTCAAAGAAGATAACCCCTTTGGCCGAGAACTAAAGACAACAGTGTGAACGTGTTTCAACGACAATGTTGGACGCTCGTAGATGATGTGTCCAACCATCAAGCGTCTGACGTTGGATGGAGTTATTAGCATCGTGTGGCGCGGCCTTGATTAACAAACTTCTTCCCCTCTGCTGTTTCCATTGTAACTGTCCTCCAGCCACCCATTCCCATGGTTCTGGTATCGTCCTCCACATCATCGCTCCATCTTTTCCTCGGTTCTCCCCTCAGTCTTCAACCGATTTGAACACCTTCTGGGGTTTCATTCTCCCTCATCATTTCCAAGTGTCCTATTAATCAAAGTCTCTGATTATTTACACATTTAATTATATTTTTAAACTGCACTAGTGTATCAAATTCAAGATTTGTTGTAATGTCTAATTTATATCCGATTCTATAATTGGGCCGTATATTATCCATAAAATTTGACGTTAGAGTATTCACAACATAAATTCATCATTAGTGGTCAGTGTCCATGTATGCATTATGAGTGTTTTATACATTTTAATTTAATATTTAATAGTTTAGACTTTATTATCGTAGTAAACATGAAATAAATTCTATTTCCTCTATTATCGGTTGTTTAATTTTATTTCATACATTATTATTAGTATTCATCTGTGATCCGAAATATGTAAATTCTTGAACTTCATCAAATTTAGAATCATCATCGCTGTTGTTTGTTTTATTTTCTTGATACTACAAGATATTTCGTTTTTTGCTAATTTATTGAGTCCTCTACTATACATTTCTTGATGTATAACAGTAAATTCCAATTCCTTCGTACTTCTAGCAATTATATGAACATATAATAAGCATAAACCATTAACATACTTGTTCCTAAGTATCCTGATATATTCAATTTCGGTACTGCTTCTTCTAAAGATAGAATAAATTGATAATATCCACCGGTAAATTTCAAGGGCCATATAACTTAATAGGGATGCAATGGTAATTAGTTTTCTGTTTATGCTAAAAACTACGTCATGCCAAAATGAATAAAATTATACAAGTGTAATAAAAATTTGAAACGTTTCGTTTTGCTAATGAGAGAAGTTCTCCTTACAGATCAGAAAATAATTATCAAAGCACAAAAAACGAAGCAGTTATATATGCATGCCGTTAGCATTCGTTTAAATAGTTGCAATTTATCGTAGAATGAAAGCAAAGTTTATTTTGTAAGTGACACGGGAGGTATAGAATGCTTAGTTTCAGTGAAGAAGTGTTGCTTCAAGAAAACTACTTCTGAAACACTCTTCCGTATTGCTTTATTATAATCAACTAATGTTTCTTCTATAATGTTATGATCTCATCCCACGTAACGATTAATGTATAATTCTCTGAGATGTTTTGCCGGGTTTGATTGATCCTGAGATGTTTTGTGGTGGTTTAGAGGAGTCTGCGTGGGCGGGCTGGTTTAGGCGTGGTTTCTCCCCCTCACGCATGCGCAATCTCGCTGAGGTGTCATGCGCTCTGTGTCCCAGCGTCCGTCGATGTCACCCCTACTGTTTCAAACCCTCGCGAGCCTTGAAAAGGTTTCAAAACACAAACGATACATTGTGATGATATGTTATAGTTAAAATAATAACCATATGATTCCAAGTTTAAACAAGTTTAAGTAAACTGCAATCTGGCCGGCCGTCAGACTTCATAAATAAAGTTAATGGTACTTGGTCTACTAAGGATAGACAGTTTTAGGGCTGCAGTCCGAAACATTTTATACAAGGTGAGGACGACTCCTGTTGGGAAAATGTTTGTTGTTTTCATTTCTCATTGTGCGCGCAATGTAAATTGTACATAGGGCCATTAATTAATAAAAAGTAATCGATGTAATTGTTGTCTCCACGGTAATTCCTTGTTTAAAAATATTTCCGATTTCCCAGTGAACTTCCTGATAAAGAGTAATTAACACAAATGTGTCAAGTAAACTAAACAAAAGCGCCCATCTTTGTTAACTCTTTCTTTTTTTTCACCAAGAAAACGCGTGGACAGATTGCGAGACAACTTGGTACACATATCATTAAATTCTGAAATATAGCATCTATCTCTTTTCTAGTATCCTACTCAAACATTTAATCCAATATATAATGAAAAATACGGATACAATGAAGGAAAAATACGTGAGATTGTCTATTTCTGTTTTATTTAGACATGTATTCACGGAGGCACGGCAGATTTCAAACTAGACGTTTGCACAATTATATCCTGCAATTTGAAGTGTAGAAATTGTCATAAAGCATGGATGAAATTTTTATTCGTCATAATTTCATAGATTTATTGTCAATTACAAATACTGAGGAAGTCATTCAAATCAGAAGAATGTCGTTATGTGTTTACTTTGAGTTTTGCGTCTTTATAATTGCAAAGTATGGCGAAAAAAATTTAAGTAAAAACTACAAAAAATTAATAACTTTACTCGTCATCAATAGTTTTACTTTGGAAGAGTTAGGGAACTTCGTTTTTTACATTCGCTCTATAAAATGAACCATTATTCGTAGTTTAAGCTACGCGTGCAGGATTGTGATATTTTTAAGTTTCATGGAACTACAACATAAATTATGTTGTGCGGAAAACACGTTTTTGTATCTCCTCAAACACCTCTTTGTCAGTCAATGTATCCCTCTAATAACAAAGAAGAGTATATATCTAGCTCTCATTCGACCAATCTGGCAATACGCGTGTGCAATTTGGTCTTCAGCATCCAACTCTCAAATCCAAAATAGAATCCTTCGGCTCATAACAGACGCTCCTTGGTACGTAAGACATTAACCTGGCTATACCTGACGTTACTCAAGCTTAACAAACTACATACGTATATCCGTCACCACCAACGTCTGAGTAATCACTCCAATAAGCTCTTGCAAGAAATTTACCAAAATCCTCCGTCACGAAGAGCAGCAAGAAGACTAAAAAGAAACAGACATTCAGACCTAATAATTGCAAAACTTACTTTACGAAGCGTATATATTTATATATTAATAAATATAAATTTAAATCTAAATTGACTTTTTCCCGAAATTGTATTATCATTCAGCACATGATATGAAATATCAAATCATTGTTCAATAATATTGTTTGTTCACCCATTTATGTACACTTTTTGCGGCCTACAGATGGGTGGTTACCGCTGCACATGTTTCAACTTCCAGTTTTTTTCGTTTCTTAATTTTATTTATTTTTTATTACTCTATACCTCATATTATTCGCACAACTGTAATGTACCAATATATGTACAATAAAGTTACCAATATATTTAAATAATAAGTGTTTAAAATAAATTTCCGGGACGCTAAATTCCGTGATCTGCAGAAATGCCTTTTTAATTGACGATCGATTTAAAGGCATGAGAAGACGATTTATTTGTCATGGCAAGATAGAGGAACTTATTTAAATGATGGCATGACAACCGGGAGAAATTTTTTACTTCACAGAGTATTTTCCACCACGCGTATTCTTGACTACCAGGAGAATTTTCGACTCCAATAAATTATAGAGGTTATTTATACTCTCGCAACGCACCGGGATGAACTGTAAAGGTAGCCTGGTGAATTAATGTACGAAGATTAAAGTACTGTCAGACATCTAGGTGGTTATGACGAAATAAATACTGCGTCCATTAGCGAATTAAATGCTGTACTTGGCTAGTACTCGGGTAACGCCGGGCACCCAGACATTAAATAGTATTAATATTATTTTATGTAAATTTAAAAATTAATTCTGCTATACAATAGAATACACTGTGAATTTTCTTGTAACAGAATAATAAATTCGTTTATTTTATTAATGGTTTGCGTTAAAACTAATAATAATAATATTTCCGAATTAGTTGAAAATATATAATACTTAGAAATATACGACATTCTGGCGAGCTATTGCACCCATAACTAAAAATGAAAGCTAAACAGATTATATCAGAGGAAGTGATAGTATTTACGGCAAATTCGTTTTATATGAATATATATGGCGAATCCATCAAACGTGGCCCTTTGGACGATAAAATATGAAGCAATGCAATCTTGAGCCTGTTTGTATTTCGAACGAAAAGCCCCTTTGCATTGGTAAAAAGCATTGTACAGTTAGACAGGTAGTTTAACTATGAATAAATACAATGACTAACCAAAAGCTAGAAATAGTAAGATTTCTTCCCTCCCGAGTTTATTAATTAAAATACTACAGAATTTCATATTGCCACTGCGAAGTACCAACAAATAAAATCCTTGGCCATTATTGTACTTTCTTTTCTCTAGTTATGGATTAATATACGGACACTTTAACATTTTTATAATCGGAATTTATTATAATTTTAAGAACTTGCCAGCCTGTAGTAATTGTATGGTAAAAGAAGAGCATCAGACAGATTTCAAAAAAGTTAAAGCCTACCTAGAAAATCTAAAATTAGATTGTAGAAAACTTATGACTGTGTGTAATCGTACAGCACCAACAATAATAGGTCAACGGTACTTAAATTTTGATTGAAATTTTTTTAAATCGTCCAATAGAAAATATCACTGCATTATACGCCAAGAGATAAAGTGTAGATAAAATTTACATCTTCAATATGTCGGCGGTTGTGAAATTTGTGACTAAAATTAGAGCAAGAACATTAAACAGACGTGAATTCAGAGAATAGATTTGGAATGAAGTTCTAGCTTATAAGATAATAGGATCTGGGTAGATTTTGGAAATTGAAAATTGCTGTTCGTAACTAATTTGGAACACGAAAATGAATCAGCTGATGATATAACCCTATTATTTGACAACTGGCTATTTCATTTGACATTTTTAGTTGAAGTTGTTTGTTGTAGTGGTATTCAGTCCTATTCTACTCTTTATGTCTACTATACTTCTACCCTCCCTAGTTATTACGCTTCCCAAGTAGCAGAATTCCTTAACTTCCGTCAAAATATCCCTTCACAATCTAACACCCTTTGTTATTCCACTGTTTCCCATACTAAACTCCATTATCTTGGTTTTCCCTCTATTAATCCTCATATTGACCTCTTTCTCCATTTCTTCTTCTGACTCCCCAAATACTACAATATTTTCGGCAAAATGTAAGGTTTTTATTTCTTCTTCTTGCAGTATGATTCCTTTTCAATATTCCGTTTTAACATTACTCCTTTCTTGATTACAGCTTTCTTTTCTTTCTCTTCTATTCTAATTTCTAATTCTATTTTAGTTGATATTACTAGCTATGTTAATGAACTAATATTAAAACTGCAAGGCAATAATAAAATGTTTCCCAATTTATTATTATTTTTTTCGTTAACAGGCTACATGAGGGTGATCCTGAAACAGGCAACTCCCCTTTAATAGCATAGGAAGGGAATTGAAAAGGGGGGATGCGGAAGGTAGAGCAAGGTAGCCAAGGGTTAACTAGGGCCCCCGGGCTATGGTTTAAGGATCCTACCCGGTGTTTCACCTAAAGAGATGCAGGGAAAACCCTAGAAAACCTGCATCAGGTAGGTCGGGCATTGGGTACTATTCTCACGCCCTTCCAAATGACGGGAGACGAGTCTGCTGTGGGGTCTCAGCATTCCCTTCTCCGTGTCTCCACCAGTTTCAGGAGGCAGTTGGCCGACTGATCCAATGGGATCAGCGGACAGCTCTTGCCATATGCCCAAGGTCTTGACCCCAGTACATATACCTCCTAAAATAGGTGAAGGTGTCTCGGCATATGAGAACTTTGATAAAAAGTACCCAGAGAGAGTACGAGGCATTCCCGACATGATCAGGTGAGCCCCGCAGTCACTCTGGGCTGAAGCGCCTGCGAGAAAACTCCCGCAAAATAGCTTCGCTTTATTTGAAATGAAGTTAAAACTATTCATCTGTGAGATAGATGATGAATTGGGACCGTTTCCATTATTGAAAGAGCCGAGTAAATGTACTGAGAGTAATAGCATTTTGATTAAAGATATTTGAAAAATCAAAATAATGCAAGGGACATTTTCTCGTCGTTTTCATGATTTTGTTAAAGACAAAATCTGCATTCTCGCCTTTATAAACCAATTTTCACTTAATGGAGAGAACAGAATGCAGATGTCTAGTAATATATAATAGAAACTTATTGATTTAAAGATAAATCTATTTTTAAAAATGAAATTTGATGAACGTTTTCCGGATCAATATGCTTCCGACTTTTTTATTTTCTGGCGGTCATTAGCATGCGAACAATTTCCAGAGTTAAGAAAATTTGCTTCGGAACGACATACAGATGTGAACAAGCATTTTAAAAGCAAAACAAGGTCGCGAATGACTGTTTCAAAGAATTCTCTGCTGTTCTCAGTAACAAATTTAACACAAAACATTGAAAGGCTAACGAAGTCCAAACAGACTCAAAAGTTTCATTAATGGAAAGTAGAGTTTATGTGCCGTAATATATAATAAAGTACAATCATTTAACAAAGATAATAATGTCCATAATTAGATTATCAACTTACACCGAGGCCAGGAGTTCTGGCAAACAGAGAGAACAGACAGTTACAAATTCTAAGCTGATCTGGCTTTTAATACCAACAATCTATAGTCTCGAATTATCTTCATCTATGTCATCCTCTCGCACAGGAACGTAAGCTCGACAGCTGTCTTGGATAGACAAGGCCACAAAAAAGTAAACAGGATTACTCCCACTTTGATGGCAAAGACACACCTTCAACCCTGCTACAAAATGTAGATACAGCAAAAGGTATAAATTCTGATCTGCAGATTATCATTCAGTCATTCTTCCATCATTAAATTCATTTCACTACAACATTACATTCAATCAATGATTATCGAGTATGCAGTATAACTAGTTTTGGAGAAGTGCTAGTAGACCTTTAAACTTCAAATTGGAGCCATTCTTCGGATGTATTTCGAGGATTCCCGTCACCTAATGGTCTACTGTGGGCGTTCGCGACAATAGACCATCGCTTTTACGTCGGCTGCAGCTGGCCGAGAATCCACGAGCTACACCAAAATCCTGAGCCTACTGATCTGACAGTTGAGAAGTGATGTACAAACATTCACGTTTCTCGATATTGGTCATACGAGTGTTAGTCCAACTTCTGTTGGATAAGAATTATTGCTCTTCGTTGACTTTAAAAAGTGTTTTTTTTCTCCAGTTTTTAATAAAAATTTTCAAATGAATTAAATTGTTTTTCTTCTTTAAAATGTTTTTAGTTTAGTTATTAATATTAATTGTATATCCTTCCACTTCACCCTGACACTGCTTAATAACTATAAATACTGGAAATATATCAAAATTCACATTGCATGTTTATAGGTTTACTTTCATCCCCGAAGCGTCAGAAAAAAATTCTGAAATCCTTTTTTGAAGGTTGTCAGTAAAATTTAATTATCCTTGGCGTTGCTTTGAAAAACACACTGAAGCTGATTAAGTTTTGACACTTATTTATTGGAGTGTATACATGTTTCCCAAATAATTAATGATATAATTTAATTTAATTTCATAATGTTAAACTAAATTTGACGAGCAGCGGAACCTGGAGTTTGTTGTTAGTTCCAGTAATGACCGGAAGAGCTGCCTCACAACATCAAAACATCTATTGAAGTAGCACTTTGAGGGATTTAGAAGCCACTGGCTTTAAAGTCGGGTGGAAGCTTTGGCCACGACTAAGGCCTTCCCACAGAGCGTCCAGTAACTTCTAGGACGTGAATTTTTGCGACTTTCGGGCAGATGTGAGACCCCTATTTGCGAACTCCTTTTGGATAAAGTCGTGAATCATTTTCCAGTAGAGGGGAAGATGAGAGTTTTCAAAGTGGTGTGGAGATAGAGGAATCAATCAGTAGTGGAGCTGGAGGGATGAGTATTTAGTTTTTGACGAGTCGTGGAGAAGGGTGGGAGTTTGATGTTGAAGTTAACTGAGGAGAGACGGAGAAATTGTGAGAGATGAAGAGTATAGTTGTTAGAGAGTTGTAGACAGGTTGCTGAGCGGGAAATTTGAGTTAGTTGGAGGAATGATCGAGAAGGATGAATTGTTGAGAGGTTAGGAGGCGGTATTCAGCCTGATATCCAAGGTGGCTGTAGGAACCAATTCCAATTTCAGAAGCTGCCTCTTCAATGGTTCCAAAGGTTCCAGCAAGTTCTACCTGTGTCCTGGATAAAATATAAATGAACCATAAATCCATCAATGCCGTCTACTGATAGCTACAGTAGCAACTGCCACAATCAAGCAGTGTTCAGTAAATATAGACCAGGTATTTGAGCTCGCCGTCCCATGAGAACCGGAATGAATTTGTTTTAATTTAATTTATAAAGTTAAATTCATTTTCCAAATTACATAATTTTAAAATAGCAAAAAGGTAAGTTTATATTTTATTTTATTGGTTGTTTTCTGTTTTTAAGTATATTATTAAATTTTAAACATTCTCATTAGTTAATTACTCTAATTATAACTGAAAGTAAAATCCATAAATCTTTTGAAACGTAACATTATAACCAGTGTGTTATAAAACTTGTGTCTTATACAATTACTGCAGTCGCCTCATATAAGTATTAGATCTCAGTGATCCTGTTTAGAAACCATTACGATCTAATTGGCACGAACCAAATTATTTTATTTATTTTCCAGTTTCAGGGGGCATACTTGTTACTTTCTCCGACAGATCGTCAGACTTTCTTTGACGCCACCGTGTTACCATTTCTTTTAGTATTACCATTCCATTAAATAGGAATTTGCTATTAACATAGTTGCCATAACATAATATAGATAGAATGTAGTAATATTCCTCAAAATAACAGTAATGCAATTATTTACTTGATTGGTGTCATGATGTAATGTAACCTTATCATTTTCAACGCTCATTTAATTTATTTTTCAATAACAACTGTGGATTACATAAATAACATTATACATTTTATTGAATATTATATTCGCTGTGCTTACGCCATTTTCAATAGATATGGCCATCTCAAGCACTAACGTCACATAAATGGAAAAATAATTAGTGTTACTGTGATAAAGAGCGACATTAGTTCTGGTTGAACTAATTTTGACGTAGTACAATGTTCATTGAACTGTCACATACAATAAAATAATCACGGATGTATCTTGTGTGTCAGTTAATTTGTTAAAATATAGTAGCATTCGTCCTTACCCGACATAAAAGTTTTGGGATCGCCGAGGTCAGATCAAGTCTTCACATCACAGACGTCCCAAGGAAAGTGTCGTGGAATATGAGGGTCTGCTAGTCGACCAAGTTCCTAAATGGGTACATGCGTCTAGGAAAAAGAATTAATCAATAAACACCGTCTTTCTTATTTCATTTCAACAGTTTAAGAGGACATTCCTTACAGAAAATGGATACACATTTATTCCATCGATAAGAACGTTCCTCATCACTATCCCAAATGCCGTGATTAGCCCCGCCTTTACTCTTTAACACTAATAAAAAAAAGAGAATCAGTGTTTTCAAATGATAAGCAGATCATAAATTAAATTTTTAAAGTGTATGTTTTAATCAGATCAGTGAATTTTTTATTTTAATATTTAGTATTAAGGCCCGCTATTTTTTATATTTCCATTTTGTGGATTTCAGGCTGCATGAGGGTTATTTACATTTAGTAATAGTCGAGAATGCAAAATTTTCTATTTTCCACCACTATATTCACTGCAATTGTTGCTATAGAAAAATATATTACAACCCGCCTCGAAAAGTTCTGGGCAATAATTAGGAGTAAACGACAGAACAATGAATCAACCACAGAAATAAAAACGAACCAAATAGAAGAAAGTGATGTTTTAAAATTAAAACTTAAAACACCGGTTGGAAAAGATAAAATTCCGCCGTACAAAATAAAAGGGCTTAAGGATCTCCTTATTAAACCCCCTCTTTACATTTATATTCTTTCACTACAACATGCAATTTTTCCGACCATATAGAAGCAAACGAAAGTGACTCCTATATTCAAAAGTGGCAGAAGATCTGAAATATCGAATTATAGGTCAATCGCTCTTCTCTCTGCTCCAGCAAAAGTTTTTGAATGTAAATTACACAAAGTTCTCTTCCACACGCAAGGCCAAAAATTACAATTAAGCAACATGGGTTTATGAAGAGAAGATCTACGGTAACTATTCTAATAAATTATATAGAACTACTTCATAAAAACCTAGACGCTGTAGGCCAAGTTGACGTTACCTACACTGATTTCAAAAAACCCTCCGACAGTTAACCATAAAATACTAATAGAAAAATTAAACACTTTTGGTCTTTCAGAAAACCTCATAAAGCTTATAAAGACAAACTACAATTCCTATGTTATAATGGTTTTCTCTCTGAAAGTTGCATTACTCGAACAGGTGTAGCGGAAGGAATGAATCTTGAACGTTATTTATAAACGATATTACCAAACATAAATTGAAATGGTCTTCTTTACGCGGATGATTTAAAACTTTTCACAAAGGTAAATTGGAATACTGACTTTGCAGCTCTTCAAGAAGACCAGGAAAATATTGTTGTATGGTCTCAAAGAAAAAAAATATATAATCAATACAAAAAATGCGTATCATATATTTGTACACGTAAAAGTACAGCTACTCAATGGCGACGCATTTGTTAGCCATAGTTGCCTCGCTTAAACATATCGGCGTAATTTTCGATCAAAAACTCACTTTCGGTGATCACATATACAAATCCATACAAAAAGCGAACAAAGGTATTGGACTAATTCTAAATAACACCAAATTGTTAGTAAGACCATCACTAACTTAGGATTCCGTTAATAAGAAACAAACTCTCGAAGTAGATGAAATACAGATTTTTTTTAAGATTTCTCTATTATAGTGACTGCGCGTTACAGCTTAGATAGATAGATTTATTTCGTTACAATGGGCTGAGCCTGGTGGCAACATACATGTAATATTTCAATGAAGGAACATAAGATAAAAATATTTTACTATTATTGAATATATAAATACTTTAACACTAATTTAAGCCTGAATAAATTAAGTTATACCATGTCCCTAAATAATTTTAAACACTTCGGAAAAGTCGCTAGTAGACTTGCAGGCAAATCATTCGAGTCTTTTACGGTCCTTTTTACGGAGGAGTATTTACCCACGTCCGTTCGTTGTCTTTTCTTATTAATTTTGAATGAATGATCATTTCTCGCTACATAAGTTGGTAAATGAATACGAGTTTTGATATGACTCCAGGCCGGTTCGTCTGTATACGATTTGTACAGCGCACAAAGCCTGGCCCTCTTTCTCCTCCACATTATCCGTGCCTCTAGAAACATTTGCTTCTTTGAAGCCTATCCAACGCGTGTATTTGATCACCACCCCATAATCAAGAATAGGCCGAACTAAAGACCTACATGCGATGTCTTTCGGATACTTTTCCGCAGTTTGTGAAGTGCCCTCCACCCTTTCCCAGTTACTGAATTTATGTGTTCTCATCAATTTAACCTTTGCTCAAAGTTACTCCCAGCTATTTACATATCTCTACTTGTAATATATTTTCATCGCATAATTTATATTCAACTTGAAAAGCGTTTCTCATTTTTGTAAGTACAATCGATTTACTTTTTCCCGCGTTTACTTTCATCCCATTTTCGTCCGACCAACGTTGAATTCTCTTTAGATCAGATTGAAGAATATTTGCATCTTGGACGTTTCCAATGTTTCTGTAAATGGTATAGTCATCGGTAAAAATCTTACCTGAGACATAATTCCTATCGCTAAATCATTTATAAATGCTAGAAACATTAGTGGCCCGATTACACTTCCCTGGGGCACTCCTGACGTGATTTCAACTGGTTCATATAATTCTTCGTTTATCCGAACACTGAGCTTTCTGTTATCCAGAAACTCGCGAATCCAGTTTATTACGCGTTTCTCAATCACTAAAAGAATATGATGCGGTACAAGGTCTAAAGTCAATTACAACAGCATCAATTCTTCCCCCCCTCATCTATCACATGACATATATCTCGACAAACTGTCACTAACTGTCTCTCGCAAGAATATCTTGGCCTAAAACCGTGCTGCCCACTGTGTAACCACCCCGTTTTGTCCCAATGCCTACGTAAATACTCCGCTAATAATCTCTCCAACAGTTTACATGTCACTGAAGTTAGACTAACCGGCCTGTAGTTACCAGTTAACTGTTTTGTATATAGGTACTACGATCACATTTCTCCAATCGTCCCGGACTTCATTATTGTTAATTGACATTTAAAATAACCGCATGAGGTACGTTATCATGGCTTCCCCTCCTAATTTGAGTACTTCTCCTGAAATTTCATCTGGTCCAACCGATTTGTGTGACTTGATGACAAGCCATATGACTCTCAACCAGAGGCGAACGAGCGTCAATACGTTTTCTGTTCAAAGTAAGTAATGGAAAAAATCGATAACAGTGCTCTGTTATCCTACATAATTTTTCGCGTACCATCGTTTACTAAGAGACAATATCAAATCAGTAACAGCCTCTAAATCTCCAATACACCGAACGACTACCCTATGCAATCAACTACCACGTAAGTTACATTTATTTCATTCTAATTCCATAGATATTACTTATTATCCATTAAAATCTATCAACTAATAGTACTTAAATATCTCTTTAGTTTATATGCCCTACTGATACTTCACAATTGTTTATTACATACGAATCTCACGAGATTTCCAGACGCTGAGAAGAGCTGCCAGGGAATTCCTTTCGGGAGAGAATTTTTGATGTTGAATATCATATTTTATTGTTAACAGTGTAGTGTTACATTATTATTTATATTTGTATATAAACTCAATTTGAAATTCCTCGTTAATTTAAGAAAAAGTCGGAATCTAATATAATGTTCACTGTTGTTATTGTATACGAATGTTCATATTTCTAATTTTTTATATTACAACACATGCGTTGTATCTACGCAGTTGGACTAACGTCTGTGTAATACCTGCAAATAAATAAATATTTTGTAAATAAATTTTGAATAGAGCCTATTTGCAATCATTCAAATACTATAAATGTGTATAAGTATCGTTTTATCCGAAGAAGTCTTAAACTTGTGTAAGATACGTTGTATGGAATTTGTTGATAAAATCAAAAATTCTGGCTGTTTTCACGTGAATTTGATAATTTTGTATGTCAGATCAAATTATATATTCAATACCTTAAATATTTCATAATTATTATTGTTAGAAAGTAGTTATAATCACAGTCTTGATTGTGATTCATATGAACAAGGGATACTTTATTTAGCAGTAGGAAGACAATTTAGGGAACTGTAAAGACTATGATTGTGTTCTAGATAATGAAGGATAAACAGGTGACTTATAGAGAGTAATCGTAAGACTGACAACAGTTCGAAAACTTCAGTAAGTCTACACGAAATTAAATAATTGTACATTCGTTAAAGTTCTCCATTCCCATATTCTGCCAATTATTTTAAATCAATCGAAATATGTGTGCTAATTGAGCTGTATGTAGGAGCATCAAATTCACGATTACATTGAAAATTCTATTTCTTAATTTAATTTCACTAGGTTATCAGTAAGTCGATCTTAACATGTCATTCGAGTCATAATTTTCAATGTTCAAATTAGGTATAAAAACGAGAATTTTTATAAATATTAATGTTATTAAGTTTCTTTTTTTGCAAATTCTATAACAATTATTGGCTTGATACATTTGTTCATTATATGGAGTAAAATATCAAATGCATTTATTTCTCTCATGATGAATTGCTGAAAAATTTCTTGTAAACTGTGGACATATTTCTTAAAACTTCAAATTAACTCTTTCGAGATGTAAATTGTACAACATACAGAAATATATAAACTTAGGACTTAATATTGTAGGATATTATTACAATGACAGTTAACATTGTGGTAATTCCCCTTTAATAAATTAGAAAGGAAATGAGAAAATGGTGGTTACTAGAGGTGAACTGGAGTTCCTAGGCTTTATTTTAGCCGGCGTTTTCTTATTAGTGATGGAGGGAAACCCCGACATAGAGTTTCTTATTATTCATTACATCAACATTTAAATGGTCAAAGAACGCAATTCGAACAATTAAAAGTTTGAATAGATTACGTATAAGAGAAATAATAAAAAGTTTTCAACAAAATTATATTCTCTATTTATTTATTTCGGATGTGAAAAAGTGGCTACAATTTGGAAATTTGGCGATAGGAAGATGCAAAGTGTGAACCGAATCACAGCTCAATTTTCTTTAATTTTTTGTCAGTTTATCTAAAGTCGCATCAACTCCTATGGGTATTAGCGTATACGGAGAGGGAACTCGTAATCTGTAGTTTCAGAGAGAGAAAATATGCATACAACTTGCATGCCCATGCTAGGAATCGAAGCCGGGACCTCTGTGGTTAAGGCAGCGATATGACAATTACACAACAAAAGGTCGGGACAAGCTTCACTTGACAAGCATCTTTTGCTCATTTAGGAAGGAAGAAATTGTTTTGAACATTCGGTGTACAAGGGCCTTTAATACTGTGCTCGGGTAAACAGAATATGTTTCTCATGTTGATTTTGAAATTAAAACTATGCAGAAATTTGATAGTTTAGGAAACAAACGAACGAGATTGAAGGGAAAAAGGAGGAAAAATAAACTGCCAGAAACGCTAAATAGCCTTCACATCAGACAGTATAAGAAAATTGGTCATTAATAACCCTAATTTGATGTAACTTTAATACCGAACAGTTTAAAGAAAAAACATTTAAAAAGCTGCCATTAAAAGAACAAGAGCTCTATATTTCTTTGAATGAAAATTATATTCTTTGAAGTTGTGTAGGTAACTGAAAATAATATAGTTATTGAAATATATTTAGGGTTTGCGTGGTTTTCTTGTTAGAGGCCTAATATTGGAATAACATCTGTTTTAAGATGCTTTGTAGGAACGTGGAGGTATCCAAGAAAATAATGAGTAATTATGTACGGTGGTGTCATATGAAACGTAATTGTTGTGCAGTCAGGTGGCAGGTGCTGAGTCACAGCTGCGAGCTCAGGACCGATTGTCTGCTGCGCTTTATGGCAAATAAAACCTCGCCATAAAACTGTAACGAGGCACCTACAGAACTTCGGATAATCACAGCTGTTTGCCCACTACCTCCAAATTTACGGAATCTAGGTTGATGTTTGTGAGCTCATTAGATAATAATTTGTAGGAGGCCGCTCTGCTCTGTTCATTAACGAAACTCCCATGAGGGGAACGACCTCCAGGTACGGACTTACACATTTTTCTTATGAAACGGCAACATACTATATGGGCATATCTACGCTTTTTTTAGACTGGTGAAAGTCAGATCTTTGAATTTATTGGTAGTCTACAGTTGTCCGGTGGCAGATAAAAAATGAAATTCTTTAAACATAAATACTACTAATCTAAAGAAAAATAATCATAGTCCTATAAAATTTCTGAAAGAAAAAAAGAGAAATACTACAATAATATTATCTTAACACTTCACTTCACTTTAATTTTTAAATTCGAATATTCATTTATATTATTCAAAATACTCACTTCACCCTTTTTTTTAGATTTGTCCTGAATTTATTTTCCTGAGGAGGATTTCCTCCAAACACTCCCACAGGTCATTGATGGTCCTATTTAGGAATGAGAAATTGCCAACATCTGTTTATTGCTTTCTACATTTCACTTTGAATTGATGATCCCATCTACCTATACTACTGGGCTTTTGCATTTTGGAGCTAATTCCAATCCATGGTTTTTGCCCCGTTTAAGCTTTGAATAGATTGCAGCCTTGCTTTCTCCCTCCTTTGTGACAATATCTCCCAACCTAGCTGTTCTACTTTTTCATTCCTATGACCCGGCCCTACTCACACAAAATTAGCAGCTCTTTTATGAACTTTCTCTAATGATTCGACTTGATTTTTCTATAGGGATCCCAACAAGCCACCCCGTATTACAAAATTTGACTAGATAATGTACTAACTAATGTAAAGAATGCCACGTTTTTGTCTGTTGTAGGAATATATCCGCAGATATTTGCAGCTCGTTACCCTTGGAATTAGTTCCCCACCTATTCTATATTACATCTCATTTAACAACGTGCTGTTTGTAAACGAGATTGAGTTGCTTTCCTTTCCATTAATTTTCATTTTATTTTCCTGAGCCCAACTATTGACTTTATCTAGATCTTCTTGTAATAATATCTAGATGATTATTCTCACTATGCTTCAACTTTATGAGCTTCGCGCCATTCCTAATATCGAAATGAAAGGATACGTTGACAATAGAGTCTATTTTACGTTGGATTCGCTTCGTAGTCTCTTCCTGTTATTGCTAACGCTGTTGTCTACCATACCGGAATCTACATTAAAGTAACTTCAGCTAGACGTTATTCTCTGAACTATTCTACTTTCATGGTTTTGGCACAATCTTTACCTTACGTAATGGAAGCCATAGTCAACAGCAAGTTTGACACTGTTCTTTATTTCCACTTGTCTTCTTCCATTTTATGAAGCGTCAATCGCGATTCTATGGTCTGATCCAAATAGTTCCAAATTCAGAATTGAATATTCTTCAATACACAAGCACTTACGTGGAACGTGGTAAATTTTCCTACTACATCATAGATAAGTTGATTTCCTTAGAAGTCCTGGACCCAGTCCATCTGATTTTCAGAGCAGGTAATTTTAGTTTTAAACCGACTCATCATTTTCATTATTAAAACAAAATGTCAGAAGAAAGAGTAGAATGGAAAAATGTCGACCGGACCAGGGACTCAAACCCCAGACCTCCAGGCACACTATCAATCAGATAATCCGATTCGACGTACAAGGACCCATTTCGACATCCCTCCATTCCTGTAACCTAAGCCAGGCTCCGTAGTAGAGTGACGGTTTGGAAAACGGGTGGTCCAGGATTCGAGTTCCTGGTCCGGTCCACATTTTCCATTCTTGTCTATAATATAATAATAAATGCGTGCGGGAACTACACCAGATGGCGTCTCTCGCAGCCAAGTTTCGCATACATCTGTCCTCCATTAATTGCATCACTCCTCCATTCCATGTAAGTTTGGTTCATCTATTTTTCTTTCATTTTGGGAGTTGCCAGTGAAATATTGTTAATGACCACTATTCCTCTGGCATTCGTCTCGAATGTCCATACCAATTCATTGTATCTAAGATAGTTACTGATGTAACCCCTATTTCATCCAGAATGTATTCATTTCTTATCCTTTCTGTTCATGTCACACCACAGCTTCGTCTCCATAAATCCATTTCCATCGCTCTTAACTTTTCTTCATTTTCACTCGTTATTTCCCAAACCTCAGAACCATATAGTGCAATTCTCTCCACTATCGTTTTGTAGATTCATCTTTTCACCTGTCTTGTTATATTTTTACTCCATATAATTGAATTTAACTGTCTTGTTGCTACTCTGCCCCTCACTATTCTCTGCTTAATTTCCTCCTCGCTTCCTCCTTTACTAGAAATATTTGTCCCTAAGTATTTATATGTGATGCAGCACTTAACTACATTTCAGTCTTCCATTTCTAAATCTCTTCCTGTCCCTCCGACTACCATATACTCCGTTTTATCAAAATTGATTTGAAAGCCTCATTTCAAAATTTCCTCATTCAATTTTTTAAGTATGTAGTATGCATTATCTTCATATTCGGCGAATATAACCTGATGATCAGTAAAATTGAAATTATACAGGGTGTCACCATGAATGGGTATTCTTATGGTGTGGCATTTCTTTCTCCAATTTTTGAGTATATCATTCAAATACATTTAAAAAAAGGTAGGTGCTATACAACACCTTTGTCTCAATCCTTTATTTACGTAGAATTCTGATGACTCTATGTTCCCAACTTTAACCCTGTTTAAATTTTCTGTATACTAAATTTTTATGACATTAATATAAGTTCTTTTATTTGCTTATTTTCCGTCAGCGACCATAATTTCGATAGAGGAACCTTGTCATATGATTTCCGTAAATCTATGTAAATAAGATAGTTTCTAGATAATGTGCTAAACTTTTGTCCGTGACCTGTCTAATACACAAGAAATTATCTGCTGTCTGCCCTGAAACAGCTCTGGTCTTCAGATTCATACATCTCATATACAAACTAACTGTTTCGAGACAGAAATTTTGCTCTATAACGAAAGACCTTGGGATGAATATTCTAATATTTAGAAAGAATGCTATTACTATAATCCTTATTTAGTTGTTACCAAATTAAAAGCGGTGTAGGCAACTAAGAAATGGATTTCCTTATTTGGAATTCATATCATTTCCTCCCTGCAAAAATTTAGTTTTTGCTAGTTATATGTGGTCATATGAACATTTGTCCGCTGTTACTCTTCCTAAACTTGCCAAATGAAACTCCTCTCCCTAACAACGTACTTTGTACGGATAATAGGGTTGAATTGTTTTTAAGTTCCAGGATGAATATGGGAGTATAAGATACCGAAAGCTACCACTTTCGAAATAAAATAGCTTCTCAAAACAGTGACCGAAAAAAAGTTCGTATCACATCGTTATAATTGTTCTGGTAGATACGAAGGTATTATCGAGGGTTCAGCGAAAAATTGATACAAGAGGCGACCGAAGGACAACTGATATAGGGAGAGGCTTTCAATAATCAACTTCAAACTTCACTACAATTAAATGCCGCAAGGCAGTTAATCACACAAGAGTAATTTGTTTCAGTATATTACGTAAAATAAAGCGTACAGAAAATGTGTAGAAGTATTAATTATGGCCGTTATTAACGACACTGTGAGAAGAAAAGAGTATATCGCCATTCAGATGGCGTCGTGTTTCTAACGGACCTTTACCCCCTTCCCCGTCGCCCTTCAGGGAAACTTCGTAAACATAACAGCATCCTGTGACGTCTCAAGTGATCTTTTCTTAATATATTTGTAAATGTAGACTGAAATGAAGGAAACTCCTCTGCTAACTAAACTAAACGACGAATTAGTTGGAAATTATTTTAACCCGTTCACTGCCGATGACGCTTTTGTCAGGCTTGCATCCGTGCCACTGACGCTTTTGAGCGTTTTCCAATCTGTCTACGCAGTAGAAATTCCTTCCCCAGTGCCAACGACGCTTGAAAGAGTCAAAGCCTTATAGACTTATATACAGACACTGAATTAACATTACATAATTTTCAAAAAAGTAAGATGGCACTAGCAGTCGTTTTATATTACGTCAGTGTCAGTGAACGTGTTAATGAGCAAAAAGTGACAGCCAGAAAAACATTCAAGAATTTAACTAAACTTAAATTAAAATACAACTATCGGTTCTGATGCCGATCTTCACCAGGCATATAAAGACTAATCTATTAATTTAAGCACATAGAAAGAGAATTATAGATTTTAGTAACAAAGTTTATGAAAGATTGAAAATAAACTATCTGAACAAAAATAGTTTTAATTTTTATAACTAGAAGACCATACATCCTGGATCATAAGTCGGTCAATATTGGGTAAAGAAAATGTCTTGGTTTTATACTAAGTCAATGTATAACAGTTCAGAAAGTTTTATAAACAAATAATTTTATTTATTATTTTGTCTTATGGTTACGTACTACGTGTATTTACTATACTATGTAAGTTGTGTATTAAACTGCTCCCTTTTAACATTAATCTTATAATTACTACTTATTATTAATAATTAATTGCAAAATTGAGGGGTGCAATATAAATTTTAATACATAACTTATGTACCACAGTCAAGGCACGTAGTATTAAGCCGTAAGGCAAAATAATATAAATTATTTATTTAATGAACATGTAAGTAATTATAAATCCAGACGTGTCTGAAATGTTATACAGTATTCAAACCTTCGTATACAACTTCTTTTACCCAAACTGCTTATTTTTAAACTGTTTTTCATTTTACTCAATAAGACGATAGTTTGTATTCGTATTTGTATAAATTAATAGATTAGTGTTTATTTGCCTGTTGGTTCGTATTTGCCCACAGTGGCTGCAAAGTCCTGTGTTGAGGGGGAAGAGGAAAGAAGATTGGTAAGGGGTGTCAAAAGTTGTGCCTCCAAAGAAGCACATACGAAGGAAAAGCGTGCCGCTTCAGATATAGCCTGAATTTTCGAAACAAATCTGCATTAAAATGGACATTAGCTCATAAAATATGTTATTGCTTCAATTTAATAATTACTTTACATGAAGATCGGATATGAAATGTGACCCATTATGATCATATGTTAATTAATTATGTAAATAATCTGTTTAACTAAATGACGTTTGAAACTGAAAACGGCATAAATATATTAAATTAAAACACAGCGAATGCATGTACGTACCGCACACAAATATTTCTCTTCTAAATTATAATGTTTCTTAAATGGAAGCCATTCTGGGTTTTAGAGAATGAGAGCAGGGAAACAGACAAACGTTACCACACGAATCACAAATCCAACAGAAAAACTATAAAATGGAAATATACCATTTATTATATATGGAGTATTTCACGGTAATGTATCCTTCAATGGATGGTGACGTCATATACTTAAGCAGCTGAACCATTTGCATACTTTTATCTACAATTACTTAAAAATGTGTGTCAGGTGTTTCTCAACTCTCCAACCCCCTTAAACAAACAGTTCCTTCTCAATGATTCAAGAACATTTTAGCAATTTGACTCGAGTTTAAACTTCTAAAAGCTAATTATACAAACAGGCATCCTTTCTTAATCTGCAAATTAATATGGAAGATCAAATTAAAAATGTGCTATATTTTTACTACATAATCTGGCTTTCAATTGAACGATAACGATTCAATAAATTTTATGAAGAAATGATGTTGTTGTTGTTGTGGTATTCAGTCCTAAGATTGGTCTGGTGCAACCCACCATGCTAACCTATCTGGCGCAAGCCTTTTCATTTCCGCATAACTATCACTTGCCACATCATCCCTAATCTGCTTAGCGATTCCATCCTTGGCCTCCCTCTTCTGTTCTTACCCCAAACACTTCCCTCTAAGGCTAATTTTACAAGCCCCCCGTGTCTTAAAACGTGGCCTATTAATCTATCCCTTATCTTGGTCAACGTAGTCCATAATGTTCACTATTCCCCTATTCTGTTAAGAACTTCCTCGTTAGTGGTTTTATCCACCCATGATTTTCAGCATTCTCCTATAGCGCGCTTTTCAAAGGCTTCTATTCGTTTTCTTTCCGAAACTCCTGTCATCCACGTTTTGCAACCATATAACGCCACACTACTGTTTTCAATCCTACAAAGTTTGAAATTTAATTTACGCAATTATGGTATTACTTGCATTGAACGACCAATTAAAAAACCTCGTAACGTTTCTTCCAACCGTGACAATATCCTACATAATGCTATGTATAAAACTCATTTGCAAAAATTGTCTAATATATGCACGTAGGACAAACAAAATGATTGGTAAGAAATATATAATAAATAAAAGATCTTTTGAACAATATTACAACACGCAATTGGCATTAAACTTATACTACAAGCAAGTGATACATTTGAGTGGTTCCTAATTTTGGTAAACCAATGAATATCAAAACTCTAAATCACGATTAATTTCAGAAATGTAAGGTAAAAGAATAGGAAATTTATTGAGAAATATTGCTTTTAAACACGTCAATTAAAAATTGAGGCAATTTACTCCAAAAGTATTTATTTAAGTGTTCAAAAGTGTTGACAAAATGAGAAATATTGAAGCGTAATTATATTTTTTCACAAATTTTAAATATATAAACTTTTGTTGAACTGGCACACAATTGGCGTGAGAAATATGTGAGATGCCACCGACCACGCGTCCATCTTTCGTATTGAAAACTATAGGACACGGTTGACTAAGAGAAAGAAAATATAACAAATCCGAAGGTAAAGAATCGATTCAGTAGGTTTTAATTAAAAACAAGTGTCAAGAAGCTTTCGAGGAAAACAGCTAATAGAGTTGGTAGGATGATCTCTGTATAGAATTATGAAAACAAAATGTGTGACAGAAAAAAATATAAAATCAGATGCAGGTTCATTTGATACAAATTTTGTTTCATTTATACAGAAAACATTTTCTTGATTTATTAAAGAAATACATAATACAGGTGTAATTGTTTGTTTGATAATTATAAATATAGTTATTGATATATTTCTTCCTTTATAAATATGTATTAGAGCAATTATAAAATATCAGTAATGCTACAAGTATCTATAGGAATCATGAAAAGTAGTTATATATATATATTATATAAAGAAGTCGTTTTTATTTTCATAAAATTAATTGAGATCTTTTGGTACTATCAATTAGCGATTTCGGCTGCACTATCAGGGGAAGACCATATTCAGGCTTCATTACTTTCCTAGTAAACTTCCGTAGACCAATCTACATTTCATTTTATTTTACATTTTATTTTATGTATTTGTTATTAATCTAAACCATATATAAAATGAAAGAAAACGTATATAAGACGAATGACACATATTCATCACTGGTTTGATCAGTCTTGGTCGATTTCGCTTGAAATATTAATTTATAATAACTGCTGCTCCAATGTTGGACCAGTCCTTTGTTTCAAAGTCATTATCCAATAATTTCTCAATGAGATCTACACATATCTTCCAGTGATCACCTGGTATTTCTTTTGTAGCCCATTAGAACAAATTCTCATCGCCTTTAATATTTTGTAAGTCTGTAACCCTTTTGTTTATGATATGGGTGAGCTTTGGAGACTTATGCAGGCGCAATATTATATTATATATAGTTCAGCTACCTTTAGATCATTTCATAAGGGATCACCTCACTTATGTAACCATCTCATCATTTAACCTTTAGTCTCTTTTATGTCGTAGTGGTATGAAGCGCTGCCAGTCTTTATTGTAGCATCACGAGGAATAATTTGTATTAATGTTTTCAAACACTGAATGATGATGTCTTCTGCTAATTTCCCTACTATTTCGATTGAAATATCAAAGGGCACTGGTATTATAAAACATTTCACTTTTACTTATTGGAAAGCCAGGGTGCGTATTACCCAGTCATCAGACCTTATCTGTAATTTTATAATGATTAGACGAGGTTTCATCCAGAAAATATATTGTAGGCAAACATGGCATTTAATTCAATAAATGATTGACAGTTAAGTGGTATTTTATTTGGAACGGCTGGCTTCAAGCTGCGACCCTGACAGTCCAGCCGCAATCGTTACTGTAAAAATGTGGAAACAAAATGAACCGGTTGAGTAGGGGAATTTATTTTTAGATCTGTCAACATACCTAGACGAATGCATAAAATGGACCCTCCATTTAAATTAACTTTAGCTTAAATATGAAGAACAATAATTCGTAATTTTTATTTCTTGCAAATCGGTCAATGGCGAATATCATCTATTATTTTCAGACATAAAAAATAAATTTCCCTGCCCAGAATAGTCATACATTACTATCACAATATATGTATTTATTTGATTTTTTCATATCAAATTTATAATAAATAGATGAGATAATTAATATACTAATATGCCACTTAATGGGGTGCTTTTATATGAGTTAAATTAATTACTTAACTAAATCCCATACAGCTTAAAAATATTTGTATAAGCATCAAGCATCTCTTGTCATTCGTGTCTAACCCACATGCTCGAAGAATGTGATAATAAATTATCTATAGTTTATTACACTCTCTTTCCATAATTTACTTTTTAAAAAGACGAAAAATATGTAAACTATTGTTTAAATATGAACATCAATCTGGAATTATATCTTATCGCCATTTAAACGCTTACTTACCACTAATAAAATCAGTTTATATAAATTATTACTTCCTCCTGTTTGTCTTATATGCAGTTGTGTCCTTTCACCCAGTTTTTAGTAATAATTTTGTTTGTAAATACATCGGCTTTATGGTAGTAAATGAATCTATTCTGATTGGGGGTTAACTTCAAATTAATGGATGTCATCATACTGACGGCAAACTAACTGGGTACGAAATCTCCAAGTATATTAAATAAGTAAGTTAACTTCACGGTCTAAAAATGTAAAAAATCCATCAAAAAATAAGGAAGCCAGTTTAATGGAATTCTATTTCTTAAAGTAGATAAAATAATCTGGTCACCTTAAGATAGTCCAAAATTCCCCTTAAGAAAGAGAGTAGTATGGTATAATAAGAGAGACATTAACATTACCGTTACCATAGGTGGAGAATAATTTACAAAATTTTACTTCTATGCGACATAAATATTTGTAATATTTATATTTGAATCTTATAGCTACTTTATAAAAGAATATTTTCAGTTTCTTATAAATATTAATATTTTAGCTACAATTTATGTTGATGTATTAAAAAAACAGAGAACTGCACTAAACCTAAATTTCTTTCTCAAATTTAACAAACACATATATATATAATAAATTAAATAATAATATATAATAGATAAATAATGGCTTACGGATAGAAACTTTCAGCAAAATAAAAAAATAATTTTACTGCCTGGGTATGACTTAAAACATTTAGCCATCTTTTCTTTATTTATGTAACTTGTTAAATTTAAAGAAACTTTTCAATACTAAGCCAGGAAAATTGATGTATGCCTTCATGATAATTATCTGTTTTAGAAACATGTCGCACAGCTCAGGTACACGTGTAAATAAATTAATCTCTCACCTCAAAAATTGGTTTTAAAAACTGGTCAATTATTTCAGCAGTCTTATCAATTGACAAAAATTCCTTAAATTATAAAGAACACAAAATATTATCTATTTTTTATTTATTTAATAATTTTGCGAGATCTTAAATTATGATTTACGGTTAGTGTATAAAACAAACGTAAAAAGTCGTTAAATACCGCAATTCTTTATTAGAAAAATAGTAATTTTTCTAATTTTCTTTATTATTTAAAATTATGTCTACAAATTATTTTGTAAAGTATTTCAGTCAAAATATAATTGTAGATTCCCAAGAATTCTCACTTAAATAGTTCCACCGGCTTTTTCAGTTGACAAAATATATGATAAATTACAATAATTTTAAAATCTTACTTTTTGTTTTTACCATCCTTTGGTTTTACTTTAGTTTATATAATAGAATGAAACACAATTATGGAAACAGTAATTCCGTCAAATAAATCAAGTAATGCATTGAAAAGGCTGTTCTAAATAACAGCAAACGTAAACAAACTTACGTCTTTTAAAAATTCTTCAAGTGTTTCTTTATCATCATGTGTTCCTCGTGTTTGTATACCTGGATATAAATGATCTGCATGGCAGAAACTAAACATAGAGCCATATTGCGCGGAATGTATTACGGCTTCTTTCCCAATATTCTCTATATCAATGTTCGGTGACGTCCAAATTTTCCCAAGCCTACACGTACACACAAGCACACACACACATGCATATCCAGCATATTTAGTCTCCAACATGTCCCCAAATTTGCTCCTAATTGTCCGGACATTGTTGCCACAACAGGAAGAGGCCACTCCGACTGAAGTTTTTTCAAATGTGGAGATTCCAGAATTCACCGGAGAGAAACTGCAAAGGACTGTCAAGCGCATATATACATAAATGAGGAGTATGGTGTACCAAATATTGTAACCAAAGCTGCGATGAAAGCAAGACCAGACGTTTTCATTGACTTGTTCAATTCTTGTTTGAAGGAGGGTGTATTTCCTGAGCCTTGGAAACTTTAACGACTGGTATTACTGCCAAAGCCAAATGAACCGCCCGGACTTCCATCATATTACCGTCCACTCTGCATGCTTGATACTTTGGGGAAAGTGTTGAAGGCGGTAGAAGATAAGAATGGTTTTTCTGACAGCCAGTATTTGATTTAGGAAAGGACGCTCAACCATCGATGCAGTTAATTTGGTAGTGGAAACCGCTCGCCAAGCTATTCGGGGGAAGATGGAAAAGAGGCCCTAAAAACACTGCGCCATAATCATCTTGGACATCATTCCACATCGAATCTCCTCAATATGTGACAGAAAAAATATTATGCTACAGTAGTTGATAAGGTTTTTTAATATGTGAAGTTATTTGCAATCAGAATTTTTACTATGCTCTTTAAGTCAATTTGTTGTCCTGATGAAGTTTGAGCCCTCATTATCTCAAACTAGGTCGATTGGCTATTTCATGTTCAAATTTCTACTATTTGTTGGGTTTAACAGTTCTTCTAGCAGTGGTGATTCTTTCACGGATAACTTGAACTTTAGTGGAGTGGTTTCTTGTTTACCATGGGACATTCTCTAGTTGTCGAAGAATTTTTGATTGGAATTCTGGGTTATGTTGAAAAATAGTCATAGTTCTATGTCCATATTGGTTTTATTACTGTTTTATAAATAACAACTTAATTTTCTAGTGAAATATTGGATTTTATTCATATTAGCTAGTATAGTGTGATAAGTGATTTCGCACTTCAAGCGTGTTATAATTTTTGTCACTTAGATTTGTGAGCGGCCGGTAGTTGCAGCCACCCACGGGTAAGGATCTATTGTGTAGGACGGATCTATTAACAGCAGGTCAAATATTTTGAAGATGGACGGTCGTTGACCTGGAAGCGGTCTGCGGTCATATGCACCGTAAACGTGATTTGAAAACCATCAGGAAGTGGGGACAGATCTGGGGCATAATAAATAGAGTGGACTGGTGTGGATATTGTTATTATTGATTTTGCTGAGAACGGCGAAGTGGACAGTAGTTTTTTTTTAGAATATGAGAGTTCAGATTCAGGTAGCAAAGGAGATGGAGGTTATGTTGCTGTGAATGGCGAGGAAGACCGATTGTTGGAGAGAATAGTTTTGGAGAGCAAAGACACCAGTCCGAATAGCTGGGAATGACGGGACTCAAAACCTCACGTGTCTTGGCTCGACGCTGGCCATCTCCCTCGGGATCTCGCGGTTCGCGATTGCTATTTAGTTTATTATAGAGAAATATATATTAATTCTGGTTAAGCAGTGGCGCCCGGGCCGTCATAGCGACGTGAGAAGATCTGAGGGGGAGTGAAGCGTTACAATAGATCCCTTTCTTTATTCAAGTTGCTTTTTGTAATATGATTGTTGCAGTTACATTTTTTCTTTGCGCGTATTTCGAAATATTTGATACTGCCTGTTTGAGGTAAGGTGTTTATGTTACTATGCGACTCGTACGTTTCCGTAGAGTAAACGTTACGCCTATTAATTTTTTTTCGTTTTCCTTAGTCCTCCTTTTTTTGTAATCAATCTTCTAGATCGTATAAATGATCTTCCATATTCATGGTAGCTATTTGGATATCTTGATGACTAGTGAGGATGGCAGTGTCATCGGAATACGTTCCTGTTATTGTGTTTTGTGATACTGGAATGTCGGAAGTGTAGAGGATATAAAGTAGTGGGTAAACACACTGCCTTGTGGAACCCCGGAAGTCGTTGAATAAAATTTGGATTGTTCTTCATTTACTTATGTCTGAAATATTCTATTTGTCAGATTAGATTTAAAAATAAATAAAAACGGTCATATATATAATACTCTGTTTCTTGACCGTTTTTATTTATTGTAAATATTTAAGTTAGAAAACTATTATGTAATTTATGATGCTTGGTCTGAGAATTTGCATCTAAATCAGTTAACATTTGTAATTTTGTATATCTAAACGAAACTTCTAGTAAAACTGTGATTGGTGCTCCAGATGGGACCAAGAAATAGTGTGATAATGGAAAGGAGAAGAGAGCACAGTTGGAGTTAGAAATCACAGGAGAGAGGAGCTCTCTCTTTAGTTTGGACAGTTTGCGTCAAGAGTTTTCAAATATTTTCCCAAGAAGAAGTATATTGCTGTCAGGAGATTCGATGTGGATATCTATCACGTGTCGTGGAGCCAGCTCATGGACAATTAGTTGCCCATCAGTTGGGGAGTGCAGAGGCCATCAGAGGAAGACTGGAAAGGGTCGTGGCTTCATCGTCTTCCACCACCACTGTACGAACATCCGAGACGGCGCAGCCAAGAAGTCATCACGTAGTAAGAGGCAACCACACTATACGCCCAATGTTCTTACGTTGACATAGTAATTTCGGGGGCTTTGAGATACCTTTCATATATGTAGTAGATAAATGATTTTTCTTTGCATATTTTAACGGGGTTCTTAATTTAACGGCGCGGTATATTTTTATTTTAGTTTCAAATATGTATTTAGTGTAATTTTGCCAACCACCAGAGGTGGTCCATGTGGCTAGTCGAAACAAGTTAATGTATAAATATTGTAAAATAGTTTTATTTTACTAATTTTTGGATAAGTGACAAAATTGTTATAAATAGCTTGCTTATTTAAATTTCTAATTAATATACTTATAAAAATTATACAAATTTAATAATTTTATTAAGTTGACCCCTCACCCACAATTAATGTGCTGAATTAATTAAAAGTTGCCAAATAGAATAATTGTAAAATCAAGAGGTAACAGACACCACAAATTATTTATGCAGTTCAATTCTCTTGGATATTAGCTTGATGAAATGGGTAGGATTTGTTATTTGTTAACCTGGAACTTCAGATTTTGTGGTTTGATGAAAAATGTGTGGCACACGGAAAGAGGGAGAATGGCTGCAATGGCGGTAATATCGTTGCTTACCATAAAAAATGAGTATGAATGAAAGACATTTGAAGGTATATTCTTCCTTAAAAATATTCTTCGCACAAAGAACAAGACTTTTCTGTCGTATCGACCAGTATTAGTTAAAACAAATAGGTTTTGAAAATAAAATTTAATATATCTTTGAAATTTACTTAATTTTTCTCGCTATTCATACTTCCTTCACCACCGGTAACTATTTCATTCGATATTGTTTTTAAATGGGTATTTTTTAATGCTCTAATAAAAGATCAGAAGAAATTATTTGAATCAAAGAAAACTGAGTTGACGAAATCTATTTGACCATAATATTTTGGGAGAATGTAGATGTTTTAACAAGCTGAACAATATTTTTTCTTCTAGGTATACAATCATGTCCTCGTACAAAATGGCACGAATCCATTAGGATTGAAAACAGAAAATGGGAAGCCGAGTATTCAGCCCGCAAAACTGAAGTGTGTTTTATTCAATTTTCTTAAAGTCCCAGGGTTATTTTTTCGGTCGCGATTTACTCCCTTCATAAATCGTCAAGGCAATATTAAGTATTGAATAAACGTCGAGTGTGTTGAAACACCTGCTACGCAATTTTGAGAATGTGATATCTTGAAAAGAAACTTGCTTAAGATTTACTGGTTTATCGTTTGCGACGCATCTCACGGCTTGGTGTGATATAAGTTACTAGAGGCGATTTGCAGCCGTGAAATCTTTTGTCGAATGCAAAGGTAAGCGGAGGTCGCAAAGGCGAGGTCGTTCATTATCCCTTACTAATGAAACACAGTTTGATTGCGACAGTCTCATTCTGTTTATGGGCCATAGGAGTCTTCGGCCTTTGTTTGCTTTAAGTACGCTACCCGAGGAGCCGAGCGAATGACATGCGCGTGACGCTCCACAAAGGCCGGGGCACTCACTCGCTCTTCCAGGTATTGCACTTCCGCGTACAATGCAGCTGCAATGACCATTCCTCTGTACTCTGTCTTCATGTTTATCAATTATTCATTATTGCTATTTACCGCTTCTGCAGCTGTTATGTCATCAGTTCGGTTCAACGAAATTCCTCTCGACGAACAACATTTTGTGCATCCCTGCCAGTTTTTTAATTTATAATCTGCCACTCTTGTCCGAAAAAGTTATATTTATGCATTTCCCAATGTTGACCGTAATATTTAATTCTGAATTAAAACATATGAGAGCTTTCATTCGTAGGAAATAATTCTAACACTACACAAGTAATATAACATATTTTTAGCGAGTCAGTAAAAAATAAGTTTAAAATCAAGGACTATTGTGAAATAGTTCAATCATGAATTCAATTTTGAAAATACTGCTAGCCTTGAAATGATAAGAAGACGCTAATATATTATTATGGGGTTAAATAAAATGGGATCACTGACAGCAGAATTAGTTTCAAATTACACAATTTAAGTTAATATTACACTTACTCAATTTTTTTTATCAAATTTACCGCCTTTATGAACCATAAAATTTTGCAATAAAAATTACAATTTATTTTAACTTATTGAAATATAACGTGGAACATGCAACAAACAAGCACACACACACATAAATATATATTACAATATATATCTATATATTACAATATATATATAATACATATATCATATATATATATTACAATATATATATATATATATATTGTAACATGAAAAGTTACGATGAACAATGCAGGCCAGCTTGCGAGTTGCAATTGTTGAGGAACTGACGCAACCCGGTCCAACAATGTGGTCGGGCGAGACGTGGGGAGTCGTCATGGGGTGATGGGAGCAGGAGGTTGTGTCGGCGGGACGACGAGAGAATGACCACGCCCTGCAGATATAATTTTTTTCATGCTCTGATTGTAATTAAAACTATTAAAATCAATTTTTTGTGTTTTTATGAAAAATACCTGGCGCCCTTAAGGAATTTAGAAATCCTCGAATAAGGAGGAAAACGAAATCTTCTACAATATATATACCATTACACTGCGTTAACGAGTTTCTTTTGTGTCCAAAATACCAAGTCGAATAATTCAAAGTATGATGACAAAACACAAAAATCATTTCATTATATATATAATAATAATCACTTCATTTATATATATGTTTATATATATATATATATATAATGAAAAGATTTTTATTGTGTTTTGTCACCATTCTTTGAATTATTCGACTTGGTATTTTGGACACAAGACCGGTGTACGCAGTGTAATGGTAAAACACGACTACATGCAGAATTTGGTGGTACGGAATCAACGGCAAGTGGCGTATGGAGAAGTTATATGTTACAGACAGGGGCAATAAAACCCCGGCACGATGGCGCAACTTGGAGTTTTCCCAAGTGGCATCAAGTAGCGAACGAAGATTGGTGTTTTCCCCAAAAAATATTTTCTGAGTGGGGCAGATGGCTTCTGTCAGAGAGGACAGATAATTTTATTTTATTGGACAGAATCGGGCCCCACCAACGACGGAATATGAAATAATGATGTGGGGACAAGGCATTAAAATCGAAGAACAATAGATTTTGAGGCATTACGATTGGGACATAAAGGACGTTATGATTAAGACAGGACTGGAAAGAACATGATGATCGGGACTTTAAGAGTAGAGATAAGACTCAACATTTATTTTTGAACATTTTGAGTGGACAGATAGAAATTTGAGATTGTTCGCCCACAGAATGGCGTTCTTCAGTCCGGGACTCCAAGGTGCTCACTATTGTTCAACCCGGAATTACGGAAGGGTCCAGCCACAAGTTCCAGGCTAATCTGAGAAGAAAATGTAATTACACTGTTTGTAAACTTTTGCCGATTTCCTAGTACTGTCAATTCCGAGTATGATTGTGTATGTGTTCTGCTCCATGAAAGGGCACACTTCGACGACCTTTGGACTAGAACTTATGTTTTTAGTTTATAGGATATTTAGTGTGTATAAATATTGTAAATATATAATGTTTATAACATAAAAAGGCCGGATTTGTAACTTCAAATTGATGAAATTGTAGTATATTGTAAATTGATAAATATATAGTGAACGGATTGCACATATTTAAATAATAATTCTTTACTTTGAAATACTATTTGAGTAGTTTTTCCCGGTGAAGTTTTTGGATGTAGAGTTCTTCACCTGAAGAAAATGGCTGTCTCAGTCATAGAAACGTGGCAACCAATCGTCGATACCTGGATGGAACCCCGAGAAATCTACATCCAACAAAGAAAATTGTTTATAATGAATTTTATAAGAGAATGTGGATAGTGGGTGAACTGCATGGGTTTTTCTATTGTAATTTAGTTTATTTAAATCGTTTATGAACATTGAAAACAAAATTACATCGTAATTTGCACGTATTGAAGTGTTAATCTAGCTACAAGTATT
Source organism: Eucriotettix oculatus (assembly GCA_034510155.1). NCBI lineage: Eukaryota > Metazoa > Arthropoda > Insecta > Orthoptera > Tetrigidae > Eucriotettix > Eucriotettix oculatus. Next base: position 697,059 of record JAEMUL010000008.1, read on the forward strand.
ATCTCATTATTAACTGTCTGGAACCTACAATGTGTCGAGCGTCTTTCTCTATCTCTAATTGTCGCGGTAGATTTTGCAACTGGTAGTCTGATTGGACGATTATTTACCGTTAAAATTACTTCATTGAGTATAATTTGTTGAAAGGACAGCGTGTTTACGGCGGGACCAAAATAGGAGGAAGTCGGTTATTTTTTCACAGATTTTGGAGGTTGCAATTAAGAATATGGACTAAGACTAAATTTATAGGCTTCTAGTTTCGCCGAAGTCTACTAAAGTTACCCCATCATCGCGAAAGACTTCGCCGGGAGGGAATCTGATTTGCTTGTCTGAGCTGCGAGCTTCGACGAATCTTCATAGAACAACGGAATTTTTTTCTGGGTGTGTATTCCACACACGCGCCTAGTTCTGCAGCAACCATTGCATTTAGTTTTACACACTCTGGAGTATGTATCCATCAATCGTTGAACAACGCAGCCGTCGCTAATTCTAAATTTACCCTACGAGCTAGAGATTCCGCTCACATCGTCGAAACCGTAAGACGCAGCAATATTACTCCTGATGTAATTTTTTCCTAAAAAGTACTTCGACTCAAATCGCGATTAATTTTTAGGACGATATTTTCCCAATTTGAATCCTTTTAGGAAAAGAGATCTGATCTCTGAGCTAAGACTACGGCAGGAAAACTCTGCCTTCATCTTATTCAATACAATTGTATGTTTTGTGCAACTTACAGACAAAGAACATCTCAGACTATAGTATAATTTAGAAGTTAACTGTGTATCATCTCACCCAAAGTGCTCTGTTTCACAAATAAACCCCACTCTAGTACAATTACGGTGATGGAGCGATCTTCTTCCCGGTTATCCACGTAGGTATCTGGGATTTTCAGACTGATTTTCTGTCGTGGGTTGTTATCGAATTACAGTGCCTCTTGCTTTCCGTCTAGGCACCGTAATGTCTGAATTACTTTGTCCTGTCAGTGAATTAATTTCAATTCCCCTTAAGCTTATTCCATTATTTACGCATCGCAAAATTCTACATCCTACATAAAGAGATCTACACTTAAACTTAGAATTGAAGAAACAATGTTTACTAAAATAAATAGATACTTATTATGAAATAATAGGAATACGGAGTCGAAATTATTATTACTGTTATTAACAGTAGACAAAAATAAAATAAACCAGTTTTCAGTCAGTAAAAGGTTCAATCACAAATTTACCAATTTGGAAACTAGTTATTATTAAAAACTTTACTCTGGAAGGGATATATAAATTTTTTAATTAATATATAAATTTAAGAAAAAATTATAGATCTTTTCAAAAATGTTCCAAGAAAAATATTCTCTCACCAATTTTTATAATACTGGAATCGATAAATCGATATCAGTAATGTTGAACATGTCTGAGTATGTGATGATGTGCGTACAATATACACACTGCTTTACGTAACTTACGTTCTGATTGAATGATTATCACCTAAAGTCAAAAGTTCTCGTATGTTTTATAATGTCAGATACAAGGACTAAGCATGTCTAAAATCTTTAATAATGCTACTATTCAGTGCGATAGATTAAACTCAAGAAACTGGATACCTCAATTTATTTTTAATATTTAATTTGCAATAAAGCTTAACACATCAACTTACAACTTACTTTTTAACGAATAGGGCGTATCATATGTTCCTAAGTTATACTCTCAGTGTTGGATGTTTCGCTGAATTTTAATCAGACAGTAGGATTTGTGTTAATATAATTTTCATGTAGAAGCATTTCATGACGGAAGTAATAAATTACGTATTCAATTCACATGTATCTCTACTATTAAAAATTTTGAAGATGACATGAACAAAGCATCGAGAAGGAATAGTAATATACAACTTCTAAAGAATTCTGTCAGCAGTAATTAGAATTGAAGGGCAAGAAATGAAATCAAGAAAGGTGTAAGACAAGGATGCAGGATGCAGTCAGTCGCCCATGCTCTGTAACTTATATATAGAACTGGTGATGAATAAAGTTATAAAAGAATATGAAAACGGAATCAAAATAAAGGAGAAGAAATAAAAACCATAAGGTTTTGTTGATGATATTGTGGCATTAGAGGAGTCAAAAGAATACTTGAGAACCATAATAAATGACATGAACATGACCCCGGAAGAAGAGGATTATTAGAGAAAAAACAAAGGAAATAGAGAGTAGTATGAAAAAAAGTGGAATAACAAAGGGTGATATATTGGGAAGTGATATGAAGGAAGTTAAGGAATTCTGCTGCTTGGGTAGCATAGTCACTAAGGATGGTTTAAGTATATTGCAGACATGTGCAGAAGAAGCGTGAAAAACCGGGTCCAGCATGCTGCGAATTTTCTACTGTAGAAAAAGAAACAGTAATCCCGTCTTATTTATTAGATAAGCAATGAAAGTTATTTTTAATGACAATCAAATAGCTTCGCCGCTTACATTTTTAACTAGCCGTAAATAATATTTGAAAATATAATTTTGTGAATTCTAAATTTTAAGAAAATACTGAACTGAAACTTCTATAAAACGTTACACGGAATTGAGTTTATTTTCCGGAATTGGACCACGACACCGTTCCGACAAATCCGCGAAGTGACACTGAGTTCTTTGATCCGAAAAATAACACCCCTCACATGTTAGATTGGAATGCCAAACTTAAGAACTTCCTATAGAGATACGGTTTCTCTAACGACTTATATACCAATCCTGTGAGATGTATTTTGTCATGACATATACTGTCCATAAAACAGCATGCACCACCTTAGAAGAAATCTTCGCCATCCTCATGACTACTAAAATTTGTCTCGAGGAAAAAGTGGTGAACAACGTAAAGAAAGACATTTTATACATGTGGCTGGGCGAAAAAACTGAAAAAAGTCAGGGTTTTTTGTCTTTCTTTCATATAGGTCGACTTTGATAAATCATAGATTTCACTGTTGAATTAAATGGTCTGAAAATTTAGCAAGAGACAGTACAAACCCTTCCATTTTGTACAATTTTTGAAAAAAAGTGCGGGGAGAAAGGAAAGGTTCATTGGAGCGGGAGGGTAAAGCAGGGTGGCACCGCTAAACGGGTCCCGAACTTTCTCCACCGTTCTTCCTGGGCATTAAAGATCACGTTTACTCACTAATAGCTTTATTTAGAGACATGAGCGAGCAGTATGAGGAATGCCATTTAAAGGAAAACATCCAGGTAAGAGCGGTGGAGAAAGGTCGGGACCAGGGGTGCCACCCTACTTTCACCCTCTCGCTCTAATAAACCTTTCATTTCTCCTTATATTACTGAAAAAGTCGTACAAAATATTTTAGCGTTCCTACATCAATGAAGCTTATATGTTATGTTTATGACTTTCAACCGCTTCAAGGAAAGCGTTGTCCCACTCTTCTGCGATGCGCTGTCCAAGAGCTAGTAGCGGTCCACTAATTAATTAATAATTAATTTAGAAAACCATAAGACATACAGATGATTCAATCTTTGTGGATAAGTTTGGAAGGGTTTGCACTGTCTTTTTCTAAATTTTCAAACCATTTAATGCAACATTTTTAAATCTATGAGTTGTCAAAGTCGAGCTATATAAAAGAAATACAAAAAACCTGACTTTGTTCAGCTTTTTGGACAAACCGCACGTATAAAATGTCTTTAATATTTATATTTACATATTATTAAATGGCATTAAATTATGCGTAAAATGAGACGTTTCACAATAGCGAATGGGAATAGTGAGGCTTCACCAGAATTTGTAAAAATAGAACAATATAAATCCTAAATGTATGAATGTTACTAACAACCAGTTGGTTAATTCAACAATAAACGTAACCTAAGAAATTCGGTTCATGAAAGTCACACAGACTATTTACGGTGTTCGGGAATGGGGTTTGATAGTCGCAGTTTTTGTTATTATTCCCAGTTATTGATGAACACCATTTGACCGTAGATAGAATTTATAAGTGCCCTGAGAAAGATGTTACTGCACAAGTAGTTGTCATAAGTAATAGTACTAATGGACAAGGTTTAGGAGGTGCACTGACTTCAACATACAAATATGTATGTTTTTCAGCAAGTAGATTAACATGTCATCTGTGTTAATACTTACTCGTAAAAATAAACATATATATGAAATCAGGATGTGGATGCCAACACGCTATCCCTTGTATGTCACTCAGATTCTCAGGAATTACTTTCACGTACAGAGTCAGAAGAGACCATCCCTAGCCCATGGCTCCCAAAAAATGTTTCCACATTCATCAGTTGATGATGCAAATGAAAGGACCCCACGAGTAGACTAGAGGTTGCTTGTGGCTCACCACCCGCAAGAATGAAGACACCGTACTCCTAGACCACCCACGTCAGTGCGTTATTGAGAGCACGTCACAGCCAGACCCAGTCCAACCCTACTATGAGCCGGGCTGCCACATGCCACATGCCAGCTGGGCCGAAGATCACTCCGGTGAGGTGTACCCAAAGAGTCTCTTTGCCTACAGGCGGCAGCGTGACTGTCATCTCCTCCACTCGCTCCTACGCCCCATAAGAGATACGTTAAAACAGCAGAAAAAGACAAATTTAAGTGGATTATTTATTTAACCTATATTTCCAAATATATAAGGCAAAGTATCAATTCAAATGGGAATATTAAAAATATTGAGCACGTTTCGAAATTGGTATTGCGAGTTGGATACGAGTTATATCAGCATATTTGTACATTAAATGTTAAAAATATATAATTTTCTATTCGCAAATGTTGGTGGAGAATGGAAATTGTTTTTTCTCTGGTCTAATTTCTGATAAAAAGGAATTTTTTACATCATTTTTACATGTAAAAGTAGCCAAATTTCGGGCTAAAACATCTCAAAATACGTCACTCCCGATTGTTTAAAAAATGGTACCATTACGAAGAACTGTCTTTTATGTACATGAAATTTCCTTTTTTTTGTGTCTGCCAGTTTAGAACAGCTATAGGGTCATTACATGTCAAATCACCAAGGGCTTCCCAATCGACCCTCTCCAAATCTCATGAAATTTTGTAAGGAAGTAAACCCATATTCCACTTGAACATGTGCAAAACATTAGAGCTCTTCCATTTTTTAAAAATGGTACCATTAGAAAGAGCAGTCTTTTGTGCATACAAAACAAGTATTCTTATGTTGGGACCTGCCGGTTTATAAGAGCTATAGGCTTCTGAAGCTAGCTATGTTGCTGCGGTATTGCGCGCGAGACGCTACGGGGGCCAACTTTGATCTCGTGTCAAATCCGTTCTAGGGGTCAGACAGTAGTGAAATTTGGCTTATCGCCACACCTTCTACTCCAACCTGTAGTGGTACAATCAAAGAAGTGGTACATTTGTCCGTTATGATATGTATCACTCCTAAAGTCACAACAAAATATGGTCGCGGTGAATTCGGACCTCAGTTTAGAGGCCGACTACTCAGGAGCAAACTCTATACCCAACAATAATTAGTAAATGTAAATATTAATAATTACTTAAACAGAAACTCTAATGGTCATATATATTTATAGAGATGTTGCACATGAAAGAAGACGTGAAAATCTTACTTTGAAAATAGCCATATTTTATAGCAATATATTCCAACGTGAGCCATTTGTAATTTGGATTTAAATAGTATTATAAATAACAGGTTCGTATATACAAGGAAAACGTTTATTCGTGTTCCGTTTCGTTCCGAAGTATTACGACGACTGTAGGACTCTGAATGTAACGCAATTTGCGAGCTCTGCAAAGTGGGTTAACTTTGATCCCATTTCAAATCAATTCTAGGGACCAGATGTGTGTAAAACTTTGCTTATCGATACAACCTCTAGCCCATAATGTAGTGGCATCATCAATAAAGTAGTACAGCTGGCCGTTCAGATATCTATCCATGCCAAAGCCACCACCAAATTTTCTCGCGGTAAATGTAGACTTCAGTTTGGAGGAAAAGATCTATATATTATAATATTTTTCAAATGTACATATCAAGTACCATATTAAGCATTATTCAAACAGAAAATTCATTCTTCGTATATTTCCTGATGTTGAAACGAAAGTTACAAGCTATCAGTTTTTGATATTCTGCACTATTCTCAGACGGAACCTTGAAACCCTTTTACGCAATATAAGTTGTAAAATGACAGTAGGAACTGTCATATCTGTGAATGGCGCAGGGCAATAAGCTGGTGAGAATATCTTCCATTATGTACCCGTAATACAGTTGGAACCGAACTAAACTCACAATGCTACTAAACAACAAAGACACGCCAGCAATAAAACAATAACAACAATTTCATAGTAAGGACGAATAAAAATTCGTAATTCATCTCATTAAAGTAATAACTAAAAAGGAACAAATTTCATCAATTAGTTAGGACTGAAATACTGGTCATTTGACAGGGAAGTATATTTGGAATCTTTAATAGATCCCTTGAAAACCACAGAAAAATACGTTACTTACAAAGTCGCGAAACCTCAGATCCCCACATAAATAAACATTATAGAAAAGTCAGTTTTTTGAAATGGAACCACTATAAACCAAATTGGGAATTTATATATATATATATATATATATATATATATATATATATATCGCTGTACAATTTGGCTATATTTCTTCGTAAAATTGTTCTGGACATCTTTATATTTAAGATGCTCTTTGGGTATACCTGCATTCTTCGCTGACGTTTCTGCTTAGGATAACAGAAGAAATATGTCAAATTGGTTTTTAAAATTGATCCAATTTCCTACCGTGAAAAGTACTCGTCAAATCTTGTTTTTCTGCTTTTACACGGCCATACTAATAATCTGTGAGTGGTTGATTTACCACGAACTAGTGGCGTTAATATTTTTTCCGCCACATTGTTTATATCTCCTTCAACGTTTATGAAATCGTTACGTCTCATTTTGTTGAGTAAGAAAATGCGGGGTTGAATGGGCAAGCTTTCTAATTACACTAAAAGTAGTGGTATGTGGCTTATGAACCAAAATATATTTACAGGTACCTATTTTTTTAAATTCTATGACTACTGATCTTGACTTAGAAACTTCACCAGATGTTCCACCTATTGACAACATTATGAGCACTTCAGAAGTTCTCGAGAAAAATGCTAATAGGCCTACAGTGGAAAACATCTTTAAGGGTTACTAGAAAGTATATCTGATGTTCATAAAGACCCTCCAGCTATTTAGGAAAATATTACTGAGCATATTCAAAATATCACAAAAATGAACAGGAATGCTCAAAGCAATACTGGTTATGAGCAAGTCCATATTGTTTCTAAATAACTATCAGTCTCAAAAGAGAACCTACTTCATCGTTTATGAATATTTCTCCAAATGATTCCTTTGCTTAAAGTTGAATCAGGGCAAAAGAGACGGCAGTCTCGGCATCATCTCCTAATATAGAACAATTTCGAAGAAGTCGTGGGAAAGATTGTAAAGGCAAGAAAATTTAACAGGAGAAGGTTGAACGGAAACTATTAAGTGATATAAGTAAACATAATTAAAAAATAAGAGAAAATGAAAGTGAAAAACAGAGCCCATTAAAATTGAAAAGAACAGCATATTTCAGTGAAATGAGGGTAGTTGCCCTTATGTAAGCTTAAAATTTGAGCATTTGTGCCATGTTTTGGCTTAGGTAGTGATAGTGATGAATCCGCATTCATTTTTGAATCTTGTACTCAAAAGAATTAAAATTTTTAATCTCTATTAGGTATACCCTGTTCTGCCCATTTATTATATTTTTGGGTTTCTTCAAACTTTCTTGCTAATATATTGTTCAAAACTGTCTAAGTAAATGGTAAATAAATAATTAATGTTTCATTTTCTTAGGTTTAAGTGACCTCACTGTCACTGTTTTCGAATGAATTTTGAAGTAAAGACATTGGGATTATTTTAATTTTTTTAGCTAATTATTGAGTTTTTTTTCAATTCGTTCTGCCATCTCACCGAAGAAGGTGGTACCCCTTCCTGCCTCACATTCCCTACAGAAAACAGCCGCAGCCAAATGTGAAACACTCTGTCGGTCTATAACTATTATACTGTAAATTTCTGCCCATTAATCGTCATTAAAAGTGTAACTTGTTTAGTAATGATATATATATATATATGTAGGAGAAATTTTCCACAAGGAATATGAGATCACTACAATTATCTGAAGGTTACTGTGTAAATGTTATTTCAATATATAAACATCAATGTATTTTGTATAAAATATTTTAATATTTACAATAAATAAAATATTCAGACACGTCTGTGTTAAAGTAACTACGAGACTAAAATATACAACCCATAATAACTTTGTGACTTTTACTTTTTTAAGGGGGGGGGTTAACAGGCTACATGAGAGTGATCCTGAAACAGGCAACTCCAAACGAACATGTTGGAATTTATACATTATTCACCATCCTTCAGATAACGATAATATTCCTCATTCTTCACTTATTGTGCCGGGAGTTTATTAAAGTGCATTTTGAAGTGCTTTAAGGTGCCACGATTTTTTTAGTAATTTAAGATAAATAACTAAATTAATCTGCTCTTATAGAACCGCGATTTTTTAGACTGTCCTAAGGTATTTCCTTATTTAATGCTCCAGAGGAATTCTTTACTTGGTAAACGTACCGCCAGTCACCATTTCTGTTATTTTTTAAACAAACCTCCAATCTAAATAGGTTGGTGAGTGTCTATCAATGGGCTAAATCTCGTGTTGACTAAGAAATTACTATTGAATTCGTTCCTTTCTGACCTTATATCAATATATAGCCGTGTAACGCCGGGCAGTCAACTAGTAAGTTATAAATTCCATTGAGAACTATTATGTACGCTAACCAAACCTTTTCGATTTAGTCGGCCAACGTCCTCCTAAAACTGTTTGAGTCACGGAGAAGGGAATGCTGTGAACCCCCAGCAATCTCATCTACCATCATACGGAAGGGCGTGAGAAAAGTATTCAATAGCCCGACCTACCTGTTAAAGGTTTTCAAGGGTTTTCCTTGCATCTCTTTAAGAGAAACACCGGGTAGGTTCCATAAGCTATAGGACGGGGCTCTTAGTCAACCCATGGCTACCTTGCTCTAACTGCCACATCCCTCCCTTTTTCAATGCTCTTCCTATGCTAGTAAAGGGGAGTTGCTTGTTTCAGGATCACCATCAAGTAGCCTGTTACCCCTCAAAAAATCGAGAAAAGTTCCGGGCAGACAGAAACTTCAATTATATTTGTTTAGTTATGGTAATCATTCCAAGACTTGTCTGATGCAACCCTCCATGCTATTATGTTTATAGGGATGCATTATATTTATTTGATGAGCAATTACTAAATTTTAAAATTTACCTGACGCAAAAGATAAAATTAATCTACATATACATCGTTTCGACTATGTAAAGAAGTTAATTTCTCAGGGAGTTATCTCTCTGCTAACGATGCAAAATGTTTATTGTTTTAAAAATAAAAATATTATAGAAAGGATGCAGTCTGTCGCCCATGCTGTTTAACTTATATATAGAACAAGCGATGAAGAAGTTTAAAACGGAATATGGAAAAAGGAATCATATTGCAAGGAGAAAAATAAAAAACCTTATCCTTTGCCGACGATATGTAGTATTAGGGGGTAAGAAGAAGACTTGGAAACCATAATAAAAAGCATGAACGAGGTACTGGAGAAAGAGTTCAATATGAAGATTAAAAGAGGAAAAACCAAGGTAATGGATTGTAGTTTGGTAAATAGAGGAATAACACAGGGTGTTAGATTGGGAAGGAATGTTTTGACCGAAGTTAAGGATTCTAATATTTGGGAAGCGTAATGACTAGGGGTGGTAGAAGTATAGAAGACATAAAGAGTAGGATAGCACAGACAAGGAAGGCTTCGCGAAAAAGAGCAATTTACGTAAAGGCAATATAAGTGTGAATATTGGGAAATCGTTGCCAGAAATGTTAGTATGGACTGTGGCGTTATATGGGTGCGAAACGTGGACGATACGAGCACGGAAAGGAAATAAATAGAACCCTTTTAAGTATGATGCTATAAGCGAATGTTGAAAATCAGATAGGTGGTTAGAGTAACTAACGAAGAAGTTCTAAACAGAATAGGAGAAAGCGAACAATATGGAGGACGTTGACCAAGAGAAGGGAAGGATTAATAGGCCGTGTTTTAAGACACGAGAGTCTTATAAAATTAGCATGGGTGGGGTAAGAACCGAAGAGGGAGGTGAAGGAAGGAATACGCTAAGCTGATTAGAGAGATGTGGGTTTTGCTATTTATAAGGAAATGAAAATGCTTGCACAAGTTAGATTAGCATGGATGATTGCATTAGACCAGTCTTAGGACTGAATACAACAGCAACATAATATTATAGATCAAGAGTATAGGCAACCCAAATTACCTTTTTGGAGATCTCCATGCTCGTATGGGACATGAAACCTTTCTAGTTGAATATTAGTTTCTTTGTTTATATTAATATCATCTGAAACGTGCAAGATATCAAAATGAAACATTCACGAAAATTTGAGTTAAAACTCCTGCTTTAAGCCCTCAAAAGTTCATTTGGGAGCCTGTTTCAGACAAACCTCCAGCCAGACAGAGATACTCTTGAATTTTATTTGTTTATTGGTATAAAGATTTTAGTATTTGTTTAAAAGTTAAAAGTACTAATTATAGGCTTTTTCCTTAAAAATGTATATTTTTGTTGAAATTAACAGATTTTTATTTTTAATTGGAGTACAAAATTATTAATAGATAAATCAGTTTTAAATTCTTGATTAGTTCGAAGATAAGTAAATATAATTTTTCATACTAGCCTATGAACAATTGGTTTGATTTTACAGTTTTGGTATCAGTTTGAATGAATATATATCTCAGAATTCCTCATTGTCTTACATAACTGCTTAGTTTAATACGACGTCAGTGTGTAGCAGATTGAAAGAGTATTGTTTTCTCGTAATCACGTTACAACACACAGCTATGGTCACACGTCGTATGAATATTTCAGTATTACGTATATTACAATCTCTTTTGACTAAATCAATAGTCTTAGGTTAACACTCTTTACGCTTTCTAACATCACTCCTACATTTACATAGTTTTTATTTACCATCAACTTTTTCAATGCGGTCAATATTATAAAATATTGTAATATGCTATCCTTTCAAAATGCTACTCATTGACGCCGCATGCTCTTAAAAATGGAGGGAAAATCTCTTCAAGTTGTAAGTATAATTGTAGAAAACTCCAGATATTCTGAGCAGAGAATTTCTACCATGAAAGTAGAAAACATAAGCCACGTTCCTGTCCATGAGATGCTAAGAGATGCATATAATTTCCCAGCTTAACGATAACTGTAAGATGATGCACTCAATCCACTTTAATGCTGCACAAGTCACTCTGCTCACTGAAATAAGAGTAGAACCATTAAGTCGCTCGATGTCACAGAGGTTTATGAGGCGAAGAGAAAGTCATTAATTCTTCACATCCAGCATTCTCCTAGTACTCACGAGGCGAATGACCTTATTGTTGGATAACGAACAGCAAATATAATTACAACTTATGTATAAAGATAAGAAATGTCATAATAATTTCTCAAATACTGTCTGTATTATTCGAAATAGTGGCAAACAATTATCATTTCATAATCAGTGACTGTACGTATTCAGAGAATAAAAATTTATAGCATCAGACTGAAAATTATTGTCAGCCTGAAGATATTTGATGGGCAGTAAAAATTCTTTAATTAAATTCCTTGGAGTTGGAGTTAGGTAGAATATTATTTGTTACTTGAATTACCTGACTGGTAGTATTAGAAGGTGAATAGGAGAGTAGTGGTGAGATAAGGCGAGACGTGTTCTTTACTTCTATTTCCTGTTTCCTACACGCCTTGTCTCTGCGCAAAGAGAAAAACAATATTACAACCAAATCCAAATCGGTGTCATCATACTTCAAATACAGTTTAAAGTCCAATTATAAGTAAATCGAACCAATGACGTGAACTAAAGTATTCATCAAGATGCTGTGACTAGTTAACTCAAAATGTATCTGAAATTGGAGGTCAATTTAAGCGTTTATATTTTTATCTATTATTCTCTGACATAGAACATATAATTAAAAACCACAAAACTGAATTTCTATTAATTTTTTATTTTAGTGTAAGTTTCCGACGGCGTTGTAATATAAACCCTAAAGAGTGGTCGGAGAAATTGTAAACATATGCTTTAAACGGAAAGACAAACATTCGCGAACGTTCATTTATAATGGATGTCAACGTAAAGTTCTTTGAATGGTGTTTTCTACCAGGGGCTCCTCCCATAGGCGATAGGAAATAATTTTTATTGGACGGTATCTGGTCCCGCCACCGACGGAATATGAAGTAATGAAGTGAGAACAAGGCATTAAGAACTCAAGAAAAGTGATTGTAACTTTAAGAGTGGAGATAAGACTGAATATTAAGAATGAACTTCAAAAGGTTTTAAAGTTGTATTAAAGAGGAAGCTGTAAGAGAGAACATTTAGAATGGACAATACGAAATGAGAGATTATCCTGGCCGTGTACATTTAAATAAAGGGAGGAAGGCGTGCTCCAGGCTGTGGCACCAATGAGCTCATTATTGTTCAACGCGGAAAATGGGTCCAGGGTACGTTCCACACTAAGCTGAGAGTAAAGGATAATTACAGTGTTTAGAACCTTTTGCCGATTTCCTTGTACTGCCAATTCCGGTGTAGGATTTGTGTTTGTGCTCTGTTGCATGAGAATGCCCATTTAAACTACCCTTAGAATAAGGCTCATACCTCTAGATAGTGAGCAATTTTATCTGTTTTAAATATATATATATATATTATATATATATTGTTAAAGACCGGCTATGTAAATGACAGTGTATTCAAGAAGTGTATATTGCCATGAATAAATGTAAAATTTAATAGTTTTCGCATATGTATAAAAATTATTCATTATAAAATAATGTAAGTTTAAATAAGGCCAAAAACAGACAAAAAATAGTGAAACATAAAATATAATTTAAAAGCAACTACACTTCCATCCTGATATAGACCCCTCTTCAGGTAGAGCTGAATTACAATGCACGAAATTATAACATACCATACATATTACAGTAGAGCCAAAGAATACAGTAAATAAAGAACAAAAAGAAACAATTTTTTTAAAAAACAAAGATAATAATTATTCATTTGATACATTACATTTCATGCATTAAGGTATTATATATATATATATATATATATATATATATATATATACTACTGAGAAAATCAGTGTTCGTTTTTACATTCAGAGTATTAATATTACGTTTTATGTGAAGCATTTCTGAAACTAATCGGGATTTGTAGTATTTCTTTGTCTAAAATTTGGAAATTGTCCCAGTCAATAGTCCGGTTAGAATCTAAAATATGTTTTGAACTAACGGATAATTTATCTTTTGAAAGCTTACTGTTGAGCTGTGTTCCTTGGTTCTGGTTGCTGATGGCTCTTTTAGTTTGACCTATGTATGTGTCTGTTTTTGGCCTTTATTAAACTTACATTCATTAATAACTATTATAAAATAATGTATTTCACTCCTTTTCATCTCATTATGTTGAAGAATTTGATCTTTTTAAATTTGAGTACGAACTGTGCTTATAAGTGAGAGCAATGGGTGTTGTCCCTTCAAAACGTCTTGTTTTTTGTTCTTCTTACAGACTGAGTGATATGATTTTAAAACTTTGGAAGAGGCTGATAAGTATCTCTTTTCCAGATAAATAGAGGCTGATATTGTTGTATTGTCTCTCAGCTACTCTAGCTAAGTGACCAAGACGATTTTGATATTCGAGCTGTTAGAGGTGAAGGACTTACCGTGCGACTTTGAAGTGGAAGGGAATGAGCCGCTGGTACAACTTCCCAAAGCAGGACTCATTAGAGTACGACAAACATAGCTCAAGTTGTTTTCAGATGAAATTTTTGACCATATCGCCCTTGAATCTTCATGGATTTCCGGAGATTCATTGCCAAGGCGTGCGAGGCAGACAATCCGTTCTTCCTTCCTCCTCGGAAGTGCTTCCACGGTGTAAAGCAGTACAGCTGCTATTGAGAAACCCCGTTAACCATTTTATTCGGCTTTCAGTGGCATACCTTAAATGATCTTGAAATTTATATACTTTATATATATATATAATTTATATACTTACATGCATCTTTTATTGATACCTTATAAACACTTATGATTAAACTATATATTTTTCGTGACACTTTACTCTTGCCACGTGCCCTATGCCCTCATTTGAGGGTACCATTTAAAGACCACTTGCAAAATGAATTTCCAAATTTTTTCCACTGCCCGTTACAAATATATATAAATGAGTGAAAACGATATTTAAAGAAAAACGGGATAAATAAGGAGTTATTGGATTAGAAAACTTAGTAACATTGAATACTTTCTGATTTTAAATGAATCAAAATATATATCCCGGGAATAAAACGTACTCCTGGTGTCTTAAGACTGTACAAATTTCGACTGTAACTTTGGTAGGTTTGACAAGCGATTCAAAATTACTGCCCGTACCATAAGGGAACCAAACATATTTCTAGATTCAATTGTTAACGAATTTTCAAAAATTTTAAAAACTGTTTACCAGTTCTCTCAAATGAACCGGATTCATAAAGTTTTAACACTAAAAAATTACCTTAATAAAACGGTAAAAGTGTTAATAATATTAAAATTAATGTTTTCTTACTCTTTATATTTCATACATGATTCGTAAAGAAATTGTAATCATAAATACAATACTAAATTTACGATGAAGAAAATTAATGAAAATAAACACCAAGAAGCTAAGAATGTTATTAACCAATAAATAATACTGAAAATTTAAGAAAGTTATTAAGGAATTTTAATTATAAATACAATCTTAAAATTATAGAAAGAAATAAAGACAAAATTAATAAAGAAAATTGCATATTATTATAATAGCGGAAGACGAATTAAACGTTCTCTCTAAATTAGATCACAAAACACTGAAAAACCCAATAAAATTTCACTTGAGAACGATGGCAGAATACGCCAGAGTAACGTCGTGGTTTAAACTCTATTTACCCGGGTGGAAACCCAAGAAATGTTTATTCATAATATACACCGGGAAGACCCTTCGATTTTTAATAATAAACTTTTAATTAAAATGTTGTCACTTTCTAAGAATTAGACGAAAATCATGAATTTAATTGGCATAATGTTGAACTTCTAGATTTTGAACAAATTTATTTAAATGCGTTATCTTAAATTGTATTTATTGAAACAAAAGTAAACTTTCTAAATTCAAGTAATAACACTTAAAAATAAAGTAATACTTATAACTTATATTTTTTATCTTTTATTATTTACATTGATGAAATTTTTTATTAAGGTTTATTTTTTATAAATGGTAATATTTATTGTTAGAAAATTGTTTGATAGAAACACTTGTTTTTCTTAATTCCCAAAATTTATCACAGTATAGCTTAACTATATATATAATACTAATATATATATATATATATACATATTAGTATTATTACAAGTCCCATCAACAGCTAATGTCATTAGCGACTACTTGTACCATTTTGGGATGTTATCCTCATTTTGTTACTCGATTTGGGAACCCAAAGACACCACAAACACCCAAGCCCTTGCCAGGAATCGAACCGGGGACCTCTGCGATTAGAGGCAGTGAAGCTAGATACTTATTTATTTCAATATAGAGGTTTAATTTTGAATGGTCTGTGATATAATTAAAAACTGAATATTGTATATTTAAAAATAATTTTTTTCAATTTAAATTTATAATTGCCAGCAAAATATTATTTTTTGTGAGTTACTAACTTCAGAAGAAATTTGATTGCGATTGTGTGCATTTGAAAGAGTTCCAAAATTGTGGGCGAAACATTGTTCACCGAGCATGTGTTAACGTCCTCAATAGGAAGGGAGTAGTTGTGACGACACATATAAGTTAGTACTGCCAGTCGCAAGAACTCGTATGAAAATTATATAACATTTTCGGTTAATTTGTTGCGTTCATAGTGGGGGTGTAGGGGGCGTCATATGAAGATAAAAATTAAACAGTCAAGTTTGGTATCGAAATCGCTGCTATGCGAGACTTTGAGTTTGTTTCTGACATTTAGAATGCGAATTAAATTGCAGTTGATCTCCTAAAAGGGGGATGGGACGGGGTAAAACACATTTCTGCGTAATATATTTAAAGAAAAGAACAATCTTGAGGGGGTTGGATTGGTGGAATTTTTTATAACAAGGAACGTATTGACTTTGGTGTCGAAACCGGTGTAAAGGGGGTCACTGTGTTACATTATGACCCTCTAATATGCTTTTTACGTAAAAGTTCATCCCTTAAATGGGGAAGAAATTTTATTCTGTTAGAGTACTGAAAATATTTTGTCCTGCTATTGTACCGGGAGTATTTTTGACTGTAGAGATACTGGGAGTATATTTGGAGTTCGTATTGTAACGTTTTCGATGCCGGTTTAGTCGTATGTTGACCAATAATTAAATAATGTACCGGGATAATATAAATAAATACCCGGCCAACTCCAGTTAGTTATAAATATATTTACTGAAAGTGAGTTTACTCATTGTGGAATATTGCGTAGTTGATACACAACTTACGAAAGATTCAACTGCGCCAAGCTACTCTATAAACATTATAATATATTTTAACCTACACTATATTCTAAATCCAGTAATAAATCTAAAACTTGACACGTGTGATCCTAAAATCCACGGAATGTTATCCATTGCAAGAATCAACATTGTGTTCTGCATGGTCACATTTATTCTTTCATTAATAAAGTATTTCTATCTGCATGATAAGAGCTTGAAAATACTGTAGGAAGCAATCCATTGTCTGTTGTTAGTATAAGAAACGGGGTGCTTCAAGAGTAGTCATATATATGACGATGCGATGATGGCCTTGACTGGTTCGCGGCGTAGGTGAGCCATCGGGCGACTGGTGGGTCCAAATTGCCCGCTCGCAGCTTATATTCAAATTCAAGTTTCATTCAAGTGATTACCTCAGCTAGAGCTTAATAATACAAAATCTACCCAGTCCATCTACAACGAGAGGACTGGTATATAATTACAAGAGACCAATACTGCCGCCTTAGTTTGAAATTGAAATTGTCTGCAGTACAGAGCCCGGAGCCATATTTGGAATCGCTTGTTAAGTGCTCGGATTAATGGAACCTAAATAAATCGATAAAGCTGCGGCTGAGTGCATGATCTCGATCGGTAGCGTATTTTTTCTCCGATAAACTACTCGCCCCATAGCCTCACACAACTTTCGTATCCCGATCCATCACGAAACATACATCAAAAACTCAATTCAATACTGTTATTAGAAGTTGATAAAGCAGTTTTGAAAAGCGTCGTATCATTAACATTTGTTTGCTACACATTTCATTTTCAAATTAATAACATTTAGTTTTCTTAAGTCGTTGACTGATGATGTCTTCTAATATATACATTTAATTACAAGAAATTATTAGTTACGTGTTAAATGATAATCAAATGGTGTAATCATCATTATTTTTTCTGGGAATTAATATTTTTGGAAGTAACTCATACATTATTTCTCGCGTAGATTATATAAATATTATTTTAGGGAATTATATCATATAATAGACTTCGTAGTTAATGGTAACTAAACAAATACAATAGTTTTAAAATGGCAAAATACTGTGCCTATCTAATCATCCCTTAAATATATACAGGTGCATAAGTTATACTCCCTTACATATAAATGTAGGCTAATTATAACCCTTAAAATCTGGAAACAAGATGAGAGATTGTAGCCCTTAAAGTTCCATTCTTTTTTCAAATTGTAGAAATATGTTTAACAAATAGTTACTTCAATCTTGAAATGTATTTATTGCGTTTCTGAATGTTTTTAAACATTTCTGAACTTACGGGGTTGGGGGGCGGGGGGCAGTTAAGCGATGTTCTATTCCTATTAAATATAATCATGCCACCACCATCACACATTTATTCTTCGACGTAGCTCATCCGAAGGGTATATGAATATGGAAAACGGAATTTCAACCGATTTCGTATTAAGTAATGGGTGTAATTAAATACGATTAGATGAAATGATATTTTAAGTTTTGAATTTGGATATAATGTAACGCTTCCCTCCCCTTAGGATCTCTTCACGTCGCAATGCCGGCCCGGTTTTCACTTCATATGCAGAATTAATATATATTTCTCTACAATACAATAAACGGCAATCGCGAACCCCGAGATCCCGACGGAGATGGGCAGCTTCCAGCCAAGACACGTGAGTTCTTGAGTCGAGTATGACACTCTCAGGGACCTTCGCTTTCATTAATTATTTTTGGGAGGGATGGTTTATTTAATTATCAAAATAGGGGTTAAAATTTTAAACAATTTAATTTAACATTTAATTCCCGGCCAAAGCTCACTCCGACTCCACAATCATTAAACGTTGCTCACTTTCATTCTCAAGCTTAATTAAGCTCTAATTCCTAACCTAAACTACAAATGATTGCAAAGATAAAAAAATGTTATTGCAAATCGTGGCAGCCAAGTCACTCGCAGTGAAAACAAAGGAAAGGGGAGGGCTTTCTGTGTGCAGTTCTCGGTGCGGCAGCCAAAGATGTCCACGTTCCGCCTGGGTCCTTCGGACTGGTGTCTCTGCTTTCCAAAACTGTACTCTCCAAAAATCACTGTCCTCCTCGTTCACAACAAAATAATCTCCATCTCCTTTACTGTCTCAATTTGATGTCTCATATGCTCCAAAAAACCACTGCTAACCTCGCCGTTCTCAGCGAAAATCTCCACCTCCACACCGCCGTTCACAGCAAAAATAAATAATAACCATGTCCACACCAGTCTACTCTATTTATTATGTCACAGGCCCGCCCCCACTTCCAGATGGTTTTCAAATCACGTTTACGGTCCATATGACCGCAGACCGTTTCCTGGTCAACGACCGTCCAGCTTCAAAATATCTGACCTGCTAACACACAATGACTACCCGAGGATTAATACAACGATCGACGGCGCATAAATCTAAGTGACGAACATTATAACAGGCCTGAAGGACGAAATCACTTATTACAATAAATGCTGCATAGAGGAGGGTCAATATAGCCTGAAGTCAGTGTGGTAGCAATCCATGCTTGGGTGTGTTTGTAGGGTTACGGACTAGAGCCGGTATTGAAGTTGCGGTGACCACTCAGCCCCACGAAGAGCGGGCGTGCAGGGCGTGCGTCACAAGCAATGTCATTTTCACTTCGACTGAACATTAATCCAAAACCTCTGTATGTTCGAACCTCTTAAGGAGGAAATTAATTTCCCGAGATAGAAGGAAAATATATTTTTTAAATATTAATTTACATCTAATTTAATTATTCACAAAATATTAAATCATTTTATTCGTTGTAGTGCAGTTTGAAATCGTAAACCTATTTATTTAAGTAGAAAGATGTGAAGTACAAAAAATAAATTGATACATAATTTTATAAATATTTTCACGAGTTATCGTATGGATGAATATTTTATAATAATTTTACAAGAAGCATCTCACAAACTGAATTTGGAAGCAGACTTCCCTGTCTTTAAATACAATTTTCCAAGAAGAAAATTGTAGTTCACACCTCTATTTATATAATTTTCGGTTTTTAAATATATATTGCGTTGTGTGAGTGCCGGCTAAGATGCGTCCTTACCTCAATTATTTAGTTATTATATTATTTTGTTATTATAAATTTTACCTGGGGAATATTTTGTGCTAAATATGCAGCTGGAACAAGCATGGGCAGGAACAGGTAAGATTTAGGAAGAATCTTCCGGAAACCGCCAATTTCCCTTCAGACTCAGCAGAATTTACCCTCCGCCAACCAGGAAAAATTTAATAAATCTGGCCCGATTCCAGCCAATCAGGGGAGTCTTTCTGTAGAAGGGAGAGGGGAGAGGAATAGTAATAATTTTGGAAGACATTCTTTGCTGGGTTTCGGTGGTAAATAGATGGAGAAAGGGGCAGCGAAAGAGTCGAGAAAAGCAGAAACCAAGTGGGAGGAAGATCCTAGTGTTGCTCCAATGCCTTGGGCAGCTATCTTGTTGGTAAGTTTCTTTCCTAAGAGTATTGCCACAATAAGTTTAATTTTTGCTTTTTATATAAAAATTCATTTTTCTTTTATCCGAGTTCACACCGAAAATATTGGGAAACGAGTTTCATGCCTATTAGCCGGCAAATTATGTTTTAAAGTATATTTTTTCTTGTAAATTATATTTCTTTACTTTTGTTGAATAAATTTAATAGTGTAATTTTAATTTTATTTAATTTAATAAACACGAGATCAGACATAAAACCAACAGAATTTTGGTATGACCAACGCCCAAAATTCAATTACAAATATTACTTTTGTTTAAAATCTGAGTTAACCTCCTCCAAAATTATATTTTAGATTTTTAATAGATTGGTTGAAAATAATTTATTTATCGCGAAGAGGAATTTATGAAACATTGTTACGATTCGGATCTGAAACTGAAAGACAATTTAAGGGGTGAAGCTGAAATTGACTGCATTGATTTTTACAATGAAATTTACGATACCTAACCTCACAACTGAGCAGAAAGTCAATCGGATCGATGTGTCTTCACCTTGATTATAGCCATAATAACATAGGTTTTTATTAATAACCCACATGAAAACAATGTATTCCTCTAAGACGAACGCTCAATCATAATTTTAACTGGGAAGTTTCTTGTAAAACTCACAAAAATGGTGTGCACACACTACACATTCCGTTAGCATTTTGTCAGGCAAAATATTACTGTGGTTCCTCAACTCTCTTATTTGGTGGATGTCAGAGCCTGTGATTTAATTTCTATTAATTGGTCTGAAAGTTAACTTGGACGGGCGCTGTTTGTGGGCATCGGATCATATCCAGAATTGCCTAAACCACGAATATTCCAGCACTGTCAACAATGTCCCCGTCGCCGCGCAGATGACCTAGATGTATAAAAAGTAAAATCCATGTTTACAAGAAAAATTTCCTTCCTTATCTAACGGGAAAGGGAATATATTCTATTTATAGCGTGAAAACGCCCCAATGTTGATTGTAAAGAATATTTTAAATTTCATCTTGTGAATGAAGAATGATTAATACTCACTATTAATAAAATAACGTATGGCTATCAATGAGAGAAGCATCCCACTGCCAAATCAGTTTCGTTATTAAAATACTTGCCAATTGTGATCGATAATGCAAGTTATGTAAAATGAGTAGTTTTTTTCTGAAGTGAGTCGCTTAAAATTGGAATTCCCTACATTTCATTTAACACGTTTTTTTCTATATTTTCTAAACAGTTATATGTGACTAAAGCGAGGCTCTAAGGTAATTGGAACTGCCACTAATCAAATTTAGAGTTTATCACAAATTTCGGTTATTTTGAAAATAATCCCTGCCTCTCCAAAGCCGATGGTTTCTGAAACAGGACTTATGTAAGTTCGAGACAATCACCAATCAGTTTATTATTTTCGAAAACTCCAAATTCGACACCCATCGACTATGCTTTGAAGAATTTCTACTTATAGGATCTCTGGAATGATGAGGTTAAACTATGAGTTTGGTATAAATTTCGGTTATTTTTGATATTTCAACGTTTCATTTCCCTCTTACCTCACTAGTGTTTTAATTGGACGTACTGCATTATACCGAAAACTATTGATAACCTGACTCTACAAGCTTTCTGTTGGAGATACAAGTCCAGGTAAAAACTACTTCCGGCTGGGAGGGTGTTACCAGTTGGCAATTTCGTAAGGCGAACGCAAATGAGTTGAGATTATTTCTAGAATCATAGATTGGTAATTTTATGAACTATTGGGATAATCTTGAGGAAATATGTGTACATTTTAAAAGCATAATAATCGAGGCAATGGAACGTTTTGTAATTAAAAGAAACGGGGCTTCTGAACATTATACTAGAAATATAATCTGGCTTAAAAATGCGAGTGAGAAACTATTATTATAAGAGAAAGTCTAGTGCGTCAAATTTCAACTACTTTCTCGCGCTAGCTAAAATCTTAGAAACCCATAAAAAGAAAGCGCACGACGATTTTCTATCAAAACTGTTGTCAGAAGGTGAACTACGTGCGAAGGCTAAGGGCTAGCATACACAGTTATTTACCAGTGGAAGAAAATAACGTGCTATTACTAGAAGATAAAGACAAGGCAGAATTATTAAACTCGTATTTTATATCAGTTTTTAGTAAATCAAATGAAACCTTACAATTGAATGATCCAAAGCTAAAGCGTAGCTCCTTTCGCATTGAATCTAAATTGATTAGAAATAGACACACAAATTTAAAATATGATAATTCGTGAGGACCTGACGACATTCCTACAGAAATATAAAAACTTGCTGGGGAAGCAATAATCCCCTACCTAAAGAGGTTCTTTAATGTAACTCGTGCTTACCAGTGGACTGGAAATCTGCTAATGTCGTTCCTATATTTAAAGGAGGGAATGAAACAATCGTAAAGAACTACAGACCTGTAAGTATCACTTCTGTAGTATGTAAAATATTAGAACAACTCATTGCGGATCATATTCGTCAAGAATTAGAAATTAGTCAATGGTTTTTTCCAAGATCAGCATGGCTTCAGAAAAGGGTTCTCGTGTGAAAGTCAGCTACCTTCCGTAATTCAAGGCTTGGCTGATGAAATTGACAACGGGGGAAGAGTCGATGCAATCGTATTAGACTTCGTTAAAGCATTTGACATTGTTCCGTATAATCTATTGTTGGCGAAATTAGTTAGAACTAGTATTGATAAGAGAGTCATGAACTGGTTATGAAAAAGTTATTGCTTTAAGGTGGAAAATCTTAGAAAAAGGAGACAGAAAGCCAGGCTGTTTGCATTATACAAAGAGTTTGTGGGAAACGAAGCATGGGAGGACATTCATGTTAGGCTAACGGATCCAAATTATTTGAATAGATCAGATCACGTGTATAAAATTAACACCAGGCTACAGAGAACGAATATTGGTAAATATTCTTTCCTGAACAAAAACATTAATAAGTGGAACAGCAGCAGTGTTTGGGACAAATTCTCACCTGATATCCAAATTTCGACATAATGTAAATAAGTTACTGTAATGAACTTTATAGTCCCTCCCCTCTTTAGATCTTAAGGCTGTTTATTTAATGTAATTGCCACCAGGATATGCCTAATTGCAATTTGGAAATCTCAATCGCGATAGAACGTGCTAGGCTTTCAACCCCATTGTCTTATTTCATATATGTGCTCTACGTTTGAAATTAACCTATACGTTTATCTGTTCTGTCATATACCTAAATTATTGACTCCAGATATTGTCTTATATTAGTATATACTGAAAGAGTATAGGTTTTCCTTAGTAATTACGTACTTTGTATGATAGTGATAATTACTACGTTGTTTTGAGCAGTGGCAGTCTCAAACCTCAAAATTTGACGATTAACGTTTAGTATAGCCAAAATGTAAAAAATTTATTCATGCTTTCTGACTTTGCCTATGACGCTCCATGTTCATCTTTTCGAATTTGTTATTGAAATTTGTGTTCTTTTTGATGGGTAGTCGGTGATATCGTTCATTCTTTACTACTCAATCTCAAACCAAATTGTTGTTTGCAATATTTCATCCCATCTTTGTGCCATGACCCCATTTGATGTAATCTACATTTAATTTTTGCGTATCATAGACCTCAACTACGGCTTCAGGTAACCGATTATGTGATATACTTGTAAGAATTTATGTATAGTTGTTTTAGTGGGTTATACTGAAGTCTAATTTGATTTTATGTTGGATGTTTTTAGTGATCACGTGCCCCTTTACGAGGAATAGTTTTGGATTGCGTATTCGGCGGGAGGATGGCCAGGAATACCAAGAATTACCCCTTATAATTTCAGTATTCATATTGCACTTTCTATTGTTAATATCAGAATTGCAGTACAGTTTGTTATGAAATAAAATCATTTTTCCCCCTGTGTTGAAAGGTGAGCTATAAATTTCAGTATTCCCGAAGAAGAAAAAGGTATATACATTATTGTATATACATCACACCTTACAAGCTATGCAGTGTTTGCGTTAATTTGCGGTCACACACGTCATATAGTATACTCGTTCATCATTTGTATAAAAGGCAAATCAATTCAGTTGTGGAGTAATTTAACACTTTTATTTATTAATAAACGAAATATAATTCGTTAGTCTACTTTGTTACATGTGACTACGGCCATCTCTGTTCTGAACCACAAGTCCAACTTAGTGACAAGTGCTTGCGCGCAGAATAATGAGTTTCTGTGATGATAATCTCCTTGATGAGTATAATAACTTAGTATGTGGGCGGCTAATGTATTATTTATGCATTTAAGCGAATTACCATTCTAATATTAAAGTACTGTCGCATTTGAAATAGCAGTTTAAGTCTTACATTGTTGTTGAGAAGTTAAGACGCGTTTGAAGACTTTTAAGAAAGATTTGAATTTCGTCACTTTCCTAATTTATTAATTGTATTATTGGCCAGGCGGTCTGGTGGCGAGGAGGATAGACAGAGGACAGTCAGCTTTCAGATTCGTGGATGCTGAAATATATACAGCCCGATAAACGGAAACAGTAAGACGCATTTAAACAGGAGACTCAAGAGAATTTCTTACTGCTAGATTTTTTTGTATCTCTTTTAAGTGGTAAGAACTCAGGTGTATGAGAAACGTATTTTAATTTAGGGAACGTCAGACAATACCTGTGATTAAACTTGAGCAGTGTATAATGGGAACTGGGGACCGAAGTGAGTTTTAATTTAAATAAGATCAAATTTATTACTTTGACATTAAAACAAATTAATTTATTTAAAATCTATTTATTCAAAGGGCCAGGCCATTTAAGTGGGTATTATTGCGCAGCAGGAAAGTACACACATGCAGTTTCGATTAGTTGGCACTGACAAACCTAATTTCCGTGTTAGTGAGGCAGCTGATTCCTTCTTTTTTTCTGGCTATTACGTGGATGGGATTTACCCTGCTGCTGCTTGGAGTCCACTTCGGTATATGGACACCCTTCCTCCTATTACGTCAACAAGATTACTCGTTGCCTTTTCTCTGTTACTACGGTCAGACTCACTTTTCGTGTCTCATGGTAAAATTTCTATACTAGTTGCACCAAGAAACGAGCCAGACCCTATCATCTCTATCTCATCTCCTCGGACTCCCTTCTTCAAAATGCCACTCCAGACTGACTAGTTTCTCTCTCTCTCTCTCTCTCTCTCTCTCTCTCTCATCTCCTCTTCACCTTCCTACTTCAAAATTCCATTTCCGACTGCCTCCACTCACCACTCACAATCCTCCAAATTTACTTTTCCCACTGACTCTCTATTTCGTGGATCCATGAGGGTGGATGGCATACTCTTTGATCCCCTGCTCCAATCATATTTCCAGATTGGCCCTCGCGGGTTTTCAGATTTTGTAGAGAGAGAAATGACCTTAGAAATTTCAGAAGGGTTGATGTCCTGGGCAGGTAATGTCTGCTAATCCGCGGAGCTCAGGATTTCACTCGTTTTGGGATGCTCCTCCCCGCCTGGTCGGCGTCTGGATTGCTTCTTATTCCTGTCTGATTGGCACCAATAGGTAATTTCTCAACCAGAGTGTTTGATGAGTATCGCATAAAAGTCAATCGCTACCTTAATAACAAGTGCTTGTTGAGGTCGTCGTTTGACTTCACTTTACCTTTGTATAATATAACAGTAGGTAACTATCTTGCTTGTCAGATCCAGCAAAAAAATCGACAATCACCAGTTAAAGTTAGTATCTTTATTTGGCAAAACGTTCTGGGAGGAAAAAAATTTAAATTGAAAGATTGGCAGCGCCAATTGTGATTGAAAGCCCACGGATACTTGTAAGAACTTTGTTGTTTTCTTAAAACTTACTAAACGGTGGGATGCCAAGGGATTCATGTAATATGATTATGTATTAGAGAAAGTGATTACAATAATTGTGTCCATATAAGTACGAAATAAACATTTTTAAACCGGTGTCTATTTATTTATGCCATGTTGCAACGACTTATATCCTAATCATTCTTCAAAAATTATGTTTTCGTTACAGTCATCTATGTATTGAAAACTTAACCAGATGGTAATATTTATTTAGATGAAAATTTTCCCAAAAGTAGGCAGTTTACTTTCAAGAATGTTAGTTATATATTTATACTATTAATAAGGGAATATATACGGCTAATATAATTAGCTTTACAAGCTATTTTGTTCCTCAAATTATTTGCAATGTGTGACGTGTCCTATCGAGGACTAATGGAAAAAACAGTAAATCTAAATTCCACTTTTTAATTAAAGGTTACAGAATGATTGGCTAGTGTGTTTTGGACACATTATACTGGAAATATACTAAGAAATTTCCACGGAAACTTTTAAAGTACGATAATTCTCCTTCCACAGTCAAAGCTTAACGGAAGCCAGCCGTTGACGTGCTTCATTCTGATGACAGCAATTTCGACACCTCGTTTTCGATTAAGTACCCAGATAGTCATTACTTGTTTCCTAGCAAGAGAACGTAATTATAAATTACACTGAACATATATAACATTCAGTATACAGTATAACTAATGTTACAGGAAATTGTAATCCATAAGCTTCTTTAGTCTTATTTTTCGAACAAGAGCCGGATATTTACAGATTTGAAAACGCAACACCTTGGCCTGAATATTACTTTCTCTATAATCATCAGGACTCTTAAATGAAAATCACATAGATGGTAGAAGGTCCGAACATATGTCCGACCATGGTAACTAAATTACATCGTTTCGTCATTCTGATCATATTATAGTTTCCAATCGGTTAAATGAATCATATCGATGTAAATATAATATATATATATATATATATATATATATATATATATACAAAACTGTTGCACAAATGTGGATTTTAAATTTTCGATTCAGTTTATACGCCATTCTTATTCATCAACCAATAATTGATTGGCAAAATATTGAGATTGTGTGACGTTGTATGTTGTGGATGAATATTTGATAGCCTTAGTCCAAGCTACCCATTTTCTGCAGAGTGTGTTTTGATATGTGGCAGAGCAGTGACTGTACCACGCGAGCCAGTGCTAATGTGAAGCGAATTCTGTGCTCATTCAAAGAGCGCGGTCTGTGAGAACTATGGCTGAGAAGCTTGCAGTATTCCATTTCTAAATACGTTCTCTTCACCTTCTCGCTTCTTCTTCAATATCACGTCTGTCTTTTATGAACACTCAACTAGACTCTCATGCTGGATACAGTACGTCATTTCAATCATTGAGTTATTATCATGCGGTTTCAATAAATAAAAAAAACCAAGCATATAATTTATAGTGCAATAAAAATTTATTATCTGCTATGCCTTGACCTTTATACAATAATTTCCTTGTTAACCTGTATGGACGAATAATATCACTGTAGTAGGTTTATTTAACGCTAACCTATATTTAAATGAAAAATTTAATTTAGTGACTACAGATATTTACATAATTTCTGATGGGTTACTTGATATTGTAACGCACCTTCTGCCCTAAATTATTTTCTTCGTATCATCAATAATGTAAATTTGAGCTGTACATTTTTACAATTGGATATTCATAATGTATTTATTACATATCTCGGTTCTGACTGCTTAATTATTACTGACTATACGCAGTATAATTATAATTTATCAATATAATTAGTATAATCAATCAATCAGGAGAACTTATTTGTCACATATTACTTACCGTATCCTGTCAATTCAATATACTGGTTTCAAAACCACACCTCCGAATCACGACATATAATTATAATTAAAAATAAATCAATTTTAATAATGAAGTAATGTATATTTTTAAAATGTGATACTTATAAACCGATATGTCAATTGGCATAAATTGAGATTCTTTGTGAATATATTCTATAAAAGAAACAATCACAATAAAATATCTGAAATTATATGAAATCATTCACACCAAAATATTTCTCGTCAAACTTACCTAATATTTATTTTCTTGAAGTCTAAATTCTGAGCACAGTTTAGCAATGAATATAAATTTACAAAACCTTTCTTCTAAGGAAAAATCTATTTTTTAGTGTATTGAGGACAAATAATACGAAGACAGCAATTTTAATTTTTTTCAGTTAATCACTAGCATATTTGAAGTACTAAGTGCTCGTAAAATACCGAACTGTAACATTTCGTGTATTAAGAAATCGGAAACATTTTTGATTAAGTAATTCCTTAGCCTTTATTGTTTTGGTCTCATTTATGTTGTTTCTTTGTTTACTCCTATATTTCGTGATTTTATTAAATTAAATTTTGACTATTTTTCAAGATCATATTGATATTGCTATTGATTGGGCGTTGTTCTTAATTCAACGTACTTTATTTCTAATATTAAATTTTAATTCCTGTACAATAATTGGTACCAACCTTGTCAGTTCGTGTTCTGCATTTTTATATCTGACCATCATGTCACACAGAAACAAGAAGTAGTATACAATTTAGACAACAAAGCTGTCTGTGATTTTGTTTCACTAGCTGGAGACCCGGCGTTGGGTATTTATTTGTATTATCCCGGTTCATTATTTAATTCTTGGTCAACTCATGATTAAATTGGAATCGAAAAACTCACAATATGAACCTTAAATATACTCCCAGTATCTCGACAGAATAAAAAATATATATACTGCTGGTACAATTGCGGGGCTAAAAATATTTTCAATACTCTGAGTAAAAATTCTCTCCCACTAAAATGGCTAATAAAAGGTTATAATGTAGCACAGCGACTCTTATTGCTCCGTTTTCGACACCAAACTCGATATTTTCCTTGTCTTATGACTCATTTCTGCCCTCACCCAACTCATACTGGAAGGAGTTAAAATTATATGCAAATATTGACAGGGAAACATAAAACAGTTATTGACCTCAAGAAAATTTATTCAACTCACATATGAGCCTTTAAAAAATTCGTAAATTCCACCCTATTCACGTAGGGGTGGTAACCATGTCATATTTTCAAAATCTTAAATCTATGGTAACGAGAATAATGGAAACAAAATTTTTAAAAAAATGTTCTGATGTATTACGCAGAAATGTGTTTTACCCAGTCCCATCACCCAGTTACGAGATGAATCGCAATTTAATTCGCATTCTAAATGTCAGAATAAAAATCAAAGACTCTCATAGCACCGATTTCAAACCCAAACCAGACTGTTAAAATTTTATTTTCATATGACGCCCCCTACATCCCGACTATGAATGGGGTTGAAATTATGCGCAGAAAATTCACCGAAAACGCTATCAAATCAATTGACCAAAGAAAATAACGGCAGTTTATGGATTTTTAAAAATTACCGTCCTTTCTACCACGCCCCAAGCGGTGGTAGCCGTGTATTTAATTGTATTGTGTTCGGTTTACCATGATCACCAGTTAAAATTTTAGTCATAATTGTTCCATCCGTTACAGATAGAATATGGAAGTCTGTTTTACCCTCTTTCAACCCGTCTTAGGGGATTAACTGTAGTTTAAATTGCATAATTTTATTTCAGAATTAATATCAGCGGCTCACGTTACACAGGTTCAGAAGCCAATCTTGATTGTTTTCTGTTTATTTTTGTGTGTTGCGCCTCCAACGCCACCCTTAAGAAAACTCTCCATTGATTACAGATAGAGTGGAAATTACATGCTAGCAGTATCGGAGGACGAACTATCAAATTTATTTATACAAGAATGCATTTATATGATGGAAAAATGGCCAAATTATAATTTTCCACCCCCTCCACCACTATCACTAAGAGTGGTAGCCTAGTCTTACCCCAACAGTTCTAATTTCCGGTTCGTAAATAACACGTGTATCAAATTTGGTCTAAATTGGTCCACTCGTTTAGATTTGTATGCGGAACGTACAGACAGACATCTCACACTCATAAAGGCAATTTTACTATAGAGAATATAATGTTTATCACTTTGAAAGTAATGTTAAATAAATTTACTAGCCTAACATTATTCTCTTCTATTTATATTTATATATGCGAAATCTAAAGAGTTGGCATATTTGTCATTAGTACGCCCACTTATGGAATATGGTGCAGCAAGCTGGGATCCGTACAGGATAGGTCAAATAGAATCCTTAGAAAGGGTGCAAAGAAGGGCCGCAAAATTCGTACAAATAGGATCTGGGCATGGGAACGAAAAGGTAAAGCGACTAGGGTGGGATACGCTAAAGACAAGAAGAGAAACAGCTAGGCTACACTTTTTCTACAGAGCCTTTGCAGGTCAAAAACCTTGGCAGGGAATACGAGATAGAATGAAAGAATCGACTCGGAACGGGAGGGGAGAAGTGATCACCTGTTTAAATTACAAGCAAGGAACCAAAAAACAGACGTTGGAAAATACTCATTCCTAAATAGGACAATTAATGACTGGAACAATCTGCCTACATGAGTATTTGGGGAACTTCCTCTAACAAAAAGGAAATTAAGACTCAATCTAAGTTTAATGTAGTGTAGTGCAGTGTAGTGAAGTGATCATTGCTGAGAAATCTCTAAAAATATACTACAGTGAAATATATTTCTAGTTTTTTTGCTGTTTCTTTTTTTTCAGGCAAAAACAATACTATTCTTTTTAAAGAAAATCATTTCTAATAATATGATTCCACACTTATTTTTTTTGTTGAATATAATTATACATTCAACTATAGGATAAATATGGTCCTTACGACCAGTTTATTAATTATTGTTTAAGTTCTATGTATCTGCCACCGGGAATCTGCCCATTTCTAGATTTAATAAATACAATATCAACATTAGATTATCTATTAGTGTCAACCAGAATATTGTTATATAAAAGTAATGCATATCATGCATGGTTTCATTTATTCATTACATTTTGTTGCTGTAACGGTCAAACACATCTTCTTGGGCTTTCGGCGGTGCAGAATCAAAAGAGAACCAGGGACAATAAAACCTTGACTCCGCGTCGCGCCTTGGGAGTTTTCCAATTTTGTGAGAGCTAGCGGCATCGGGTGGCGTATTTCCCCAATTAGAACCATAAATGTTATTGGTGGATATCCATCCCTACCGCTTTGGTGATAAAAACTTAAGAAGTGGGGAGGAGATTTTAAAAAGGCTGGCAGAGGGATTTTGAGACAGATTGTGCGAGACCGGTGAGATGGGGTAGAACCGATCGAATTTAGAGTCAGGCAGATTCTTGGTGAGGAGATTATCTTTGGACAGATATTTCTTGAGTAGTGAGACGGGAGAGATAACAAGACATATTTTGTGAGAAATTCGGCTTGGAGCTAGCCTACGCTAAATTTCTCGCTCATGACGGTGGTTCGAATTGTGGCAAGGGAGATTTTGAAATTCTTCCTGAAACAGGAAGAATAGGAGGTCGGCAACTGTGATATAGAGAGAGGATGACCCAATTAGAAGGAAGTAGCTGGAACCTGCACTAAGACGATACGATAATTTACCCCTGTGAATATTTGCTGATTTTCTGTTTCTGCCAGGACGGAGTAGATTTTGTGCATAACATTCTGTTCTATGAGAAGACCCATAAAATGCAACCCTGAAGTTAAAGATTGAATCGTTTACGTAATTCATATGCATCATGTTTGTAAATACATATGTACTTCTAATTGACGAGAGAAGTGCCAGTATAAAAATCAAAATTGTAATTATTAATGTAAATATGTTTTTTTGTTAAAGTAAATTTTTTCTTAATTTTTACAAAATATTATTATCAATATTCCACTTAAAATTAAGATTCCTCCTTTTATTAATTACAATGCTATGTAATCTACTCTTATACATATATATATGTAAGTCTACATATTTCTGTTATTTACATGTCCCAACCTTCATTTACGGTTGTATTAAAGGATACAAATATTCTACCAATATTTTCTGTACTATCAATGTATTTTAATTCATTAATTGCTTTTAATGTGTTTTTCTTTACATCGGCCAAACCCAATTAACATTGAAGACGAGTACTAAAGACCGTGTCTGATTTTAAACTTTCAGCCATTTACATAACCATTGCTTTAAATTAAATCACAATTTTTATTTTGATAATGCCCCAATATTAGTCAGCGAAACTTTCTTCTTTAATATAATTATTTCAGAAATGTTTATCAAAAATCAAGTTAACAGTTTCAATGTTAATCTAAAACTGAAAATTACAATAAGATTATATATCATCATATTTTTAAATGATTAGTAAATTTCTGTATATAGTTGTGGGTTTATATCTTTCCTTGACCTCCCACTCTATTCTTAAGCGCTGCAATATTAAGATGCAATAATGCAAAATTGTTTTTCATTTTAAAATTTGTCTGAGTACTGAGATCTTTAAGTTTATCATTTTTATTGTTTTGACACTTGTCAATTCTGTTCGTTACTTATAGTTATAACTATTGTTATTTAAACAATAGTTGATAATGTTAAGGTACTGACTTCCGCTAAAGCAAGGAAGGTAAGGGAACAATAGTAACCCTGATAAGGACCTAACTGATAAGAACGCTTCTTAGATACTAAATGCACGTGTTAGCATTGACCATGGCCTTGAATATATACTACTATCACCGAAATATCAGCTGAACTTTTCTTTATCAGTTACATATGCCAGAGCAATTGTACTACTCTAAAATTCAAAATAATTAGCGTTTCATAATAATTTATAAAATCATGTAATAGATAAATTTTCATTAAAAGTATAAATAATTCGTGTATCATAATAACTTATAAAATAATGTAATAGATAAATTTTCATTAGAACGTCACAAGAGAACGAAATAAATAAATTGAACACTTGGATTTTATATTTTGATGTTTATGTATGCATAGTTACTTATTCTTAAACCCAGATAGTATTAGCATATATATGTGACAAAAATTCTTTCCTGATGACTCGTCCATGGTACCATGTGACACAGATAATCATTTCTCTTTATGAAGCTAAATAGTAGTGTAATATATTTATAAAAATTAATATTTACTATGTAACTTCACCGGATAAAATGTTTACATTTTACTGATTTAAGTATCAGATTATTTTAGGACGAAATTAAGAAAGTCATGCACTAAGAAATTTAATGTAATATCTATATAATAAAAGATTTACATACATATATTTGTAAGAGTATGTACTGTTTACACTGAATAATAGGAACGGATAAATTGAAATCAAACCCAGAGAATTAACAATGTTGAAGAAAGGGGAGATGAGAAACTCTGGCGCAAACATGAATGGGATTATAGTTTTAAAAATATACGGATTCTCAGCACGTGAAAGTCAGTGACGTTACTGGCACAGAAATAATACAGGGAAATCAGCCATATTTAATTACACGCAATATGGTCTCAATTTATTCGTAGTTTTTAGTGTCACACTGTCACATTTGATCAGCTATATCCTAAAATTTGATACAAAATTTTTTTCGGGTTTTAGTTGAGGATCCGTTGGACATTTTTCTGTTCTTGTCTTCTAAATTCAGCTTTATATTCTTTATCTAAGCTTCAATAGAAATATCTAGTTTCCTTTACACTAATTTTTGGAATTTTATCGTCAAACAATATGAAGAAGGAAAACCAAAAGTTTTCTTTAAATACGTAAGTTTGTGTCCGTTTTATTTAGATTTGTAATTTAGCATGCCATACCTTAATGGAACTACGAGAGATTTCAAACTTTTCGACCTTCTGTATATATATATATATATACAACAAGAGTTTTCAATTATAAGGATTTAAAAATTGACCTATATATATACGGCATTTTTTAAATCATATATATATATATATATATATATGTCAATTGTTAAATCATATATGTATAGATCAATTTTTAAATCCTTATAGTTGAAAAGTCTTGTTGTCAATTGTAACGTGGAACGAAATAAATTACCGTGAACCTTAAGTTATGTATGTCTGTTGAATATTTTATGTTTAATAATAGTTACATACGAAAAAGTTTTTCGTTTATTATAATTTAATAGATTTGATTGATAGTGTATTAAGGCTGACGAAATAATTTCAAGCGAGAATATCTAAGAACGCTATTACACATTTTCAGTTTATTTTGAAGAGTTGAAGGATTTTTAGTAATTTTTTTAATTTCTTTTTGCCGGAAATCATAATTCATACTTAATGCTTTAACTTTATTGTTTGCGCAGGGTTTTAAATTTCGCACTACGAAACACGTTAAATGTCGTGTTATTCATAAATGCCTTTTGTTTGTACGATTTGGGATTGCCATTGCAAGAATGTGCTAAATAAATAATTAATGTTATTGTAATAAGTGGACATGGCAAACGCCATTTTATTTCACCATTGGGTAAAGAATTCCCTGTATTGTATAATTCTTCATGGCACCAGATAGGCGGACGGCCGGGTCAGTTCGTGCGACTTACCGTCTGATACCAGCGACGTTAGCCGGGAACGGAACGGATGATTCAAGCAGGAGGAGGTCGGGAGAGTGCGTGCGTGCGTGATAGTGAACCACGGCACGAGTGGAGTTAGAAATTGATAAGACGGGAACGGAATTATCAAGGAGAAAGATTTCTAGAGGTGGCGTAGTGAACCACGGCATGAGAGTAGTTAGAAATTGATGAATCGGGATGGAGCTTTGAAGTAGGAAAGTGAAGAGGATTAAAAAAAATTTTTACATCTGGAGACAAACCAAAGAAGACAGGCGGCAGCGTGAAGAAAGGTGGCCGCACCAGTTACTTCAGGCGTGACGCCAGAAAACAGCGCTGGAAGGAAGCCGCCATTACGAAAAGAAGAAAGGCAGGTGCGTGTCTGTGCCTCTGTCTCGTGTTTATCGACTCTCTGAATGCTCCATAGATACGCCCATTAAAAATGACCGTTAGTTAGAATCTGACCAAAAGCCAATTGAGATTGCCAAGTTTTTTTCTTAAAG
The DNA here is from genome assembly GCA_034510155.1 of Eucriotettix oculatus. Taxonomy (NCBI): domain Eukaryota; kingdom Metazoa; phylum Arthropoda; class Insecta; order Orthoptera; family Tetrigidae; genus Eucriotettix; species Eucriotettix oculatus. The sequence goes on from JAEMUL010000008.1 coordinate 732,029, forward strand.
TTAGTCCCAAAAATATTAATTATTGTTATATTTATTTTTTTGATTTTGTGAATAAATTTAATTTGTTTAATTTAACAAATTCAATTTTATAGCTCACTAGCTGGGGACTCGGCGTTCCCTGGGTATTTATTTCTATTATTCCGGTACATTATTTAATCTTGCTCAACACATGACTATACCGTCATCGATTCCATCACAATCTGAAATCCAAGTATACTTCCAGTATCTCGACAGTCAAAAATACTCCCAACACAATAAAAAAACTAAAAATATTTTCACTACAATAACAGAATAAAATTTCTTCCCCAAATAAGGGACGAATTTTTACTTAAATCGCATATTAAAGGTCATAAAGTAACACAGCCGGTTTCGACTCCAAAGTTGATAATCTCCTTGTTATTTTACACCCCCACCCAAAACCCCTCACCTGCTGGAAGGGGTTGAAATTATACACAAATATTGCCGGGGAAAACAATAAAAGTAATTGACCTCAAGAATTATTTTTCGACTCAAATATTATCCTTTATTACATATAAAAATTCCACCAATTCCTCTCCTCCCCCTAGGGGGGTCGTTCGGAAGTTATACGGCAAACGTTCATGAGTAATTGTTACGTTCGACTGTCTGTTTTGTCGCCTCTCGCCTGAACCCGACAGTATGGGTTCTTTGGGATCCGTGGTAGATCTCCCTTGAGAAATTACCATTCTGTTTGTCTCCAAACGCTGCCTACTCACTTCTTCTGTCTCATTGTCTCCAAGATTATTAACTCGACTTGCGTACACGTACGTCAACCATTTTTTTAACGCATAACTGGTGGAATTTTCTTATCACTAACTATAAATAACACGACAAAAAGCCACACACAACAAAATACGAAAAACACTAAGTTTTGCTGTTGTGAAAGAAACGGCAATTGAATACGAATGAATATCAGTCTATCAATACTGTATGAACACGCCCGTCCAGTCCAGTGGTTAACAATGAAGACAGAGAAAGAGAGATTATGATCGTTTCACGAACCTTATAAGTCGCAGTTGGTTTTGAACACGTTTGAAATTTTCATTGAAATCCGTTGAGCCGTTTTGGGGGAAGAAGAGCAGGAGGATATCCTGCTGGGAAATGAGTGAGAGCCAAGTGGAGGTTGACTTCGTCCTTCCTGGTTTTCCTCTTTCCCTCCCCCCTTGGTCCATGGCCAAGGTAGCAATTTTAAGACTCCTGCAGGCTGAGACGACCTTGGGCAGTTTGAGAGGTGTATGTACGGGGGTCGAAGACCTTCGGCATACGGTAAGAGTTGTTCGCTGATCCTATTGGACCAGTCGGCTAACTGCCTCTCAATACTGAACAAGGCACGGAGGCGGGTTTGTTGCGTTCCCACAGCAATCCAGTCTCCCGTCATCAGAAGGGCGCAGGAGTAGTACCCACTAGCCCGACCTACCAGATGCAGATTTTCTAGGGTTTTCCCTGCATCACCTTTAGGTGAAACACCAGGTAGGATCCTTACACTATAGCCTGGGAACCCTAGTCAACCCTGGGCTACCTTGCTCTACCTTCCACATCCCCCCTTTTCAAGTCCCTTCCTATGCTATTAAAGGGGAGTTGCCTGCTTCAGGATCACCCTCATGTAGCCTGTTACCCAAGAAAAAAAAAGAGCCGTTTTGGAGCAACATTCCCGTTGGAAATTCAAACGCGTGGAAAAAAGTAGCCTTCTCGTACTTAAGTTTTCTGAATTTTTCCAATTTTCTGAGCAATTTTCTTAATTTTTCTTATCGTAAAAACCTTGTACAAAGTATTAGAAAACTTATAAAAAAAGAATGAATGAGATCGGTAAAGTCGTTCTCAAGTCGTGACCAAGGAAAATATGGATTCATTTATATATATATATATATATATATATATATAGATTATTATTTAAATTAAAATAGTAAAACCCTAGTTAACTACAATATATTTCCCGGGAGCATTTTGTTAGCGTTAAGATCTCGGGAAATGTTCTTATTTTTCTTTAGATATATGGAGAATACTTCAACGCGTGTTATCTTGACTCATTTATTATATGGGAAGAATATTTAAATCCATCTAAGGACTGGGAATAATTTAATTGTTTGATTACAGCGAGGCGTTTTAGATTATTTTAAGGAACGAGGAGTTTTCTTTATTTGATTAAAGTAGTGTGAGTAATCGTATTAGTAATGATGAAATAAACATTCTGTTGAATAAATAATTATTTTATTTAAACTTATTACCGACGTCATTTCTGTAAAAAATACTCAAGAAAATTGAAAGTGATTTAAATGTTTCCATCCTGAAAATTTAATCTAGTAAATATCGTATACTATGAAATAAAATAAAATTTTGTTAACAAATCCCGGGGGGGAGGGTATAAGAAGGAATTCGTAAAAAAAGTGAGGGGATGTGACAGGGCAATCGGTGGTTAACTAGAACCTCATGGCTATAGTTTAAGGGTCTCCTAAACGTGTTGCAGTGCAGCAAACCCTAGAAAATGTTCGTCAGACAGGTCTAATTAAGGTGACGGGCTACATAAGGCTAATATTGTGAAATATTATCGCGATATTCATCAAATGGTATGTAGACACGTTACTCATTGCTATCATAACAACAGAGATTTCACGTCATCAACAGAAAGATAAATTGTCATCTGCCTGATAAATCGGAGGTTAATTAGCCGATAAGGAAGTCTGAATAAATTGCGGCACATTGAAAAACGGTGACGTTTAATTCTTATCAACTGAGACATACTTTATTAATACATCGCTGAAATTTTACAATATGCTTATGTTTGAATCAGAACAACGTTCTCTCCTAGTTTTGTTTCATATATATTTTTTATGGTGTTGTTTAAGCTAAGAATATTTTTTCTTTTTAAAAATGTAAGAAGAAAACCAGTGGGATTCTATAGATAGTATAAATTTTACAAAACCTCGAAGTGCCCAAAATTTTAGGATTAAATGAGCTGAAAAGTGAAATTGTTTGGAACACTTCAGGCGTTGAAAAAAGTTGTATTACGTATTTCATTCAATTACATTGACTATAAGTATTCTTCAAAAGCCAAAATATTACTCATGATTAGAGAACCTGAAAATTTGTATAAATAAGTGTAATATTTAGTACATTCATTTAATAAAATGATTTATCAGTTGATTGGCATTTCATAATCTTATTAATTAATTAGTGGTCTGACTGACGAAATTTCCGAGTGAGTAAAGTTCTCTTTGAAGAGAAATTACACAGCGGTGGTTTCGCGATGCCTTCCGCTCGTTGATGATGTTGAAGCGTCCGAACGTGGCAGCCGGGGTTCAGCAATGAGTTTAGTGGTTGTGGAAATCTATGGTCCTGGGAGCTCTGTGTTGTGAGCAACTACACTACAGAAAGTCGGCAATTTAGGAATTTGAAAAATTAATTTAACTTATTCTTTAAATCAAATAATATATTTATGTTAATGATAGTTTCGTGTAACGGAGAAAATGACGTGGTGTTGATTATTTTCGTTTTCTTTATAAATGTGAACGGTTGTAGTACAAATTTATTGGATTATAATTAAAATATTTTTAACAAAATGTGTAATTATTGAAGACGTATATAAAACTTCAATTAACAAATAAAAATTAAAAGACTCATTTTGACAGACACCATATGGCATTTTATGAGTTTCATCGTTGTTACGTGGTTGGTTGTCATGGACAAGAAATTCCAAAATATCCAGTTTATGATTTTAGACAGAACAAAATGTAGTAAAGTACATAAAATTGTTGTTCTGGTATTCAGTCTTAAGACTGGTCTGATTCAACGCTCCATGACTATATTTCGCAAGTCTTTCCATTTCCTCAAAAATATCACATCCCATATCCTCTCTAATCTGCTTACCGTGTTCTATCCTTGGCTCTCTCTTCTGTTATTACCTCATACACTTCCCTCTAATGCTAATTTAAAAGATCCTCATGACTTAATCGTGGCCTATTAATCTATCCCTTCTCTTGGTCTTCCATATTGTTCGCTCTTCCCTTGCTGTGTTTATAAATTCTTCGTTACTGATTCTGTTCACCCATCTGATTTCTTCTATATCACCACATTTCAACGGCTTCTATTCTTTTCCTTTCCGCAACTCCTATCGTCCACGTTTCGCACCCATATAACGCCACACTACATACGACCATTTTTAGCAACGATTTCCTAATATTCACTCTTATATTACCCGTAAGTAAATTCCTCTTGATAGCGAAAGCCTTCCTTGCCTGTGCTATCCTACTCTTTATGTCTACTATACCTCTACCATCCCTAGTTATTACACTTCCTAAGTAGCAGAATTCCTTAACTTCCGTCAAAATATCCTTTCCCAATCTAACACCCTTTGTTATTCCACTGTTTCACATACTACACTCCATTATATTGGTTTTCCATTATTAATCCTCATACTTAACTCTTTCTCCAGTACCTCGTTCATGTCATTTATTTCCAGTCTTCTTCTGACTCCCCTAATACTACAATATCATCGGCAAAGCATAGGGTTTTTATTTCTTCTCTTTGCAGTATAATTCATTTTCCATATTCCGTTTTAATTTTCTTCATCGCCTGTTCTATATATAAGTTAAACAGCGCAGGCGACTAACTGCATCCTTTGCTTACCCCTTTCTTGATTACGGCTTTTTTTCTTGATCTTCAATTCTAATTACTGCTGCCTGTCTTCTGTAGAGGTCATTTAATAAGCCTCCTTTCTCGATATATATACACAATATTGTTCTTGTATTCTTCAAAATCCTTAATAGTGTGTTCTAGTTTAAATTATCAATCGATTTTTCTAAATCTACAAATGCCATGAACGTAAGCCGGTATTTTTTATCCTGTCTTCTAAAATTAGTCGCAAAGTCAACATTGCTTCTGTTGTTCCTACATTCTTCTTAAAACCAAATTGAACTTCTTCTAACTCGCATTATATTTGACGTTCGTGTTTTATTTCAGTAAGTTATATGAATTTCCAATAGAGATTTAAAACGTCTGTAATGTAATAGAGAAAACTAATATTATATATACTAAATTGTCTTGTGCCATGAAGAGCAAGGATGAAGAAGAAATAAGTAATAAAAATTCATTAGTTATGGGCTGAATGTGGAACTTGTAGGATAAAGATGACATACAATTAATTGATATTATTCAATGTTATGCACTTTATTAATAGTATAGCAATTAAAACTTTACGAATTTCATAATACAGTCCAGCTGATATTTGAAAAAAAATTAAACTATGATAATAACTTAGTAGCTATATGTATAGCCCTCAGTATCGCTCTTCGTGAAACACTCGTGGCACGTCGGGTGTTGGTCGGTTTTTCATCTCTTACAAAAAACAACGGAACAAGAGTTCAAGGTTAATTAAAAGGTTGTAAAATTTTTAAAGATTTAAGAAAATTATTATATTTATTATAATCGTCTATCCGTGTGTTCGAATTTTGGTTTGAAATAATAATAAGTTACAGTTAAAAGTAGTTAAAGTTAAAGTAGATGTTATATTAATTGACTACTGTAAACTCACGTGAACTCTATGTACCGATGTTTTGTTTAAAACAGAATTTTGAGGTTGCGTCATGTAAACGGTTAGAGATTGTGGCGGAATGAGTGATGACGTCACAGTGAGATGTCTCCATAATTACGGATACGAACTGAAAAAAGAATTTATGGGTATTGGAATCGTGTTGAGTATCTACAAAAGGCAAATAAGAAGAGATTCGCATTGTTTCATTGCATAAATCTCCCTCATTTAACAAGATTTTTTAAAATCGTTTTTGGAACCTAGTGATAGGGAGTCCTGACAACGCGCTCTATACCGCTAAAACCACTTTAAATTAAATTAGTGTCAAATTAAAAGCTGTACCGGGCTACACAAATTAATACCCGACAATATAAAAATGAATAGCACATAGCTACGGAACGACTGCACCTAATTGTAGTATTCTTTTATGTGTTGCGTTCAACATTGTCACGACAAGTTTTGAATAAAATAAAAATTTTAAAATCATACCGAAAAAGTTTTCAAATCTCATAATATGAATAATTTCTACAGGAAGGTTATTTTATATCCGCGCGTTTAAACCTCCAATGTGAATGCGGGCTGCCTAGACTCTAGATCTGTTATGAAAGGGAACGGCTCAACGGATTTCAATTAAAATTTCAGGGATTTAAACAGAAATTTTAATTTAAAGTTTCGTATGTTTCATTTCGATGTCTTGCAGAGTTCAGGAGATATTAATGTAAAGATTTATAAATCCATTGAATTGCTGCACGGAAGGTGGCGTAAAAATCAACTGCGTTCCTGCATTTCATATAGCATTCATCCCACTACCTGTGTTGTTATAAGTGTAATTTTGGTAGCATGAGAGAGACGGAGAGAGGAGGGGGGGGGGCAAGCAACACCACTCCATCTATTGTTATAAGTTTGCCGTGAAGTGATTTTAAGTTCTCTGTCTCTCTCTTCTTTGTCAACCACTGGACTCGACGGATGTGTTGATACAGTATTGAAAGATTGATATTCATTCGTATTCAATTTCCGTTTCTTTCGCAACGCTAAAACTTAGTGTGCTTCGTGTGTTCTGATGTGTTAGAGGTTTATCATCGTGTTATTCATTGTTAGTGATAAGAAAATGCCACCAGTTATGCGTCAGAAAAATTGGTTGACGTACGTGTACGCAAGTCAAGTTCATAATATTGGAGACAATGAGACAGAAGAAGAGCGTAGTCAACGTTTGGAGGCAAACAGAATGGTAATTTCTCAAGGGAGATCTACCACGGATCCCGAAGAACCCATACTGTCGGGTTCAGGCGAGAGGTGACAATGCAGACGGTCAAACGTAACAATTACTTGTGAACATTTAACGTATAGCTTCCGAACGATCGCATCGGATAAATAACATTTAGTTACAGAAAATTCAATCACAGGCGCTCGTGTCGTATTCGTTAATTATTTGCATTATGACTCATAAAACAGTTTTGATTATTATTAATTAATTAAAAAGTATCAATACGTAAATAAAATATTATTTTAATAACAGCATTATTTCACACTAATTATTTACTTTGACAGGCTGCATGAGGTCCTGTTGCAAGTTCCATATGTAGAACACTCTTTGATCTGAAATTTCATGGCAATTGGATGAATGGTATAGGAACTCACTGAAGTCTCTGAGTTGATTATTGACATGGGACCTTTTCTGACCTGAATGATCAGCAGAAAATGTCTCTGGGGTGATCACCGCTGAACTCCTAAATTTAACGGCAATATGATGAATAATATAGGAAGGCATAAGTACAAAGTACATATCTCAGAGTGCTCTAATTAATGGCAGGATTTGTCATAGTACTTCTTTTCAATCATAAGTGATATTTTCGTTCAATTTGGTGGGCGATAATTAGAAATGTACGATTTGGCCATTTTGTCTGAGAATTTCTCGTCTCAGTATAATATGATTCCTATGTCACCTTCAAATGTCTATATAGCAGTATTTATGCTTAACGGCTGATCTGCAGACACAATTTTACTGAAATCTGATATTCAGTCCAAAGAACGCTCTAAGTTCAAGCCATATAAGTTTCGGCACACACTGATTTATAAGTGGGAAATAAGACCATTAACGAGAATCGTTGAAAAGATTACATGCTGCACCTTAGTGTTTTAACGGCTCCTAAGCTCTTTCAAAACTTACGTGAAGGAAACACAATTTTTATTCTAGTAATCTATATCTTGACGAAATAGTAAAAGGTGAACTTGGATTCTGAAACTTTATAAACCCGTGTTCAGTAGATCTTATGAGCTGGAGACTTTTAATTTTTATTCCTCTGGTGTTAAAGTGTGTTTTGCACCTATTGGACGCTGTTGAGTCGCGTGCCAAAGTGGTAATTCCGAAACGAATCCATCAAGGTGTCCAGAGTCCCAATCTTGTTGTCAGTAGCGCTCGATATAGGCGCGATAGACTTGCGCTTGATAGAGATCTTCAAGCTGCGCTTCGAGTATGTAAACTAAGGCGGCCTGATCGGTAAGCTCTTTATTCGGTCTGGGGAACGGCAAATATCGTCCCTATCGCCCCAGTCATCGACTCTTACCTTGAAGCAACTGCGACGATAGACTGTTACTCAGCCCAGATAAATATGATATTCGAAAACGACCTGTTGCGCATTCATCACGGAAACTTTCACGTTCCATCTGATTGCATGAGCACTGTCAAAATAAAACGAAATTCCTTCACCATTATACTGAATTTCTAGTTTCTCAGTATACTTGTGCGTAACACGTCAAGAAGAAAAATCTCTAGTCTGCTACAAATATAATATCCTTAAGCTATAGATATATTATTCTATTGTCTTGGTCACCACTTTAATTATCCAGGATATTTATTTATATCACCCCGGAAATCGTCATAGACGTACTCTAATCTCTTTGTCACCACTTGAATTAACCAGAATCGTGAATATAACGTTTCTAATCTTTAGCTTTTCAGTCCTCTTACTCTACCAATGCTGGAAATATGTTTACCATAACAAGCACGATGATTTGCGGTGTCTTATTTCAGTCAATAGAATAAACTCAATAACAAATCTAAAAAACACAAAAAATGATAACAAAATATAACGTAATTATTTCCTGACTTTAAAATTTACAATAAATAAAAAGACGGTGAAAAAGTCAGTGCCTGCAGAAATACTGACGACTTTTCCGACTAGCGTAAATCAGTTTAGGAATAGGCTAAGAAAACTTAAGTGAGTAGTATTTTTTTTAGAATCAGTGAAGTGCAGTGCAGTGAAGTGATTTTTGTGTGACCCCTTTCTTTTCTTGTCAGATCAAAATCTACAATTCAAAATTCTTCCTTAGTGTAAACTTTTTGTAATTGTATTTTTGTTTTATTTGTATTTGTGTTTTCTTTGTATATAGCTGCCACCGGGCAAATGCCCAATAGCAGCTAAGTGATAATAATAATAATATCATTTCCGCCGTAAACTTCGCTGGAGATGGTCCATGCGTGACATCAAAATCTTCACATGAAAATTCAATAATCTTTTCGGCTGAGTGAGTCAAGGAGTAAATATGATGTATTGCTAAATTTTAAGCCTGAAGGAGTCTCAAAATGGAGACGAAACGTCGCTTTTGAATAAATAGAGATAAAAAAATTATATGCTGACATTTGGGCCGTATTTTTATTAAATATATTCCCGATTATCTAATATAAAATATAATCACTGTATCTTAAGAGATACTAAAATACTCTCCGTAGAAAAATATTTCCTTTCCCTAATAAAGTTAAATATATTCTCAGTTCCTTAAGATAGTCAAAATTACTCTAAGAATCTCGAGAAACTGAAAAATTCTGCCGGTACCTTGTAAGCGTCAAAAACACTTCTGTATCCTTAAATAAGTCAAAATTCTCCTTAAGATAGGGGAATAACCTCCCGGTTTCTTAAGAAAGAGAAATATACCCTTAATCTTTACCCTTATTGGTGTTAGTAGATTTTTACCTATCCAGTGTATGCTGTTTGATCATTAGGATCGTGTGTACAATTCTGGGTAGTAAATAACTCATGCGTTTAAATTGCACATGGACTTTGTCTCACTTCTTCCAACCCCCATTCCTTGTGGCTAACTAAAACTTAACTGGCATGTTGAATTTAAAACCTCAGTGAATTCTATAACCCTATAAACATAAACCTCTGTTTTTGTCGTCTTATAATTGTGTATTGACCTTTTACTCCATCCACCCCCTTCACCTACACCTACGGACTGACCAAAGATTAACTTGCATTTAAGCACAGTGACTTTCACAAACACTACGAAAACACTATCAAGACCAGTGGCGTCCAAAACTTGTCATTCGATGTTAATAACTTTCATAGTCCCGTATTCGTTGGTATGTACATTAACTTCGTCAAATCTTTGTCTGAATGAAATAACGGTCCAATAAATATGAATTTTGTATTTTAAAACGCTTAAAAGCATATTTCACAGCTAATAATATTCTTTTAATGAATACAAAGACATCTAATAAGTCAGCAATAATTTTACTTCCACGACACCAAATTCCTCAATGTAAATAGTTCATCCATTCATAATTTACCTGAAGAAAAACACAAAGTTGTATGAAACTAATTATTTGTAAAATTAAATATTAACAAAATTATTGTTGACTTATTAGCTGTCTTTTTATTTCTTTTAAAGTTAAAATCAGATAAATATGTTTGAATATTTTTTTCAATTTAACCATCAAGTTTGATATTTGTGGATAAGCACTGCCAGATGAATAAAGGAGCTGTGCATATTGTGCACCTCAACATATTGAACGGTTTTGAAAATGTTTACCAATTGGCAATACAATTAATAAATTATAACAATGTAATAAAGATTTGTATTTTTTTGAATTTTAATTGAAAAAATGAATACGAGATATTTATCACTAATATTATGATTAAAATTTCTTAAATGTTTATAAATTTCAGATAAATTTGATTGTTTACACATTTAAGATTCACATTTATTAGGTTCGCAAATTACTTAATATTATATGAAAGAAAATTTAATTATTTTTAAAATACGTGTTATGGTTTCCAACCCTATTATAAATAATAAAATATTATGACCTAACTGTATACAATCAAATGTATCAGAATATTTAACAATATTGAAAAACATTTAAACCATAATATTAATGATTACGGTCTGCTCTCATTTTTTATTTTTTTATTCAGCTATTGTTCGCCTTATTACGGCCAAATGAAGGGACGAAGAGGTATATTGTTAAAATTTTCTAATTGTTTTAATTGCACTACACACTACTAAAACTTTTATGACTTTTCCCATTATCATATTTATTATTGTTATTATATACCTGAGAAATACAAATATTGAATGTTCAATATTTAAATTATTCTAGCAGTTATATTATTAGCAAATAAACATCAAAACAGCCAATAAGCCAAAATGTTTTATATTATACAACACAGAAGCACGTCATGAGGTTTTGTCATAATTTTGGGTTTTATTGTTAAATGAACGTTGTAACGTACCTAATATTGTAAATAATGTAAAAATTTATGACGTATTGGCTGTTTTGACAATTATTTGTTAATATAGGATGTTTTAGATTTATTATAATATTTTGATTGAGTAGGAGTATATTCGTATATATATTGTTGGTATGCAATGCCAGAGAAAAAAACTTGTCTCATTTTGGTTCGAGCGTTAATATGACAGAAAATTGTTTTATCAAAATAAATACCTGAAAAATAATTGTTAGAATATATAATTATAATGATCGACCCTTGTTCGTATATTATAATAGTTATTCACAGATTACAGATGTCACGTGTCATGCCCAATCAAATCAAATCAAATTGAATATTAAGTATTAAATTTAGTTTTTCATTTGCTTAAGGATTACAAATATTCATAATTTTATTCCGTCCACTTAATACAAAGTTATCTTTCATAATTTTCAAGGAAAAGGCATGAAATTTGGCGTGATGTTCCTTAGTTATTTTCACATTCCTCAAAAAACACGGTTTAAAACATTTTGTTGTTTATTATTGATCATAATGAATTTATGTCACTGTGAATTAATATTGTTATCAGGTAATTACTTTCGTATTAAGATAGTTTTATATTGTAAAATGTGTATCAAAATAAGTTTAGAATGTTCTGAATCATTAGAAAAAAGAAATTATAACATTTATTATACACTTCTTCCAGGTATTATTAAGGACACCTCTTACATGTATTTTTTTAAATTAGATTTTTGTTTAACGAAGAGAATTAGTTTTCAATTTTGCAAAAAATATCTATGTTTTAACAAGGTAAATAATTAAAAAAAATTAATAGTAATGTATTCATCTGGAAGGAATTATTAATAGTTAATTTTCTTAATTCACTAATTTCTTTTTTCTTGATATCCTCTTCATTAATAGTGATAAATATTTATTAAAGCTACGTTTATGGCACCGTTAACATTATTAAAATAATAATAAAATTGATATTAAATAGAAAGCGAAAAATTGTGAGTAATACTTTCTCTCTAAGCACAGGAATATTTCAAGATACAATATGAGAAATTTTTTCAAGAAAAATTTTCACTTATCTTAACTTCAAAATAAACTTATCAGGGTGTGCCAGAAAACCTGACTTCAGCCCACGTTAAGAATAGATAATAAGCTATAGGGAAATAAAAAAATTCTAAAAAAATGGTAGCCCCTGAATTTTGAGTGGTGAACCGAGGCAACATAAAATTGAACAATGAAACTCTGCGAAATACAAATGTTTTAATATGATAAATTTCCCAAAACGATTAGATAGTACATTTAAGATTGTTTATGAAATACACAAGTAATATTAATAGAAAATAGCATAACTCCGTAATCATAGTGAAAATTTTACGGGAAAACACACATGTTTATATTATTAATCATTGTTTAATTCAATCATGTGAGAGAATTACTTGTCAATTTTCGTCAAATTTATTAAATTTAATTATCAAGATTATTCCTTATCCAAATTTTTTATTTTGCAGGCAAAATAAATTTGATTAATACATTTATAATAAACATATATTCTATGGAAATTTACTGATTAACAAAGAGATATTATATAGTTGTATAGCAATTAACGGAATAACTGAAAAAAAAGTTACGCTTGATTTCTTTGATTTGGAACACGCTATGAATAATGGTAGGACCTAAAATCACTTTTCTAGGTGTACTTACCGTTTAACATGCTGCAGTGCGCTTTTTCGGATAAAGAAGAAAATATTCATCACGTGCCGTTATACTACAAACGAATGAAGTAATTTTTTTGTATCTCATTGTGACTAATATTTTGTAATATAACCCCGCCCATTTTAGTTTTAATCCCTTCTTCTTTCAGCAATATATCTGAGAGATGGAGTCACACATAATGATGTAAAGAACGAGGCATATTTTATTTTCCGTTGGGGGTAGTTGTAAGGTCGCTGGCTCACCTGTGGCTCCGGGATGACGCATGATCACTCTCCGCCGACTGCCATGGTGATACTGGCGTGTGGTTCGCCTGCTCTGTACAGCCAGCGATGCTGTGCCGTGCTGTGTGCTTGTTCTCTGCTCTCTGCTCTCTGCTGGATCCCCCACTCGCCTCGTCCAAGCGTGGCCTGCCTGGCCTGGCATAGCCACAAATACTCACACTCCTACTCCTCCATTACTCTCATCATCTCCAAAAGGCACACCAATGCGTTCGAATGCTACTTATCAAGAAAATTATAAATATTTAAAACATTACAGATCACTAATACCATATAAATTATTCATAAGTATATTAAAAATTGTTTCATGTTTGGTTTAACGTGAATAAATTATCCCTCAACCTAGACAAGACAAAGTTAATTGAGTTTAGTGCTGATGCTAGTATTAGACCCGTAGACAAATTATCAGCCACTCCTGCAGCCTTTCTTGGGCCTTCGGATAGATGATAAATTAAAGTGGCATGACCATATGGATCTGGTTGCTGGGAAACCAAGTTCAACTTGTTATTCTCTCACAACACTAATGCAACACGTTGCCAAAATGTACGTCAAAACGGTTTACTTCGCGTATTTCCATTCAATTATGTGCTATGGCATCTCTAACTGCTCCATGAGCAATAAAACATTTAAGTTTCAAAAGCGTGCCATTAGAATACTTTCTAGTACGAGTTCTAGATCAAGTTGCAAACGTGTATTCATGACTTGGCAAATACCTTACCAAGCATGTACATTCATGAAATCGTAAAGTTTGTAAAGCGGAACATTAATTTGTTTCAAATGAATGGCGAATTTCATGAAAATGCGACCAGAAATCGTTCGGAGAAGCATCGCCTTGTTCTCCACCAACAAAGTATTCACATTACCGGGAGAATTTTATACACCAACCTTCCTCCAGAGGTTAGAAACAATAACTACAAAAGTTCCGTGAACAGAGTAAAACTCTTCTATTAAATAACGCGTTTTATTCTGTACAGGATTTTCTTGCTCGCCCCTCTAATATTTAAAATTAAGGTTCCTGCAAAAGTGTTGAATATGTTGCCTTGTAAAATAACACACCACATAGCTTTAAAGTTTCTGTACCATTTTCTGCTCTTATTTTTGTTTGATATATTGCCTGGAGCTACTACAGAAGGAAGGACAGTTTCCTGGACGCGCAGCTCCAAGTAGTGAAAAATTAATTGTGTGTGTTTGTGTTTCTCAGTGTGTGCTTGTGATCTCTTGTGTGCGTGTAGTGTTTTCAATGACTTTAGACTATATACTTTTTATTTTGTTTATTTATTTTAAGATTATTTGTAATTAATTATGTACCTCATTTTGTTCTTAAAATTATTTGTTATTTGTAATGAACGACGTATCCTATTTCCTCAATCGAGGATTAATGCAAACAACAAACAATCTAAATCTTTATCAAATAATTTCGACAATATTTCACTAATAACGTTTGTAATGACTGTGACCAAATTTATCTACTGAATTCATTGACTTCTCCAAAGCTCTATGAAAACAGAAACTCACTCGCCCCGAGCTAAATGAGGTGAAACCCCCATATAATGAGCGTTAAGAATTGCAGGTTCTGTAAAACTCCAGAAACAACGTAGAAATCTAATAATAGATAGTTCATTACATTACAAAAAGTCGATTACTTATGTATTCCCAATATGAGACCATAGAAAATGAACGGAAATTGTAGAACGTAAGGCTACCTTTACAATTCCAATAACTTTCCGCAATTTCTCATACTACATATGTCAATCATGTGTAAATACAGTTATACAGTATTTCCTGGGGGGACATCCCATTGGGCAGAGGGGTCCTGTGGGAGTTTTCTCTCGCAGGCATTTCCCCCCAGAGTGACTGCGGGGCTCCCCTGTCTATGTCGGGAATGCCTCGTACACTCTCTGGGTTTTATTTTCAAAGTTCTCACATGCCGAGACACCTTCACCTATTTTGGGAGGTTTATTTACTGGGGTTGAAGATCTTGGGCATATGGATCAGCCGGCCTACTGCCTCCTAAAACATGGGGGAGACACGGAGAAGGGAATGCTGCGGCCCCACAGCTAATTCGTTTCCCGTCATTCGGAAGGGCGTGAGAATAGTACCCACTGCCCGACATACCTGATGCAGGTTTTCGAGGATTTTCCCTGCATCTATTTAGGTAAAACACCGGGTAGGATCCTTAAACTATAGCCCGGAGGCCCTAGTCAACCCTTCCGCATCCTCCTTTACATGGTATTAAAGGGAAGTTGCCTGTTTCAGGTTCACCCTCACGTAGCCTGTTTACCCCCCGAAAAAATTCCTGCGTGCATGTTTATGAATGAATAAAGCAGATAATTTGTCAGGAATATAATTTAGTAAAATATAAATTAACAGAATATTATTAAAATAAAACAAACCTTTGTATGACATCTTTTATAATACCAAAAAGATAAGTAAGTACAACTATTAACTTATTTCATGATTTAATGTTTAGCCATCCGTTTAATATGTTTACTTGCCTTGTGCACGGTTAGTATTGTTATCCAGGATGATGTTAATGAATAATGTACCAAACATATTCATCATAATTAAAGATTAGATTTTAATGATTATCGGTTAATTTTCCGTTACTTTAATTATAAAGGCCATATTTCACGTAATTTCAAAACACTATAAAATAAAAATTATTGCAGATATACTAAATAAATGTACACCCCTTTAGCCCTGAGATATCCTTCACTTAGTCTCTCAAGGTGCTACTGAAAACGTGCAGTGCAAATAGAAATAATTTTTATTCATACAAAACACCGGATGGGTACAACACTACTTGATGCAACTTCTTGCATGCTTACATACAACAGCTTGGTCAACGATTTATTGGGCATTTTTCGCTGCAACAATTTAATTGCAACAATTTCTTGTTAGTGTAAATCCAGGCTTAATAAAAGTGGATGTTTATTTATTCACTAATCAATAAGAAGCTAATTACATACGACGAACGATTGACATACAAACAACACATTGATAATCTGGCAACAGAATGTAAAAATGAATCAAAACCTGTCAGAAACTATTAGTAGACACAATATGTTAATTAAAGCCGAAATGAACTACGCTTCTCATAATATTCAGGCTAAACAAGCTCAATATGATTAATAACGGGATGCCTCAAGTTTATCCGGATTACTATACTTATATTAGAAACAAAACTGCCTGTAAGTAAGAGAAATTTCTTTAATAAGATATTCCATCAAAGCTACGGTATGATTGCACGAAGAGATAAGAGAGACTTCAACATAAATCATATCTTTGGTCCCAACATGGAAAACAGCGCAGCTACCAGTGATTTACACACAAAATGTACAAGTTATGAAGAAACGGAAAGAATAATAAAAAGTCTAAAATATTCAGCGAAAAAACAATAGAAGACCTGAAAAAGTGGTGTGTATCTAGAAGATATAATAAATATGGAAAAGTTATCAAAGCAACAGCAAGTTGTGATAAACAGAATTCGAACATTGCATTCTATGCTAACGCACTCCTACCTACTTACAGTACAAGAAAAGCCAATAGGCAGCATTTGTAACGCTAACAGGGCGATTACACGAATATTAATGGAATGTCAAACTTAGAAAACAAAAAGGGAGAAGCCTATATAGGACATCTCAATCTTATTGATTTGGCAACAAACAAAGACACATCTTAAAGGTTCTCAAATTTATTTGCGAAATAGGTAGTATTATTGTAGTTAATTTTTCTGTTTCTAAAATGTGTTTAACATTTTTTGCCTTAAATTAAAATGTAAATGTAATTATTTTCAATATGAAATAACAATTTTTGTACTCTTAAAATTGTAAAACAGTTTTTTAATAATTGATTGAAAAGTACGATATTAAAATGTAATTGGATGGTTCGCTAATTACACTCGGGTTGATGCGACATGAAGCCATAATAAAAGTGTAATATTCTCCTAGACCAAGTAGCGTTTGGAAGTATAGGCTAAAGTTTTACGTCGGAAACCAAATCAGAAAAATAAAACAGTTAAATGTATACAAAAATCTCAAAATATCTGACATTTACAATAATTAGAGTGTTAAATTAATGAATATTATAATCCAGGAATAAAATTCGATTGTAATTTCAACACCTATATAAGACAACACAAGTTTAGAGGTGAAGGTTCTTATAACGTGAGAAAGAAATGTTAATTACTTTGTTTCATTCAACAAGTATTGAATTTCTGTGTCATTTTCTTTGTGTTTAATGTTTTGAAATTTATGGTGCTTTACATTCATTTGCAACATTTTATATTTATTTTATCTAATTAAACAAACAACAAAAGTTGCTACCATGTCAGGTTTAAATGATTTCCGATTCCTCAACTCGGTTAGTTATACATTAAAACACAAAGTTTTAACAAAATTAATATCCTCCGTATATCGTTTCCCAAGTACGTTGGATCTCCCGACAAATACAAAAGAAATTTGAAACGAAAAGGTCAACATGAGGTGTATTTCTGTCTTTTTTTGGACGGCATCGACAGAAGTCCATAAGGGTATATATAAACCAAAATTATCTAGGCACATCCAGTCGAACTCAGCAGCTGCAGGTCCTGCGACTTCCTATTCCATGTCCCTCACTCGCGTAGCACAGCCTCACCAACACGTCTTTCCAGTGATGGCCACGCACTGAGTTGGTTTTCGTTCGGGGTCATGCCTTGGTCATCGGCGGTGGTGGCCTTTTTCGTTTACTGCATCTCAATTTAAATATTCGCAATGGGTGGTAGGAGGCATTTGAGACCTTATCTGATGAACTGCACTTTCCAATTCCTTAAGATTGATGGTATTCTTTCGAGCTGCCTGGAGACGCGTTCGATCTCATCCCACAAATTCTCAATTGGATTGAGATCTGGTAATTGTGCAGGTTAATTGTGTGACGATCACAATACTGACATTGGTAGTCCACTCTCTGTAAACATTAATAACTGTTGCTCTCAGACACTTCACAAATGAAGCCTTTATACTGATACGGAAACGACGCTTTGGACGCCAATGACCATCCCGCCTTCAAACTCAGCTAAATCTCGTTGAAAATAAATCATTAAATAGCTTAGTTAAGCACAAAATTAATGTAATAAGAAAAGTATAGGTATCATGACGTTGCGTTACTTCAAGAGAAAGAAACAGTTTAAATTTAGAATGTTATCAAAGAACGAGCATTGTCGGTTGGATAGAATAAACCACTTTCAAAAACTGAACCGAAATATCTGCAATAGATTAATAATACAAAGAGATAAGAATGATATACAGTAAGAATGTACACGTCATATGACTGGGTCCTAAAAGGAATGTCGCAGACGTAGTGGCATTTATAAGTCGTTTAATGGCAGTGAGCTAGGCATCGCTCGAAGATTCAATGATGAATGAAACAGTGAAAAGCATTATGTTTGTTTAGGCCCCAAAGTTTTGGAGTTGATCACCCGATCGATGAGATAATATAATAGTATATGTGTACCAATACCAATTTTTCACAATTTTACTAGAAAGAGGGGTTCACAATAAGTCTAACCAGGATTATTTACTTTTATGTCGTATATTACGTACCTTCCTGGTGTGGTTATTATAAAATTGAAAGAGATGAAAAACTATACGCTAGCTCAATATATATATCAACATTTTAATATATACCTTTCTAATAAATCCATGTCAATGGATTCTGAAGCCTTTCGTAATCAGAGCCAATTTGAATGATCATAGAATTAATCAAAGTTATAAACGGGAGACCTTGAGTTGAAGAGGTGTAGGCGCTAACCACGAGACCACAGAGACAGAGAGACAGAGAGACAGGTTGCCCATAAGCGACCAACGTGATGGTCATTGGATGGAGGAAGGTTACTGTGCGCGCACACCTACAACATTATTACACAACTTGGTATTTAGAGAAGTAGCCTGTTAACCAATAAAAAAATTGTGCCCTGATAAGGTCTTTTCACTGAATACAATCAATCATTTTTCATTGTGTAACGATTACAGAAGGACAAGATCCTATACTTTCATATTGTGTAATTTTAACATATTTATTTTAGTGTTAATAAATTTGTTATTTTTGTTGTAAAATTCCACTATTTTCGCACAGCCTGTTCAATTTAAAGTGTTTCCTGACCAATTGCCTGTAATACCCGTCGACACAGAGTAAAAGGTCGTTCTGCCCTGTACTAAAATACGGTGAAAAAATTTAATTACGTTAAAATATATCAAATTAACCCTACATATATATGAACATATTCCATTTGTATTTATTTTTATGTATCTGTTTTATAGGTTTTGTTCTAATGTGATGTCTTTCTTTATTAATACATTATATATTTTTTACATTTATGTATTATTTCTAAGATTATGAATTTTATTAATGATCTTGTTAACTATGAATATTTTTTGACTTCTTCTATTTCATCAAAAGAGGATTAATGGAACGAATAAAGAAATCTCTATCTAGTTTATCTAAATAAATGTGTTTTGTATTTGATTAATTAATTATAAGTTCCATTTTCCTGCGAAATTAAAGGTAATGAAAATGTATATTGATAAATGAACTTATCGAGAACTAAAGTACTCCAATTTTCTTATTCTATAACACACAGAAAGTAATTATGGTTAGAATGGGTTTACACTTAGAAATTGCTAATTTGCATGCCTCACTAAATAATACGACTATAACTTGTATTTGAAATATTTTTTATTAATAATGTTGGAGACAATAAAGTATAGTTATTATTGCTACTGGTATAAACGTTATTGTAAAAGAGTTTTTGGATTAATTGTGAATTACGATTTGGTCGTTTATCGGTCTATAAAGCACAGAATTCAGAACACTTCGTAAAACAATGCTGATTTCTATCAGCGTCAAAGAACTGGTGGCTTCGTTAATGTTCTTAAGTAATTGAAACACTGCGCATAATGGTAGAGGCAATTACAGGACACAAATTTACTGGGGCTTTTGTGGCGTAAGTTCATTCTGCACAGAGCTGCAGCTTAAACTACATCTCAAACATAAAGGACTTTCAATACAGAGTTCGGTTATTTTTAATTACCGTCTATCGTTTCCATGTACAGTTTTTATATTTACAAATATACGCTTATTGGTCCGTGCTTCGTTGGAAATTTTCTGTTTAACAAATAAATTAATAAAGAAAAGCACAAAGTGGCTAAAAGTTTCGGAAGCTGTCCGAAGAGGATTGAAATATCATGTGGTAAAGATAATTTACTTACATAACACATAATTGACAGTAAAGTGGATTAGAAATAAAATACGTTTTCATAATTTCGTCTCACTATTGATAATCATATTCGATTTTGTAGTTTCAAGCTGTTATTTTCAGGAAAGGTCACATAATAGAAATTGAAATGATGAATCAACGAAGGAGAGATGTCGACCGGGTCGCGAATCGAACCCTTTTATTTAATGACAGAGAGGCAAATGTACTACTTCAAAACAATAAACCAATGGTCGCAACGGTTTATATAAGCGGATCAATTCACAAGAAAAAAAAATTGCCGGTGAGTTACATCTTTTCTATTTCTGATTACATTTTATCTCTGAAGACAATTTGTGAAAATAATAAAGAGAGGAAATTAAATAAAATTTGACGCAGTTAAATTAATGAAGCTACTTCAGCACCAAATTAAAAAGTAAAGAATGATGTTCCTGTACGAAAGGGTGATAGCTTCATGATGCTGGCACGAAGACAATTGTGGGCGCTGAGCGCGAACTTGGAATTGTCGGTTTTCTCTGTTTGCCAGAAGAACTCCTGGCCCTGGCGTATGATTATTAACATAATATAACCTTTTATTAATAACCTAATTATGGGCATTATAAACTTTGTTAAATGAATGAAAAATTTTAGTATGTATTAAGCCATTTACAATTAATTAAGCTGTTTAGTCTGTTTGCATTTTGCTAGTCTTTTAATGTTTTGTGTTAAATTTGTCAGTGAGAGCAGCAGAGAATTATTAAAATTCTAATCAATTATCTAAAACCTGTCTTTACTTTTAAACAGTTTCATTGGTGAAAATGCTTCTTCAAATCTGTATGTCGTTCTGAAGCGATATAGACAATTTTTTTCTGATTTTTGTAACTGTGGTAATTGTTTTCATACTAATGAGATCCAGAAATTAATAAACTCGAAGCATTTTGATCCCGAAAAGATCGTCAAATTTCATTTTAAGAATGGATTTATGTCCAAGCTCCATTTGTAAACTGCTAGTCATCTGCATTCTGTTTTATTCATTAAGTGAAAACGACTTTCAAATGTCCTATGCAATATCTTCATTTATCAAATGTGTTTCACCATATTGCTATTACTCTCAATAGATTCACTTCTCTCTTTCAAGAATCTAAATTACCTCATATTAGCTGAGAGGTGAACAGTTTTTATTTAATTTAAAGTGAAGGGATGCTGGGAAATAATTTATTCTTGCCTTGCAGTTTCAAATTTAATTAATTGAGATGGCTTGTAATATCAACTAAAAATGACAAATAAAATGGCCAGTTTTTGTCCTTACTTCAAGTGATCCTCTTTCCTCTTCTAAAAAATTACAAACAGCATTTATCAAATTACAAAATCTACTCAGAACCTGTCCTCTTGAAAGATAACGCTCTTCGCAAAGAAGGTTAAAATCAACATATTACAAATCTATCAATTCACAATATTCTCTGAATTATCGTCTGTTTCACGTTCTTGCTCTAATTATATTCACAAATTTAATAACTGGTAAAAAGTTGCATATTTAAGGTTTTTCCATACAGTACTTGTGTATAATGCACTGATATTTTAGTATTGGATGATTTAAAAAAATTTCAAGCAAAGTTAAATTAGCGGTGACTTTACATATTATTATTGGCACCGCGTCAGTAAACACACTCATAAGTTTGCTACAATCCAATTTTAGACTTTCTAGGTGTGCTTTTACTTTTTGAAATCTGTCTGCTTCTATTGTTTTACAATGCAATGAACCAGCCTGGCTAGTTCTTCAAAGACATAAAAATTAAAATCAACTCCTCTTACTAAAACATTTAAGTGTCCGTAGATTCATCCAAAGTCAGCGATAATTTCAAGCTTTTTAGTTGTTGGGATACATCTTTACTTTGCAGCAGGAACTTGAAATTCTTTATTATTTTAATTAATGAACTGAAGAGATCTCGAAATTTCGGAGAAGAAATGTTTTCTAATTCAATTATTCTACTTGACTTTTGGCCGTTCATTGTATTTGTTTATAAATTTTTCCAAATACTTGCCTAGCTGTACAATACTATTTGATAAAGTTAAAGAGACCTCTCGTTCAAAAGACAAATAGGCTTAAGGATGCAATGCGCCACTTTTAATCGTCCAAAGCGCCACGGACTGGCCATGTGGAAGGAGATAATGTTACGCTCACCAACCGCTTGTTAACATTTTCTGCAGCACTCGTTGGCATGATACATATTTCAAACACTACGATTAGTTGATTCAAGGATTCAGCCATTGCAGAACTAATAATCATCAGACAACAATTTCAATATAATAAGCTTAAATAACACAACATTAAAGCTATAGTAAACGATCAACTACGTTGTTTTAAAATTAATAATTATTAACTTAAAACTTCATATAACATTCAAAGTAACGCTCCACAAGAAAAAAATCTTCATCAAGTGGATGTATTAATTACTTGTGAAATGGTGTCGTGTTGAAGAACTAATATTTTTACATCAATTCGAGTCATTAATGAAGAATTAAACGTAAGGTATGATTCAATATAGGAAGCAATCAGATGCATTCTTAAAGCTGTTACTCATTTCCTTGCCATGAAATTTAGACGTTTAGCGCTGATCGTCCCACAAAAATTTTCTGTCGATCTTTTGAAGCTTTATATTAATTACGTCCCTCCATTCAGACCAAAAAGGTCTTGTCCTAAAGAACATGAAAATGGATAGAGTATGCCCTTACGTGTCAAGCGAGATAATTAAATTGCTGTTAAGCGTGAAATTTTATTTAAGTAATTATTTATAAGTAGGTAATACTTTAAAATGTTTTAAATGTAACACAGATAAGTGTCTACACATAGCATTTAATAGTAGTTAGAGCAAATACAATTGACTTAAAGTGTATTTTTGTGCCTGTTTGTACCACATAAAAATCTAAACTCGTGGCGCAATTTCAACAAATTTGGTCGACGCTTTCCCGGAAGAAATCAAGTACACTATCACCCACACCTGTAACTTTTTCCTGTTCCCAAAAATAAAAATCCCCCCCGAAAGGATAGCGTTTTGCAGCGATTCAGGAAATAAACTCTGAATCGTTGGAAGAGCTTAAGGCCACACCAAACAATTATTTATTTCCATTCAAATATGTTCATTTATATACGTTTTATGTGTCTCTCTCTAAATTGTACATTTTTAATTTTTTTAGTTATTATGCTTATTTAAGGTACCAGTATATTTCTTGATTCCATTTAAGATAATGAGTTATCGCAGTGGTTATTTAAATAGAGTAGGGGACGTGAAAAATTAAATACCTAAAAATGTGATCCTCAAGCTTATAATGAACTCGGGGGTTTGGATTTTAATTTTAAGAAAAATGTATTATTGGATTAGATTCAATAAAAACAAATTAATTTTTTTTATAAAAAACAACAATAATTACTAAACTTTAGGATCCAATTTTGTTAATTTACCACGGCTAGTTCCATTGCATTTAGTAAGACTCTACTTTTGGGTCAATTTTTGTAGGCTTATAGTGCAGCAATTAAATCGTCATCACGCACTTTTCGATATTGGCACTAACACACCTGAGATTTATTGTGGGTTGTAAACAGCTTCGTCCTTTGCCCACGCCGGTATCTTAAGGTCCGTCTTCCACGAATTCAGGTCGCCTCTGGAGCTCGTCCTGGGCTCTGGGAAATTACTTGAACAGGACTCCATCTGCTTGCCTCATTGTAGGGACATCCTTCCTTTTATTACGCCAGCAATATTAATCGTTTTCTCTCCACTTGATTACTTCAAAGCTCGTTCCTGAATGACTAATTTCGATAGTGTCTCTTAACATCCTATTTGTTCAATTTTCTATGCCCAACTACTCAAATTACCTCTCCACGACTGTCGTGCCGTGGATCAAACACATATCCATGTTCGACTGCTCAAATTTCTCTCATCCATCCTCGCCGGTCTGTCCATGAGATGCATGGCGGATCACCTGAACCTAAGCCTCCAATCAAAATTCAACTTGGCCTACGGTTTCTCTCCCTAATTTCTGGCAGATTTTTAAGACCCCGAACGGTGTTTTTGGCACGTTCTGAAACTCTCTGCCGCCATGGTGTTTACTTGGACTGCTGTCTCCAATATGGGAAATTCTTCACCCAGTGGTGAAATAAAATGGCGATTGCCATATCCACTCATTACACGTGGATGGTTTAATTACGTGTTGAGTAAGAGATTACTGTCGAATTAAATAAATATTCATATATATATATATATATAAATTCTCGGAAACCGTCGGGCGCCCAGTTAGCAAACTAATATAAATATCTATGATACTCTGTTATATTATAACTCAAACTTTTAAGTAATATATTATATTAATATAATTTAAAACTTTGCATTAGTGTTAAGATTTAAAAGCGACAATACCTTGTCGTCAGCCACACTTCATTTTTTATTGACAGTTTCAATTCGGTTAAAAAAAGGCAAAGTTGTCTCTAATTTAACTCATGAAAAAATTATTAATTAAAGAAAGGATTGTAGGCAAAGTTCAAATAATTTTGGTTTGTTACCAAATATTTTTTATAACTCCATATGTTTTAGTTATTTATATTGTAAATAAAGAGATCCAAGAATAGGACGAAATGTCGCAAATGTCTGAGAAAAATAGTTTAAATACTTTTCTTATTCTAGGGGATTTAATTATATGATTCTATTATAATTTTACAGGATCAGGTGACCATGCTTACGTTTTTAACTACCTCAGTAAGCTTCAAAATTAGGAACACAATAATATTTCACTACATGTGTGATGAGTTAGAAAAGACAGTATGATTTTTAAGAGATAATTTATACCAGGTTTCCCGGACCAGAAAGTCTCATTAACGGGTAACCAGTCTTCTTAACTTATACTGTTTGAATATTAAATTTAAAATTACAGCCTTACCGATAAAAATACTAGAGCACTGTGGAACGATAAAGTTTACTAAATAATTTGATGAAAGCCAAGGAAGAGATGCCATATTTATAATATTTGTAAGATTAGGTAGACTCAAGGTTGATAATCTCTCTATTCAGAACCTAAACGGTCAAATCCATGTGTCATAAGAAAAGGTAGCATACGAGTATTGTTATAAAAAAAGGCGAATTTTCAAATTTTACGGGCTACGTATATTAGATTCTCGATTTATTGTTTGTTGTGCTGGTGAACATGATCCCAACATACCTCAACATGATCAGCCATTTTCATTTGTCATTTGTTTCTGACAGATATAAATGTTAGGTGTGTTTTGGTGTACTTAGCGAGTTTTTGCAATCGAAATGTATAAAATTTTGTGTTAAAAATAAAATTAAGTCTTCTTTGGATATGTTGACTACGATGCCGTCCTGGGCGCCCCAGCACGTCAAAAACCGATGGAAACGTTGAGGTAATGAAGAAATTTTTTATGGAGAATCGTTGAATCACTATTGGAGAAATTTCTGAGGAATTGCCATGCCGGGCATAAAACTTGTGGTAGCGACGTTTGTTTAGGAATTGCTCATTTGTGACTTAAGTAACAGTCGCATGAGCGTCGCTCAGTAGCAGTTGAATGTCGTCAACGACGATCCAGATTCGCTCCAAAGGGTCATAACTGGTGACAAAACATGGGTATATGACTATGACGTCAGAATCAAAGCTCAATCATCTCGGTGGAAGTAGCCAGAACAGCGAAGACCGAAAGAAGCACGCGAAGGTTGGTCAAATGTGAAGGTTTGGCTCACTGTGGTGCATTCTGAGTTCTTGCCGAAAGTTCCTACGGTCAATAAGGAATATTACCTTCAATTTATGCGCCGTTTGCGTGAACCAATACAAAGAAAACGCCCGGATTTGTGACAAAACACGTCAAGGCTCTAGCACCACGTTAAAGCTCAGACATGATTCTTTTAGTGGTCATTGGCGACCACAGTGACAAATATTTACATATTATTATACAATTATTTAATTATATATTATTTACGATTATGAATTTACAAAATAAGATACTGGTTATGTCCCTTTTTCTGTTCGTTAATCACTAATTAATTATTTATCCTCATTAACATGATTGTTTGTTAGTGATATTTTTGGTCAAAAACAACACCGTAATCACTTCTGAGCCACCGTATTCACCAAATTTGACCCCCTGAAACTCTTTTCTGTTCCCAAAACTTACAAGACCCATAAAAGAACTTCGATTTGCCACGATTGAAGGCATAAAGACCGCATATCAAGAGCATATCAGAAGTGCTTCGAGGATTGGAAAAAGCACTGATACAAATGTATATCTGAGATCAAAAAGATCTTAAATGAATACATAATTTTTTTAGGAAAAGAAAAAGTAATATGTGTTTGAACAAACCTCTTGCGTATCATTAAAAATAAGAGCTCTTAATATTAAAGCGATTAATAGAATTAATTGTAACAATTTCTGCAACAGTATTCTCACAAAGGCATCCTTAGGGCTAAATATAGTGATGAAGTTATGGGATAATATTATTTTATTTTTATAGTATTAATTTTCTTTGCCTTATTAATAATCATAAGTAGAACAGTAGTTGCTTTCAGCTGAGTGAAGTGTTTTTGGAGTAAAGTTCCTAATTTCAGGACAATGTGCAATCTATATAAGATTTAGTTTTTATTTGCGTACCCGGAGTTGCTCCATTATTATTTATTTGTATCAGAACTGAAGAGGAATTGATGCGATGCTAATCTCCTGGTCAACGGGTGATTTAACAAGCAACAAAACCGTCTCTCGTTCCGGAACATTAATCATTGACTGGTGATTGTTGTGTTAGCTTGAAATTAACAATAATGATAACTGACGGTACCTTAACTAAGTCAAAAACTGTCCGAGTAGATTAAAAAACTACAGTGCCTTAGAGAGTCTAAAAATCCCGGGTGTATTCAGAGGGGAGAAAAAATTCCGGAGTACTTTAATGGAGTTCATAATTCTCCCGGTAAAATGAAAAGTATTACAAAATCCCCCAACTTTAAGTAAGTAAAAAATATTCCCTACATTTTGTCAAAATGAAGAATACTTCAGATGCAATAAAAAATTTGTTGAAAAATATTCCTAAATGGCTATGTTAAATTATGAACATCTATTCTACCTTACCCTTGATATATGACAGATTAATTATATTAGCTCTTATTCCGTAAAAATAACTTTAAAAATTAGTTAACATCTGTTACCAAATTAGGAATCTAAAACAGTTGATTAACATAATTTTTATTCTAATTATTGCTGCTACAAAATAAATCCGTAGGCATTATTTGGGCAATTTTATTCAATTGAGATTTACTGAATCACTAACAACATACAATATTACATATTTCAGAAAATCATTCTAATTGTTTTCTATGATTCTTCCGTGAATAATGGAGTTTATATTACTGGATATAACTGGGATAATGTGAGTGAAATCTGTTGCATGGGGCCTCAATCAAAAATTACGTATCGAAAGCTTAAGCAATATATTCCCATAATTTGAGTGTTTATAATTCGTTTCTTTTTCAAATGTTTATATAACGTTTTGTAATGTTTATCATAAATTAAAGAGATGACATTTCAATAATTTAATGAGATAGTATTTCGTGATTAAACTCCATTAGGTCCAAGCATATGTAAAATATTTTATTTTCATAATTTCGACCCAAGGAAAAACAACATATATTCCCCTCCAAAATTTGATAATAAGAAATTATATACTTTTATATAACTTCGTATCCAACTCAAAATATAGATTTCAAAACATAGCCACTGTTCTTAATCATCAATATAAATTTATATTTATGCATTACATATTTAAAAATACTTGCTTATTGTTTCAATAGATAATACAATTTATTTTTGTTTATATATGATACATTTTACAGGACTCAAAATGCGCTCCTTTTAAATTGTCCCTTATTCTCCTCTAAGCGAGTTCATTCTAGAGGAATGTGGATGACATTCACGTTACGGGCCTTGGTATTGCCACTCTATCTATATTAAGATACACTTTTGTGTATGAGTATGAGTTTCAACCGCTTCAAGGAAAGCTTTGTCCCACTCTTCTGCGATGCACTTTCCAATAGTTAGTAGACGTGCATTAATAATAAAAAAATTTAAAAAGTAAGAAACACAGATAATTTAAAATTTTCGAATAGATTTGTATGGGTTTGCACTGTCTCACGATAAATTTTCAGATTGTTTTAAGAAATAGTTTTAAATATATGAGTTGCCAAATTCGATCTATGTAAAAGAAAAACAAAACAAATCCTGACTTTTTTCGTTTTTTCGCCAAACCGCATGTTTTAAATGTCTTTAAAAATTTTATATACGCATATAATAAAATAGCTTCAATTATGAGTAAAATAAGGCCTTTCACAATAGCGTAGCTCATTCCGAATGGGCACAATGAGGCTTCAAACTCAGGCTCTATTATTTTGATGGCAGTAGTATCCCGTTTCACTTCGCACACTAGTTTTAGTTTAAGGTTTTCATCCAAGTCTTAATACTAGTAGATTTAAACCTAGTACGTCACTTATATGCAGCTAAAGGCACATAGTTTACGAATATATACCATTAAAGAGTTAAAAGTTATGGATCTTGTAGATTACCTTCTGTCTAAACACTGCAAAAATATAAAGTCACGGATATAAGACGCAAAAACAAGAGTTCATTCACATGGTGCAGTCAGAAATTGGTCAAAAATAGGGTATCCCGTATATCCGACTTCCCCTATAACTGAAATAAAATATATGTGGTCTAGAACGTTAATTTGTAAAGATTGGAATGAATCTCAATTCTCTTTTCAGTTTTGGAAAGTTGAAAATGCAATTGGATTATAAACTGGACGCTGCTTCATTCGTGAGTGACTCACAAATTTTCAAATTTTTGAGAATTTGTTTGTGATGTATTGTAACACGGATTTTTAGCTTCTTTCACTTGAAATTATAAGACAATCGGTTTGGCCGTTTCACGCCAGACATTTCTTGTTGCATTGCAAGTTTTCTATCACTACAAAATCCTGTTCATAATATTTCCGTCATTGGAAGCATCAACTATTTGTTCGTAGGAAACTATGGTTGAATATGGTAATCTCTTCCAAACCTTAGATGCCCCGTGGTAGTATTTCAAATACAAATTATCTATAAGTGGCTAAAGAAAACATGTAGAAATGACTAAATTGTCGTCAGTTATTTTCCTGAGCCTTGCTGAGGCTTACCGGAAGCAGTTCTAATGCAATAATGGCAGTCACAGGCGCATGAAATGGGTTCGTGTATTAAGGTCACAACCTTCCAAGCCTCTGACTGCCTCATGTGCCATGGAATGTAACAAGTCAAATATGGAATGATGAAAATGGTTTTATTAACGCATAATTCGTAGTGCTTCGTTACTTCTTTTCTGTACTTTTAGATGAAGATCTAAACTCGTTTCATATTTTTGAAACTAATGTAACTAATAATTCCGGAATATCTCATGTCAGCCATAATGATTAGTTTTTCCAACATCCTCGTGTAACAGTTATTATTTATTTGTGTTTTGACCAGTAATTAATAGTTCATTAATTTGTGTTATTAATTTTAGTGTTATTCAAGCAATACCCTGACTCTAACAATCAGAAATGAAGTCAAATTATTGTACGCAGTTAACACTAAAAAGTATAGCAGACGGACTCCGTGGCCCTGAAAATTGTTTAGATTCATTAACAAGTTATTCTTGACTATACGTTTCAATGAGGATTTTGATATCATTTTAAATTAAGACATCAAGGAGAATAATTAATAATTAAGTTTAAAATATTATAATATTTATTTAACAAAACAACAAATAAAAAATTATCTTCCTGCTGTTTCAATATATGCATATTAGAAAATGAATTTACAACAAAAATTAAATAATAACAAAGCAAACTCTATCTTTTTCTCAGAGAATGGTGGGCTCAAAATCCTGACATTCATGATTTTGAACACTTATTGCTGGTGGCGATGATCACTGTGGCATTCAGCTGACAGGTTTGACGGACTTTCAGTTATTATGAATTGACGACACCGAAACTCGTACACAGATCTTTACCTGAACCTTTGAAATCATTGAAGCGGCGACTCTTACGGAAATTGTAGGCTTCCCTTGAAGTCTGACTGAAAACCTCGTCTGTGCTACCATCAGGTGTTACCAATGAAACCAACTTTAATCTATTTCTTTACTTCCCCCTTCTCATTCCTTTGACAACTGCCCTGACGGAAATATTACCTAAATTCTTCAAACCAACTTAACCTTTAATTAAGAACAAACCCTCCTCAACAACTACTTGATAACAACTCCTCGACAAAGTCGCGAAACAATCACACACCAGGCCGTTCCACTTTCTGTGAGAAAATTCCAGACGTGGCAAAATCTTGAGACCGGAGCTTCTTCATCCGACTCAATTTATCATACTTTTTGGTCACCCGTGGTGATTCTTAATCTCTCAAAGGGCCATTCAATTGTTGTTGTGATGCTAGGGCACTGCTACCTGAAGAGCAACGCCTCCTGGACTTCCACAGCTCACAAAATTTAGTTTAACAAAATTATTCAATTATAACGAAATAAAATAACGTCTTCGATAATTTAGTAAGCATGTGTACACTACAAAGCAACCATTTTTCTTTTCAGTGTGTCAATAAATTTGCCCATTGTTGTACTTTATCGGCGTGACAGTGACGAAGCTGTAAAAAAAGCATCTGCTTTAATTTTTATGTGTTTTCAAAGTAAAATAAATAAAGTAACACAATTAAATATTGTAATTAAAACATAAAAATCGTGTTGTAAAGTTAAGTTATGCTGTATGTAAGATTGTGTTTGTTCTCTTGGAATAAAGTTCCAAAATAGGTGTTATATGTGATATAATAACAATGAGCGAGTGAAGAGTTTTAGATAAGAATGATTGACCTTTGTACTAATCGTAAACCTGAGGTGTTGCACGGACACGGTTAATCCCATATGCAGTATTACATGAAAGTATTCAGAAGTTTGCTTCCGCAATATCGGCGGAACGTTCCACGTGATGAGGAAAATGGCATATAGCTATCTATATAGTGCTCGCTATTGATAAGTAGCTTGCGTAATTCCTAGAAGAAATCTTACTACATTATTATTTATGCTGCTATGCCGACGATAAGAGTGACTCTTGCTCCAGGAAAATGTTGATGGTATCCCGGAAAAGAATGTGAGTATAATTTCGGTGCGCAGAAAAGAGATTCTATTTCGCGGAACTCGAATCTGCTCACCGGGAAAGGAGTCCTAACTTCCCAGAACAAAGGAGCAAAACGGCATAAAAAGGGAGGGGATTGTGGGACCTTGGGAAGCTCCCAGTTATGCGTGCTGCCAAGTCGGCAAGCCACGTCTTGCAATCTCGCATGATTAAGACCGAACGAAGAGAATCACTTAGGGGGTGATTAGGGCCGGTGCGTGTCGCTGATTGGTCCGCTGCTAATGACGGAGTCTCCGCCGTGGCGTGTCGATCGCCGCTTGTGCAATGCACACTGAGCGTAATTATTGCAGCAGAGACACTCCGTAGGCCGACCTTCGGAGGCGTTTTATTTTCAGCTCACAAGACCTCTAATTGCGTCTCAAATTACCTTCGTGTAAAACTGTTTGTTTTGCCCGACTCCGGGCGAGGGCAAAAAAAATTTGAAGGTGGCCGGAGAAGTGTAATTTCTGCCACGAAGAGATAGACGACGGTGAGGGGCGGGAGGAAATTAAGGCGCAAATGCAGAGCTGGAAATGTAATTCCTTAAAGTCAGTAATTTTTTCCCGCTCCCCGGACCGTGGCAGCAGTGTGGACGTAAATCCCGATAGTCGGAGACATTTCATAGAGCCGATAAGCGGCGCTTCACGTGGGAAAAACAGGTCTTCCAGTGCGCCCACAGGAATGCGCACGACTTCCGATTGTCTCGATTAGCGACAAAGTAGGCTAGCGGCGATTCCCTTCCTTATCAGCGGCGATTTATGGACTGGCTCTCAATCTGTAATTTGCCACGCATAAATACTTGAAATAAAAGTCATCCAACGATTAAAAATACTTAACTAAATTAATCTACAGACGCATAGTCATATTAAAATGAGCTATGTTCGAAGTGAAAACTTCTTGAACAGCTTCTAGGAAAATCATTAAGTGTGATTCGTCTTGCTTGGAACTAAAATTCTTATTTCGTGAAGCAAATTTCCACAATAGTTCAAATTTGCTCCAGGAATATTTCCTTACAGAATAATATTCACATTTGGTCCTTCTATTAAACTTTTAATGGGGATTTCAGATTACATTTTTGAAGAATTCATTTCTGTTTAAAATCAATTACTTTTAATATCAACACTAAGATTACGATTTCCGTTCCGATCGTGATTATACCGTTCGTATCATTTAATTCAGTTTCATTGAACTATATACGGCGTTTTATAATTTCTAAAATTAATCACGCTTTCTAAATGAAACAAAAAGGGCAACGCAGAGACAAAAAAATTAAATAGAGAAATACGTAATTGTAATTACGATGACTTTTAGCGCAGATCAAGATTAAGAAACTAAAGAGAACATTTTGGTATTATATATTATATTTTTCGTATTAGTCTTATTAAAATTTTGTCTAGTCGGCATATATAAACGGCAACTATATAAGAGAAGTGAATAATCATAAAACATTTTAAAGAAATCATGAAAGTAGTGAAGTACATTGGAGTTAAATCATCGCAGTTCCCGACTTTTTCAGATCTAATTCCGAATAATAATGTAGATCAGGTAAACTTATAACTGTAATATGTGCATATAAGACCAATGTTCTATGGAAGCTACGTAAGAAATGTAATACAATAAATATGATTGACCTTCTTCGAATTCGTTGCACTATTATCAATTTACAAATAATATTACATATTTACAGAAGTCCTATAATTATGTAGATATGTGAGCCTTGCCTCAGACTGTACAATGGATGGAGAGGTCGACTCGGGTTTCCGTGGTCCCGGCAACGATTCCCGGTCCGATCTAGATGTTTACGCGAATTAATTATTAGAGAGTAAACAAAAACTAGATACCTTTATCATTGACTTCAGTAGCTATTTAGTCCATTTTAGAACAAACGTATAGTCTTGCAGTTTAGTTAACACAATTCTGCAGTTTTTATAATAGACGGATTCATTAATTTTAATTGAAATTAAATTTGGAATGTTTTTGGACTGACTACGTACCGCAGAAGTTATCAGTGCAGAAAAAATTCTCATATTTCCACGCGGGTACAACATTTATTTTAATGGGTATACTACTAGTGTGTACAATTTTTCTACAAGTACTGGAAAGCGATAGATCACATAAAAGTTTATTTCGCTAATCAAATTTGTTTCCACTGATGCAGTGAACGATCTTCGAGCTCAAATGAAGATTGACGATATCGTTACGTGAATACGTGCAATATTACGCAAAGGTGATGCCGGAGTTTAGTTCAAGTGGCTAATTAGAATATTTCATTCAATAAAAAGTTTTTGGCGTAAATTTGACATGTAAATATTTACTGCCGCGGTACAATTTGAGTTAAATTATTTGAAGTTAGTAAACTTTTTTATATTTGTTATAATATTAATATTCGGAATTGTACATTAGACATGTTCTGTGACAGTAAAACACCGTACTCATCTGAAGTTGTAATTGGTGTAGATGGTTAAGGGAACAAAATGGTTAATTATCGGTGAAGACTGCTTTGATTGATTGTATCAATTTACTTATATTTAATATTTAAATATTAGTGTAGAGTAAGTGTAAGAATTTTCATTAATGGTGACCTCGCAGCCAGCGATAGTATATCAAGTTATAGTCGCAGCAGTAAACACACGGATCACGTTATTACTGCATGCAAGTAAACACTAGTAAACAATTCCGAAAATTAAATAATCCGCAATCGGACGGGCCAGATGTTTCAGACTACTGTAAAATAGCCACCGTGATTAATATTTACGAATGAAGATAAGATATCAGAAAGTACAAGACAGTTTAGCTTAACATCAGTAACGCTTAGAGCAGATGTGTCAAACTCGATTAATACATGGGCCATTTTCTGCAACTGGTAAGATTCACGCGGGCCACATAACATTTACAAACCTTCTTAAAATTATAAATTATAGTGAGGATTCTGGAAAATGGACAGCATAATTAAAACACATTTACTAATTAAATTAATTTAATGTTAATTCTTTATAATATTGATATGTAACTATTAATATTTTTATTTAAAAATTAATTTTATTTAAATTTCATAAATATGTAATATTCTCCTAAAAGAATAATTTTCAAGTAAATACAATTTTCGTAATAAGTTTAACAAAGCTATATTGGGGTAATACGTGTGCTAGAAATTTAATTTGAAAAATTTTGTCATTGATAAGCAATTTTAATAGAATCTCTGTGTAAGCAAGTAAAATTAATTATTCGTAAAAATTATTTGGTAATTTTTCTCAATATTATTATCCTGATTATCATTTAGAATGTTTGGAAAAAGAATTTATACAAAATTAAGAAGAGAGTCAAGAAGACGTTATGGGTTTAAGACAGGAGCTTCTCTTAAAAAATAAACAGGATAATTTTGAAGTGTGGACGAATTATACAATATTTAAAGTAACCGTTCTTAAAATTCAGAACATGCTTCTAAACTGTTAAAAGAACCTTTAAAAAGATTGTCATAAGAGATGTAAGTTTAGAATTCTAATCAGTTTTTGTGGAAATAGTTTATTTTAAAACGTGAAATTTTGGCATCAAATTGATTTGCGTTGACTTATTATTATTTACAGATTTCATACTGCTTATCGACCGGTGAAGTGACGTCTGTGTTATGATAAGAACGTGTTTTTTATTGTGATTTATACAGTCCAAAGTACAAAATATAAGCTATGAACTTCGGTTGTCGAAATAACGCGATATATAACAGACTATGGATTGCATTTATGATAAAAGTTTCAGTGATGGCAATGTCGAAATTGTCATTTCTGCTACTTTAATTATCTGTGAAATTAAACATTGATATTTATCCAGGCTTAATAGTGATGATTATAAAATTGACGTGACGTCTGTTACAAATTATATCGAAATAAGATCAATTTTACAGTTGATCTTTATGGATTTTTTTAATGCTGCAGTGTGACGTCAGATAGGATCGATGTGCATCTGGATCGCAGGATGTGAAGTCAATTTATTTCACAGGAATTTCCGCAGAATAGAAATGCATCCTCCTGGAGCCATTACACATACAATATTGATGATATCCAAGTGGAGAACTATGATTATTTTTACAAATTGAAGTTTTATAACATTATATCAGAAGTGGGTTTCTTGATAAAAGCATTTAATGTAAGCAAATATTTCATATGTGAGAAAATTTGTGTAAAAATGTAGATGTTTTAATATGTTATAAATTTTGTTTTGTAGTAATGAATAAGGTAATACTTTGTTGAAAGCTCCTGTTTTCAAAATTAAAATTGCTTTTATTAATGGAGTTTTAAATTATTTACTGGGTCTGGTTAAAAAACTGTTGTGATTTAATAAAAAATCAAAATTGCAATTTAATAATATGTAATTCATGATTTGTTGAAGAATAAGAAAGTAATCTTGGGCAGAAAAATACTTCACTTTTAAGTAAACTGTTATCAGTTTTGAATAATAATTTATTGTAAAGGACTTATATTGTACTGAATTAATAATACGTAATTTATCATCGATTAATTAATGATGTTTTTAAGTATTAATTAATTATTAAAATTTCACATGAACCTCGTCGTGAAAATATTACACTTATTCAAAAAAAGAACTGAAAAATTGTATTATTACAAACTATAGTCAAAATTAGGCTGATATTGGCGTTATTTTCAGTGAGTGATATGACATGAATCGATTAATCAGAACGTTTAAAAATGAAAGGGGGAGAAAATCTGGTTTGCCGAAGAAACGTTGTGTATTCTACTGTGTTCAATGATCTTTATACAAAGAACAATTGCTAACACGTGTAGTGCGCTATCAGCGCCTCTCTCCACATCGAAACGCCAAGCTCCTTTTTATTTTAATTGAAATATAGAAATATAAACGATCTGAAGCTTGTAAAACGCTTTGTATTAGTTGCCACCATTCCTCCGAGCTGCGGGCGAGCTTTAGCCAATGCAGGCAGGTAGGGCAGACATCGATGCGCAGAACCGCGCACGCCCACGCAACTAATCGCGCCGCCGCACCGCCGTAATTGCGCTGCCAGGATTTATGTGCGCTACTTGCGCCGCAGAGGTCCCAGGTCCCACGATACCAACAATTGCGCCATCATTAAAAGTGACTTATCTTCTCGCCCGGATGTTATGCTATATGTAACGTAGGTATCCGCGCCCAATTTATGGCGATTGTTCCTTGTCACCGTAATAACTATATCGTTAGTCTGTATTCAAGCTTCCGTATCGGTGCGTGCCTTCGGCTGACTGCTCTTACAACAAGTTTTGCTACTCATTAAAAATCTTAGTTTATACAAAATACTACAATATAGTTTTCATGATTGAATTGAAGAGCACAACCTATCTCGCGGGTAAAGCTTCACGAAAACAAGATGAATATCCCGTATTTATCGTTCCTCTACTTAAATAATTGTGCGTTTTTATCTCGTCATATATTTTGCATTTATAATATTATATGTAACAAACCTCAGAGTTGTACGTCATCAGACTTGATTGTAACAATAATTTAGAATAGAAACAACTACGCTGATTTATCAAAACCATCAAGGGGAATAGTTGTAATACTAATACATACCAGTACAGCACTTCCTAGCAAAGCTCTTACATTGAGAACAATTTTTATTTTTCATCTCTTCAAAATTTATGAAACCTTATTTATCCGTTGCGTAGTTGTCTCAGTGTTGAAAATTCAAATATGAAGCTAAGAAATCCCTCCCTGGCTCATTTTCTCACACAAACATTTATAAAAAGTCAGCATATAAATTTATCACTATTTATTCAAAAGCGATGTTTCGTCTCCATTTTGAGACTTCCTCAGGCGTACTACAAACATAATCTTACAATAAATTAAATATGGGTTCTATGTTACAATTTTTTAATTTTGTATAAAAAACATGGTTCAAAACTTAAAAATTTAGCATTACATCATATTTACTCTTTGACTCCCTCAGCCGAAAATATTTAATGTACATGTGAAGAATTACATGAGAGGAATTTGGAGCAGCTGCAGCCCCTGACGGTTACGGCGAAATGATGTAGTAACAATGAGCACTTTCGGCAATTAAATTTTAACAATGCAGAAGAAAATTAAAATGCTAAACTACTACTACAAAAAATGTATAGTAAATTTTATTCAAATTATTGGTGTCATTTTTAACATTGATTGAATGAGAGTTGCGCATGACGTACATTTCACTCATAATTCTCTTCGTCTAATACTTCCACATTTGGCGAATCGAAATTGTGATTATTAATACGTATGTGTTTGGACACAACTGTGTACTTTTGAATGTCTAATTTGATGTTGTTTTTATGTTCCTTAATGCGAGTTTTTAACGCTGTTTTAGTTTGTCCGATATACAATGCGTTACAATCCAAACAATTAATTTTGTATATAACATTATGTCCTTCCGGAAAGTTAATATTATCTTTAATATTTTGAACGAAATTTAAATTATTTATTGACTCGCAAACAAAATCTACACCGTAATTATGAAACAAGTCAATATTGTATGTTAGCTATATAAGGTAAAATTATGAAATTAATTTTTCTGTCATTAATATTTTAACAGATAAATTATATTCGTAATACCTGATTTTATTCAACATAATTTTGACATGTTTTTTAATGAAATTGATAGGGTATGAATTTAGTAACACAATATTGGTAACCATATTTAGATTTTACCTGCGGTATTTGGGATGTGACAACTTGACAGCCTTATATACCAGATTATAAACCATGGCTTTCTTTTGAGAAATGGGGTGATTGAACATATAATAAATAACTTCCTGAATACGTCAATTTTTGATACTAATTGGTTATTTTTTTAACGTCATCAGAACATCAAGAAAATTAGTAGTGCTATTTTGTTCGATTTCATAAATAAAATTTTAATTTTAGACGAAGAAAATAATTACTTCTCGAGAATTATGAGTGAAATGTTGTGTATGAGGTGCAACCCTCATGCAATCAATGTTAAAAATGATACGAAAAATTTGAACAAAATTTACGATACACTCTTGTTGTAGTAGTTTAACGTTTTAATTTTAAGGCACTCATTGTTACTACATCATTTCGGTCGTAACCACCAGGGGCTGAAGATGGTCCAAATTCCTCTAATGTAATTCTTCACAAGTGAATTTAATAATGTTTCCGACTGAGAGAGTCAAGGAGTAAATATGAAGTATTGCTTAATTTGTAAGTTATTAACCATGCTTTTTTATAAATAAACTAAAAAATGGTAACATAGTACTCATATTTAATTTATTGTAATATTACGTTTGTAGTATGCCTTAGGAAGTCTCAATATGGAGACGAAATGCAGCTTTTGAATAAATGGTGATAAATTAATACGCTGACTTTTTGGGCATCTTTTTATTATTTTATTTACTGTAAATTTTATAAAGTCCGAAAACTATATTGTAGATTAGTATTTAATTGTGAGAGAACTATGCTTTAGTGGAGATGTGAGTTGAAAGTAGCGTGTGGATGAGGCGCGCCCCTTCACCTCACCTCACCTGGAGGCGTTGCCTGGACGATTCCTGGAAGGCCGTCCTGGCCCACACTCGCCCTCAAACTCCTTCCGCTTCACTCCCCCGATTATCTTACATTCATGACTGAATCTTTCCCTGCATAAATTGGTTGCCATCCACAGTGCACCGAAATTCCTTTCCTATCAAACAGTGACTCTTTACTTCCTAATATCGACTTCATGAACATTGCCTTTTTCCT
Organism: Eucriotettix oculatus; assembly: GCA_034510155.1. NCBI lineage: Eukaryota > Metazoa > Arthropoda > Insecta > Orthoptera > Tetrigidae > Eucriotettix > Eucriotettix oculatus. The sequence continues at coordinate 771,244 of JAEMUL010000008.1, forward strand.
TAACCACTCAAAGAAGGTTTTCATGTTCTTTTGATGATGATAAAGTTGATTAGCATTTTATAATTAAAGTAAAGTAACATTAAGATGTGCATAAGAATTTATATCTATTCTCTAATGAAAGACTCAAATACCAAGAATATAAAATAATTTTTAAAAATAATATGTTGCACATTGTAGTATGAAAGAAATGCATTGCTCCGTGAAATTATGTATTTATATTCAACCTGCCTGAGATACTTGCAACGATAACTACCACTTTCGCCCAATTAATAGCATGCGGCGTTAATACCTGGCAGTATTTTTCTCAATAAATTGTAAGAAACATGAGTGATTCATGTTTCAGGAGGACCGAAACCGATGCCGTTAGTTTGCAGCCTCTGTCTCGATGACTTTCTTTGCTTTTTACAAGACAATGAACGAACCAATTTTAATGAAACTTTGTATTTTTCTTGTACAAATGGCTTTTAACTATAACAAAACTACCACGTTTTTAACATGATTTTATTTTATTCTCGTCACAGAAAAATGGAGAAACGTTTTTCCATGTAGAAGAATTCGTAGAACTATCTTAAATTGCAAAAAAATAATATGTAACCTGCCGTCTAACGTAATTAAATCTAAAATAGACGAATTGCCCAGTTGGTATTTTTTAAAAAAACCTCGTACATTGAACGGAAATATAAATTTACTTTTTTGTAACTAGCTCAGTATCACAGGAGTTATTTTCCTTAGCACGTAGAGTGAGACAAAATGTTTTAATTTATTATCTGTCAGTTTAAAAAGAAAATTTGCCACGACAAACTCTTTGAAGAAGTTTTATTTTAATTTCCTGTTTATAATTGCGTCAACTGCGAGGTCATTACCGACTGTGCACGATTATGGGAACTTATATCCAAGTAGGGATATCATAGTATGGTTTATCAAGCAACATAAACATCCATGCCCATGGCAGGATTCGAAGCTGGAACCTCTGTGGTGCCAGACAGCCACGCTTAGCCGCTAGACCACAGAAGGTCGGTGAGAACGGTTTGTTTTCCCTTATGTATAATTAAAACTCCAGAATGAATAATATTCTGAACAGGACCGGATGTTCTGGTGGTACTCAACTTGTCTTCGCAAAGACGAAATCAGTCGGCGCCCAGATACATCGAGAAATCATTGTTTTTTTTTCTATTTGCTGCCAATTATCTGGCAATTTTCATTCTGTATACTGATGTGTATAGTGCTATTAAATGTGTTTCTTCTTCTTCCGTTTATATATTTGTGTAGGTTTAGGCCTCCGCAATTAATTTTCTCTTCCCGACAGCAGATTAAGTTTATTATTAGCTGCTATTGGACATCTTCCCGGTGGTAGTTATATACAATTATAAAAATAAAATACAATTCACACTAAGGAACAATTTTGAAGTGTAGGTTTTGATCTGAAAAGGAAAAGAGAAGTCAGAAGTCTCACAAAAATCACTTCCCTGGACTTCACTGATTCTAAAAACTGCTCCATTTAGTTTTCTTAGCCTATTCCTAAACAGATTTACGCTACCCGGAAAAGTCGTCAGTATTTCAGCAGGCAATGAATTTCAATCCCATATTGATTTTTATCAAATGAAAAATTTCCCACGTCTGTGCGTTGTCCCTTTTCTTTAAATTTAAATGTGTGATCATTTTTAGAGATATAATTCGGCGCTGTAAAATGGCTTGTTATTTATTTCTAGGCCGGTTCATCCTTATAAGCTTTATATATTGCACACAACCTCACATGTTTCCTTCTATTAATGAGAAAACGTACTATATACTCATTCATCGAATTGTCTGCAGCTGAATTTTTTCACTCTTTTAGGTGAAACACCGGCAAGGATCCTTTAACGACACCACGGGTGCCGTACTAAACCCTAGGTTTCTAAGCAGAAATACCTGTGGGAGATTTCTCTCGCAGGTACTTCTCCCCAGCCTGACAGAGGGGATCAACTGACTGCGTTGGGAATGCCTCGTACTCTGACAGATTTTTCAAGGTTCTCACATGCCGAAGCACCTTCATCTACTTCAGTAGGTGTATGTACTGGGGCGGAAGACCTTGCAAATATGGTAATCCCATTGGATCAGTAGACCAACTGCCTATTATAAACTGGTGGAGACTCGGAGACCCCACAGAAAACTCATGTACTGTCATTCGGAAGAGCGTCAGTATAATACCCAATAGCCCGACTGTCTTCATGCAGGTTTTCTGGACTTTTTTTTTGCATCCTTAAACTGTAGCCCGGGGGCCCTAGGCAACCCTCGGCTACCTTGTTCTACCTTCCACATCCCACTTTTCAATTCCCTTCCTATGTCATTAAAGGATAATTGTTTATTTCAGGATCACCGTCATATACCCAATATATTTCAAACTCGCCAAAGATATTAATACAGGCCACGTCTTTCAGTACAAAATATACTCACTGAGTGCATCTATTGCGGTGTAGTAATTATAATATATTTTAGTTTTTAATAACGGGGAATTGTTCAACAATATTGGCTGTCTAAAATGGCAGATATTTGGTTTTGGACGCCACGCGTGGTCAAGCAAAACAGACTGACCAGATGGTGACGCCCAAAAAATCTGGATGATACCGAATGGAGGGAGAATCCGCGTGGAGTGATCCGGAAAGAGATTTTGAGGAGACTGTACGGAGTTGCGATTTCTGAAAGAGATTTTGAAGAGATTAATCGGAATTTCTGCTGGGAGAGTTTCAGAATCTGTGGATATCTGAAGGATTGCCTGACCACGGCCTGGCTTGAGGTTGGAGCAGCTGATTCTTGGGAGAAATCATTCAGGAGTCTGGACCCGCGGACAAACATACCTGCTAAGGCCCAGGCTGCAGACACCGCTGTAAACAGTCAGTTATATTTCGCGACTTTATCAGTATATATACGGGACAGAGCAGAGAATTGGAACATTATTATGATCCACCATCCCTCTAGCACAGAGCTCTAAATAAAGAAAATTTATGATATCAAATTGTAACGGAAAACACATCTGGTCGGTTTTTGGCGGACCGGTATCAAAGGAACGGGAGACAATTTGGAGAGATCTGTGTTGGAGAATTTTGGATATTTCCTGAGATTGTTCGAGAGGAGTGAGACGTGAGAGCTGGTTAACTTCTCACTCATGAATATGGTTGGAATTGCGGCAAGGGAAGATTTTGAAATTATTACTGAAACGGGAAGAATACTGAAAGGTTGTGTTTTTACGTCTGATTTTGTAAAAATAAGTAAAATTTCCGACCACTTTCAAACTTTATTTTTTCACAATTTCCAAACAGAAAAATGTTTTGGTACTTATTTTTACCTTCTTCAGGTTATTATCCTGCTGAGAAGCATTGATAAACCACTTAACATGAAAACCCAAACATTTTACACATTTGTAGTAGTAATATATAACTAAACAAAAGGAGGCGCACAAATGAGCACATTCATCTAATTATCAATACATCAAGTGTCAATTTTTTAAATACTTAATATTTATGAATATCATAACAAATCTTAGGTACTCGGGAACATAATGGTAATGAGGAGGCGCACCATCTTTGAGGTTAACATGTTGGCACTGACAGTAGGCTCGAGTCTCTCTCGCAGGGTTTTCTGTATCACATGAAATGTAGCATCACCAAATACCAGTCGCTCTTCAAATCTATCCTCTTCAAGCAGGTACTGACGCGAAATTTAATGCTTGTTTTCTTGTTTCAGCGAAATTTGTATGGTTTGAAACACAAGCGCCTTTTTAGAACACGCCACACAGGCTGTGCCCGATATACTAAAATTAATGGACTTCTTTGAAGTGATGTTTGGATCCTGTCCACTGTTTCCCTCATTGTTCCTGGACGTCCATAACTTTTCTTGGAACCGGATTCAAATTTCACAATCCGTCGTGGAATGCAATTCCATTAAGGTGAAGGCTTATTGAATTTTGTGTCTCTCTGCATTGTTACTACAGCCCCTGTTCGTGAAATTTCCTTCACGCAAAACGTACTTCCACCTCCGCGGCAGTCATTTCTCTATATTGACTAAATGAACAACACCTAGCGCCTCTAGTGGCTTTTTTGAAAACTATCGACTGTCAAACATAATGTGTTCTTCCATTATTTCATGCCACTTTTATTTCTATATGTTTTACAGTAAACAATAAATGATTTCAATTTTGCATTTTTTTAAAATGAGGATTCATATTCTAAAATAGGATGTATGAGTGACGAGTAGAACTCCTATCAAAAAAGTAACGAAGTACGTGAGTTCTTTGCGATATGATTCAAACTCATCTATTTTCCCATATCCATTAATATTTACAGTTATTTTATTGTTGTATGTTTACTCTACTTATGTTGCAGCTCTGTGACAATGCTTATTTCCTTGCTTTTATCGGGGCCAATTTTCATTTTGTTAAAGTTTCCCATCGGTTGAACGTATCAAGATCCTTTACAACTGCAGCTCATCGCACTGGGATTCTATATTCCTGTAAGTTATACAATCGTCGTTTATGTGCACAAGGAAGAAAATATGTCCGATAAAAGATCCTCGAGGAACACCTGACTGTTTACGAAACTTCCTGCCCTACTTTTACTATTTACGGTTGTCCGATGAAGAATTCTAGAATCCATCGAATAACACTTGTCTCATGTTTAGACAGTAATAGGTCGTGAAAAACTTTGAAGACTGGCTTTAGAGGCCTTACTTTATAAATTATTTTATGGGATATAATTACATAAATACTGATGTTTTATCAGAAAACTTTTGCAGAAATACGTACATAAATGCTTTCTTATATCTTTGTTTATCAGAATTTTATTTTACAACGACTTTTCAAATTGTTCTTTAAAATTATTACTGATATGTCTTGACGAAAGTTCTATTCAATAAATCGATAACCTGATACTATTTTACTTATAATTGAAAGTTAAATTTTTAACCAATGATTTAACAAAATTGTTGTTTCCCTTTTCTTCAATATTTTAGAATTCTTAATAAGATTTTAATGTTTGCAGTTGTAATCCTACTAGAATTCAATTTTTTTAGTGATTTATATAAGTTGACTGTTATTAATGTGAAATAATTTTAATAGTTTATAGTCAAAAAACTATAACTAGAAGATGTTAAATAAGATGGGTTCGTAATTGCTTATTTTAAGCATTTTTACTGATATATTACCCATTATTTTCTTCACTGAGTTACCTAATAGAAAACTTAAGAAACAATCAAAATATATTAACAAAATGTAACAAATACAAGGTTTTTCTTTTGCAATTCCTTCTGTTTTATGCAGAAGTGAATATACATATGCATTTTATTTCATTCTTTCTATAAAATCATTTTCATTACGGTTAATAGTTAAGGAGAAAGGTTCAGTCTGCAAGATTTCGCATATTTCTTTTTTAGCTTAGAAATAAACATTTTCGCGATTTTATTGAAAAAATAAAAAATAATTTAATGAGTAGCCTTAGGAAATTATTTACCGAATGAAGTAATTTATTTATAAAACAAGTAGATACTAACTGTAACAAATATAGGGGATCTATTAATTATTTTAAGTGGAATATGATATACTAATAATAAGATTTTGTAATAAAAATAAGAAAACAATTTACTGTAACAAAAACAAATTTACATTAATAATTACAATTTTGATATTTCTATCTTTATGCAGGAAGTTCTTTCTCAATTAAAACTACAAATATATGTACACAAAAAATGTAACAAATAAAATTCTTAAAACTAACAATTTTCTAATGACTCAGGGTCGTAAATTAAGTGCCTTGTCATAGAGCAAAATATTTTACACAAATATACTCAGACCTGGCAGCACATAAAATCAGCAAAGAGTCCTTCTTCCTAATTGGGTCGTACTCTCTCCAGATCAAAGCTGCCGACCTCCTATTCATCCTGTTTCAGGAAGAATTTCAAAATTTCATTTGCCACGATTTGAACCACAGTCATGAGTGAGACAATTAGCGTAGCTAGCTCTAAGCGGAATTTCTCTCCAACTCCAAAATTCTTTCCAAAAATAATGCATGTAAAATCTCTTTCTAAAATCGATCTGTCTTTACTCTCATCTGTCTTTACTTAAATTTTATCACCAAAGTGGCAGGGATGTATATCCACCAATGAAATTTATGGTTCTAATTGAGAAAATACACCACCCGATGACCCTAGCTCTCACAAAATTGGGAACCTCCCAAAGCGCGACGTGGAATTTAGGTTTTATTACTCCTGGCTCAAATGCTGTCTTCCGTTCTTTTGATTCTGCACCGCCAAAAGCCCGAGCAGATGTGTTTGACCTTCACTTAATGTTACAGAGCAAACTTTTATGACAAGAACATACGAACGCTTGGTAACCTGTCACAATACAGTAAAATTTATTTGTAAATGGTAATTGAGGCAATATATTAAATAGAATATATTTTTTAATTCTGCGATTGTTACTTTAAAATTATATCTAAACCACAAAAAGTTAATTTTGGGTGAATCAGTTGAGAATATAATTCAAATAGGCAACTTTTTATTACTACATTATTGAATCTTTCATTATTTCAAATACGTGAAATATATTATAATTAATCATCAATTAATAAAACATCCAACTATACAGAAATAACTTTTAAAATAAAATTTTTACGTTGTAACATTCATTTGGATTTGAAACCTCCTCAGATAGACAACTGTAACAAATATGAATATACATTAATTTAAATATAGTGTTAAAATCTCATATTTTTAGAAACTTCTGCAACTAGTTTTAATTACAGTTAATTCCAGTCGTCTTCAAAATGATTCCCTCAGTGACCTTTTTGGTTAACAATTTAAACTTCTGTTCGAATTTATACTAGGTAATATACATTTAGGGATAACAATATTTCGTGATATAATCCTGTGGTATGCAGTTATTGTTTCCGTCAAATAATTTTTTAATAATTCTCCTGGATCGTAATCTCTTTAACCTTTTAAAGCTATTGCTACTAATTGATTACTAAACTCAATTATTCCGCGATTAATGTAAAAGTTATACTAATAAATTAAAAATAGTTGATAGTATATTACTATTGTAAGCCAATTATTTCCATTATTATTTAAAATTAAACAATTCTCTCGTCAGCCGTGTTAGATAGGAGTATTTTACTATAAATCTAGTGTAAGTTGCATTTTACAAAATAATGTTCCTCTACACCCCTTGTAATTCATTGTAATCAATGTTTTATGAATTTTTATTTAATTCGATTATAAATTATCATATTGTTCTCCAAGACTATGTATTACTATTTTTTTAATTCTTAGAAATACAGACTTTGAAATCTCTCCTTTAAATTGAATTTTACAAAACATTAAGATATCCCTGTTAATTAGGAATGAAATGTTTTAATTGTTTTAATAATTGTTCTGTTATAATATTCTGAAACAATTAATTGTTAATAAATTTCTAACTAAATAGGCAGTTGTTTCAATTTATTTAAAGAAATTATTGAAGGACAATTCATCATTTTTAAAATATAATTTACATATATATATATATATATGGAAACTGTTCCAATGATAGTGATTCGTGACTAAAATAAGTTTAAAAATGATGAATATATATATATATATATATATTTATATAGGATTAGAAAGGAACTATAATGTTAAAACCTTGACAATTTCTAGTTTTAAAAATTAGTCTCCAAACTTTTGTATAAATTTCTTGTATTTAATCTGTTTTCAACTGTACTTAAGAAAACTTACGATAGTTTTTATTCAAATGTGTATAAATTAATATATATATATATATATATATATATATATATATATATCGCTCTCTGTAGGTTGCATGAGCACCCGTGATGATGGTAGGGAAAGTGTAGGGGAAGGGGAAGGTTATTGTCCGGTGGATGCACGTCCGCATAAACCATGCCTATGGTTAATTACCCATGTTTTTTATTGTCGAAGTGACAATATCTACACAATTACTATAAGACATAACAAAGTATTTTCATAATTACATATAAAAATTTGTTTATTTACGGCAGGTGTTAGCTAAAGGAATAACGGTCCGACTCCAAGTTCGGACATCGTTGTGATGTATTTTCATTTTGACTGCACCTTATTGTCATTATATACTAAAATTAACATGTACCTTAAAATCAATTAATATAGTATATCATCGACACTGGCCAGTAAATGTTAAGTTTTGTATATGTGTACGGAATTTGTTACAGAGGTCTTGAGACATGATGCAATATGAGGCACGACTATTACAATACAATGCGGTGCACACTTTATTATCAGGAGGTATATTGGGGCAATATCCGTCATGAGACCAACTAACGTCAACTTTTATATCAAGTTGAAACGCAACCGAAGCTACTAGAGCTCCCGAGATGTTACATTATTGCCGCCGAAACTTCAATAGATACCAGATAACGTCCTGATAAGATGAATCAGTTTGTGTCATCTTGTTAGTAACACCGTAAGAAAACATGAAACCATTTCACAGGATTTCTTCCAATGGCTTAAAATATAGCAATACTTAATCAGTTCACTTTCTATAAAATTTTGTTATAATTTATTATTTAATTTATAAGTAGTGTTTCTTCATAATGTATGAAATGTAGCCATGCTTAATATGAATCTATGGCTATCCAAATTTGTAATTGCTATTTAAGGACGAAACAATGACAATATCCTGAAACCAGAATCCAATGCATAAATGCTGCAGTTAACAAGAAGTGTAACCATTGGATATAAACTTTGATAAATAATTTCCTTTAAGTCAGTAAAATATAACAATGATATGTTTCGTGCTGACATTTATATCTATATAGTTTTATTACAAATAAGAGCATATGTGGTCAAGAATCTAAGTTTTTCCAATTATGACGTTTATTCCACAAACTTGTGTACATCAAAAGTACAAATAACCCGGGAAGCCTCTGTACATTGGCACTCATATATGTCCAAAGATAGAAGAAATGTATCATGTTGACAGCAAAAGATCGTAAATTTTACGTTCAGCACAAGTGTCGCTTTAATATTATTTGCATTATTTCTATTGATTTTGATGAGAATAGTCTCTGAAATTAATCTTTGAAAAAAATTTGTTTCCACGTCTTAACTTTGGTCCAGTTTATATTGTGTTTATTTAAGTATATGGGCTTATAAATAACAGTATGTTTATTTGTTTTTATCAGTTCATATAAAAACTTTTAATTTTATTATTATCAGTTGGTATAATAATTGATTGTAATAAATAAAATATTAAAATAATGAATTTATAAAACTAAAATAGAGTAGACATTAATTAACGTACTTTAGGTGAGAAGCATACGACGTGGGTGGACGAGGGTTGACAGGTGGTGAGCTGATCATTGAAGGATATAAGAGGATGTGGTCCGCGGGCATGATGGTATGGTGTGCTACCATATGCCTGAATGTTCAGCGGGAAGGATGAGGTCAATTGGGAGTTTTCATTTGAGCCGACGCAAGCTGGTCTAGGATTGTCATGGAATTGCTGGATTGTGGATTTGGATGGCTGAGGGCGCTTTTAATTAGGGACGTTATGGATTTGGATATTACGAAGTTTACTTTGGGAAGTTTGATGTTATGGTGGATGACGGGATTTCTAAGATACCAGGGAGACTTTGTAATGGTTCGTAGGATTACGTTTTATTTAGTTTAAATTTTAGGCTGAGTGTATTTTGGCTGTTGTTCCCCATATGGACGAGATGTACGACAAGGTAGGTAACAGGGGCTATAGGGGATATGGTAGATTTTGGAGAGGAGAAGATTAATATGAGGTTTCCACGAGAGTTTTGAATCAAACATGATTCCGAGGTAGGCGGTTTCTGTCTTCGTAGGGATTAATGAATTGTTTAGATATAGGTGAATTAGGGGGAGGAGGGTTTTTGTTAGTGTGAATGAAACAATTTGATGGGGTTGATGCTGATTCGTCATTGTTTGGACCATTGTCCTAGGTTATTGATCGCTGATGGTAGTGGCTGGAAATTAGAAATGAGAGAGGAGGTTTCATAGGAGATGGCTATGTCGTCTGCTAATGTTGGGTTGCTGTGGGATATCGTGGGAGAAGATGTTGTATAGGACGGGGGCAATGACACTTCCTTGGCGGACGCCCGCAGAGATCGAGTGATTGGGAGAGGTAGCTATTTATTTTGACAGAGCAGGTCCTGTTAGAAAGGTAGTCTGGGAGTATTCTGTAGTGGGTCACATTTAGGAAGTCTTTAACTTAAATTGAGGTTGGAGAGGCTGTATATTTGATGGGGGTAAAAGTGTTTGGGGTGAAAGCCGTATTCTGTGTCTGTAATCAAGAATGAGAGTTGATTGATTAGATGTGGCAGCAGTAGTTTTTCGAACAATTTTGATAATGTAGGAAGACTTGTTGGACGGCAATTTTCTGGATTGGATTTTGGTTTGTTTGGTTTCGGCGTATTTCCATTTAGTATGCTTATCATTGGGAAATTTATAGTTAATTATAATATTTTTTGTTTCTGCTATATTGGATGGAAGTAAGGCTGTAAATCTAAACGTCATTGTAACGATTAATTAAAATAATTTGTATTTCTGATAAGTAATAAAATATTAAAGTCAGCTGCGTACATGTGGTTATCTGGTTGGAGGTCACCCATAGCATGTTTACAGGAAAAAGCTGATTGGGGAATGCTTAGAAAACGAGGGTTTTCCCAATGTAGATGATACATAATCAGTTCTCGGGTTTACAACCGGGTCAATTGAGACTTTAAACACAGCGTTTCTATTGCTTGCTGCCATCTGATAAGAGCAAGCGATAAAACGTTGTGTTTAAATTTTCAATTGACCCGATTGGAAACCCGGAAACTGTTTATGGGGAATGCTTAATTTACAGTGCCGAAATGGATTCAAAACTAAGCACGTATTGAGATACATAAAAAATTATGCAAAATATTATAGAACACAGAATTTTTCTGATTAAACCATAAAAGAACTTTTTCATTCGATATTAATCGCAATACAAATCCTCACAACTTTGTGAGGATGTATCATGTTAATATACCTTAACTGTGCAGTTTTATGAAATTAATGATTTTATATTTTAAAACGGAATGGATTTGATTTGTGAATTGTCTTGACCTCAGTCACGCGAGGATTCAATAGTGTTGCCAGTGCCATTATTCCAGCCTCCGGAACCGGGAAGAATCTAGTACCTGCGTAATTTACGAAAAGTCTTTCCAATGTCCTATTTTCTTCAGCTCACAGGAAAACGTTAGCACGGGGCATTAATAACAGTGGACTGTCAAAAAGTGGGAGGATGAAATTTTTGCAAGGAGCCTAACTCACCAATTGTATAACATATAAGTGTTCCAGTATGCTTGCAATGGGAAATCAACTTTGCATAGTTCGAGTAAGAAGGGATTAACTTGTTTGCAGGCAGGGTGGTATAATAGATGGGGTCCGTAATGTTTTGCGGGTGACAATCCTGTTCGTTTGTAGATGGGAATTAATATTAGACTGAAATTGAAAATATTAAAACGAGATACAAACAGAAAAAATATCTTAAATGGAGATGATTGTGTAGTAAGACAGCTTACTATTGATTATATCAATAGGCAAAGAGAATTTGATTGGTATATTTGTGTGTTGTCATAAAATTATTTGCTAGTCAAAACCACGCATTTGAACATCGAGACAAGTGACATTATGATGTCTACAATGTTTGTTTAGAATAGCGTCGAGCCGGGAACATAGATACTAAAAGTATAGGCAGGAGATATAACAATTATTACAGTGTCCTAAGCGGTGGAACCTATTTGGAAGCCGTTCATCCAATCAGCTATCACCTTTCAACAAGGACAAAGAACAATTCCACAAACGAAAATATCTCTCAACAGGGCGAAATTGGTCAGTCGGGCATTACACAACTTTATTAATAGTTTTGCTTCTTCTTTCCTCACTGACTCCTAAGCCCATTCAGGGCCTTTTCCTGATGGGTCACCTTACATGACACATTCCAAATTTCGAGTGATACGCCTTAGCGTATTAATTCTCCAGCAGTCTTAATCCCAGTCTTCGTGACCATGACGTCACAAACATCCAAGCCCATGCCCGGATTCTAAGCCCTGACCTCTATTAATTCTAGGTGAATGTTTTTTTTTCATACGTGCGTTTAAAACTCCAAAATAAGTGCTGATAGCCCATACCCTTGAACTTTTTATGTTCCTAAACGGATTTCAATGAAAATTTCAGTGATTGAAACAGGAATTTTAAAATTAATTTTCATGTATGTTTCGATATCTTGAAGAGTTTAGAAGATATTTACATAAATATTTAAAAATCAATTGAATAGCCGCGCGAATTTCCCATTTTTTAAATTTTTTTATTTTGGGTTAAGAGAGTACATAAGGGTGATCCTGAAACAGGCAACTTCCCTTTAATAGCGTAGGAAGGGTATTGAAAAAGGGGGAGTGAAAGATAGATGAAAGTAGCCAAGGGTTAACTAGGGTCCACAGGCTATAGTTTAAGGTTCCTACCCGGAGTTTCACCTAAAGAGATGCAAGTAAAACCCTAGGTAACCTGCATCAGGTAAGTCTGGCATTTGGGACTATTCTCAAGCCCTTCCGAATGACGGGAAACAAGTTTACTGTTGTCGCAGCATTCCTTAACCATTTCTGCACCAGTTTTAAGAGGCAGTTAGCCGACTGATCCAATGCGATCAGAGAACTACTCTTACCGTTTGCCCAAGGTCTTCGACCTCAGTACATACAGCTCCCAAAATAGATGAAGGTGCCTCGGTATGTGAGAACTTTGAGAAAAAACAGAGAGTACGTGGCATTCCCGACGGAGTCAGGTGGGCTCCGCATTCAATCCGGGGAAGAAATACCTGTGAGAGAAACTCCCACAGGCACTCGTATTCCCCATTTTTATTGGCTCCGAGACCAACTACGAGTTATAAGGTTTGCCCTGAAGCGATCATAAAACAGATGATACCGTATTTCTTATATATTCAATTAATTCAACTTTATCAAAATTCTGTACCCGATCGTTTCGTTTTTAGGGCAAAATAAAGAGAAATATTTCAGCGCGAACGAAGTCGCGGGGCTAGGTAGTAGTAATTAAATATGGAAATAGTCAAATTTGATTTAATTGCTTTTAATACAGTAATATTTGATATATGTCCAAAGAAAACTGCTTATATATATATATATATAACTTTTGAATTTTCTGATTAATAGATTTTTTGGATAATGGACTATTTGAGGGTGATCCAGAAACGGGAAACTTCCCTTTAATAAGATAGGAACGGAATTGAATCAGGGGATGTGGAAGGTAGAATATGCTAATCTAGAATTGACTAGGGCTCACGGGTTGTATTTTAAGGTTCCTACCCGGGTTTCATTAAAGGGAGATGCAGGGAAAAACTGAGACAACTTGCATCTGGTAGTTCGGCTTTTGGGTTCTTTTCTCACACCCTTCCAAATAACGGGAGATGAATTTTGGTGTGGAGCCACAACATTCCCTTCTCCGTGTCTTCACCACGACTTTTACGTAGGTAGTAGGCCGACTGAACCAAAGGTCTTCGACCGTAGTACATACACCTCCTAAATTAAATGAAGGTGCCTCGGCATCTGAGAAATTTGAGAAAGAGAGTACGAGGTAGTATTATAAGTAAAATATATAATTTCATCCACGTGACTGCTCATCGTTGAGCTATCTTCTTATCTAATTGAGGCCATGGCCGCACTGTGTGATTTTGTGCGTGCGAAAACTTGAATCCCACATAGTGCGAATATGCGCTAGACGCATTCACTTTAGTGCCAGAAATCGCAACAGTAAGGTGTAACTTTCCTTGGATGCAGTCCAAAAAAATTTATTTTTGTTTACATATTTGGAAATTTATTTGCTGGAAATAATCATACATAACAACATACTTACATCACTATGCAATCGTTAATTGATTTCAATGGCTAGTGGATAACTGCTCATTATTGCAATTGGTTCGATTTGATGTGCTTTATTTCCAAAATAACATCATCCAATAATTATCATTATTTGTGAATACATTAACAGTTACTGTGACGGCCTAGACGGTCTTTTAGATAGGAACGATGGTTGTGATGTTCTTTGTTTTCAAATTATCAGCACTTCTTCTGAGATGTTCTCAACAATGTCAATTCAATAATTTTGGAAATTCCGTAAAATCTGTCTAAGAATTTTGTATTTATCGATTTTTCTATATAAAAATTTACCTCCTGAGATCCAAACTGTTCTAACAATGCAGTAGCAACATTCTAAATACTCATAGAGTTGATTTTCCTTTTAATTTTCACCTCTTAACCAGTAAAGGTTTTATTCTTCTCCAACATGATATGAGTGTGGAACAGTGAATGATGGATTAAGATCGGAAACCATGTGTTCGAGTGAAAACCGATTTTAATCCTTAAATTTATGCTTTTCTTAATAATATATCCTCTTACGAATATTAATAAATAATTTAATAACTTTGTACACAATAAATACCATCTAAAATACTAACATGTTGTAACGGTCAAACACATCTGCTCTGACGTTTGAGGCGTGCAGTCAAAAGAAAGAAGACAGCATTTGAGTCAGGAGCAATCAAGAAAACAAGATATCACGGCGCGCCCGAGGATTTCCCCAAGCAATGGTGAGATTTGGAGGCATCAGGCGTTTTTCCCAAAAGTTCTGGAAGAAGAGGTGTAAACTGTGACTCCCAGAGAATAGTAACAATAAATGTTATTGGTCAATATCCATCCCTGCCACCGGAACCAAAGAAGTGGGAAGTAGATTTTTAAAAGGCGTGCAGATAGATTTTAGGAGGATTTTTCGAGAGCGGTGAGACGGGAGATTTTTGATGACAGACTTTGGAGAGCGAGAGATTTAGTGAGAGATTTCTAGAGAGATTGCTCGTCAGATGATTGTAATTTTGGAAAGGGTGATTTCGAGCAGATGATCAACATTATCAAATAGGTAGTCCATGGAGATGAAATCAAATGGAAATTATTCTTGCATCAAGAAGAATGACGGGGGCGACTCTGTGGAGGAAATTGCAACGAGAAGGAGCTTGAATATTCACTAAACTGACACAGTAAATTACACCTGCAACCTTTCGGCTTATTTCGTATACTGCCAGGTCCGAGTAGATGGGTAAAATATTCTGATCTATGAGAAGGCCCATAGTCTACGACCCTGAGCTTAGAGTTAGAAAATTGTTCGTTTTAAGGAATTTAACTGTCCTTTTTTAAGTAAACATATAATAAGTTAATTAAGAAAGAATTGCTGTCTTACAGCTTGAAAATATCGAAATTGTATTATGGATGTGTATTTGTTTTGGATCAAGTAAATTGTTTTCTTTTTTGTTGTTACAGAATTGCTTATTTTTAATATATCAATATATCATTAAAATAATTAATATCCAATCCGTTATTTATTACAATTTCACAGCTACATTGAAATAAGTGAAAGCACAAAATTAAAGTTACTCTTTTTAAAATAATAATTAAATTAACTGTGGAAATAGGAATATGAGGTCGTTATTGTTTATATATGATGCGAATGATATCCATATTTCATTACCAAAGTTTTTAATTTTGAGGGCGAAATGCTAAAACCCAATTGGACAAAATCTTCAAAGAGATATGAATTTACGAAGTATATTTCACTTTCTGAGTTCAAGAACGTTCACTCAGAGAACTTCCATCCTTCCCAGCACTCTCTCTCTCGCTCTCTCTCTCTCTCTCTCTCTCTCTCTCTCTCTCTCACACACACACACACACACACACTCACTCACTGTAGTAAACGGTCGCTATAATTCTTCGTTACCAGATGCGTGCTCGTTCTCATACGGGAAGGAACTCAATGTACACGGTTCTACGCTTCTGGAAAGGTTTATTGTACCGCTTTATTCAACAAAGTTAGTAATGTTCCATCATTATGTATAACCCCTTCTTTCAGTGACAAGCTATATTTTTAATAATTTTGGTTCCTTCCTCACTCAATATATACTATTACATTGGCACCTACACATCAAAACGAAACGTTTGTTTACATGTGGCGAAAATAAAGTTGTATATAAGACAAATTTTAAAATTTAACTTCTTCTAATGGTGGGTGACAATTTTAAGTCATTTACAGTTTCAGAGAAAAAAAGTAAACTTATTTTTTCCAAGCGAAGAAAATCTCTCCCTAAACAGCTAAAATTATGTATGAATATTTCAGAGTTTAGTCTCAATAAGGTAGGTGGAAGTGTTATATTGCTTAAAATCTTGTTACACTACATGAAGTTACATCGTTGCAGCTTCCAATATTTTCATTTTTAGGCAAAGTTAAATTAGTTAAAAAAGGTTACATTTTTCTTTCCGACTTTGGTGCAGTGTTGACGAACAATCACACAATCATGTGATCAGTTTGTATGACAAAGTAAGCGTTGATAATTTTCTGCAATGTAAAATTAAATTGATAATTTAGAAAAAGGATAGCCAAAGAATATTAAATTTTAAGAAAACAAAAAAATAGTATGTTTTCAAATGTTATATTTCATGAGTTAAGACATACTACTAATAAGAAACCCCGTGTCCGTTTTTACATACGTTTATTATTATTATTATTATTATTTATTATTAAAAGCAACACAAATACGCTTAATGTAAATTAAACAAAACATTTAAAAACGTACTGATTTTCGCTCTTTTCTTAAATGTTAATGTTCTTTGGTTATTTAATTATTGTATTCCTTGGCTAAACTTTTTATATCTTTGTAATGTAAAAATTTTGACAACCTGAAGAGGGTCCAGATCAAGACCGAAACATGAAATTGTATTACATTATTTTGGTTTTTCTTTATCAATGGCCTCTTTATGGCCTTACGTAAACATTGTTATCAATAACCTATACAGATGGCAGTCAGTAGTAATTAGAATTAAAGATCAAGGAATGAAAGAAGATAATGATCAAGAAAGGAGTAAGAAAAGTGTGTCGGCATTTTTCTTTACTTATATATTTGAATAGGTGATGATTAAAGTTAAAATGAAAATGGAAAGGAAATAAAGCTGCAAGAAGAACAAATAAAACCCCTAAGGTTTGCTGATGATATTAGGGGAGTCAGAAGAAGAATTGGAAAACTTAATAAATGGCATTAACGTGATACTGGAGGAAGAGTACAACATGAGGATTAATAGAGGGAAAATCAATGTGTACTTTCATAAATAATTGAATAACAGAGGGTTTTAGATTGGGGAGGGATAATTTGAAGGAAGTTAAGGAATTCTACTACTTTGGTAGCATAATAACTAGTGTAGGGTAGCAGCAGTAAGGAAGGCTTTCGAAAAGAAGAATTTACTTACGGCTAATATAAGTATGCATATTAGGAAATCGTTATTAAAAATGTTGGTATGGTGTGTGGCGTTTTATGGTTGCGAAACGTGGATGAGTGGAATTGCAAACAGGAACAGAATAGAATCTTTCGAAATTGTGTGCTATAGGTGAATGCTGAAAATCATATGGGTGGATTGGGTAACTAACCAAGACGTTCTGAACATAATAGGGGAGGGAAGAACAATTTGGAGGACTTTGACGCTCTTGTAAAATTAGCATTAGAGGTTAGTGTGTGGGGTAAGAACAGCAGAGGAAGGCAAAGGATGAAATACGCTAATTAAATTAAGGAGAATGTGGGATGTAATAGCTATATAGAAATGCAATGTCTTGCGCAGGATAGGTTTGCACCAGACCAGTTTTTGAACTGTGTATATACTATGTAAAGGCGCCGATGCTTTCTTTCGAATCAGACCAAGTCGATCCACAGAGGAAGATGGGGAAAGAACATGCAGATAGAAGCAGCGTTTGATCATGTCCTATCCTTCATATGCTTTCCCCTTTAAGTTTATAACGGGAAATAAGGCGTGAAACCATGGAAATATTACAAATAGAATGTACTTAAAATATATAATAGAATATTTTACAAAGAAAAGATTCTCCTGTACATAGTAAAATGAGTCAAATTTAGAATATTTTTACTCTGATCAAAAACTTTTCGCTTTTATAGAAAATTATCCCTGTTTGATGAATTATTTTCTGGTAAAGAGCCTAGGACTGAGTTATTTCTATTAATGAATTCGTAAAATTCGCCGATCGTTTGAAACAGATTCATGTTCCGTTTCTATTTCGGTTGGTTAAGTTGGTATTTGCAAACTTTGGAAGAATGGCTTGCAACTCGATCTAAAATCAGTACTAGATAGTATTTTAATGGCACGTTTCTTTTAAAAAATTAATTGTCAAAACACATAATTAAATTAAAATACAGGAGCTACACCATTTTTACGATGTTCCTGTCAACGTGCTGCATTAATCTTCTGAGATATTTACAAGCAGTTATATATTGAAAGGCGATTTAGCTGAAAATTTGGAAACGGTCATTTCATTATCACTTTAAGCTTGTACAAGTTGAGGCTTAATTTTGAAACCTAAACCAGACATTTAGATCGTCCAGAGTGCTATCCATTTTCATAACAAGACTATAGGTGATCATTAAGGTATAGAATAAAAAGTAAATGTCCAAGAATTGATCCTTTGGGAAATCAGCATGTTTTAAACTCCAGATGGGATAAATGAAGTTGACTAGTTTCGAATATTTATGTGGCTCCTAAATAATAAATATTTATTACTAAGTGTTATGAACCTTTCCGGTTCGATTATCTTCGGAGTCCGGGGATAACTTTGTTATCATTAACAGAAGTGGTACTGCGGTGGCTAATAGTACAGAGAGACATGAACGTAGAAAATTGAAAAGATTTATTACGATCAACTACTTCATTTACCTTAAATCCAATTCCTCTGTAGTTAAATAATTATTTAATCATTGCTACTTGAAGATATACTCCGACTTTAGAATATCCATAATATTTCAAGAGTTTGAACCGTATTTTAGTGAATTTGGTTAAGTCGTTTCATTGACACAAATTAATTCTTATTAATTTTGTTTATTATTGCATAGTGTTGACCTCCTGTGGTGTAGTGGCAAGCCTCTAGTTGCTGCGTCACAACCCAGAGGTTCCGGCATGGGCTTGGATGTTTGTGTCGTCATGGTCGAGAAGACCGGGATTAACACTGTTGGAGGATAGATACGCTGACCACGTGTCACTCCAAACTCGGAATGTGTCATGCAAGATAACAGGCCGCAGTCGACTCGGTAGGCCCAGGTCCTCAATGGGCTGTAGAACCAAGGGGGGAGAGAGAGAGAGAGAGAGAGATTGCATGGTGGTTATTAATTATCCATACGTGCAAGGAACAGCCTAGGTTGGTGACGTCATCGCTGCGAACCAGCACAGCTTGCCGACGGGTAACTTACTACTTCACCAAGACCAAATCCCAAAATCGGTACTGTAACATTTATTACTTTAATATTGTCGCATGGTGCTCTTGGCATAGAAACCTTACTCTGATTGCATTACTACAGAGATTCCGAACCCATTTGGTGACCGAGTTTCTTTTCTGTAACTGGTATTTCATCATGGGAAGAACACTGCCGTGTCTATTGTTTTCGGTTTGTAAGATGCGATCTCAGTAGACGAGGCGAATGCTGTAATATGTCAATGCTTTGGTAATATTTGGTGTTTTGCCATGACGAAATCTTTCGTCAGTTCAGCAAATAATATTCTCGCTAAATTCAGTCCTTCGCCCAGTGATTTATGTATACTATGAATTTTGATATTTGGGGACTTTTCCTTAAGGAAACCATGCAGTGATGATGTTAAAATATTATATTCATTCAAGATATACGCCTACACATAAATTAAAAATCGACTACAATATTCGTGATCTGCTCGCCAGACCGATGACATCAGTAAGTTTACCCGGCCTAGGTTTCATATTTACATCATTTTATGCACTCCAGTAATAAGCCACCTATAGAAACTGAAGGTAATTAAATTTTCCCAATGGTTTCCACAATCGCCATCATCAGTTTTCATAGCTTGTAAATCTGAATCTAGGTGTATATTAAAAAGAAGAGGCAATTATTCTGTAAATATCACGCATGACACTAACTGCTATGTGAAATCGGTTATCGGTTTGTGTATTCTTCGAAACAATAAAGGTTGGCCTGTGACAAGGCTAATGGAGCGGTGTGATGTTACGTAGATTGAAGTTCACAAAAGACCTAAATAAATCTTATTAATGGTAATGAATATATTCATTAGTAAAACTGAAATAAATATTTCAGACTAACGTTTAACTCAATTAAAAAACTTTTAACATTTAAGGAAATTATTTTGTACTGTACGTGCAATTAGAAGCTATTTTAATTTAAAAAAGTATGCTAAACTAAATTTTCCGAGCTGCAGGACTCGTGGTTGTCAAAATGCAAAAGGGCCAGTCAACATATATTGAAGTAGCCCTTTGAGGGATTAAGAAGCCGCGACGGACCCAGCCAGTGTCATAAGTGTATCAGAAAATAAGCTTCGGTCTCAACATTTTGATACGTCTGAAACTATCCCGTAGATGGTGCGAGAGGTTTCACGTCTTTTAATCAAGAAAAAAATGAACCCCGTATTGGGAATTAGAAAGTGTAAAATGATATCCTATTGGCTTAAGCTATAAAATATTTCACCGGGAGGGGAAGTTGAGAAGAAAGTTAAAGAGAAAACGGGAAGGACTGGCTGGTTTCGAGTCTGAACTGAGAAGAAGCGACCTGACTGCAAGTTTCAACAAGGAAACTACACCAAAATTACAGGCTTGCTGCTTCTATGCTGACCCGAAAACTGCCTTTGTATTAAACCCAGGATTTCCGGTCAACAAGGAAACTAGGGAGTAAGGAGCTAAAAGGCAATAATCTCTCCCTCTGATATGTGTATAAACACGTAATGCAAGCTAGAGATAGAGTAAATTAAATTTACTGTCTCTTACAACATTATTTTTGATTAAGGCTCAGCTAGGAAAATTAAATTCATTAAATTTAAATCTTGTAATATTGTTGAATTTGGTTTACTTTGTTAACAATAAAACTTTAAATTTCAAAGTTGAAATTTATTGGCACCCACCAATTCAAATATAACTGTGATTTTAATATATTTATAAACCACAAAGTCCACGTCACAATTCCTCAACTGATCAACTAAATGCCAAAGTAGCTATTGCCACCATCAATTATTGTTCGGAATATAAAGATCAGGCATTTGAGCCAACCATCCCCTGAGATACAGACTCAATTTGTTTTAATTAGTTTATAAAGTTAAATTCATTTTCTAAAATATATATTTTTAAGAGCAGGAAGACAAATTTTTAAAAATTCCTTGTTATTTCTTCTCCTTGCTGTATTAATTTAAAGTAGAATTAAAATCGTCCATAAAACGTTACACCGTTTGTTATTAAACGTTTCAACACTAATTTTGGGACATACTGATCCTTAGAGCTAAGACATTTGCGACGTCTCGACCCTGGTTTATATATGGTATGTGTTTAATATTTAGCAATTAACTTAGGGAACCTCTTAAATTAAGAAAAAATAAATAAAACGAAACTGAAACACTGAGAACAGTCATCTAAATTAAAATAAATTTATTTAATAAACGATTTGGAAGATCAAATTTTACAAACCGTGCGCTGCTGGCTTGCTAGGCTCGCAATTTTGTTCTTCGTTGTATATAATACATTTCATATACAATCGATTTGCTGGAGTCTTGGGCCGCCCTAGCGTTCGTTTCTATCCACGATAATTAAATTAATTCCGTTTTCGTAGAGCTTCTAGAAGCTTTTTCAATTACGATCTCCGGGTGATTATCTTCAATATTCACACACACCTGCACAAATAATGTACGAAAAATTTGCACACTTATTTTGCCGTATTTTTATTTATGTATTATTAAAAATAGAACAATCAATTTAACTTATCAATTCCACATTAATGAATAAACTCAGAAAACAGCTCAAACTATTAGTGATTCATTTATATTGAAGCAGAAAAATACAATACGTTCACTTGACAGCCATTATGTAAATAAATAATGATTCATTCAAATGACGAGCAGTGAGCTTGTTTGCATCAAAGATATACACTATTAAGCAAGACAAATATCAGAAAGTCTATTTAACTATTTTATCAATTCAACCTTTGATTAAACCTCGTCAAAGATTGTGACGTACTAAAATAAATTCATACGACATTTGTTAAGTAAACGTAACGTCATACATGTTCGAGTAGGAATTTAGAAATTCAAGATGTGTCCTTTATTTTATCAACGAGTGTAATGTTTAATTTTTTACACAGAGCCGCTAATGGTCTACCATTTGAGGATCTCATTTGTTTGTAGGTATGGATACGGATACACACACACCCATTGCAATGGCAGGCAACGCAGAAGACCGGGGAATAACTTTGAAGTGTGTTCCTGTGGATTAGTAAGATGTTATTTTGGAAACAATGTTTGTTGGCTGCAATCATTATCTTATGTTCTCAATTTATATCATAAAAAGTTCTTCCGAAGTCCCTCGCCTAATCAGCGCGCCTGCTCATTACAATGGAATTTGCACGAGATTAACGTTATCGCATGACATCAACAATGAGTGTGTGCAATCTCTATCACAGGCAGGTCGCTACCTGATTATTCAAAAACTAAGAGGTGCTCCCAAGTTATCTCTATTTCCTCTCTATGATAATGAAATAAATTCGATATATTAGTCATCCGTGTAGAAAGGAGTTTCCCAACGAAGATCCCCCGCCAATTCAACAACCTGCTATCAATTAATTTATACAAAATGAAAAATGGTTCGTATCTCAATCTTGAATAACCGTTCGTTAAGTGTTGTACTTTCAATACATCCACACCGCAAAGCTTGGGGTAATATAAACTATAATTTGAACAAAGATAATTTTTTGCTGTTTCTAATGAAGGAATCCATTAAAATATTGCTACGCTAAGTGCAATCTGCGAGGTGGTTATCTAGTTGAAATTCAACAAAAGTTCGAAATTGGCGTCGTGATTAACTTTAGCGAACTCAGGTCATTAATAATATTGAGCGTAAACAATGTAATTAAAGAACCGCGATACCCAATGGTACGAACGTAATTGAGGTCTCGGTAAATAAGAAAATAAATCCAAAAAGTCTCATTTGTATATAAGCTTATATTCGAATACACAAATATGTATCACTCCCGCAGAAACTATATTAGCGAAGATATATGCAAGTTACATAAAAGTAAATTCATGTTTCTGTTTGGATTTAAGCTACAAGAGGGAAATCAATAAATTGGCAACTGCCCTTTAATACCATAGAAAGGGAATTGTGATTGGGGATGGAATGGAGAAGGCAGTCAAGAGTTGACTGAGGCCCCCGGACTATAGTTTATGGATTCTATATGGTAATCACATAAATGGGATGCACGGCAAACACTAGAAAGCCTGTAGGGTGCAGAGTATCTGAGGGTTGACTTGGGCCCCGGGGCTATAGTTCAGGGATCCTACCCAGTGAGTCACCTAAGATAGGTCGGACTTTTGGGTACTTCTCTCAACCCCTTCCGAATGACGAGACAGGAGTCACATTGTGCGGGAAGGGACGCTGCAGAGGATAATTCGTGCGGGTGTTGATGTCACACTTTAGCGGGTGCGGGACGTATTATATCTGGATCATTCACAAAATTAAAAGAACTTGATGATATTATTGGTTCATAACGTAATTAGAAACTGTGTCAAAATGTCAGAATACATCATAGTCAGCAGAAAAAGAATTTCACCAAGCTTCAGGAGTTGTATCATTGACACTTCAAAATAAAGACACAGTTACATGCATGAACAACGTATATCATCAAAACAAAAAAGGGACATATTACATTTTCACAATCCCCCAGAACTACAAAAGAATGCAAAGTTTAAGAGCCAATAAAACATATATTGAAGAAACATACTCGCTTGGGATTCACCGCGATGACCGGTCGCATTTTTGATAACGAAATTAAATATCATGACTATTTAATTTACATTAAAAACTAATAATAGATTAAAACACATTTTACAGTTTTGTATTAATTAATTTTTAATGTAATATTAATCTATTTCAGTTTATATAATTGTTTTTTAATTTATTTTCGTTATTTTAAAGTAAACATTACATGTAATAATTTATCACAAATAGTTACGTAATATATTATGTTTCTACCAAAATAGTTTTATTGGTCTAAATAAATATTGCTATTTCCAACAAGGGGAAATCAAGTATTTGTTGCCATATTTAAGAAATTCTTATACCAAGTTTAAGTTGAGTCTCAAAGTTTAAATTATACTGCAGTTTGATACTATAGAAACCTAATAAATATAGAACTTCAGATTTTTATCTGCATGCCATACCGAGATATTATAACTCAAACTTTGAAAAAATTGAAAAATCACATTGCAAAAGGCTGTAATTTGTAAATGGTACGTCACTCACCACTGATAATATATATAAAGTAACTACACCATTAAAAGCACGAAAAATATTGAGGTTCGTAAACTCTTTCGTCTTGAAATAGAATTTTCTTCATTGGAAGGAACAAATTCGTGTTGCACAGAGTTCATGAAAAAAATATTATTAGACACGTAAATAGAGATTTAATTTGTAGGCTCGAATGTACTGAACACGATACAGTTGATTTGGAAAGAATTCAACAACACAGTTATGAATTATTTAGAAAATCGTAGTTACCTGCGAACGCGAAATACGGCGAAAGCAAAAGCGTCGGTCATTTTTGAACCACATACTATATAAATGAAACAAAATTAGTTTTGGACTATAAAAACACGAGGGAATGCACCAACAAAATATTAATTTTTTCTGAGATGATGAGCAATCAATTTCATTTTTTCTGGGGCACTTGGCATGGATTGGCATAGACTCGAATGCAACCCTCCGTGCTAAGTTGAAACGACTTTGTTTTCTATTTTTTATATGATACGTTTTGATAATAATTTCTGCCTCAATCAGGTCTTAAGTCTGAAAATAATTTATATATTATTTAATAAATACTACAAAATTTTGAAATAACCCATGCTGAAATAAATAATCCGCAATTATCAAATTGTAATTTTAAAATCAACATGTTTAGTTTACCAATGATGCTGGTCTATTACTTGATTAAGATTATAAAATTGATAATGTTCCAATAGTAAGCCCTTCCCCCATCCAATTATCGCCGGACGTGTTGCGTTTCCCCGGAGCATGATGTGGATAATGCGGGACTGGAAAACGCATCCGCTCCGCAACTGTCCAAGTGTGACATGTCGCATTTAAATACATGTGTTGTCTGACCTTTAGCAGGCTACCCACTCGCGCAACCCGCTCAAGTGTGACACTAGCCTTGGTTAGGGTCGCATTTTCCCTTTTCCGTGCCTTCGCCACTTTTAGGTGTTAGCAGGCCGAAGGTCTGCACTTCCAGTACATGAACCTCCAAAACGAGATGAACATGTCTCAGCAATAAGAGAGACAGAGAGAGAGAGAGAGAGAGGCAACCCCAAAAATAAGTCAATGTACCGGAGTAGTTATAACTTATAACTTATAAGTTATAAGCTCTGTCCTTAGGAGTTTCTATACCATTCGCCAGACTGTGTATAGGTGTAACCACCCTAAAGTCGATCTTATGAAAAATTAAGTTTCTCGCCTTCCATCCTTTCACGTTAAAAAAGGTCGAGCCTGATTCATCTGCTCTGCGGCCCATGTTTGTCCCTTTGGAGTTTGAAGATTTACGTATGTAAGATACTCGAATAAGATACTGAGTCATCGCGGTGGCTATGATGAAATGGGATGAGCGGACTACTCTTATCGCCCGTCCACACGGTCCGTCTTAATCTCGCCTGCGCAGTTCAAAAAATCTGAAAGAAACACCGAACGTGTGGGTTGAAACTCATTTTGATATTTGGATCGCGAGGTAAGCCGACTCGAAGGCAAGTTGGAATGTGAGGATGAGTTACCGACTTCAGTTAGAGCTCATATTACATACGAACCAGGGCTAAAACGCATTAATTGCTCAGAGTGAATTTTAATGGCAATTCTAAGTTTTGTAAATGGCAAAAAATCTTTAAAATGGTACTTTTTAGAGTGAGGTATCATTATGACCCATTTCTGGTAGTCTGAGAAGAAAAGGTCGTTGTTGTTTATGTGGTATTCAGTCCTAAGACTGATGCAACCCTCCGTGCTAACCTATCTTGCTCAAGCCTTTTCATTTCAGCATAATTATTACATACCACATCCAAAAATGCTTAGCGTATTACATCCTTGACCCGCTCTTCTGTTCTTACCCCACAGACTTCCCTCTCATGCTTATTTTACAAGACCTTCATGTCTTAGAACGTGGCCTATTTCTCTTAGTCAACGTCCTCCATATTGTTTTCTTTTCCCCTATTTTGTTTAGAACTTCCTCGTTTGTGATTCTATTCACCCACCTGATTTTCAGCATTGGCCTATAGCACCACATTTCAAAGGCTTCTATTCTTTTCCTTTCCCCAACTCCTATCGTCCACATTTCGCACCCATATAATGACATGCTTCTTAACAAACATTTTTAGCGACGATTTCCTATTTTCACACTTATATTACCCGTAAGAAAATCCCTCTTTTCCGCGAAAGACTTTCTTTCCTGTGCTATCCTACTCTTTATGTCTACTATACTTCTACCATCCCTAGTTATTACGCTTCCCAAGTAGCATAATTCCTTAATTTCCGTCAAAATATCTTCCCTATCTAAGACCCTTCGTTATTCCTCTGTTTCCCATACTACACTCCATTACCTTGGTCTTGTCTCATATTGAACTCTTTCTCCAGGACTCCGTTCATGCCAATTATTATGGTTTCCAAGTCTTCTTCTGATTCTTCTAATACTACAATATCGTCGGCAAAGCGTAAGGCTTTTATTTCTTCTTCTTGCAGTGTGATTCCTTTTCCATATTCCGTTTTCACTTTCTTCATCGCCTGTTCTATATATAAGTTAAACAGCTTGGGCGACAGACTGCATCCTTGCTTACTGCTTTCTTGATTTCTTCTTTCTTTACTTGGTCTTCTATTCTAATTACTGCTGCCTTTCTTCTGTAGAGGTTATGTATTAGCCTCCTTTCTCGATATTTTATTCTACTTGACTTCAAAATCCTTAATAGCGTGTTCCAATTCACATTATCAAACGCTTTTTCTAAATCTACAAATGCCATGAACATTTGCCGGTTTTTTTGTATCCTGTCTTCTAAAATTAATCGTAAAGTTAATATAGCTTGTCTTGTTCCTGTATTCTTCCTAAAACAAACTGATCTCTTAACTCGCATTCTATTTGACGTTCCATTCTCGTATATACTATTTTAGTTAATAAATTGCATGAATGGGATACTAAACTAATTAAAAAAATGTATATAATTTTTGTATAAAATATAAGTATTATAGATCAAGGGCAACTTACATACATCTGGGTTACGTCGATCTGTTTATGAGACACCAAAACGTGTACGTAAAATATTTTTTTCTTTTTCCATTCAAGATCTTGTTGTTTCGGTATTCAGTTGCTAACGTATCCTGCACTAGCAACATACTCCGTAATCTGCTGAGAGTATTCCAACCTGAACTTACCCCACACACTTCCCTCTAATACTAATTTTAGATGACCCTCATGTCATAAAACGTGGCTTATTTTTCTATCCCATTTCTTCGTCAACGTCCTCTTTATTGATTGTTCTTCACCTTTTCTGTTTAGAACTTTCTCATTAGTGATTCTATACATACATATACATACGAGTAATGTATGAGAGAAATATTAGTCTCTAAATAGGAGCATTGGCTGGAGTAAAGAGCTGTTGATATATGTGGCGCTTTTCCCGATCCGGCGCGACTCGGGGATTCACCCTAGCGGACAACGGCAACTTTGGTGAATTCCTTCGTCAGATCACTAAGTGCTCTTTCATATACGTGTTTATCGTGAAAATAATTATTTCACGATGCCACCCAAGACGGTTATTCCCTCAGATAGTGCTACGAAGAAAAAGAAGGCCGTTGAAATTAAGAAAGAAATCTTAGATAAACATGAGCGTGGCGTAAGAGTGACGGAATTCTCGAAGACTTACGATCTGAACTATTCTGAAGACGAAGAAAGAAATTAAGAAACTTGATGTGGCCAAAGGAGTCCAAAATTCGTAGTAGGTGTTGAGAAGCTGTTGTTGGTGTGGATTAAAGGAGACTCGGTGGTGGAAGATGTCATTTGCGCTAATGCTAAGATTCGACCTTTTCCGAAAAACATCAGGTACGCCTACTGAATATGAGATAGTGTTAAGTTATGACGCAACAGGTATTTTTAGAAGAAAATGCCTAATATGACCTACATTACATAAGAGGAGAAATATTTGCCTGACCAAAAGCCTCTTGTTTTGCACCAACGAAACTGTTGCTCGTCTACCATTAAAAAAAAACACGAGTTTCTAAGAGAGGGAAGGTGCAGAAAAGGCAACAGCATTGACCGGATAACACGACAATTTTTCATGGAGTGGATCAATAAGTTGTTTAGACACTCAGTGAACAAATATCTTCTCGAGAATAAGTTGTCCCTCAATGCTTTGATCGTCCCTGATTATGCTACTGTACACCTTCAGGGCTTGAATATGATTTTCTGGAGGAGTTTCAGTTCAAAACAGTCAAGTTTCTTCCTCCCAACACAACTACACTTTTCCATTAATTTATTTTTAACTTTAAGAAGCTGTACATGAAGGACTTGTTGCAAAGGTGTTTCGAAGTGGCCGAAAATACAAGCTTGAACCTCTGAGAACTTTTGAAGAATCACTTCAGCATGAGACGCCTCAGTGAAGACCCTCAATTTGGCATGGAAGAAACTGTGGCCTTGGGCTATTCCTTACTTAGATTTTGATCCTCAACCAGTAGATAACACACTGCAGCCAATCAAAGAAATTGTTATCTCGGGAAAAATATGAGTACGGATGTGAATGGTGTTGATATGGAGCATAGTGAAGAACTTACATCGAACGAATTTAAAGAACTTCAAGAGAAGCAGCAGCAAGAGGTGGTAGAAGAGTTTTCGTTAGGGGAGGAGGTAACAAGAGATGAGTCAGTCTCTTCCACTAAGATTAAAGAAACGTTGGCAAAGTAGGAAGAAGTGAAAACTTCTTTGAAGAAAATCATTCTAATAAAGAAGTGTGTGGGCGCACCTTAAACTTGTGTAATGACAATGTAATGTCGCATTTTAGAGGGATCTTAAAAGGAGACAGGAGCAAGCATTATTAGATTATTATGTGGTTAAGTAACCTGCAAGAAAAAGAAAGATAATTGATTTTGACCCCGAACCTGCTTCCAGTGGGGTAAAATTATCAAGAAGAATTCTGAATCAGAGGGGGACTCTGTGGTCAGTAAGTACTCTTCATAAAGTAAACTTCGGTTATATTATTTGCCACTGTTATTTATTAGGATAATTGATGTTTATGTTGATATTTTTGGGGATGTGGAGCGGATTAACTGGACGTCCATTATTTTCAATAAGGAAGTTTGTTTTGTATATACGAGAAATTCGTCTTCGAGCTCAATTCTGCAACGAATTAAACTCGTTTATCGAGGTTCTACTCTATCTATTGATGCGATGATAGTGCCACAGTTATTAGCCAATGCTTCTCTTATAAAGTATATGGAAATTCAAATTGGAGAGTGTCGTTTTCTGATGGCGTTGTAACGGTCAAAGACATCTGCACGGACTTTTGGTGGTGCAGAGTCAAAAGATAGGAGATAGCATTTGAGCCAAGGGCAATAAAACCAGACATCAAGGCGCGCCTGGGGAGTTCCACAAGCTATGGTGAGATTTGGAGATATCGCGTGTTTTTCCTAAAATGTCTGTCAGGAGAGAGGTAAACAGTGACTCCCAGGGAAAAGTAACAGTAAATGTTATTGGTTAATATCCATCCCTGCCACCTGGGTGATATAAACCATAGAAGTCGAGGATATATTTTAAAAAGGTTTAGAGAAGAGATTTCGAGAGATTTTTCGAGAGCGGTGAGAATGAGAGATTTGGTGACAGATTTTCGAGACAGACTGCTGGACAGTTGATTGACATTTTGGCAAAGGAGATTTCGAGTAGATGATCGGCATTATGGGATACGTAGTCCACGGAGAGTAAGATAAACGGAAATTCTTCCTGAACCAGGAAGAAGCGCGGCGGCGGCGGCTGGAATCTGGATCGAGGTAGACCCAAATAGGAGGAAAGCACTGGAAGGTCCTTCTTTTCTGTCAACACGGCAATTACCCTTATGACTTTTCTGATTTCCTATACTGCCAGGTTGGAGTATATTTTGTATGGTAATATTCTGATCTATGAGAAGGCCCAAAAAACGACTCTGAGTTTAAAGATAGATAATTGTTAGTTTTAAGCAATTTATTTGTATTTTTTATATAAGAAATATATGTAGTATCAATTAAGAGAGAATTGCCAAATTAAAGTTTGAAAATATCAACATTGTAGTATTAATGTAAATTTGTTTTGGATCAAGTAAACTGTTATTTTATTATAAAGAGCTTATTATTAATAGAGATATATCCCCTTATTCATTTCAGCGTGATGTTGTGAATTTATTAAGTTCAAAGAATTATATAATTCTATTAGCGATGATTTTTTCGAACACGTTGCTGATGTTGTAGTTGAGTGAGATTGGACGGAAAATATCGGCGGAAGTACTAGTATTTTTCTGGTTTTAAAATCGGGATAACAAATTAATTTTTTAGCCGTTGAGAATCTTTGGTAACACAAAATGTGGTTATATATTCTCAGTTCTACGTAGATAGTGGTTTTTGGGAGTTTTACGGTAGATTGTTGAACTGTTTAGCTGTAGGTGAATGAGTCCGTTGTTAATTGCTCTTTTACTTCTAGTGTTCCAAGAATTTCGTGTTATATATAATCCCTTTGTCATTTTCGTAGCATCTATGATTGAATATTAAATTGTGGTTGTAATTTGTGGTGAGTTTAGCTTGAAGGTCATCTAACTCGCTTCCTAAGATTCTGGTGTGGATAAGAATCCAGGATGCGGTGATATGGTGATTGTTATTATTGGTTTTTTAAATATATCAACTCTGTTGATATTTAGATTATTTCGGTTTATGTCAGGCTTCTTCATCGGGTTTAATAAGTCCCATTGGATTATTTGGATCAGGTCTTTCCAAGCAGAATGGCAATATTCACCCAGTCCAAGATCTTGATAATCGCAACTGTTCTGCTCGTAGAACATGTCAATGAGGAAAAGGTAATTTTCCGAAAGATATTTCCTTGTTCCTCTAGGAAGCCCTGAATCACGCCGTGTTCCTTGTTCGTTCCAACTTTCATCAGTAGATATGATAAGACAAATTTCCTGGTCATAATCTTCTTCTACATGGGCCAAAAATAGTATCTGCTTTTGCTAACCGTCCGGCAGACGTACGAAAAGAATTCCCCTGGAAGTCAACTGAGGAATAAGGAAAAGTAATAAAAAAAAGAACATTTTTAAAATTTTAGAAAATAGCGTCTGACACTGTCAGTTTTCATTACTGGTAGTTGAGAGCATGGTGTACTTATACCATCGTTGATAGAGTTGACACCGGCACCGAAAGTACAAAAAATAGTCAATTAGTTAATTATTGCGTATTGTACAGTGAAGTCGAGTTATAACGTGAATTTTTTGGTGATTTTTTGCAATTTCATTACAAATTATGACTAATTGATAAGTAAATAAAATTTTAATTTAAAACAATGATATTAAGTTCCTAAATTCCATAAAAAGGTATAATTTTTTAAACGAATTAAAAAAAAGGTTATCCTTTCATTTAATGTCAGTTATGACAACAAATAATTTAACTGAAAAAGTGTAGATAACTGCGATACTAATTTCGGAGGTGTCAAACGCAAAGGGGAAAACAATATTTACAGTCTATCGAAGAAAAAAACTGGAAAAAATAAAGTAGATATTAGTTGTGGTGCTCACATCGTACACAACTGTCTTCAAACAATGTTCTGTCAATTGAAATAGAAGCTTAAGTGTTCAAAATATGTAATGGGAAAACAGTTTTGGTGAAGAAAAACTTTTTACTTTGATTAACAATAATCAATTAACTTAGTCTGAAATAAATGCTTCCGGTTTGAAAATTAGTGAAAATCGTGGAAATAACTTATTTAATTGAGGTGAAGCTGTCGCTGTAAAGTCTTTTTTGTTGGCAAGTTATGCCATTTCAAAAAGTTGTGAATATAAATGGGATAAACAATTTAGTCATTTTAAAGAATATGTTTTTGCCTACCTGGCTCTTGTACACTGCTGAAAAAATATTTTCAATAATGAATAATACATGGTTTGAAGAAAGGGGCAAAATGGCTGCATCAACAGTAAAAGTTATATTGCGCTGCAAAGACAATAATATATTAAACTGTAGAGAATTTTCGTCTCGATTAAAAACAATAAGGACTTTTTAAAACAAGTTCACTGTGGTGATAAATGTTATCAGTAACCCTCACCTGAAGATGTTGTGGGTTAACATGATCAAAAAATGTCTTGAGTGTTCTATAATTTATTCTTTCTCCCCATAATATGACGCAAAAGCGTAATCATGATTTGTATTATGTAATTAATATCTGTTTATTAAGCACATATTATATATTAGTGCTTATATATATTAGTATATTGTAGAATTTTAATTTTTCTTATTTGCTATTATAGCTAAATATAATTAATAATTTGACTCGCAAACTAATTATTTCTTGATCTTTCCCCTTCATTTTATATATACATTTTGGAGCAAAAACATCCTCTTGCCCAGCACTCGTTATTTTTAACGCCTCCTTCCCAGAAAAAATCATACGGTTGCCCGAGTTATGAATTTTGAACAAATCTGTCCCGGTTTGATAAAAAATAATTATGGTAAGTCTAGTTATAATAGTTTAATCTTTGTAAAATTCTTTTTCCATTGCGTAAAGCACACATTCTTACCACATCACATCCCCCGTTACCGTCGCGGGAGATTGTCCGAGACACGAAATTCCTCTAATGCAAACGGCTCGCCTATTTAATAATGTAAGTCAGTCGTTTATTCCACTTCATATTTCTTATTTTAACAAATTTTATTTGATATATTTTTTGGTATATAGTTACCTAAATAAGTCCACAAAGTTGGATGAAACGTTGAATTTGTATTAAATAGTAATTAAATGATTTGCTGACTTATTGGCGTCTTTTTATTTATTTTAAACTTATAGTTAGTAAATGATGTTCGAATACCAAACAGCGCCTTATATGTTGGCAGACAAGTTTATATAAACCACGCATATTATAATACTCGAAAAAAAATCTCAAAGGACACCAGATTTAGAATTTATTACAGGAAAATTATTACAGACAATGTGCACGAATGGAATAAAATGTATTGAACTGATATTTACTGCTGCGATAAGATTTAAGCTACTGTCCGCTCTTCCGGATAATCTCAGAATTACTTACGATTCCAAACCCCGGTAAAAGCTTTGAGAAACCAATTCGAGAACCTTACGGAAAGAAATATAATTCTCGACCATCAAATTGGCTTTATAAACAACTGTGGCACATTCCTTCGCATGGTCAAGATAATCAGTAATGATCTGGATGTGCGACGATGACTTTCCGCTGTCTTTCTTGACATATGATACGCTTTTGATAAGGCCTCGTTTTAGAACAATTTAAGTCTTGTTAAACGAATAAATTCTTGTATGGAAAATAGCAAGTTGCGTACAGGTAATTAAAACTGCTATTTGCTTGCATCCCCTAAAGAAACGTATTGTTTGTAATAAACACAGTACATTCTGACACTCTAGCGGGATTTGCGGACGATACCGAAGCGTCCATCTAAACGAAAACAAAATGTGATGCAATCAGACACCCCCAAATATTTTAGGCTACACCTATATTGTAGACTAACACGGTGAAAACAGAGCTTAGCTGAAAATAAGAAAATTTCATTGGACGAACTGTCGGCAATTGCAGTTCATATGCACTAAAGGTTAAATTATACCCCCCCCCCCTAAATACAATGACGGGCCACCATTTGCTCTTAATACTGCTTGAATTCTTTTAGGTGTGGTTTTTATGAGATGATGTTAGACGGTAGGACGCATTTGAAACGATAACTGATGAACCCCCTTTTTCCGTTCCTTCAGATTTGATTATACTGGATCCCGCTGCCTGATGACTCGTTCGATGTCATCAAACAAATACTAAATTGGATTGAGATCTGCTGATTATGCATCATCTTCGAACCGTCTGAGAAGAATGCCAGCTCTATGGGAAGGAGCATTCTCGTACTGCAAGGATCCATCTCTGAAAGAGTACACCATTCAAGATAACAGGATGTAATTAAATACATGAGCGACCAAAAACCCGATGCTCGGTCTGTCTGTCTTGATAACTGGACGCCGATCAGTGCACTGCGCTGAATTTATCCCCTTTTTTTCATTTATTTTTGTTATATTCATGGGGTGGGTTTTTATATTAATATTGTAAACTCTCGCAATGATCGTTAATCATTGGACACTTAAAGTTTTTGTTATATATAATTTGTTATTAATATTACTTTGAATTTTCATATTTTGTGTAATAATACTTACTAAATAGCTTCTTTTGATTTAATGGAGTGTTTCCTATTCTGGTTCCTTATTATTATTAGCTTTTAATGAATCCACGACTTGTAAAAACGGAATTTACCAGTCTGACCGTGACAAAGTGGTAGCAGAACGTGGTCATACACAACCTATTGTATTGTATTTCAGAATGTTTCTCACTGCCGTAATAAAACTTTTCTTTCCCATGGAACAAACGCGGCCAGTAACATTTGAGGTCCTACGTAAGGAGGAGCTGCTTTACGAATTAAAGTGCCGTTCCAATGTGGCCTATTATTACCGATTGGATGTCCCAACCATCTTAAAATCACTCAAAGAGTTAAGTGAGGCTCCTCTCGCTTATCCTATTACAACGTAGCAAGAGCTGAACACTTGAAAATCTCTGTTTCCGGCGATATCGTCAATCTTGCTGCCGAGCCAGCGGTGTTAAAAAGGCATGTGAATCGTTTAACATCCTAATTATTCCATCTCATCAGCCGTGTAAGTATTATTACACAAAATATAATAATACAAAGTAATGTATGTATTTGTTATTAACATTACTTTGCATTTTTATATTTTGTGTAGTAATACTTACTAAAGAAACTTCGTTTGATTTACCAAAGTGTTTTCTTTTGCGCCAGTTCTGATGACTTTGTCAGGGTAATGAATAATAACGTAATATGCAGTGGATACATCACTAAAACATATAATAATAATAAGGAATCAGAAGCATTTTGGCCAATAATATCTAGCTGACGTACGCGTCGGGGTGAAGTCTGGCCATCCTATTGTTTCAATTCATAAACCAATGGTTTATGATAGGTCTTAATAGTCAAATCAGGACCTTCAATCCATGGCCTAAAATATTTCAAGGAAGAACAAATAGCCTATAATTCACGTTCGTACGTTGCATACCGTTGTGACTAAAATAATCCAGCGGTTTCCTTACATTATCATGAAATTAACAAGTCTAAGTCATCAGTTCAGAGCTTCGATGGGGCATTGATTGTTGGATGCTGTAAGACAATAGCGTTCACCAATAATTGTTTAGCAACTATAGCCACTATAGCATAAAGATGGACTTTCCGTCGGCGAGAAATCGCGAGCAAGAATTTAAGTGAAGATTCTCGAACACGCTACGAAATCAAAGTAGTGAAACGCCAACAAAGATTTGCATTTGATTTCCAAATAAGCCGACGACGACACGCGTAGGGTATTATATTCTAATAACGACCACGCCTTGCGGATAACTTTTACCTCGGTGCCCGTATAAATGGACTAATATTATTTTAATCTAAAACTTTAAGGTAGTTTTCATTGGTAAAATTACCTAGCGCATAAATAATATAACAGATTGAAGTCGGACCAAAACCGATGTAAGTAACAGGGAACAGCGGATCATTAAATATTGGGGAGACGTCGGAATTTATATATATATATATATATATATATATATATATATATATATTGTAATATACTTTTTTGTATATAAAACATTTATTAATTTAAATTACAAATCTGATCAATTTTAACAATTTTTGTTTATTAATTTACGTGAAGACACGGGCTTAATCCCAGGGGATTTTGGGTCTCTCAAGAGATGGAGTATGCATCAGCTGAAAATAGAAAGAAAATAATTGAATGTTAATTTTATTCAGAGCAATGAGCAAGTTTCACAGATTTTAGATCGCTTACCCACAATTACTGGCCCAACAAACATCCACCTCTCGAATGTTTGTGCGTCTCTGGATATCTCCTCTCTGCTCCACTCTTCTCCCTTCTGCGGTCTGATCACTCGCCTGCCTACTGGGGTCGAGCCACGTCCTCTCGGGTCTGATGTGGTCTGGTCTGCCCCACTCTGCTCTGGTCTGCTCTACCCCACTCTGAGGTCTCTACCACGATCTGATGCACTCGTCTCGTCTGCCCCTCTCTGACGCACTCTCTGCTACCGTCTGATCTGGGGTCTGGACTGCCCCTCTCTGCTCGCCTCCCTTCTCGGGTCTCGTCTGCCCCTCTCTGACGCACTCTGATACCGTCTGATCACGAGCCACCCATCGGCTTCCCTTATAAAGCTTCTGGCGGGACTTCCCCTATTTCTTAACATTTCGGGGTTCCCCGCCCTCATTTTTCCCGCGGGGGTTCACCATCGTTCAGGCAAGCCGGGCCTTCCCCGCGGGGAAAAACATCTTTCGGCCGACTATCCATTGTTGTTGGCCGAACTGCGCCTCATAACGCCACAACCTTACCAAAATCCCCCTTTTTATCACATTGCCCCCGATCAATTTTAATAAAATTTTACAAAAATTTTTGAGAAATTTATCTCCATATTTTATCTTTAACCCCCTTGCTCATTCTTTACAATCATTTTTGTGCTCGGAGAAATTACAAATTAATCAAATTGATTGAGCACCCTTTTCAACTTAATTTTAAAATAATCTTTCCTATTGATTTATACTTAAAATTGAATATAATTACAAGTTAACACGTGGCCTACATAAACTTACACATGTTTGCCTGGTGCCCCCCCATTGATAAAATAAAATCCTGTTCTGAATTATACATTATTTAAATCTACCCGCTCACAGGAACGAAACTTTCAGTTTGCCAGGATTGAGAAACTCGGCATCTCAGTTCAATAATCACATGCCATCATATATGTTTACAACAACATTATATGGCTGAACTGCCCTCTAACATCATCACTCAAACAAAAACAATCCTCAATGTGGCTCCATTTTTTCCTTCCTGTGACATTTATCAAAACCCCA
Organism: Eucriotettix oculatus; assembly: GCA_034510155.1. NCBI lineage: Eukaryota > Metazoa > Arthropoda > Insecta > Orthoptera > Tetrigidae > Eucriotettix > Eucriotettix oculatus. Next base: position 808,591 of record JAEMUL010000008.1, read on the forward strand.
AATGTAAAATGTTCAGAAGCTAAATTTTTATTCCTAATTAATACTGCTACTTATCCAACACTAAAACTAAAATAGCTTGGTAGCCCCCATACCATATTTAATTACCCAGAAGTACAATCAATCAAAATAAACAAACTCCTGATAGAACAGAATTAATAAAAAAACAGATAACACCCTATTTCTGCACAATAGTTTCTCATTCCATGACTTCCCAACAAATAAGTCTTCAATTTCTACCCAGTAAACTATTCTTATCTCCCCATTAACTCAAATCCTGCCTCTTTATCATAATAATCGTTGAGTCACCACTTTGCTCATAAAATTCCTTCAAGATTCTCCCATATTCTTTCTCTATCAGCTCTGACAATTCACAATCTTTAAAATCCAAGGTACCAGCTGGTCTATTTCAGTGACACATTCTCATCTAACATTTTTATTAAACGACGATTTTACTATACTGTTGTGATCCCCTTTCTATTTGGGCTAATCACCAACTAAATTAATCTCGTGGACTTATTTATGCCACCCTCAATACGACGACTTCACATACTATTCTTTACTTATAATTCGACGAATCCTTCCCTTCACTTTAATATACGACGCTTTCAACTTATTATACTTCCTTACAATACGACGACTGATTCATTTAATCCCTTACATCCTCCAATAACACTATGAGGTCCCACTGCTATTTTCCACCAAATTCCAGTACCATAAATCAAAACACTTTCCAAATCACAGCTGACATTTCCCAATTTTACTTCAAACCACATTCCTTTCATAAGCTCACACTAATTCAACTCTAATTTCTTCCAAACAGACAGAATTCTCATTATTTCTCCCCACAATAAAATCCACTTCAATCATCTACTTTCCACAGCCCAACAACCACATAAACCCACAAAATCGAAAAATACTCTTTGTGCAGAAACAAAATGACAGAACAAGACAATACCAAAATAGCTGATTCTCAAAATTAACCTAAAATCCTGTCACACTATCTCAAATCATCCCCAAAATCTATTACAATACAAAAAAAACACCCGTGACAAAATACAACTGAACTATCTAGAATTCCCCATCAAAATCACCTAACTAGAAGATAGCATAGAGAATAGATGTAAGAAATAAAGCACTGAAATGGAAGAAAATGCTTTATAGCTGGAGTCTCCATAATCGCCAATTATGAAATCATTAAAGGGTAATGATTCTCCTAGAGTTGTTTACTAGAAGATAGCATAGAGGATGGATAGAAGAGATAAAGCATCAGAAATGGAAGAAAATGCTTTATAGCTGGAGTCCCCATAATCGCCAATTATGAAATCATTAAAGGGTAATGATTCTCCTAGAGTTGTTTACTAGAAGATAGCATAGAGGATGGATGTAAGAGATAAAGCATCGGAAATTTAAGAAAATGCTTTATAGCTGGAGTCTCCATAATCGCTAATTATGAAATCATTAAAGGGTAATGATTCTCCTAGAGTTGTTTACTAGAAGATAGCATAGAGGATGGATAGAAGAGATAAAGCATCAGAAATGGAAGAAAATGCTTTATAGCTGGAGTCCCCATAATCGCCAATTATGAAATCATTAAAGGGTAATGATTCTCCTAGAGTTGTTTACTAGAAGATAGGATAGAGGATGGATAGAAGAGATAAAGCATCAGAAATGGAAGAAAATGCTTTATAGCTGGAGTCCCCATAATCGCCAATTATGAAATCATTAAAGGGTAATGATTCTCCTAGAGTTGTTTACTAGAAGATAGCATAGAGGATGGATAGAAGAGATAAAGCATCAGAAATGGAAGAAAATGCTTTATAGCTGGAGTCTCCATAATCGCCAATTATGAAATCATTAAAGGGTAATGATTCTCCTAGAGTTTCTTTGCCCTAATCTAACATATCACTTGATATGGCAATAGACCCCTGCCATCATCACAATTTTCATGTACCCCAAATATTCCCGTGCTATTATTTTCTTCTATCTCCAGCAATGGATGCCCATATTCTTTATGCAGCCTAAAATCCCATTGACATACAAACAGATTTTTCCCAAACCATTTAATTACCTCACCAATTGAATGAATCCTCAATCCTTTAATTGACCAGGTCGCTACATAATTTAAACTACTTATCATTGTTGCCATGCGTTTTCCATACTCCATAGTGAAATGATCCTGCGTTCTCCCTCTACACTGCTTTCCCAAAATTCCCTCATATATTTCATCTGCATAATGATCGAACCTATTCTGTTTAAATTTAATAAACTTTATATCTATTCTTACACTAATATGACCCAAACTGTGTCTTTTTCCCCTATTCCCCCGTAGAGCTTCCCCTTTTAACCCTGCTAAGTTCAGCATTTTCTTCTTCAAATTGTAACTATACAACTTTCCTGTCTCTAACACTTCAGCTATCACTGTTTTCAGCTGTTTCCTAACATTTCCCTGCATATCATTATCAATAGCCACAGGATTCTCTCCTCTCTCAATTATTTTCCCTGACTGTTCAAGAACCATTTCCCTTTGACTATTATCAACAACTAAATTACATATTACTTCTACCTTATCTATTTCTTCTACTTGCACATTAAAATCAATATGTTTATCATCACATATTTTCTCAGATACCTCGTTCTGAATAATTTCTTCCTCCACTACTGCCTCTATCTCCTCCACATTCTTATTTACTTCCCCTTTAAATTCTACAATAAACTGTTTCCAATTATTCTCCATCTTCTCAGCCATTTTCTCTACATTTTCCCTACACTCTATTTTCATTTCTGCCATACTATTATCAATTTTTTCTATCAACCTATTCCTTTCTAATTTCATCTCATCAAATTTATTATTCCTTTCTAATTTCATCTCATCCAATTTATTACCCAAATTTCTTATTAGCATCCCAATATCTACGCTAGTACTGTCTCTTCTTTGCTTATCACTCTTTTCCCCTATGGCATTCGTAATATCACTATTGCTGACGTCTACATTTTCTGTCCCTGATGCTTGCCCTTTATCACTTTCATTAAACATTTCGTTTAAACCGATCACTTCCTCGGATTCCAAATTCTCGCCCTGCGCACACTGAAATTCTGGTTCCTGTGAATTTTCCATATTAATCACACGTTTTTTACTTCTAAGAAGCATATATCAAACAAAAGAAAACCCCAAAATATTAATTAAAAAAAACATGTATTAATTTTTGTAAGCAAAAGATTGCGTACTTGTGGAAATTGCACAGTAAAAATTGCAACACCCAGAATTTAAATTTTAACCGAGAGGAACACGAAAGAAAGCAAAACAAAAAAAACTATAACTCTAAATATTGGAAAGATTACCTTTTACAAAAATAGCTTCTGCAGTACTTCACCCTTGAGAGAGATCGTAAGCCCCACGTTGGGCGCCAAAATGTAATATACTTTTTTGTATATAAAACATTTATTAATTTAAATTACAAATCTGATCAATTTTAACAATTTTTGTTTATTAATTTACGTGAAGACACGGGCTTAATCCCAGGGGATTTTGGGTCTCTCAAGAGATGGAGTATGCATCAGCTGAAAATAGAAAGAAAATAATTGAATGTTAATTTTATTCAGAGCAATGAGCAAGTTTCACAGATTTTAGATCGCTTACCCACAATTACTGGCCCAACAAACATCCACCTCTCGAATGTTTGTGCGTCTCTGGATATCTCCTCTCTGCTCCACTCTTCTCCCTTCTGCGGTCTGATCACTCGCCTGCCTACTGGGGTCGAGCCACGTCCTCTCGGGTCTGATGTGGTCTGGTCTGCCCCACTCTGCTCTGGTCTGCTCTGGTCTGCTCTACCCCACTCTGAGGTCTCTACCACGATCTGATGCACTCTTCTCGTCTGCCCCTCTCTGACGCACTCTCTGCTACCGTCTGATCTGGGGTCTGGACTGCCCCTCTCTGCTCGCCTCCCTTCTCGGGTCTCGTCTGCCCCTCTCTGACGCACTCTGATACCGTCTGATCACGAGCCACCCATCGGCTTCCCTTATAAAGCTTCTGGCGGGACTTCCCCTATTTCTTAACATTTCGGGGTTCCCCGCCCTCATTTTTCCCGCGGGGGTTCACCATCGTTCAGGCAAGCCGGGCCTTCCCCGCGGGGAAAAACATCTTTCGGCCGACTATCCATTGTTGTTGGCCGAACTGCGCCTCATAACGCCACAACCTTACAAAATCCCCTTTCTTATCACAATATATATATATATATATATATATATATATATATATTGTAGAAGATCCGGCGTTCCTCCGTATTCGAGGATTTAAATGCTTTTTTGGGCGCCAGGTATTTTTTAATAAAAATACCAAAAAAGTGGATTTTAATAGCTTTAATCCATTTCAGAACATGAAAAAATTATTACTACAGGGCGTGGTCTTTCTCCGTCCGCAACTGACGACACATCCTTCTCCTTTCACTACCCCATGACGACTCCTCAAGTCTCGTCAGACTCAATTGTTGGCCCGAGTTGCGACAATTGCAACTCGCAAGCTGGCCTGCATTGTTCATCGTAACTTTTCATGTTACAATGTCTCACTCAAGACTGTGGATGGAATTGCGGCAAGAGAAGATTTTGAAAGTATTCCTGAAATGGAAAAAATAGGATGTCGGTAGCTTTGATCTGGAGGGAGGACTAATGAGGAAGAAGTTGGAACTTGCATTAAGCCGACATGGTAATTACATCTGTAACCCTTTTAGCTGATTTCCTGAACTTCCAGGTCCAAGTAGAAAAGTGTAGAACATTTCTGTTCTTTGAGAAGACCCATAGATGCCACCCTGAGATTAGAGTTAAAATTGTTAGTTTTAATAATTTCATGTAAATATTTTTTTAATATATATGTAGTTGTAATTGACGAAATAAGTGCTGGTATAAATATCTAAACGTTAAAAAGAATTGTAATTCTTAATGTAAATATGTTTTTTTTGTTCAAAGTAAATTGTTCTTGTTTTAATTACAAAATCTTATCATTTATTAAATTATTAATTAATATCACCCCCTATATTAATTATATATATATTTATTTATATACTCTACAAGGGAGAAGTAGAATTCGGGGCGATACGAGACGAAATGGAAAGAAGTTTTGAAATTATTACGAAATTGCGGGCCACTGACGAGAGCTCTTGAGTTCTGAGGAGATGCAAAATGTATGGTAGCAGTTTCCACTAATTTTTGGTCCAAAGCGTGTTTCATATAGCGAGATAATCTCAACGCAGTCAACCAGAAGCGCCTCCAGTGATTACCAATCTGAAGCAGAACATAACAAACGACATCAAAGTTCACAATACCAGTCCTATTTGTGAAAGAACCTTTGCTTATTTTCGTTCATCCCCTGGTGACCTGTTATTAAGGAGTTTCAATAAAAATTATTAATGTTCAAGTGTCGTTTTTTGTAAACCATTTTATACGAGTGTTTTGTTGTTTGCATATCGAATCTTAATTTTATTGTTGTGATGGTGGTGTCCAGTCCTTAGACCCTCTATGATAACCTATTCTACGCTAAGGCTTTTCATTTCCGCCTATTATATTCCACAACTCATCGTATTCAATTTTTGGTCTCCCTCTCCTGTTCTTACTACTGACAATTCCCTCTAATGCTAATTTAACATTTCATAAACGTTCATAGCAGACACTACTTAGAATTTGTACGAAAATTATATTATTTAATATCCTTCCTTGACTTGATTAGTCTGCATTAAACTCTTTATTATTTATTTTGGAGTTATTATTGACCGGCATTACATATTTAGGTGTAACATATTCAGAGTATCTATACCAGTAAATAAAATTGAAATGTATGTCTGTCTGATTGTTCGTATGGTTCTCAAGCCCTGGCATTGCCACTCTATGTATATTAAGAAACTCTTTAGATTCTGTTTCCTTCCACGGATACCCCATTCAAAAGGAAAACATGGATTATTTCTTTAACCACCCTGTTATCCAGCAACGTTGTAATAATTGACTTTTAAATCACCACAAATCATTGATTCATGACTTAAATAGCTGAGTATTTTTAGGACTACAGCAAGGATTTGCTATGTTTACCTTAAGTAAACCGAATGGACAATAGGTACTGAAACATACTTATTACTGTTGTGGAGGAGCGCTGATTTCAAGATTCATTTTGGGATCAGTAAAAAGTCTCCAATCTTCCGGTACAAACTGAATACTGAAACTTGCCATAACTTTATAGAGCTTGTCCATAATACTCTAGGTCACATTCGTGTAAAATAAGGAAATTAATTCATTTTTTCTGTTTTGATCGTACCAAAAAAACAAACCGTAAGCCAAAGCAGTTTTCCTTTCAATTTTGAATCACTGAATACTTTGAAAGATTGTAACGGTCAAGCACATCTGCTCGGACTTCGGCGGTGCGAAGTCAAAAGAAAGGAGACGGTATTTGAGCCAGGGGCAATAAAACCAAACTTCACGTCCTGCCTGGGGTGTTTCTCAATAAATGTTATTGGCGAATATCCTTGGTGATATTAACTAATTTTAAAAAGGCTGGCAGAGAGATATTGGGTACAGATTTTCGAAAATGGATTGAGAGAGAGATCTTTTAGAGCGGTGAGACGGGGACAGATTCCCAGAGAGATTGCAAGACGGATTTGGTGAGAGACTTCGGGACAGATGGCTGGACATATGACTGGAATTGTAGCAAGGGAGATTTCGAACTGAGGATCGGGATTATCGGACAGGTGATGGAGGAAACAACCGGATATTGCCTTGAACCGGGGACAAATAGCGGCGGTGACTATGAGGAGGAAATTGCTACAAAGAAGGATGTGGAATATTCACCAAGCTGAAAAGTAAAATTACACCTGTAACCTTTTTGCTGATTTCCTGTACTGCCAGGTCCGAGTAGATGATGTGAAAAATATTCTGATCTATGAGAAGGCCCATAATAAACGACCCTGAGTTTAGAGTTATAAAGTTGTTAGTTTAAGAAATTTATTTGTATAATATTATTCTGCAGAAATATTAATGTGGAATGGGTGCGTGGCCATGCCGGTAACGTTGGCAACGAACGTGCTGACGAGTTGGCCAAAGAGGCAACACGTGACGATCGTCAGCCTCTTATATTTGACAAACCTAGCCCAGTAGGCCTAAAGAGATCATTACGCAAAATAACAATGGAGCCTTGGCGGATTGAATGGACACGAGGAGAAAAAGGAGGGGGCACACGTATATTCATCCCAGACCTGTGTTTCCAACAACTTGAAGATTGACTGAAATAACGCAGCTACTCACAGGACACGGCGTCTTCAACGCCTACCTAACAAGATTCAATCTTGGCGCAAACAGCGATGAATGCGACTGCGGGATGAACGCAAGAGACGACGGACGCCGTCCGCTTCATCGCGGAATGCCCCAAGTTCGAGATGCAGCGACAAGAACTTCGAGAGAGCCTCGAGTCTGATGACATCGCCGGAAACCTTATGGAATTCGCCAGAAATGAAACCTGTGCGGCAGCACTATACATATTTGTGAAATTTTGCAAAAAACTAACCGTGAAAAATAAAGATAATAATGACAATTAGTGCGTAACTTATAAGTATCGTAATTTAAAATATAAACAAATTTGTTCAGTACAAAGGTTATAAACTCTATATATTCTACTGAAATCAATCGAATTAATTTTTAATTCTTTTGTTTTGTACCAAACCGCTCTATGTGTAAACGGTAAGCGGTGTTTATGTATTCTACGGAAATAATGGAGTGTATAATATTATGTAAATATATATATGTAGTATTAATTAAGAAAAAATTGCCGGCGTAAAGTTTGAAAATAGCAACATTGTCAGATTTATGCAATTTTGTTCCGGACAAAGTAAATTTTTTTATTATAAAAGAGGTTATTATTAATATATTATTACAGCGCTTAAATAATTAATAACCAACTATTCATTTAAAGTATTTTACCGAATCATTCAATTTGGACAGAGTGGAAGGTATAAATGTCATTTATCTTATAAGCAAAAAGTTTAGGCATTATGTGTGTCTCATCGTAAATGTTAGAGAAGGTTTGGATATGGTTAGTCCCTTGCGGAACACGGTTGATCGTTGATGGTTGTTAGGAAAAGATATTTCCCTTCTATTTTGAAAAATTGCACATTCTAAGAAGAAAGTTAGTAGTCGTCTCAGATATTTTCGGTTTCCTTCACACCAAACGAACGACTGTTTTCATCTTGACTAAATTGCCTCAATTCCTGAACACAAATTGAACAAACTTATAGGTGGTTAATATTGGTTGATTAAACTTCAGCCCATTACAACGAAGTAATATTTTTAACGAAATCGGAAATATATCTTTATTGCTTTTTTACTACATAAGTAACACAAGTGAAACAGAAACAATTGGCGAAGTAACACATCCTCTAGTAGTATTCGTAAATTAACAATTCAAAATATAACACTAGCAACCTCAACAAAACTAAGAAAACACACAGACACGAAACGCACTGTGTGAGGAAAGCAAACAAAGGCTTGACAGCTACGTACTCACTGTTCCCACCCGAACAACTCAAATTTCCCACGGCCAAAGACAAGTGGGTCTAATGGCCCGTTTACCCGAGGACTGTTGTTAAGTAATTTAGCCGGCTCTTGGTCTTTTTAATTAGCTTTCTCTTTAAAATTAATTTTATTTATTATTTTGAAGGTAGTTTGGATAAATATATCATAATTGCAATAGCTTCCTGACGTTTTTTTTCTACTAACACTTGACTTATCTTTAATGTAAAAAACAACTTTATATGATTAATATAGTATGAATAAAACCACAGAAGAGTTGTCTCAATATATTTATTCTCAGAACTTTTCGGCCATAGCCATTATCAACTGGATCTTTTCTCTTAGCGTCTTCTTTGCATATACTATCACACAACCATTGCGCTTGTTGTTCTCTTCCGAACTGAACCACGTGTCGTCATCTAAACTATAATATAATACACTTACCGATTTACTTGTACACTTACTACTTGACTGAACCATTTACCAACTGTCCTCAAACTATAAAATTTAAAGATATTTTTAAACGAATTTTCTATTGCAGACCTGAGTAATTAATAAATAATAAGAATTATTAATAAACAGATGAATGCTATATTAAAATAAACACGAATCTCATACAGCAGTTTCGTTATAATCTTGTTACATATATATTATATTAGCCCGGCTTTAGCTTGGTATTTATTTCTTTACCCCGGCACGGTATTTAACCTGGTAATAATCTCTTGGTCTCCACGTGATTAAATCAACAAGTATTACATACGCAATAAAGAATGATAATAATAGTAACAAGGAATTAAATACAACAGTTTACATTTCATATACTGAGATGTTTAAAAAAGTAATTCTTAAATTTACTAACAGTCTTACATTCTCTAATTTTCATTGGAAACTCATTAAATTCTTCCATGCCTCTAATAAAAATAACCTAGCTCTAGTTTTGTCTCATTCTAATTTACTTCTAACATTGTATGTGTTTTTATCATACTTATAATATAAACAATCATCAAAATAGGACGGTAAAAAATTATTGATACATTTTTACAAAAATATCTTTGTATGAAATTTTAGAAAGTCCTCGATACAAAGCCAATTCACGTCTTTTAACATCACTGTCACACTAAATTTTTTATTCCTGCACAAGATAATCCTTAATGCCCTATTTTTCAACTGTTAAGTCTGTCCATGCATTTATTAGATGTCCCATACAACACAGTACAACAATAACGAAAGAGTGGAAGTATAATAAATTTATAAATTACAGTTTTAGAATCCTTCGTTTAAAATTTTTCTACTCTATATAAAATCCCTAGCCTTCTACTTGTCTTTCTACTTACAAAATCTAAAAGACAATTCATTTTCAGATTTTGATCCTAAATATTTAAAATCTATCATTCTTCTTATTGCCTATAACTACTTCATATCATCTAATCTACTACAGCTATATTTCGTGCCAATCGTAAATTTAGTTTTTAACACATTTAACTGCAATCTATGTACACAGAGATATATACTCAATTTACTTAAAGCAAGGTTCATTTTACTAACGATATTAATTTGATATTTTCCATAAATGAATATAAGCGCATTACCAGCATATAACCTAAGATTGAAATCACAATTATGAAAACAACAATATATACCATTTATATATAAGTTAAAAAGTGTAGGGCCCAAACCACTTCCCTGTGAAACCACAATATCAAAGCCTAGTGTCTCTGACTCCACTCCATTTGTTATAACCTTCTGATTTCTGTTCGACAGAAGCACAGCTATTACTCCATAACTTGTCCAACAATACGACTGTGTCCACCGTCTCAAATGCTCGCTTTAAATCTACAAAATCTGCCAGTACCAAATGTATTTACTTATTCTCCTAAGTAAAGTGAACTGGGCTGAACTTTACTCTGAGAATAATCGCACAATCTGTTTGAATGTTACTTATATTATTTCAAATGTAACATTCCTTAAAGAAAAAAATTAACAACCCAGGATTTCGAAGAAAATAAATTATATGCAGTTAAAGGAAGCATAAAAATTGCAAACACAATGATTTGTGATCAATTAAAAAATATTGTTTAGCGCTGCAAAATATTCGAAGTAAATTAACAAGACAGGCCAAAATCTTAAGCAGTGATTGCTACACGAAAGCTCAGAAAACCAAGAAAAAAGCTGTATGATAAATATTAAGTCGGAAATAGTTTCATTGTGTGATGGGTGCGGTTTGAAATAAAATTATTTAAATTAAGAGGGTTTATAAAACATTTTTAATATTTATCTTAAATTACAGTTTTATCTCTGAAAATATGAAACTTTAGTCTCTGATCGAATAATTACTATCTCAATATTACTTTTAAATTATATATATATATATATATCAAAGCTGAAAGAAATCATCAGTCAGTAGAGCAAAATTGTTTTAGAACGCATAAAAAGTAAAAGTAACAAAAACACGTTGCAGAGACATTTTTAGATTAAGGCGAAAACAATCAGACGTAGATTACGTAAATTAAAAAATATAAAGCCACGGGATCCAGACGATTATCCGCAGTGTTATTAAAACGTGGAGGGGAGGCAATAATTTTGTACTTAATAAGAATTTTCAACGAATCAATTAATAATTTGGCTCTTCCAGTTGATTGAAAAACTGCTATTATTATACCAATTTATAATTCTGGTAAAAGAATATATGTCAAAAATTATAGACCTATTAATATCACTTCAATAGTGCACTCATTAGCAGCCTACGTTAGATGTGAACTTGACAGGAAAGGGTGTTTTTCTTATTGGTCAGCATGGTTTTCGGGAAGGGTTCTCGTGTCAAGACCAAATGATAAATCTATTTCAGGAGTAAGAAGAAGAAGTAGATAATGTAAAAAATAGATAATAGTGCCTCGTGATATCCTATTAGATAAATTACAAAAACAGGTATAGATAAAAGAGTGGTACTATGGATAGAAATTTTTTAAGTAACAGATGGCAAAAAGACGAAATTGGAGAACAATTTTCGAAATGAGGCATTGTATCGTCGGGAGTTCCTCAAGGCTCTGTAATCGGACCATTTGTGTTTTTAATATTTATTAATGACTTACCAAACTATTTAAAGTCACTTCTGCAGAAAGATAACGAACAAGCAAGACGCAATAGTATTACAAGAAGATCTAGATAAAGTCAAGAGCTGGGCTCAGGAAAATAAAAAGAAAATTAATGGAAAGAAAAGCAGCTTAAACTCGTTTACAAAACGTATCTTGTTAAATCAGACAGAATATATAATAGGTGGGGAACTAATTCCAAGGGCAACGTGCTGCGAATATCTGGGAACATATTAAAAGAGACTTGGGTGGGAGGAACAGCGTGTAATTCCTTACATTTCGTAATGAGGAACTTACAAAAGGGAAGTTAGACAAATGTTGGGATCCTTATAGAAAAAAACTTCATACAGAATTATTAGAAAGAGTTTAGATAAGGGCTGGTAATATTTTGCGAGTAGGGCCTGGTCATAGGAACTAGGTTGGGAGAAAGCAAGGTTGCATTTGCTATTCAAAGCTTATACGGGAAAAGCCATGGATTGGAATTAGCTCCAGTTATATTCAAAGTAAAATGTAGAAAGCAAAAAACAGATGTTGGAAAATTTTCATTTCCTTTTCAGGGAAATAAATTCAGGACAAGTGTCAAAAAAGGTGTAAAGTGAAGTGGTTCTTTTGAATAATATAAATGCATATTGGAATTTAAAAGTTAAAGTCAAAGTAAAGTGAAGAGTTTAGTTAATATAATTCTCTTTTTTCTTTCAGGGCTATAGAAATTTTAATGGACTACGATTATTTTTTTAGATTATGAGTAACTGCCACCGGGCTTGGGCCCAATTGAACACCAACAATAAAATCAAATACAATATTTGTTTGGTCGGTGCTGTGGACAGCAAACTTGGGATCGACGGTCAGCAACTTTGTTGCGTAGGTATGATTGATTCTGTGGTTTCAGCTTCTAGCTGGATTCTCTACTTATTATGCCTTTAACATTGCTGTTGGTGGACTCCATAACTTCATATCTAAATGCGAATACTCTGGACTCTCGTAGTCAGATTAGAATAGCAATTCTGATGTGTGAATGCCTTTCTTCTTCCTTCAATTGGGTGTTTTTCTATAGTTATCACTATTTTACTTATTAGTAAGGTGATACTGCAGTCGATAGAATCATTACCTTTGATTTTAAGTTCAAATCTCTGGAACTTCTTCACTCTGAGTCGTTAACTTTGAATCGTTAGAAACTTCGAAACTATTATCTTCTTTTGTCTCGCTCTCCACGGAAGTAAATTGTGGCCAGTCAACCTGTGGGGTTGCCATTTCTCATTTTCGATTATATTTTGTCTTCTCTTTCACCGGTCAAACTATTGTCTTCATTATTTCCACGAATTATCTGTTCTGGACCTGCAAGCATTGTCATTGGGAAATTCGTAAGTTTACATTCTGGTAGGTTCCTTCAGAATTTAGCCATCGGATTTAACAAACAACTTGCGTTTTGTGTGCCTTTTGTCATTGAGGTTTGATTCTATGCTTCAAGAATTTTTTAAATTCACAAATTGATTATTGAAATAAAATGTTTGCCGAGGCCATAATTAACAAAAATGAAAATACTGACCGGAATATGAAGGCATACAAATTCAAAGTTTTAGGTGAGCAAAAAAGTTATTGAAATAATCTTAAATATATATCCTAGGTCACGCTATAACTTGGGAATTTAATTCGTTTTCTTTTATAAGTTTGTAAATGTTTTCTACAAGGTTCATACGAAAAGAAAAATTAATAAAATTGGAAAATTTCAGAAAAATTAACTACGAGAAGATTGCCGTTTCATCCACGCTTTTGAATCTCCAAAGTGAATGCGGGTTGCCTATACTCTTCATCTGTTATGCTCTGAAACGGTTCAACGAATTTCAATGAAAATTTCAGGGATTGAATCAGGAATTTTAACTTAAAGTTTCGCGTATCTTTCAGTTCGGTATCTTGAAGAGTTCAGAAGATATCAATGTAAATATTTACGAATACATTGAATTCCTACGCGAAAGGCAGAGTAAAAACCAACTCCAAGTTAAAAGTCTTTTTTAGCCGTTCCTAAGTCATTCACTCTACTTACCGGCGTTATTATAAGCGTAATTTTGGTAGCATGAGAGATAGAGAGGGAGGGAGGGCGAGCAATATCACTCCATCTATTGTTGTAAACATGAGAAAGTGAGACCTGTTCAAAACCAAATGCTAAATATAAGATTTTCCATTAAGCGATCATAAGCTCTCTTTCTTTCTCTTATTTGTTAACTGGACTGGATGGACGTGTTCATACTGTATTAATAGATTGCCATTCATTGGTATTCAATTACCGTTTCTTTCGCAACAGAAAAACTTAATAGTGTTTCGATGTGTGTTTAGAAGTTTATCGTCGTGTTATTTATTGTTAGTGATGAGAAAATTCCAACAGTGAGGCGTCAAAATTTCGGTTGGCGGACGTGTAACGCAAGTCGAGTTCATAACCTTAGAGACGACTGAGGCAGAAGAAGAGCAGAGGCATTATTAGGATGCAAACAAAATGTGACTTTCTCAAGGGACATCTACCACGGCTCTGGAAGAACACATACCGTTGTGACGTAAGGTGGAGAATAAATTTATTCCCTCAGAGTACTGAATATATTATTTGTCCAGTTATTGTACCGGGAGTATTTTTGAGTGTCGAGATACTGGGAATATATTTGAGAATCATATTGTGACGGTTTCGATGCCGGCTTAGTCATGTGGTGACCAATAATTAAATAATGTACCGGGATAATGTAAATAAAAACCCGGGCAACGCCGGTCTCCAGATAGTCATGTTATAAATGTGCTACAGCGTATGAATTAATATAACAGTGATAATTTATTCTTCGATTTCTAATGCTTTAAACATAAACCAACCAACCAGCCATCTCCAACCATTTAGGCCACGAAGAAAATACTGCAGCAACTTATTATTGCAAAAATAGAAAATTGGAGAGTGGAAGCGTATAAAACATCAAATGAATTACAATTGAACTATGCATTCACCACAATAACTTATCATGGAACACAAAAAGTAACTATGTGATAAAAAATACTACCTGGAAACTTTTAAACAACAACATAATTTAATACTCTCCAATACTAGAACCCTTTCATACAATCTTAAATATTAAATTCATGTTATAAATCTTTTAAAACTTCTCTCCCTGAAAATTTAAAAACATTTTACTGGTGGAATCCAGATTTAAATTACTTGAAAAATCTACTTAATACTAATGTAAATGGTTGGGGAGCTTTCTATAAATACATTAGGAGACGAAAAGGGCAGGGGGAATCATCGCCACCACTAAGGGACGATAAAAACAATATTATTACACAAGATAAGGAAAAGGCAGACAGTTTTGCAAAATACTTTGGATCAGTTTTCGGGAAAGAGACCTCCGTACCTACGTGTAGAGACACAATCTCAAATAGAACGTCCAAATTTAAAATTAAAACTAACATACTATGAAGGAATATACCTGAAAATTAAACCTCATAAATCAGTAGGACCAAATGGTATTCCTGAAACGACTATTTGAAATTTCGATCAACAATACAAATGTTCCATCCGATTGGAAAATCGCGACAGTAGTGCCAATATACAAACCCGGATCGAGGGCGGAAACTTGCAACTACAGGCCGGTGAGTCTTACGTCGGTAGTGTGCAAACAATTAGAACGCTTGATAGTGGAACATTGGGAAGATTAAGGAATCGGGAATAGATAATCGTTTAATTGAATGGATTAGGAAATTTTTGAATAACTGGTACTTAGAGTTCGGGTAAATGAAGAACTATCCGACCCTATAGAAATTAAACCTGGTGTACCACAGGGAAGTGTAATCGGGCCAATAATGTTCTTGGCTTTTGTGAATGACCTGTCAACGGGAATAGATTCTAAAATTAAATTGTTCGCGGATGACTGCATCATTTACAAAACTATAGAGTATGATGATGAAATCGCTCTTCAAGCAGATTTAGAACAAATATATCAATGGACAGAAATTAATAAGATGAAAATAAATCCATCTAAGAGTAAAACAATTATTTTTACTAAAAAGAAAATGGTCATACCCGGGGAATATAAAATAGGAAACGAAAAAGTGCCGCTTTTAGAAACGTATAAATATTTAGGTGTCTTTTAATAAGAAATAAAACTGGGGCGAACACGTAAACTTAATAGCGCGGAAGGGATGGAGGTCGTTACACTTCATAAACAGGACATTAAAGAAGAGTACACGACAGGCCAAGGCTGCTGCTTACACTCTCTAGTTAGACCTATCATAGAATACGGGGCAGCAAGTTAGGATCCGTATAGAGCGGAGCACATCAATGCTCTGGATAAAATTCAGAAACGGGCTGGGGTTTTGTGTGGGGGCGAAACTAAATGGGAACCACTCGGTGATAGGAGGAAAAGGACTAGACTTAGGGCACTGTACAAAGCTTACACGGACAAACCATAATTACAAAATAAAGGAAACGGATTGTTCAAATATTCCTTCGTTAACAGAGCGATAAGGGACTGGAATGCTTTGCCTGCAAGGGAAATGGAGGCTTTTCCTAAGAATATAAATATTTTCAAAAATAAGTTACAAACCGTGAAAAATTAGGAACTTATTTTGTAAAAAAAAAGAAGGGAAATATTTTATAATTGTAATTTTTAATTTTTCTTTTTCTGTAATTTATCTTTGTACTTAATTTACTAAATATGTTCTAATTTTATTATACTACCACCGGGAAAATGCCCACCTGTAGTGATGTGAAATACAAATAAACCAAAAAAAATGAGTTTAAGGAAATTAATGCATATAAAACAAAAATCTGAAGACCATAATTTTCGGCAAAAAATAATTTCACTTTATCAAAAATTATATACAAAAATTCTTTATTTTCGGGAAAAATGAATGCAGTATAAATTTTGTTGAAAATGAAATATCTAATGACATCAGGAGTCTCCCATACAAAATTCTTAGAATGAAAATCAAAATTCTAACTGTGTACTTTATTGTGAAAGACGATGTCTAGATTCTGACCAGCTGATTCTCCTGATGATAAAAACCATGATTCGACTGATCTCGCATAGCTCCAAACAAAATGGGGAAAATGGAAACCAATTTCACAAATGGAGGATATTATTGTCTTGGAGGAAGAATTTGAAGACAGTATCAAAAACTGCAGGGCAAGACAAAATTAAAAATAAATCTTAAAAGTATCTACTGGTATTGTAAACGAGAATTTAACAAAAAACAACAAATGTTTACAAGAACAAGTTTTTCCTGAAAATTAAGAGGCAGAATTGAAAATATTATTCAAAGAAGCAAACAAAAACCCTCAGGATCCTCGTTCATACAGACCAATCAGCCTTAAATTGACTGGGAAAAGTATCAGTTAAAAGAATAGCAAATGAAATCTAATTACATCTTGAAGACAGGAATGCTTTGGATAACAACCAATACGGTTTTCGAAAAAAAAAGAAGCGCAGTAGATGTGGTTGATGTTATAAGGTCTTCCACTTCTAAATACACTTTGGCTATATTCGTGGACATAACTGGCTGGGGTTTTTGACCATTTATGATGGCTACAAGTCTTTGAAATCTTATCAATTCTTAATTATCCCGAGCAAATGAGTTCTATATTAATAAATGTCAACACAGAGAAGCTTATATTCTGCAGCAGGAAAAATATCCAAAGTCATGGAGAGAGGATGCCCCAAAGGAAATGTTCTGGGATCACTCTTTTGGATCATATATATGGTTCCGCTTCTAAAAATAATTAACAGGACAGATGGAATGACAGCAATTGATTATGCTGATGACCTAGTCACACTAATGAGCGCATCTTCTCGGAGAGATATCGAGAAAAAAGGAAACCTGATTATGGAAATTATAAGTAACTGGTGCACTGTGAACAAAAGTAGTAATAAAACTAGAATCACGGTATTTGGAAAGTCACTGAAATACATCCTACAATAAAATTTAACAATAAAACCATTAAAACTGTGAATCAAAATCATTATTAGGGTGTTGTGTTAAATTCCAAAATTATCCTTCCTCCCGCATATTGGTGAAATAACACAGAAAGCTGTCCGTAATGAATCAGGTCCTAACCTTGGCAAAAAATGTATACAAAATACAACCATCAAAAGTCATCCTATATTACAAATCAATATTCGAAGGAATATGCTTATATGGAATCCGTGCTCTGGGACATCGACTTCTTTATACTCATATAAAAAGAACTTTATTAGTTGCGCAAAGGAAAGTATGAATTCATTGTTTTGGTGCATACAAAACGACTCCGGTGGACTCTATTCTGATCATTACAGCCATTCCTCCAATAGACTTGACTGTAGCAGCACTGGACCACTTAAAGTATAATAATCCAAAAAAGGACTACCGAATGAATAACAAGTCTGTAGAATCCAAAGATACATGCAGAAATTGACTGTTGAAAGAATGGCAAACCAGATGGGACAAAATTGAAAAATTTCTTTGGTCAAAGAAATTAATATCCACGGTTGATTCAGGATTACAATGCAGTAAAAATACAACCAAAGAAGTCGTTAGATTCTTCTCTGGACACGGGTCATATAATTCTAAATTAAAACAGTTAAATTGAATAGAATATTCAGCCTGTACCGGACGCATGGTAATGACATGCGTTAGGGGGCGGGGACTGACAACCCTCGTAACCTCTCTGGGTAACCAGCAATAAGGATTTAGCATATACAGGGACATACGGATTAAAATGGAGCCAAAAAAATGCCCGCCTTCCAACCGTCCCGCTAACATTTTGCGACCTTCTTTATAGCGTGACAAACCTGTCTAGAGAGATGGCAGGAAAGATTCAGGACTATTGGATACGACCCAGCACCTGAGGTTAATAAAATTTAGTAATTAATTCTTTCTGAAGTATAAAAAGTAACGCGACTTTAGAAAAGGAATATCAACAAAGAAACCGATATTTGAGTATTTGTAGGCGAGAAAGGAGGCTAATACATAACCTCTACAGAAGACAGGGAGCAGTAATTAGAATAGAAGACCAAGAAAAGGAAACCGTAATCAAGAAAGGAGTAAGACAAGGATGCAGTCCGTCGCCCATGCTGTTTAATGTATAAATAGAACAGGAGATGAAGAAAGTTAAAATGGAATATGGAAAAGGAATCATACTGCAAGGAGAAGACATAAAAACCTTACGCTTTGCCGACGATATTGTAGTATTAGGGGAGTCAGAAGAAGACTTGGAAACCATAATAATTGGCATGAACGTAGTCCTGGAGAAAGAGTTCAATATGAGTTTTAATACAGGCAAAACCAAGGTAATGGAGTGTAGTATGGGAAACAATGGAATAACAAAGGGTGTTCGACTAGGAAAGAATATTTTGACGGAAGTTAAGGAATTCTGCTACTGGGGAAGCTAATAACTAGGGATGATAGAGGTATAGTAGACATATAGAGTAGGAAAGCACAGGCAAGGAAGGCTTTCGCTAAAAGAAGAATTTACTTACGGGTAATATAAATGTGAATATTAGAAAAACGTTGCTAAAATTGTTCGTTTATAGTGTGGCGTTATATAGGTGCGAAACGTGGACGATAGGAGTTTTAAATGTGGTGATATATGCGAATGCTGAAAATCAGATGGGTGGATAGAATCACAAACGAGGAAGTTCTAAACAGAATATGGGAAGAGCGAACAATATGAACGACGTTGACTAAGAGGGGGGATAGATTAATAGACCACGATTGAAGTCACGAGGGTCTTGTAAAATTAGCATTGGAGGAAAGTGTGTGGGGTAAGAATAGAAAAGGGAGGCAAAGGATGGAATACGCTATGTAGAATAAGGAGGACTTGGGTTGTGATAGTTATAAGGATATGAAATGGCATGGAGGGTTGCATCAGACCAGTCTTAGGACTGAATACCACACCAACAACAGACAGCATCAAATGTCTTCGATATCACGTATTTTCTTAGACTGATGAAAGGCCTTTGATGGACTAGATAACAAAGTCATTTTTGATAAATTGTACCAGAAATGAATTGAAGGTGTCGCAAATCATTGGTTAAATTTCTATTTAGAAGATATAATCTAGAAAGTGTATCTCAATTTTGAACTTACAGAGTGGAATGTTACCATAAACGTTGAGTCATGTTAATAGAACAAAAATTTTCCAACAAAATCTAATTATGTAAAAATAATCTATCAATGGTCTGCTAGTTATCATTACGAGACAAGTATTATGCCTCATTCTACTCTGTGCTGTCATGTGGTCTCATTTCTTGCGGATAACTGAACCTAGTGCCAAAATATGTGCTAGGAGTGTCCCCAGTTTATTATTTTTTTATGTCTCCAAGGAAATATTATTTACATTGGAAATACACGATACAAAACACGACAATGTTGGGGCATTCATATAAATTTAAAAATAACCACCGCTTACAAAAGAATGGTGTTAAATTTTGGATCAGCACAATGTCACAATCTCTCTAGAGCAATTAAATTCAAGATGGATCTCGTACAAAATTATAATAGCGTTAAGGTTCATATTACGCTTACAAATCATTGTATTTATAATATATAAGTAGTAGACAGAGTCGAAATTGGGCTACTGCACTGGTTTCCAAAATACTTTAGTCCCCGACGCACTTTATGTTGCACAATTTTTCCACGTCGCACCAAATCTAATAGTAATGCGGTTAATGCAAACTTAATAAAGGAAACGCGTATTGTAATTTCACAAACAGTTTATTGAATGAGCATAAATATATTAATAGGATTGGTAGGTTATTTATTAATCAAAGTCAAAGTAATAACTATCAAAGTCCATACGTCTACCCTCTCCTCATGTTCCATGTTCATTTTCCTGTGATAATTACTTATTAAAATACATCGTCACTACTACATCCTTATAATAGATTGTAGTTTTCCGCATAGATATCAAATGGGTGGATGATGAATTAATTTATTAAATGTCGCAGATAGTGCACATTATCTCCACGAGGAAGCAGCACACTCCAGTTCCTTGACTGATGATAGGGCAAAGATATCGCTGCACTATCTCACCCAGTGCCACATCAATCAAATATACAAACGTAAGAATTTGTAAACATATTTCATTGGAGTAAACCAAACAAATCTGCGGACAAATTAATTTCTTAAATATCATGCTATTTCTTTATTTTATATCTCTGTTGTGGAAATCATTGGCGTCAATCAACGATAGTGTGTTTAGCTAATGTTATAATGGCTTTTCATTTAATAAAATTTTATAATACTCATCGTTCACTAGAAGTTCATAATGACTTATATTCTAAATGGCATTCATCTTCATATAGAACTTCCCTCAATGTCCTTTTTGTCAATGTCATGGTGTGCAGTTTTCTTTTCAGCCACTCATAATTATAAACTTGCTCTGATTTGTTACTGAATGGTTTGATGAAGCTATCCATACTAATTTATCCTGCGCTTTTCGCTGATCTTATGAGTTCTTGTGACTAGAGTTGCTGTGCTGTGGGGTTGAATGCCACGGAGACTGGGATTAAGACTGCTGAAGAATCGATAAGCTAACCACGTAATACTGCTGATGTGATATGTGTCATGTAAGGCAACAATTTGCAGTCCACCCCATAGGCTCGATGGCCTGCAGAGCCAAGGAAGAAGGAATATATTATTATCATCACATAACTAATTTGCATAGCATATTCAAGTCTTGATAACCTTCTACTCCAACCCACAAACTTCCCTCAATACTAATTTACCGAATACTTCATGTCCGAAAACGTAGCCTACTAGTCTCTCCTTTCAATACCCTCCATTTATGAATTTATTTTGTTAATTAATTTTATAAAAGGTATATTGTGTTAAAGAGCAGGAAGATAATAATTTGTTGCTGTTTTGTTAAATATTTTATAACTTTTTAGGGCGTCTTTTTATTTACTTTCCTTCCTGTCTTAATTTTAAGTATTATCAATTCAAAATCCCAATTAAAAACGTTACAATATTAATTCTCATTTGGAATCCGGTTTCAAGATCTTTCTCATTCAATTTAACAAATCGTTCATATCTTCTGCACATTCTGATGAAATTGTAATATTGTTAGTAATTCAATTTATTTTTCTTCTCTACGAATCATTTTCTAAAATCTCTTCATTTTTCTTCATTGCTTGTTCAGTGTACAGATGAAATAACATAGGTGATAGACTGCTATCCCTTCCTAGTCCGATCATAATTGGTGATTTATTTACGTGTCCACCAATTATAATTATCGCTGCCTGACATCTGTGTAATACACTTCATTATTTTCAAAATTATAACTATTTTGTACCAATTAGCATTATCGCAAGCTTTTCCAAGGTCTACAAATGCTATGAATGTGTATCTAATTTTATTTATAGGATCAACAATTTTATTCAATTTAGCTTATCGTGTCCAAATATTTTTCCTAAAACAAAACTGATCTTCACCAAACTCGTATTTTACCTATTATTCATTATAAATTAAACTATTCTCGTCCGGATTTTCCAGGTGTGACATACTTAAATTATAGTCATATCTTTTGTATTGGTATGATGAAATTATTTTTGAAATTTGATATAAATCTCATGTCATATATTTTACGAACTATTTAAAACGATTTTCTTCAATGCCTGAAGATCGCAGTAACTCTGCAGGGAAATAATAAATTGAAAGTGCTTTATAACTGCTCAAATCTCTCAGTACTTCCTTTAATTCCAATCTAAGTATTATGTTACCCAATTCCACCTCTTCCTTTACCTAGAATTGGTTTTTCATCTGTTTTACTGGCGCTCATGCAATTATTTATATTTTTACTTGAATTCCAACGAACTCATTTCGTAGAAATAACATTGCAGCCAATGAGCCAAGAATCTTTATTCTTTTTCCATCTTACTAATAAGAGCTATATCTAACCTTAATCTTTACCAATTTAAAATCCTCACATGTACTACTGCGATTTAAATTCCTGACATTCCACGTTTCAATTCGTAGAAGGTTATATTTTGTATTTTTGATGACCTCCCTATGAAGAGACGCAAATTGGAGATTCGAAGCATATCAACTTTTTTCCTTGCAATACAAAGACATGCATTTTTCCCTTTCTTTCAGCCGTGTAACAATATCTAAAGCTATGCCTGTGGTGGTCCAGCATAGTATGGCCTCTTGCTCTTCACTATGTTGTATGTCCCCCCGAGTATTTGATTTGTGGGTAGCATCCCCTAGCCGCACCGATGAGGGACCAGTAACCGTTTAATAATAAAGTTAAAGTAATTATGATAATATACTGCTTAATATTACATGACAAGATACACATTGTTAAATATTAAAAGAGCACTGAGTATAACAGTAATACGTTTAATTTCAGAGGAGATTGAACAAAAGCTGATTTTCTTAGTAAACGTTGAATCGACAATAATTTCTTTGTGAACACGTGATTATATCTTCATTGAGAGCGCCACAGGTTTGACGTTTTACCTTTACTCGCCCCTACCCCATCTAAGCTGACGGAATTTTTTGTTCATTATAACCGACTTGAAAGCTCCCTGCAAGTATCCGAGTCAAATAAACGACGGATATATTAAATAAACACAGAAATTTTAAGTAAGTAAAACAACCGTCATTCTACGGTTCTGTTCATGAGCTATACCATGGCAAGTTCCTTTGCACAGTACAGAAAGAGAACAACATCCCCATGAAGCGTGCCTGCGCAACGCTAATATCATTATTGAAAGCATATATTATATTGTTACGAACGGCGTTTTTTTACGGCACCCTATACTTATCAAATACTTCTGACTCTCTTAACGTACCGGGAGTATAAGATATCCTCATAATACCTAGCACCAATGTTTTCGTAATTAATTTTACGCAGTCAACTTGTCTCAACAAAAGCACACTGAACTACAGTTTACTGCGCAGTGACTGTGAGCAGAATATGAACAATGTTTGCTACAAATAGAGTCACACTCTCCCCCCGCTCCCTTCCAATCTGCGGGTCACATATTGAATGCCAATAATAAACGTAGTGATTCCTGTTAGTGCCTTTCAACTCTCCCCACTCAAGCTCTAGTCACTGATGTACAACTTAAGTAGAATTTTGAGTGTCAAAAAAATCAAAGTCTTCCAGAGTCCCAGGATAGACACCAATATCTCTTAATTTCACGTTATTTTTATGAAAACCTCTTCCACCTAACCCGAACGAATGTTCCCCTCTCTGACGAAATGTGTTGAATGTCAGAATTGGACTCAACGAATTCCACAACCCTGGAATTAGCATCAGTCCCGATAGTTTTTGCGTTATTCATTTATACAACGTAGCTACACTTCATCCAAATGGGTGTTCCTCTGTAAATGGGGTATAAATTATAGATTCTTGGCCTCAGGGTTACACTATCAATCTCATTGACCAAAAATAATATTTATTCGACGCAAATATTGATCAGCTTAGAAACTTTGAAGTTTTCGCTTTCGTCTCTTAAGGCGGTATTCGGATCTCTTCCCGCTGCGTTGTTTGTTTCCCGGTCGCAAGTAACTTATGTACACCGTTTGGTCGAAATCGTTTTACGTGTTTAAATTTGTATTCGAAACGTACACATACGTTCACACAACATAATGTGAATTTCATTTAAATGAAAGAATGAAGTAAATGGTTACTTTTTAAAAAAGAATACTGGTTTCTTGATAATAATGGACATGGTGGTGACATATCGACTATGGCATAGGAAGGGATAGTAAGGATTGTTGCAGAAGGGAGAAAAATGAAGACGAGGGGTAATAAGGGGCCTATGATTATAATTTAAGCAATCTTTTTTCTTTCTTTCTCCATGGCTCTACAGCCCATTGAGGGCCTGGCCCTACGGAGTCGACTGTGGACTGTCATCTTGCATGACACATTCCGAGTTTGGAGTGACACGTGGTCAGCGTATCGATCCTCCAACAGTCTCAATCCCAGTTAATGTAAGCATTCTACCAGCCAAATATATATAAATTATATTCTAAACTATTTTGACGAATTATTATATTTTATTATATTATATTTTATTCAGTGGAAAGAGGGAGTCACCGTTTTAACGCAAAATAATAATGTTATGCCATGCTTTTATAAGAAAATAGTAGTTTTATAATAGCTAAATGAATGTCTTGTAATTGTGAATTTAATGGAACAATATTTTCGGGTCTGATTTCATGAACATCCACCTACTAATGGAATTTTTATTTGAAAACCGGAGTGGATTCTAATGCTTTGGTGTGCAAGTCTCCAAAAGAGGTATATGACATCACAGTTTGCCAATCTTCCTCGTGGTGTCTTCTTCTTATTTTTATTAATAATTACTTAGCTGATATTGAGAATTTGCTCGGTGGCAGCTGTATATAAAGTAAGCACATATTATACAGAAAAAAAATACAATTTACACTTACGATGTTTTGACCTGAAAAAGAAAAGAGAAGTCATGAGCCACACAGAAATCACTTCACTGCACTTCACTATTAGCACTTCTTCTTGTTGTTGGTCTTAGTAGATTTGGCCTGTTCCACTACTGCTGTCCATTTCTTCCTATCCCGTACAATTGCTATCCACTTCTTGACTTTTATCTGCTTAAAGTCATTGAGTATGTCATCCTTCCACCTATTTCTGGGTCTTCCCTTTTTTCTTGCTGTTAGTTGATTCCAATTGAAGATCTTTTTCACCACACTGTCTTCATTCATTCAACATAAGTGTCCATACCATCCCAATCTCAATTCTTTAATATGATTTATTATATTCTTATATTTAATAATCATATCTATTTCTGCATTGTTTCTTATTATCCTTGTATCCTTATCTACCTTAATGGGACCATATATTGTCCTTAATATTCTTCTCTCGTATCGCATAAGCTTTTGAATATCATTGTTTTTAAGTGTCCATGTCTCCGCCGTATAAGTGACTATTGTTCTGGTATAGCCTAAGTTTAGCACTTTTGGACATTAATTTGCTCTCAAATTGGTTTTTGTAGATAAAAAACGATCTGTTCCTAGCTGTTATTCCCTCTTTATTTCTTCTTCCATTGAATTGTTTCGATTTATAATCGTTTACGTAGATTTATCACTACCTAAGAAAGTTTTCTATTTTATGATGTACATCTCATATATTTGTTTTTTTCTACAAAGCAGAGACGTAGGAAAATTTTCATTTGTGAGTAGATCTATACGCGATTGTAATTCCTTGCCTGTAGAAATACTGACGACTTTTCCGGGAAGCGTAAAGCAGTTTAGGAATAGGCAAAGGAAACTAAAGTGAACAGTTTTTAGAATCAGTGAAGTGCTAATAGTGAAATGCAGTGATTTCCCAAGGACTACCACCTTATCGTGGCGGGGAGGTTTGCGTGCTCCAATGACCCTACAGCCAGACAGTCCACTGGTCCTCCAAGTTGGGAGTTGGGTGTTGGGTCAGTTCCTCATCACCCGTAAAAAGCATTCAATGCTAAACGTTCCACTAAGAAGCCTCGGAGGGATAGGACTGATATAAGACAACAGACCCGGTAAGGACATCGGAAACTGAGTATAGGATCATGGAATATAAAAAACCTGTTACAACCTGGGAAAATACAAGAATTAATAGACCAGATAGAGAAGACAACAATTATATTGTAGCACTGCAAGAAATGAGATGTAATGGATATGGGTGTATGAAAACAGGAAACTATACTCTCTACAATAAGGGCACAAATAAAAGAACAGGTCAAGCAGGGGTGGGCTTCTTTTTTAAGAAACCCATTCTAGGAAATGTGATCGAAGTTCATCCGACAACAGAACGAATATGTCGAATGAGGCTAAAGGGTAAATTTAATAAAATAACAGTGATAAACGCCTACGGACTAACAAACATACAGGAGATGAAAAAGAAATATTACAAACAGAAATCGATAAAGTACCCAAAAGTGACACTACTGATTATTGGGGATTTTAATGCACAAGTCGGTTACAGGAGAGAACGGTGAAATATTGTAAGGCTTTGCTGAAGCAAATAACCTGAACATAGTATGTACACGATTTCTACATGTCGGAATACACAAAGTAACATGGATATCACCAGATATGAACACGTTAAATCAAATAGATCATAAGCTGGTTAGCAATGATAAAAGTGAATTAATCGAGGATGTGAGATCATTACGAAGAGTAAATATTGACTCAGAAATTATTAAAATAATTTTAAATCAGAGCTTCCTATAGTATACCGGAAAAGGAAGAAGAAGGAAATAATAAATTTTAATACATTAAAACTGCAGGATCCTGCACAACAAAACGAAAATAGACTACAGTTGTCTGAAAAGTTATAAAATCGGCAACCGGTAAATAATATAAATGATGACTGGGAAGATCTTAGAGATATAATAACCAAAGTGGCAAATACAACGCTAGGAAAAAGAAAGAGAAGTCAAAAAAGTGAATGATGGGACCAAGAGTGTAAAGAGGCTGTGCAGGAGAGAAATGAACTAAGAAGATACGTTTTACAGACAAGAACCAGAGCCAGTCATGAAAGTTACACAGAAGCAAGATTAAAAGCCAATAGGATATGCTGTAACAATGAAAAGAAACTGGATCACTAATAAAATTTAAAATATGGAAGAAAACTTTAAGAATAATGAATCCAGGAAGTTCTTCGGTGGAATAAGAGAAACGAAGACAAGGCCAGTGGTCTACGAAGAGGTAGCAGGAAGTGATTTACCAAAAGTAAAATAAACAATGTAAATATAAAACTCAATATTATTGTGAATCATGTAATAATTTCTTTCTTTTCGTATACATATAAAAATAATCTGTCAAGAATGCTTTGATGAAGTCTTTAAAAAGTTGATAAAGCCACTGAATGATTTACTTAGTTCATTGAAATGATAATTATTTACTTTATAATATTATGTATACGCGTTACGATATGAGATGCGGGTCTTTTCTCCACAGCAATAATTAAATTGTCGGCGTCGAAGAAGCTCATACCGATTTTGGAGTGATCTGTGGTCAGCGTGTCTTACATGTACATAGCTGAATATAAATAAATAAACTTAGTTTGTTGTTGTTTCTTACATTTAAAATACCGTTTAGCCGCCGCAGCATCAGGGGCCGAAATGAGGGAAACCAATTCCAAAGATACAGATATCAAAACTTGTATTGTTATAGCTGAATTTGTTGAGGAAGTAAGAATTTATTTCAAAAATACAATAATAAATACTCATTTATTGAATTTAAATGTAAAAACACATACGTAAATTACATTACTGTAACAAGAGCGGTTCGTTACTTGTATCATTTATTACATTGATTACATTAGGCTTGCACTTGATATGGAGCATTTCCCTCATCAGTCTTTCACATTTTGCCAATTGAATTTATGATCTTTTTTAATAGGTGTGCTGGATGTTTTGTGTCTGTTATTTTCATTTTCAAAGCTCTATTTGTTTACCAAATAGATATTAAATTAAAATATAAACAGCTAATTTCTTTATACAAATATAACTTTTTTTCTCATATTTTTACAAAATTTAAATTATTTATAGATTTGAATACAACACCAACACCGTATTTATTAAACAAGTCAATTAATATATATTGATGCTCGTAACATAAAGTAAAACTACGAAACTCACTTTCTGTTAATAATCTTCTTAACTCATAAATTGTAGTCAGAGTACCAGATTTTAATCCATCTAATTATGAAAACTATTAGGTAAGAGATAAGTTATATTATTTATATTTACAATGTGATATTTATGATGGAACAACTTGATATATTTATATATATTTTAAATTACATTTCTCGTATGGAAAATTGTATGGTTTAGTGTATAATTAAGCACTCTGCCACAATATATACGTTTTTGAGAATAATTGGTAAAAAATTGAAACCCCGTTATCATGTTGTGGTATTCAGTCCTAAGACTGGCCTGATGCCACCCTCCATCCTAACATATATTGAGCAAGCCCATTCATTTCCTTATAACTAGCACAACCGATATCCTCCCTAATCTGCCTAGCGTATTCCATCCTTTGCCTCAATCTTCTTCCCTCTAATGATAATTTTACAAGACCCTCGTGTCTTAAAACATGGCCTATTAATCTATCCCTTCTCCAAGTCAACGTCCTCCGTATTGTTCGCTTTTCCCCTTCACAACTTCCTCGTTTGTGATTCTATCCACCCATCTGATTTTCAGCATTCGCCTATAGCACCTCATTTCAAAGGCTTCTATTCTTTTCCTTTCTCCAACTCCTCTCGTCCACGTTTCACACCCACATAACGCCACGCTCCATACCATCATTTTTAGCAACGATTTCCTAATATTCACACTTATATTACCCGTAAGTAAATCCATCCATGCCTGTGTTATCCTACTCTTTGTCTACTATACTTCTACCATCCCTAGTTATTACGCTTCCCAAGTAGCAGAATTGCTTAACATCCGTCAAAATATCCCATCCCAATCTTACGTGCGTTGTTATTCCACTGTTTCCCTTATTACACTCCATTACCTTGGTTTTGCCTCTATTAATCCTCATATTGAACGCTTTCTCCAGGACTACGTTCATGCCATTTATTATAGCTAACAAGTCTTCTTCTGACTCCCCTGATACTACAATATCGTTGGCAAAGCGTAAGGTTTTTATTTACCGTTATCATATCATATCATATAATTATATCATTAAATGCTTGAGAACAAGAACAACTGGGACAGAATCTGTACATATGCGGAGATAATACTGACGACTAAGAAAAAGGACTTAGATATACTTAATATACATGTATAATTAAATAGGATAAGAATCTGTAAATAGAATGTAAGTATATTAATAGAATATAAGTACAAAAAATAGTGTGTAAATATGTAATAGAGAGTAAAAATGTAAATAGAGCGTAAATATGCAATTAGCACATAAATAAGGGGGATAAAGAAAGAGGCTTAGCATGCGAAACGGTGGCACCGTCCTGATGTAATGCTCACGCGGTCCCGGGATGGATCAATGCCAAGAACCGGGTTTGTGGTTTAGTCAGTAAGAGTCTGACACTACCCGAAGGGTGCGGACCCCCCTCGGGTGTCCATGCAGGACTCCACAGTTCCCCACGCAAAAAAAATTATATCATTAAAAGTTATTTCATAAGAAAAATTAAAATGGTATATTAAAAATGACCAAACTGATTTTTTTTTGTCCTTTGACTTTTGAGATACTGTTTCACCACTTATATTTATTAAGTTCTTAACATCTCCTCTACAAATTACACTATAAAAATGTTAAAAAGTTGAAGATTTGATATAAGGTTATTAAAATAATTGTTGCAAAATATTGTCCTAAGGCTGGTCTGATGCAACCCTCCATGCTAACCTATCTTGCGCAATCCTTTTCATTTCCGCTTAACGCAAATCCCACATCCTCCCTAATCTGCTTAGAATATTCCATCACAGCCTCCCTCTACTGCTTTTACCCCACATACTTCCCTCTAATGCTAATTTTGAAAGACCCTCATGTCTAAAAACGTGGCCTATTAATCTACCCTTCTCTTGGTCAACGTCCTTCATATTGTTCGCTCTTCCCCAGTTCTGTATAGAACTTCCTCGTAAGTGATTCTATTCACTCGTATGATTTTAAGTATTCACCACACAAGGTTTCTATTCTTTCTGAAATTCTTACCGCCCACCCTCATCCTCAGTTTTATTTTTACTTCCCGCATTACTGCCCACGTCATGCATGTTACCATCATTAATTAATACATTGTTTAATTAAGAGTTTAATGGCGTACCTTAATTAAGACCACTATTAACTACTCTTTAACTGATTAAAAATATTTGCTAGTTTATTTATAATACAATCACATTTTAAAAGTTTAAATGTCTTACATGTTACTAGACGGGGTAACATGCAAGACAGATTTAATAATCTTTCATTTTCAGTTCTTTTCTAAGAAAATTTTATTATAATTATAATTAAGTAGAATTATGTATCACATCACTTTTAAAAATATTCTTTCAATGTTTAATGATATGTTAAAATGAATAAAAGTGGGATAACTATTTGTAAATTAATAATTATTATAAAAATGTGAAAAATATCAAATTTTATGTTTATTTAGGACAATATACACTAATTGGATAAATCTTAAATTTCACGGACGGCCGCATTTCTAACCATTAATAATATACATTTTACAATTATAATTCTTACTAACTAGAACATGATTTATATTTCATGGGTAGTCCAAACGGGCATTGTCATGTATCAGAACGCAAATTCTACTCGGAATGAGCAATATCAGGAAATCGTCAAAAGATTACAACAGCGGAATTACCCTTGCTTCTCAGATTGGTCTGGTACTTGTCGATGGACCAATCCGAACTTCCGCGTTGAACATTAACAAATACCTTTGTGCGTCATACTTGAGCACGCCTTCCTCCCGTTATTTAAATTTTCAAGGCCAGAAACAATCTCCAATTTCTTATTGCCCACTCTAAATGTTCCCTATTACAACTTCCTCTCCAATTTAATTTTAATGTCTATTGTCCATTTTATTGGGTTTTTAATACTTTCTCCTAATTTTATTATTTTGTTTTGCATCGGTGGCGTGGCCCGATGCTGTTCAATAAAAATTATTTCTCTATCATCTCTTGGAAGAACCATTTACACCACTCTACCGACGTTTTTGAGGAAAACAGCATCTTCGCTTACAAACTGATTCCACCGAACCTCAAAACGTAGAAAAATCTATCGCGTGCCAACGTGTTGAGGTTTTAATACCTCTGTCCGTAGCGTACAACTTCTTACACGCCTATTTTTTATTCCGTACCACCAAAGTCCACGTGTACTTGTGTTTTACCATTACACTGTCTTGGGCAATGTTGAATTAAATATATCAATAATCTGACATTATTTCTTATAATTGAAAATTTAATAGTGGAAAGAAATTATTATTACATATTAATATTGTACATTACCTTTTTTATTACCATATTTTTGGATATTTTTTAATATTTGTAGTTTAATATTTTCATAAAAGTTCAAAATATTTAATTAATTATTTTGTTAAGTGGATTCTTATTAATGTGATACTATTTCAATAGTTTAGTGATATAAAAACTTTTAGCTAAATGTGATATTGTAACAGCTTGCATTCAAAGAAAATATATTTTAAACATTTTTTACTAATGTGTACGTACTATTTTCTCAATTGGTTACCTAAGAGAAAAATTGTTACTTGACTAAAAGTTTCAAATACGAGTATTTTTACCTTTTAAAGTTAATTTTGTTTTTATGGAGGACAGAATGTTTCATGGACACTCCATCCCTTGCCATGCGTTTTTCTCCTTCTTTCTTACTAATCATTTTAATAGTTAATCAGAAATATCCAATTTGCAGTATTTCTTCTACTTCTTTTTTACCTTAGAATTAATCAAATATTTTAATTTCTATAATATTGGAAAAAATAAAAAAACGATAATTAATTACTACTGGTCCTACCCGTGACATAAATTACTATTTTCCGTAGTCAGGGAAATTATTGAATCAACATACTTATTTATAATCTACAGAATGCAGAAAATAACGTTATACAACCGTTTATCGGAAAAGAGCAACATTTTATAACGAAAAAATTTGAAGACATGGTAACATGCATGATTAAAAACTTATATCGTTATAGTGTAAAGATTATTTTTATATACGATGATTCAGAGACACTAATAAATGCTATACTGTTTTTAATTCTACAATAATTGTTTTAAAATTATATCGATACCGCAAATAGATTCAGTTAAGTTATTTTTCGACGTATAACACGAAAAATATAATCCAAATAACCAACGAGAATGACCCGATCTTAATTTTTTTTGTATTATTTCCTTTATTATTGTTGGAATGTGATGACATTACATGTTATAAAATAAAATTTCGGCCATAATCGTTGCGGGACGGATTCCCCCATGCGAAATTATCCGTATGTGCCTTATATGATTCAAAATGAAAGCTATAATTTTATATATTTTAAAGACAAATTCTGTATAAAAATAATGTTTCTTTTTAATTTTTTTCTAGTTAACTGATGGTCCACAAAAATAAACGCGTCGTTATAGACGCATTACAAATATCAATATTATAAATAAATAAATTATATTATTTTAATTACTATTATAAATAAAAATCAAAGAAAGGCTAAAGGTCGGAAATTTAAAATTTAATTAGAATATCATTTGTCCCCTAACTTTAGAGAACTTCTCCGTTCATTTTACAAAAATTTCTACAATTAAATATTCATAGTTGAATAGAAATTAATAAATAAATTGGTATGATTATTTTTTGTTTTGGAGGGGGCGGGGGTTAAAACGCAAGGGCGATCCTCAAACAGGCAACTCCCCTTTAATAACATAGGAAGGGAATTCAAAAGGGGGAATGCGGAAGGTGGGGCCAAATTGAGTGAAAATATTGGAAAGGAAACAGATCGCAAAGCTATCAGTGCAAGAACAGATTATTTTTTAACTACAAAATTTAAATTTCAAAGATTCCAGAATACACAATTAAATTAGATTAATAATTAATCATTTATAGAATTTAAATATAGTGTATCTGTTTTTACTGTTAATTAATTAAGATTTGATTTTTATGGTGAGCAATTCACTTATTAATGTAGAATAATAATCATTTACTACAAGTAAATTATTAATTTTAAGATTTTTCAAATTAAAAGTAAAATTTTACCATCAGATTAATTGTTGTCAAATGAGTAAATTTTCTTTCTCTATTTTTTGTGGAAATTGAATTAGAGAAATTTTTCAAAAGATATATATATATATATAGTCAAAACTGGCAGAAACGTAGGTAAAAACAAGTCAAGACGTCTTGCACTACAGATCAATTGATGGATAGTGTATGTTAAAATAGATTAAAACTTAAGTATATAACATTCATATTGAAAATAAAAATGATTTTATTAAATAATATTTACAATTACTATCTTTGGGATACGTTATTGATTTTTTATTTCGATGAATTTAATTGATTAATAGTCTCATTTCTGAAGTTTACTATTTCCTTCCTATTAGGATTAATAAAAACTGATTCAGCGAACCTGAGCTTTGTTTTAAATTTATTTCTGTATAATATACTTATTTTATTGAATAATAATTCGTGATTATTTCTTTTCGCAAGGCATGGCAACGCTGTATTGGTTTTTGATTTAAAGTTTAAATGAGGCCAAAAACACTTAATTAGTTAAAGAAAAACAAAAATAATTTAAAGTAAATACATGTCCTAATAAGGACCCTCATCAGTTTGAACAGAAGTTAACAATACTCCAAATCAGTACATTACAACTAAAGAATACAATAATTAAATAACCAAAGAACATTAAAATTTAAGGAAACAAAGAAAATCAGTGTGTTTTATAATATTATATTTCATGAGTTAAGACATTATATATAATATTGAGTAAATCTGTGTCCGTTTTTACATTCAATGTATTTGTGTTGCTTTTAATGTGAAGCATTTCAGAAACTAAACGTGTGTGTCTAAAATTTGGAAATTATTCCAGTCAGTAGTTTGGTTGGATTCTAATATATATTTTGAAATGACGGATAATTGATTGTGGAAGCTTGAAATTGGATCTGTTTTTCTTAATTCTGGTGCTGATGGCTCGTTTAGTTTGGCCTATGAATACAGTCATTACACTTTAATTGGTAAACTACATTATGAATTTTGTTTTTATGAATTGGGTATTTCAAATGCTTTATAATAGTGGATAAATTATTGGATGATGTAGTTATGAGCTGGATGTTGTAGGAGTGGAATAGGTATTTTCCGGTGAATGGCATGTATATATTCCTCTCGGGTTTCCAACCGGGTCAAGAGACGTTTCCATGGCTTCAGTCTGAAGATGATGGCAGAACTGTTTGACACGATTGGAAACCCGAGAGGAATTTATACAAATTATGTAAAGGTTGGTGGAATGGCATAGTAACATTATTAACGGTTTCATGGGATTGAGTATTTGGCCTTTGTCTTTAAGTAATGTCAAATGAATAAATTTATTTATGAAAAATTGTAGATAAGAATTAGCTATTGATATATCTTTGACTATTTCAATGTCATATGGTGAAATTTATGACGAGAAGGCAATATGACTTTATCAGTAAGGTTAATATACGGATAATAGCTTATAAACCTGCCAGAATAAGTTGGTTAACGATACCAGTTTGTGTAAATTATTCCATTATCATAAATAACAGGC
The DNA here is from genome assembly GCA_034510155.1 of Eucriotettix oculatus. Taxonomy (NCBI): domain Eukaryota; kingdom Metazoa; phylum Arthropoda; class Insecta; order Orthoptera; family Tetrigidae; genus Eucriotettix; species Eucriotettix oculatus. The sequence continues at coordinate 843,451 of JAEMUL010000008.1, forward strand.
ACGTAAAGAGTTCAGGGCATTTTTCTATCTCATTCTTGAATCTAATAGAAAGATAATTGTTAAAAGTGCGTAAGATTGAATCAATTTTGTTATTATGACTGATGTCAACAAAACGACAATAATAAACAGGTTTAATGACAATCAGATACCAAATCTCGTAAAACAATTTCAGCAAAGAAGGGTCTAAGTGGACACCCCATAGAGCATCCGAATATTTGTTTTTACAAGGAATTGTTGAAATAAAAATAAGTACAATTTAGAGTAAAATTGATGATACAGGAAATTTCGTTAAAATTTAATAAAGTTAAATGTTGAAGACGAACCCAGCGCCTTCTGATGCATTTAATAATGAGGTTATGTGGGATTGAGGTGAATAGTGATACCACAACTAAAGAAATGAGTAGATGATTATTGCGAATGATGACTTCTTTTAAAATATCTTGTAAAAAAGTAGAAGAATTGGAAATGGATCTGTGTTCTTTATCTTGTATAGCTAAAAAATATGTTGAAAGTAAGAGGAAATGGAATGTAAAGGACTGCCAGATGAAGCTACAATTATTCTCTAAGAAAAATTCTCTTAGTGTACCTTTGGCGGCGCGTAGACTCACGAAGTATTAGCAGAAGTAATGAAAAGATTGTGGAAAGTTGAATCCAAGATAAGTTGTTTGAGCAAAGTTTTCAGTTTATCAGTGGTTGTGTTGATTTCATCCTTTAAGAAATACTTGTTATGTGGTTGTAGCGCAGAGACTCGCCAAGCATTTATTTGGTATTACAATTATAACTAAAGCATCGAACAAGAAATTTCCTTTGTGTTGGGCAAACGCAGACTGCTGGCGCCAGAAGACCTAAGGGACGGGACAGTACGGCACCGAGCGGCTTACGGAAATATCCCGGAGGCGTAGGTCAATCGCCCTGGAATTTTCCAAAATGTTTTACTCCACCCCCTGAATGACCCTAAGGGAGAGGGTTGAAACGAAGAGTTGGATTGGATAAAACATACCACGTGAGATAGCGTTACCCTTGTGGAATGGGAGATACAGACGTGACCTGTGAAGGTGAGATCACGAAAAAGAGGAGAGGAACCTGGGATGGAACGGGATTAAGCTGTGAGGAGAGGAAACGTCCAGTTATAGGAAAAAAGTGGAAGCTGGGCCGACACTCAGTTAAGCTGCCGACCAAAGGATCAACGCCGGGATGATATACCTGGAATAAGCAGTCAACTTTCGCCTCACGCCGTCCAGATAGGAGAAATCTGTTCAGACTACCAGAAGCGCAATCAAGGTTCCAGTATGCCAATAAAACAGGTGTGTCACTTGCGTGATATGTGAATCTGCCATCCGCTCTGCACATATCCCACTCACAGAAATTCCCTTTTAATTTTTTTTGGTGAGAACAAGATTTCATAAATTGTAAAGAGCCCCTAAATTTTAAATAAATTAAACTATGATTATTTTCAATTCACTGATATAAAATTAATTAAATCATTAATCCGCCCTGAAAAAAACATACGTTACATGGTTGTATCTTTTAAAATATCATTAACTTTGGAAACATAGCTGTGATGATTAATAGCAACAGTGGTGGAACCTTTAACTGTCATTGTTTTCATTGATAATTTTTAGTTATAGTTAAATTGTTGTGTATTAACCTGTGTTGCAATTTGAAATCAGTGTTTTCATGTTATTTTATTTTATTAATAAATAAAAGCTATTATCTTTACAGATTCTCAGTTGTGCCAATTTCGATATAGTATATACAATATGAACACAAAATAACATGAGGTTAGGTTAATCAGTTTGATTAACCTACTTTAGCCGAACAGGTTGGGTTTAATTGTATCTGAGGGGCATACGACGTGGGTGTGTGAGGATTGACAAGCATTGAACTGATTTTTGGAGAGTTAATGAAGATGTGGTCTGCGGGCATGATGGTAGAGTGGGTTAGGATGTGCCTGAATGATTAGGGGGAAGATGAGGTCAATTGTAAGTTTTCTTTTGAGGCTAGGGGAGCGTGGAGGTAGAGGAGGATTGTTATGAAATTGCTGGATCGTGGGGTTTGGGTGGTTGAGTGCGCTTTTGATTAGGTTTGTAATGGGTTTGGAGATTACTCAGTTTACATTGGGAATTTTGATGTTATGGTGGATGACGGAATTTCTTAGGTACCAGAGAGAGTTTGTAATGGTGCGTAGTATTATGTTTTGTTTGGTTTGAATTTTGGTTGAATGGGTTTTGGCTGTTTTCCCCATATGGAGGAGGCATAGGACCAGGTGGGTTGTATTATGGAGAGGTATATGAGGCGTTTTGTGCTGGTGAGACAGAGGATTTTCTGTTTAGGAGGGGATATAGAGATCTGAATATTTGGTTTATTTTGGAGAGGAGAAAATTAATGTGAGGTTTCCAGGATATTTTTGAGTCAAACATTATTCTTAGGTAGGTGGTTTCCGTTTTTGTAGGGATTAATGAATTGTTTAGGCAGAGGTGAATTTGGGGAGGAGGGTTTTTGTAAGTGTGAATGGGATGGTTATTGATTTGGTGGGGTTGATACTGATTCGCCATTGTTTGGACCATTGTTCTAGGTTATTGAGCGCTGATTGGAGTGGTTGGAAATCGGAGGTGAGAGAGGAGGTTTCATAGGAAACGGCTATATCGTCTGCGAAAAAGATTGTGCTTGTGTTAGGATGTTGTGGGATATCATGGGAGACACTTCCTTGGGGGACGCCCTCCGCGATTGGGTGAGGTTGTGAGAGGTGGTTATTTAATTTGACAGAGAAGGTTCTGTTTGAAAGGTAGTTTAGGAGTATTTTGTAGTGGGTGTCGTTAAGAATGTCTTTAATTTTGGATAGTAGGGAAGGATGGTGGACTTTATCAAACGCTTTTTCGATGTCAATAAAGGTGGTGATGAGAGATTTGCGATGTTCAAAGGAGTTGTTAATGAGGTTGGAGAGACGGTATATTTGATGGGGACAGGAGTGGTTTGGGCGAAAACCATATTGAGTTGTCAGCAATCAGAGATGAGAGTTGATTAATTAGTTGGGGTAGTAGTAGTTTTTCGAACAATTTGGAAAATGTGGGAAGGAGATTTATTGGACTATGTTTTGTATTTAAGGAAGTTATAGGGTTGGGTGGGGATAAGTTTAGTTTCAGTTAATAGCAGAAAGTCGATGTTATTATTTTGTTGGAATAGATTGATTTCGTGATATTTATTGGTAGCCCCGCGGGCGTTCCAAGTGCATATGGATAGATATTGGGGAGTAGTGTGGATCATTTTTTCGAGTCTATTAGCTTGGAGAGGGGTGGTGTAGGTTTGTTTGACGATGTTCGCATAGGATGTAGTGCTTGAGATGTTTTGCAGGGTTTGAGTTGTTGGGGGTGGGATTTGTGGTTGTTGAGGTTTTTGGAGTTGAGCCGGTTTGAATTGGATGGGTTTTGAGTAGGATGATTGTAAGGATTTGAATACTGGGCAGCCTTTGTAATTTGATGTATGGTTACCATGGCAGTTTTTGCATACGGTAGGAGGGGTTTTGGGATAGGGCATTTGCTGGGCGGGTGTGGGATGTCACATCGAACGCAACGTGGTGGATTGAAGAAGTAGTTTTTTGTATGGCCGTAGTTTTGGCAACGGATACATTGAGGGATATATTTTTTTGATTTTGGAGTTTGGACTTTTATTTGGCAATGGTAAAGGTGGGTGAGGTCGTAGATGGTATAGGTTTTGGGGTCCGGGAGAAGGTCGAGGAAGAATAAGGGAAGGTCAATTTTCGTGATAGGGTGCCTTACTGGGAGAAGTTGAACTGGGGAATAGCCTAACTCTTTCAGTTGTGTGAGGATTACATTTTTGTCGGCTTTGGGAGTTTTCTGTCGGTTTGATTTGGAAAGTATAGAGTTCTGCTTTGTGTTTTGAAGATAGGATATGACGTTTATGAAATCTGGTATGGTGATGGTTTTTAGCTTGAGCTTTTGATCTTGCATGGTGTAGTAGAAGGGTGAAGAGAAAATGGATTTCAGTTGTTGTAGCATAATGTTTTCATTATCTGTGTTGCTGATATATATCGGAGGATGTTTTTTGGGGGAGTTTGATTTTTTGTAGGTACATCATCAAGATTTTGTAGGATTTGGAATCTGTTTGTCGTGGAGAAGGGAGAGTTGGTAGTGGTTGACAATGTAGGTCTCTGATATACTTATTCAAAATATTAATTTTGTTGTTTTTATGTAAAGTTTTGGTTGTGACAATCAAAAGATAAATGTTTAGAAGCCTTGTAAATAAGCTGTAAATAATATGTAAATAAATTACAGTTTTGACAATTCATTAATAATTTCAAATTCAGCCTAGTATTAACCAGATTTTAAGAAAGTTTAAGCCATTATCTGTTAGAATGATGCAAGTTAGGCCAATAGTTGGTAATTATATGCCTTATAAACATATTGAAATGAAAGAATAAATCACAAAAACTTTAACAAAATTCATACTATTCGAAAAGAAATTATTCTATATTAATCTAAGATGAAAAAAATGGCTCGAAGAAAAGGTGCCAGAAATTTGAACACAAAGGACAATGTTAAGATTGAACACCACCACTGAGTAAATTGTAGGAACAGTATTATTAATCTAAGATGCTAAAAGTTGAAGACAAGTTCTAAATACAATGAAGAGTTCATGTTGATGAAAATTAAAATGTTGAGGTCTCAAAGAAAAGTTTGATGTAGCTTTCAATGTTTGTTTATGATTGTACATTCTAGTTTTAACATTCATATATGACTTTTACATGATATTTTGTAACATACATTGGTACATTGTCTAAATCAATATTATCTTTCAATTTCTTCAACAGGCTTTATAATGTAATTAAAATCATTCTCTTCAAATTGTTTAACTATATTTATGATTTTGTATGCTAATATATGTACGTAGGTTTCTCTTTAGTTTTGGTAGCGTCAACTGTAATCTATCAGAGGTATAATGCCGATTGTTGATTACTGTAAAAAATTATTGTTAGTTTGTAAAGGTTTTGTTATTTTATTTCTATCATAATTAATTTCAACTGGTTTAATTTTGTTCGCTAGCCGGGAAAAAATGTATTTATTGACACTTTCCAAAGAGTGAGACAACAAAAAAATTGGATAAAAAATTCCAGATATTCCACTATCTCCATCATTCCACTCATCCATACAACAAACAAACATCCATTCACCAACATAATTTATTACTTTCCAAACATATAACATGAAAACACTGATTTCGAATTGCATCACAATTTAATTTTGTTGTAAAATTTTAATGTAGTAATTATTTATTTTAATAATTCTACGAGTGAATAGTCATAGGGATAATGAAACACACATTTGGGTATTTAAACTCTCTATATTTCAGAGGATAAATTTAGATTACATTACATTGGTGAAGTTGGAGATGTTTAATGGTTTGGTTGACATGTAAGCTGGTGTTTTATGTTTGGAGGGTGGCCGAGCACGTGGCTGCCTTCCTTGCATTGTAAGCTTGAAAGGAACCGCTGGGCTTTGCCCTGTGACCATCCCGGAATGCTTTTAGTCATTTCAAGTAATCCTTTGCAAAATTGGTCCTTTAAGTAAAGCCGGAGGCAGGCTCTGACTTGCCGGGAAAATGAAAGGGTTTATGTTTCCTGTTTGTTACAAATCCAGGAAGGAATTTGGTGCACCTAGTAGAACAATGCCTCCTTCTAATAGCATTCATGTTTCCTCCTCCTGCGCACAATGAACAACAGTATATCCAATTCACTCACACTCTTCACACACAAATACAATTAAGAATGTTCATTAAAATGAAGGAAAAAAATTCAGCCCTTAAATAATTTAGAATACATTAATTTTTAATACATAGCTTAATGGAAAAAGTGTTGAAACTTCACTTAATTCCTGCAAAGGAACGCGTCAAATATACTAAGGAAGATCGTAAGAAATTGTTTTCGACAGTGGTACACTTCCGAAAAATTTGTTAAACTACAATTTTGTGAACAACAAATATTTCTTTGTCAACCCTCTGTGGTCTAGTGGCTAGCGTCGCTGTCTCGCACCACAGAAGTCCCTGGTTCGAGTCCCGGCATGGGCTAAGACGTTTATTTCTTGTTTGAGAAATCCTACACTGATTTAAGTTCCCCTAATTGTGGACAGTCGTTAATAACGCTGCAATTGGTGCGACTATAAACAAAAGATTTAAAAAAAAAATTGTCGATAAAATAATTATCAAACAGCCTCGGAATGTGCATAAAGTTTTTCTGCCACGTTTTCTGCCATATATACAGTATATATTCTATTAGAAATAGAATTCAACGTAGAAGCTACTCGTATAGATGAAATTTGATATAGTTGGCAATATTATAAAACAAATACATTGGGATTGCAGACCTTCTTGTCTGAACAATAAATAGTGGAGGAAATATAAACGAAATATGGACGAATTTTAAATATATAATCTTGTAAGCCAGAGATAAGTTTACACCTCGGAAACAAATAAAACGCAACGGTGACCCTGAATGTTATGCGAAAAGCATAAAACACCTAAAGAAAAAAGTTAGTCGTGCATATTTTATGAAGGAGCACAGCCCTGCTAAATATTTACACTACGTCAATTATTAACATTATTAGTTAAGGAAAAGAAAAATGCACAGGTTTCGTTTTAAGGAACATTCTAAATGTCGATAAAGACTGAGGGAGATTTCATAGCTATATTCGTAAACGTGAATTGTGAAAAAATATACATCTTAAAAACTGACGGTGTCGACATAACTTCAGATAAAGATTGTATTGAACGAGTACTTGATTTCAGTGTTTACCAAATGAAACGGTAACATACGGTGACTCCGAATCCGAAAACTTTCAAATCACTGAAAACGCAATAAGAAAGAGAATTAGTAAATTTGAAAAAAATCACGCGGTGCAGATGACATCTCCAAAGATATAATTTAATTGGGTGGGAAGGCAATTATTCCGTACTTAATCAGGCTATTAAATATATCCATAAATAACTCAACTCTGCCAACAGACTGGAAAACGGGAATAATTTCACCTGTATTTAAATATGGAAATAAAACGGACATACGAAATTATAGACCAATTAGTCTAACCTCAGTAGTGGGGAAAACCATGGAGTACTTAATAACTACGTACATTCTGGATGCACTTGAATCTAAAGGGTGGTTCTTTGAAAACCAACATGGATTTTGATCGGGATTTTCGTGAGAAAGTCAGATAATCAATTTGTTTCAAGATCTATTAGGTCGTGGTGGTAGAATAGACGCCATTGTTATTGATTTTGCAAAGCCTTTCGATGTAGTTCCTCACATCTTGATCCAGAAGTTAGATGGGACAGGTATTGACAAAAGAGTAGTTCTCTGGGTGCAAGAATTCTTAAAAAATAGGCGACAAAAAGTCAAAGTTAGGAAAGAAATTTCAGAACTCGGATCTGTAACCTCAGGAGTCCCCCAGGGATCAGTTATTGCTCCATTATTGTTTCTCATATATATTAATGATTTACCATATAATATAAATCCTGAGGTCCGACTTTGTGTAGATGACTGTAATTTACAGGGAAATAAGTGGGGAACAAGACGCAGTTGACTTAGATACTCTAAGTAAATGGGCTAAGCGAAATAAACTAAAAATTAACAAAGGTAAAAGTAAGGTGGTCCAGTTTTACTGAAATGCGCCTTCAATATGCATTGAAATATAAAAAAATAGTTGAGGAAACAGTGATCCAGGAGACTAACTGTAAATACCTAGGCATTTATTTCAATAGTAAGCCGGGGCAGGTAAACTGTGCTACAAGGAAAGCATGGAACACCTTGAATATTGTCATGAGAACACCCAAGAAAGGGAATGCGAAATGTAAGGAAAGTGGCATATTTGTCATTAGTAGGACCACTGGAATATGGGGCAGCATGCTGTGATCCATACAGGAAAAATTCGTACAAATAGGAACTAAAGTAGGGTGGAATACAATACAGACAAGAAGACAAGAAAGAGGCTACAGAGCCTGAGATGTAATGAAGAGTGTATTTTATTCATCGTTAGTCTACAGTTAGGCGCAATCCCGGTTGCAAATACAAAATGTAATTTATTATACATAAATACACCTAATTTTAAAAAAAACACAGTTCTTTAAAATTTATGAAACCCCGAAAGAAAAGAGAGAAACACTACAATAATTACATTATCTTAACACTTCACTTAACCTTGACTTTAACATTTAAATTGGAATATGCATTTATATTATTGAGGATAACCACTTCACTTCACCCTTTTTTTTAGATTTGTCCTGAATTTATTTTCCTGAAGAGGATTTCCTCCAAAGACTCCCACAGGTAAATTATTCCAGTCGTTGATAGTCCTATTTAGGAATGAGAATTTGCCAACATCGGTTGTTTGCTTTCTACATTTCACTTTGAATTGATGATCTCATCTACCTATATAACTGGGCTTTTGCCTTTTGGAGCTAATTCCAATACATGGTTTTGCCCCGTATAAGCTTTGAATAGCAAATGCAGCCTTGCATCCTAAATAGGACAATTAATGAATGGAACAATCTGCCTGCAAGAGTATTTAGGGAAAGTTTAGTGCAGTGTAGTGTAATACAGTGAAGTGATCAGTGTTCCGAAATCTCTAAAAATATACTTAAGTGTAATATATCTCCAGTGATTTCTTTTTCAGGAAATTTATTTTCTAATAATATGATTGCGTATATATTTATTTATTAGGTGTATATATGATTTATATAGAAGCAATATAATTATATTGTTCATTATATGATGAAAATGATCCTTACGATCAGATTATTAATTATCGTTTAAGTTTTATGTATCTTCCAGCGGGCATCTGCCCATTGTAGAATAAATATATACGTATACAGTTATTTTATTCAATTTAACTTTCCCAAATATTAAACGGAGAATAAATAATTATTAAAAATGTCTGTTTACCTTGTAAAAAATTACTTTTCAGAAAAATCTGCTTTACAACAAATTTGGTGACTAAGCTGCGAAGTGTAGATATGTTTTTTTTTACTAGGCGACCTCTCAGTTTTTAGGAAATGTAGGCAATCGACTCTGGCGGTCAGTTATGCTGAGTTAAGGAAGGAATGTGCGCGGTGTGCGGCAGTAGCGGCAGGTGACTAAGAAGTCGGGGGTGGCGCGCCGCGGGGCGCGAATTAGCAGCGACAAGCCCGGCCGGGACTTCCGCCATTCCCACGCACGTCCTCGGGGGGCGCGAGGGAGCCACTTACGGAATGCAACAAAAATGTCACGGTCCGACACCCGTATCCTTGTTATTGCAACAAAACGACCGCCTTCTTCACACAATTACCGGAGGGCGCGTGCAAATATTTTACCGTCATTTCGACTACCCGAGAAATGGCATCGCAGTTACGTACGAATATTCACCACAAGACTTTTGAGTTGCACGTACTCAGTGTTGTTTAACTTATATATAGAACAAGCGATGAAGACGGTTAAAACGGAATATTGAAAATGAATCGTACTGCAAAGAGAAGAAATAAAAACCTTACGCTTTGCCGACGATAGTTTGGTATTAGGGGAGTCAGAAGAAGACTTGGAAACCATAATAAATTGCACGAACGGAGTTCCAGAGGAAGAGTTCAAAATGATGATTAGTAGAGGAAAAACCAAGATAATGGAGTGTAGTATGGGAAACAGTGGAATAACAAAGGGTGTTAGATTGGGAAGGGACATTTTGACGGAAGTTAAATAATTCTGCTACTTAGGAAACGTAATAACTAGGGATTGTAGAAGTATAGTAGACATAAAGAGTAAGATAGCACAGGCAAGGAAGGCTTTCGCGAAAAGAGGGATTTACTTACGGATAATATAAGTGTGAATATTAGGAAATCGTAGCTAAGAATCTTTGTAGAAGCGTGGCGTTTTAAGGGTGCGAAACGTGGACGATATGAGTTTCAGAAAGGAAAAGAATAGAAGGCTTTGAAATGTGGTGTTATAGGCGAATGCTGAAAATAAGATGGGTGGATAGAATCAGTAACGAGGAAGTTCTAAACAAAACAGGGGAAAAGCGAACAATATGAAGGACGTTGACTAAGAAAAGAGATAGATAATAGTCCACGTTTTAAGACACGAGGGTATTGTAAAATTAGCATTAGAAAGAAGTGAGTGGGTGAAGATTAGGTAGAATGTGTGTTGTGCTAGTTATAAGGAAATGATAAGGCTTGTGAAAGATAGTTTAGCATGGAGGCTTGCATCAAACCAGTCTTAGGACTGCAAACCACAACAACAATCACTATTTTTGTAGGTCAGGTTTAAATTTTAAAGAAGCTTAACTAATGCTATGGTCTCAGTCCTGTACAAAGAGTGGGAGAGAATTTAGAGATGACCAAATGCATGACTTAAACTTTTACGGCTTGCTTCATTAGTCTTAATTTTGGTGGTCAATATTTAGTTCTTTAGTAACTTACGACAACTTACACATGTCTCTTAAAATAATAAAGTTACAGGATTATAAACTACAGAATAAGATAAATGCTATAAGGTTTTTCTAATGACGTATCAAAAATATATTGACAAATACTATTAATTACGTATTTTTTACATGTGCAATATTCCAGTTCCATTTCAGTCACAATATTTTTTATATTTTTCATAGTATTTTTACAAATGGGGACAATTATACAAAATTGCACAAAATGAACTTTTGTCGTAGGTAAACTTGTTATCATAGAAGTTATAATAATTAAGAGAAATATATAAGTAAGTGAGGATGTGAGATTTTCATAATTATAATAAAAATACATGTTACTCTTTTTATCCTAAATTCAATTGAGACGAATATATATATATATAGTATTTACTTTTCATACAAATTCTTTATATATATGTATATATATAAATATATTATTTGAGTGCATCAAGTCAGTGAAATTCGCCATATTTAACCCCATGCAATATAGCACCTAATTCTTAGCATAAGCGCTACTCTCAGGTTTGATAAATAATATCCTAAAAAATGCAAACACATGGAAGGATAAATTATAAAATGCGTAAGTTAGAATATTTCCCTTTTATTTATAATTGCCTTTTAACGTCAAAATCATTTTGTTTGATATTCAATTTTTTCCAGCTACATCTTGGATACAAAATTTAGGAAATATTGAAGTGATAAAAAATCTTCATTAAGATATTTAGTCGTCATAATTTAATATTTTTAATTTTCAAAGGATAATAGAACAATTTAAATTAGAATTGTCCCGAATGTTAGGTTTTGAATATTGTAATGTCTGGCAAAATATTTTCAAGTGAGAATTGCAGGGAATTAACGACTTTACACGTAATTAATATTTTTCTATTGAAGATTACGACTTAAAACGGATTTGGTCATCGGAACTTTGCTGAAGTATATTTTTTAAAAAACTAAAGGCGTCGTCCTACTTTTACCCAGGAGCTTTGGGCAACAACGGTGGAAAACAAATGCGAAATGAAACTACAGTTATAATATTATAATCAGAAATGTGATTAATATATTTTGAGCACAAATATGTTACACGTTGCATTGCTAACACAATATAAGAACGTGCTAACATTAACCAATCATACCAGAAAGATGGAGTTCCAATATACGCGCACAATGCATCTTATTAATATAGTATAATTTTCTTTTTAAATTTATTTATTTAAAACTAGCTATGGCCTTGACTTTATTTGAGCGGAAATAGCTCTTATTTTTTCCCCGAAAACGAAAGTACAGTATCGTTTTTTTATGATCGCTTCACGGCAAACCTTATAACTCGCAGTTGGTTTTGAACAGGTCCCGCTTTCACACGTTTACAACTATAGGTGGAGTGTAAATACTCGTTCTCTCTCACTCACACACAAACCTGTGCCAAAATTACGCTTAAAGTAACACAGTAGGTGGAATAAATGGTATAGGAAAGCTTAATAGGACTTATAATTCACACCTGTTTTTCACACCGCCTTTCGCGCGGCGATTCAATGATTTTATAAATAACTATGCAAGATATTGAAATTTAATATACACTAAACTTCAAGTAAAAACTCTTGTTTCAATCCCTGAAATTTTTATTGAAATCCGTTAAGCCGTTTCGAAGCATACTCTTCTATAGGCTACCTGCATTCACTTCGACGTCCATAAACGAAGAAACCCAGTAGAATTAATATTTATATTATATTAATATCATTATCGAAATGAAGTATGCACGAATATTTAAGTTAAATTTTCTGCTTTAAACCCTCAAATTTTCATTGAAATACGTTGAGCCGTTTTGGAGCCTCTTCGAGAGAAAAATACGGACAGACAGACACTTCAATTTTATTTATTGATATAGATTTTTTTATTATCCATCTTAACCTTCCTTTTAATACCACTTACATACATTTTACAGAGAGTAGATGCAGAAACATTCTTGTCAGAGCTGATTCTACGAGATGTGGCAGAAATGTTTGCCACGTACTTTAATTTTATATTTAATATTGTTATTATTCGTATTATATTACTATTGTCCTTCAGAGGTTGAAAGCTCCTAGGTGAAAGTTTGATGATGATTAAATAAAATAAGCAGATGGAGGATGGAGGACATCATTGGCCTTATTATCATGTCGATGTCGTTCATTTATTTTTACAGAGAACATAATTCATACTTAGGCATAATTTCGCAACTACAGTTCCGGAAGCTCCTAATATATGATGGTTTTTTCCACCATAAGAATGAAGAAAATTTTCCCGCCAAAGAAACTGGTAATGTATCGGGAGTAATCAATTAAAAACTTTCTTAATGTTTATTTTGGACTCTCTGAAGGCGCCAGGGTTATTTGTAAGATACTCCATTAAGGTCCAAGGAATATTTTTCACTCGTTTGAAGTATTGGGATTTTTAGACTCTTTTACGTTACTGAGCTTATTTTAATTTCCAGGATTCTTGGCGGTCACTAACGTCCTCCTTAATTGTAAGCTAATATGGAGTTGGTATAGGCCCAAAAAATGCTGGTCTGAATACCAGGTAAACTGGTTTCTCCAGGGATTAGTATCGTATTCATGGTAACTAAACCTTCAATAGAATCAATATTCTAAAACCTGAAACTTGATATGAAACACTTTTCTGGGTATTTCGGGACATTTTATGAACTTATTTTAATTGTTTGCAAACATTATGTACACATTTGACAAAATAATTTTCTTCGTAAAATTATAGTATAGTCTTCTAATTAGCATATTATAATTTAATTTTTTGACTAACATAATTGATGTTACTACACATTAATGAGGAAGCCTTGTTGCACTGGGTTTAATTTCTAAGCTTAGGGTAATGGTGTTAGTTTACCAAAGGGGGATAGAAATTCTCCTGCGAGGAGTTCGCAGGGCAAACGTGTTTTGAATATTATATTTTAGGGCTAATAAATAACTTCTTGGGATATATGTTATAGAATAAAAAAGGGTCCGTCGCACAATAGCCTTAAATCAGGGACCTGGCGCCAGTTCTTACCTAGAGGCGGAGGCATTCATCACGTGCAGTTTGGATTCCACCGAAATTTGGCCAAATTGTTTGTTTGTCGTTTAACCGAAACGCCGCCCCCGCTCCTATCTGGAGATCTCGGGACGCCCTCGCGATTGAGCCGCTATCTGTTGACGCAGTCCGGAAACAGCTCGTTTCTCGCGTCAGTGAAAGGTCGGCATTCTCGACGCCCACCTATATATATTGACCGGCGAGGTCAAAGCCATGCTTTCTGCAGCGTTGGCCAACATTCGCTTGGAAATTTATGGCCGCTTCCCCGGCATTTTCTAAGCGGAGGGTGCGTTGTTGTCTGTGAGTGAGGCGGTGAGGGCTGTAAATCATGCGGCGTGACAATTCTCTCCCACCTCTCGGCCACCTAAGAGGACCAGGTAGCCATCACCTCCAGAGTAGCGAATCAAGTCGTCCTGCGGCTGTCATCAGTCGTCGCTACTCTCTCAATTCGCATTCTGTGCGTTCCTCAAGCACCGCTGTGCGATAAGTCAGTGGATCCAGGAAGAATGTCGTTATCCTACCCTTCGCACTAAAAAGCAATATAATTTTTTTATTAAAAGTTTAGTGCCGCGTTAACTGCTAACAACACATACAATATACAAAAATGTAACTAATAAAGATCATTTACAATATACCAATAGAAAATAATTTGAAGAATTCTGTAATAGTGTTGACAATCCATAATTGTATCATCATATGTCAGTTTTCTGGAACATGTTCTGGCTTTCATGGAGTTCACTTTGCTGTCTTCCGAAGGTAAATATAATTGTTCCTGGCACAATTGATATTATTAATGATATAAGAACTTTCGTGTGGACTTATTTTCTCATTACTAATCATTTGGTCATTCCAGAGTAAATCACCGAGAAACAACGTATGACTCCCACTCGATCCTTTCTAAAACTCGCGAAACTTTGTAAGGAAGTAAACTCAGACCCAACTGAAACTTTGCAAAATATTAAAACTTATTGTACACTGGTTCGGAAGTTACAGACACATTTTCAATGGACTGTCACCGAGCTAACGCGCACGCGCCGCTGATCCTTTGTCAAATCAGGTCTAGCAGCAAGATAACTGTGAAACTTTGCTTATCGATACAACTTCTATTTCAGAATGTAGTACTGGTATGATCAAAATAGTAGTACAGATGACCGGTTTGCCACAGAATTTTATCGTGTCAAATTTTGACGTTCCTTTGGAGGTCAATTACTCAGCAGAAAAACATCTATATGCCACTATACTTTGCATCCGAGAAGAGAAAAAAACATATTAAGATGTACAGAAACATAACAACTATTATACTTGTATGTCTTAAGATATTCCTCGTAAAATTTGCCCAAACAGATTTTACATGTAAAATATCTCAAAATACGTTACCTCCATTATTTTTTAAACACTAAAACCACTAAGATGTTCCTCATAAATTTTTCCAAAAAGATTTTTACATGTAAAAATAGCCAAATTTAGGCAAAAATATCTCAAAATACTTCAAGCCAAATATTTAAAAAATGATACCATTACAAAGAGGAGGCTTTTCTGTACATGAAACATACATTTTTGTTGGGAACAGCCGATTTAGAATATCTATAGGTATCTGAAGCTAACGTATGTTGCTGCGGTATTTTACGCGAGAGACTAAATGGACCAACTTTGATCACGTGTTAAATCAGTTATAGGGGCCACATAATAGTGAAGTTCACGTTCTACCCCAAAATGTAGTGATATGATGAAAAGGTGTTTTTAGATGGCCGTTCCAAATTAACCGAAAAATTATGTCGCCACAAATTCAGACTTACGTTTGGAGGCCAATTACTCAGCAGCAAAAGCTCTATACACAACAATAACTTCTAAAGATACTAGTACTAGTACTAAATGTGGTAGCTATGCAGAAATGAAAGTACTTGCGCAAGATAGGTTAGAATGGAGGGTTGCATCAGACCAGTCTCAGGACTGAATAACACAACAACAACATGTACATACCAGGAACAATGTTAAGCATTACTTAATCAAAAACTCTATTGTTTTTATATTTCCAGGGGTGTTTCACATGAAATTTGCACATAAAAAATTACATAGAAAATTAGCTACAATTCATAGAAATATATCGCAACGTATTTGTTTTTAAATTGTGCAATTATAAAGAGCAGGTTCTCATGCACAAGAATTTTTTTATTTATATTGGGTTCCGGAGTATCTGTAACGTATTTGACTGCGACAAGCGTGCGCCCTGTAAAGTGGGCCAACTTTGATCCCATGTCAAATCAATTCTAGCGGCCAGATTAGCGTGAAACTCAGCTTATCAGCACAACTCGGATCTCACAGCGAAGTAGCATGACCAAAAAGATAGGATAGTTGGCCGTTACGAGGCCAAAACCATCACCAAATTTTGTAGTGGCAAATTTAGACCTCTGTTGGAGGCCAATTATTGGGCAACAAAATCTCTGAGTGTCATAATATTTTTCAAATATTCATGTCAAGCACAATATTAAGCATTATTGAAACGGAAACTACAACACAAAAGTACGTGTTTCGTGTATAGAAAAGTGTAATGGTATTATTTTAAAAGAAAATTGGGAGTTTCATATTTTTTGGCTGAAATTTTGCTACTTTTACGTGTTAAGTGTTTTTGGGGAACTTTCACGAGAAATATCTCGAGACATATGAGTATAATAGTTTTTATGCACGTCTTAATATGTTACTTTCCGTTCACAGCTGCAAAATATGATGTCATATTCATCTTTTGCTGCTGACCTCCAAAGTAATGTCAAAATTTGCGGCGACAATATTTTGTGGCGAATTCGGCTTGAGCAGATATCAGAATGGCCTGCTGCACTACTATTTTGATCATACCACTAAATTCTGGGATAGACATCGTATCGACAAGCCACGTTTCACACTTAACTGGCCACTAGACTTGATTTGACAAAGGATTAAATTCAGCTCTTTCAGCGGCGCGTGCGCGAGAACGAGGGGACAGTCCATTGAAGATGAGCTTCTAACTACTGAACCAGTGTATAATGCGCTTTAATATTTGCCAGTTTCATATGGGGCCTGGGTTTACTTCCTTACAAAATTTCATGAGGTTTGCAGAGGGTCGAGTGGTAAGTCTTTGGTGATTTGACATGGAAGGCCCATAACTGAAAATTGAGATATTAAAATAAGAATTTAAATAAATTAATAGTCATGAAGTCATAAGAATAATGACGTCCGTGAAGAACATGTATAAATCAAAAATTAACAACCCGTATAATAAATAGAATGCTACAGAAAATTTTAAAAGTTAAACATAATCCAGACGTTTCGACCATCCATTGTGGTCCTTCAACTTAGCTGTGCCTGCGACTTCGCGGAACTTGAAATTCAATTACATGAGAGAGACCATCAACCCCCGTTTTCGGGTTTACGTCCCGGTTTTAAATCTCTGTTCCCACCAGCGACGCGGATTCTCGGCTTTGTCCACGGAAACCTACCTTGACCGTATTAGGACGGATATTTAGGCTATGTGTAACAATCTATTATAAAACTATTAATTTTATCTGATTAGTGATATACAAATTTGCGTGGAACTGACTAAAAGCGAACACATGTTGACAGTCCTGTATCTGTGCTTTCAAAATTTCGCGGCAATCGGATGAATGAAGACATCCCGTATTTTTCATGCCTTTTTTACGCGTCAATTCAATAGGTTCATTAATATTTTTATTAATATCTTCTGAATCCTAAAAGATATCGATATAAAAACAAGCACGAAATAGAAAGTAAAATTCCTGCTATAATTCGTCAAGTTTTTATTGACATCCGTTGAACCGTTTCGGAGCCTATACGACATACGACACAAACTTCCAGACGGACAAACAGAGAGACACTTCAATTTTATTCATTGGTATAGGTGTCGTCTATTGATAGAACCACAATGAATACATCAAAATGTTTGTGTAAAAGTCTGTTACACGCGTCGTTAAATTTGCATTTCTACCGACTTGAAGCACGAATATAGTGCACCATGAATTGCTCAATGTTGGGCAAACATGAGCATGGCTGGAACAAAGAATATCTTAAGATACTCTTTGGGCTGGGACACCTTTAATGGTTGTGTTACAGTCGCACGGCTGAAATCAAGACTAAACTACAGATCTGTATTAAATTTCCCGCGTACATGCAACGCAAAATGCATAATAATCGTTTGATGCAAGGCGTAAATATAAAAACGCGAGGGATGAAAATGGTAAAGAAAAGTACAGACGCTTGTAGAATAACATAGGAAGTGTAAAGCAGTCAAAGAGGCTTGGCTACAAGAGAAATGCAATGTGGTTGAAAATTTCAAGGTGAAAGGGACGCAATTTATAGGAAAATCAAAGAAATATTCGGAGAGAGGTAAAATATTAGCAAGAACATCAGGAGAGCGGAGTTATACAGTTATACGTCGGAGTTATACAGGGC